>OY998142.1:12749906-13349906 GCA_963921925.1 Sphagnum tenellum | reverse complement strand
GTTTAGTAGCCTTAAGTGATAGGAGAATGTTCTATAGTGAACACTAAACCTCTTATTAACTTTTTAAAATCTAAATCCCTAGCCCAATTTGAATAAAAAAAATTGTTGAGTAAAAAAAATTCCCCATCCTCAAAAAATAATGTAATTGAAATAAAGCCTTTTAGATATCAAATATTGGATTTAATTTCACAAAAATGGGCCTCTTAAATATTATGAATAAGTTTGTTGACTATATTCATTACAAATGTATTGTCAACATGTTTAATATGTGTGAGAAAAATTAATTTCCCAACCTGACTTGTGTATTGGTAAATATTAATTAATAAACAATATATGTTCATACCCATGTAATTTTTTTGGGTTTAGTTTACAGTTTTCAAACTTGCATATTAATGTTTACCATGTGTTTAATGCAAACTTTGAGTAATTATGAAATACCAATTTGTAACCCATGCCAATTGTATCAGTGTCAACTTTACACTCATCAACACACTACAAAGGTGGTTACAAACAACAAGAATTTATCAATGATCACATGACATGGTGGCTAATGATAATAGTTTTAGAAAGGGGTTTCTATTAACACATGCCATGGGCATGATTTATTCAAAAGGGAATGCAATGGCCTCTTTTGATCCTTTCATAAAGATCATGTACAACAAGAAAACAAATTAGATGTTGCTTGAATTTGCCACAAAGATTCAAATAAATGATCTATAATGAAGACATTGTTTAAAATTTTAATCCATAAATAAATAAAAGTACACATGGAACTACATAGAAGGGGAAAAAAGCCATGAAGGAACAAAAAAGTTGTACATTTGCTCACTGTAACAATTTGATGAACTCAAACCAAATTTCTTTATAAATTAGGGAATTGAAACATTGATTAAAGGTGA
Source organism: Sphagnum tenellum (assembly GCA_963921925.1). NCBI lineage: Eukaryota > Viridiplantae > Streptophyta > Sphagnopsida > Sphagnales > Sphagnaceae > Sphagnum > Sphagnum tenellum. The sequence goes on along the minus strand of OY998142.1, from coordinate 13,349,007 downwards.
ATGCATGGTTGTGTGATTCACTTTTGGTGTTGGTGTCATTTTTGCATGTTTAAATATGTTTAGATGGTTGTATTGAATAACATAATTTTGAATTTGTCATTTAACAATTGGCAATACATTAACATAATGATTATGATTACGGAAGTAGTAGAAAAGATTGAATCCTATTGTCGATTGGGTAATCCTATCGACAATCTGGATTCCTACTGATTCGAGCCACTAGTTTTCTGGAAAATTTGTAAACCTTTTTTTTTTTTCAATCCAATACCTTTTTCATCTAGATTTAGCAAATTCTACATGAAAAAAAGATTTTTCAGTACGTTCGATCTAGCACTAATCAATCTAACCCTAATATAGGAATTGTTAAAAGAGGGGGAAGGAGAAAAACCAAGTAAAGAAAATATAGACAAATTTTTTTTTTTTATACCAAAAATCTTACCCATTTTCAGGAAAATAAAATCCCAACTACCTCTAGCCAACATCTCTTTTTTATGTTCATTCAAAAGTTCCGATGTGTTACCACATTGTTTTTGAGAGCTCAGTCGAAAAAAGAGACAATTTTTTTTTACTAAGAACATATGCAGGATTTATCACTACAGAAAAGTAATCCTATGCAACCGTTAATTACTTTATATACATACATTGCCACCCTACCGAGGAAGGATTTGCAACTAGCTTGAATATACCCTTGACTAGCAGGAAAAGAAAAAATTTGCCTCCATGGAAAGATTTTTCTCCAAATAAAGCAGCAATCGAGTACCAGGCTAGTTGGTGCATTATCTAGTTTATCATCAAACCAAGGCCTAACGGCCTTAAAACCTGTAAACTAGATTTTGTGGCATTTGCAAAACACTTTATTTGTGCACTCGTGCCAATTCACTCGTTTACCGAAGTTGATGGAGGGCAAAGAAGGCCATGACAAAGTAGTTGTATACAGAACAAGTAAAATGCATAAAGAAAGCTACCTTTTTTCTCAGGCCAGAGAGGTGAGAAGCTAGCTTAATTTTGATTACACATACGGCCCTCTATGCAAAACCTTCGGCCTTCATTTGCTATGCAAATGCTCTGCGCCTTATAGGAGCTATGAAGGTACTAGAGGGGCGCAGAGCATTTGCGGAGGGCTTAGGAGAAATAGAGTTTAAAGGTTCAAAAAAAGCACTCATATCGAAAAAAATCTTTTTTTGCTTTGTCTTTTATCTTATATTTTATTGTTTGGAGGGGCGAAAATACCAAAAACAAATAGAGCAGATGGTCCAACTACAAAACTTTTTATTTTTTCTTATCTTTATGGTTGTGCTTGGTGGCACGACAGCACCCATACTATTTCAATGGTTGGTAAAGACACTTTTGATTTTACATTTCAGCGACATTATTTCATCAGGATTAGGATAGACGTAGAAACTATTTTTTGAAAATAATTCTTATTCATAGTGAACTTTCAAAGTTCAAAATTATGGAGTAATTGATTGATTGGATTGTTAATAAAAATTGTAGAACTCATATTATTTTCCACTCCAAATTGTTTATAATGACTAAGTATGCTTTGAATGGTGAAATAATGAAATGAAATGTGATTTTTTTAATAAATAAATAAATAAACCAAATGGTAGTTATGAACTTTTGAAAGGTCAAAATTGAACCTTATTTTCAAAAGTCTTTTTGAAATTGATTTTTTTGTTTCTCACAATTTTTGTGCCTATTGAATATGTTTTAAAAATATCTACTTTTGCCTTCATTCATATGGATTTCATGGGTTCTCCTTTTATGATTTCCAAGTGGCATCCACCATAATAGATGGCATCATCAACTTTTGACATAGGTTTGAGAAGTTTCATAAGTGAATGAACATTTGATAGCTATCAATGACTAAAATATTGTAATCTTAAAAATCAATAACCATGTCCATTTGACCAATTTAAAAAACTTGCTACGGACTTGTGTGGAATGTTTATTTTCCAAAAATGAACCATTCAACCATGCATTCAACCTTAAAATATTGTGCATAGACACATATAAATACATATGTTGGGTAAACACATTCATCAATGAACACAAGCCAATAACCAAACACATATCCATATATTTTTATTTGGAAATTTTCTACTAATTTCGATGGCTACATGTGTTTTTAATGGAGGTTTTAAATACATTTTTGAATTATAGAGGCAATTCAATAATGAAGAAGTAGGAAGATAATGAACATGTTGAAACATGAAAAAGATGAGTTAAACCCCCCAAACTTTTAGATCCCATATTGTTTCATTTTTTGTTTGTTTTGAATGATCTACAAAGATATGGATGCACCCAGTTGAACTCTACAATCCTTCTTGGAATTCAGAGGCAACCAAGTTATGTTTATTGATTTTAAGTTCCAAAATCTACCCTACCAAATTGAACATTTATTGTTTCAAATTGAACACTATTTCCAAACCCCATACATATATATTTCATTATTTTGTCCATTTTCAACAAACTTCATGGTGATGGGTGCACCAATTGCAAGTTCACAATACATTTTTGAATTCAAAATGTAATTGAATTATGTTCAAGGATTTTAGTTTTTCAAGAATTTTAAATGTTCATATATTAACTTGTTTACCTTAGAGGTAAATAAAAGTTCATTGTGACATTTTGATGAACTTGAACCAACTTGTCTATTTGCAAACCATGTAAATGTTCAAGACATTGCGTGGAATTTTAGTCTATAAATACATATAGGAGTACATAGAAGGAAAATAAAATAAAATTATGAAGCTTTGAAGGATTGAATTTTATACGTGTTCATTGTGACAATTTGATGAACTCGAACCAACTTGTTTACTTATAAACTAAGTAAATTTTTAAAAACATTGATTGAAATTTTAGTCCATAGATACATAAATGTACATATATAGAAATACATAAAAGGAAAAAAAAATGAGGAAAAAATGATTGTATTATATTTGCTCATTATGACAATTTGATAAACTCAAGCCAAGTTTTTATAATTTCCAAGATAGATTTCTAGTTCAACCCATTTATGTTCATGTGAAACTTTTTACCTTTCAATCATGTTTGACCCTAGACCCTCCCCATCTCCATATTATAATTTTGTTTGGTATGTTTTATGCAATTTCATCCAATAACAATGTTTTTGATAACTATATATGTATATAGTTATTAAAACATTTGTTTCATGTCGATCAATTACAAAAGTTTCTAACAAACATCAAGTAATTAGGTTAGGCACAATGGCAATGTGCGTATTTGTTTGCTCATGCAACTCACATAGTGTTTCTTTCAAGATGCCAAATAGATTTTCCATGAGAAATCAACATCATTTGTGCTTTATTGTTTTACAAAATCTCAAAAATGAGTTTGTTTCCATCATTGTGCAATGTCATGAGCCATGACAAAATGGGGTAACCTTTATTTTTTAGCAAGTAAGGTTCAACATTTTCTTGACCTTTCTCTCTACACAAAAAACCCATGATATCAAACTTGATAGTAAAATGCAAACTTCATAGGAATTCAAAAGTCATTGACCCTACTTGGGAGATCAACAAATAGGTTAATAAAATGTTATCTATCATCTATGATTACTTGACACACTACATTATATCATCCAATATTTTGATAGCAATAATTTTCATTGACATGATTGTATTCTTGGGAGACCACAAAATGTTTTGAATCCCTGCATCACTATTTCCATCTTGCTTCCAGTAAATAAAACAATTAATTTTTGAAAAAAAAAGTTGATTGTAATGATCACCTCTTTTACAATTAAAAAATAGTAGATCAACACACAATAAAATTTTTATTACAAATCAAAAGATTACAACCTTGAACAAGTTTATAGAAAACACAAGCTACTTGCACCTCAATTGAATAATTAGTATGTATTTTGTGTCATGCTTGTGAATGTGAAGTTTTAGTTGATCAACAATATCAAATAATGTCTATTTTTGCATTCTAAAGGTATGCATTCAACATTCATTGTCATATTCCATAATAAGAAATATTGGAAATCACATTATTAACCTCAACTTAACCCAATGATCAAGCTTTTTGCAAAACAAACTTGTGTTTGGTTGTAAGCAAAGACGATGGAGATACATAGAAATACAAACAATGTACCAATTGGTCACAACTATGAAGTTAGGTTGAAAATTAGAAAAAGGTAACAAATCAAATATATGTAACAAGTTTTGTAACAAAATAACAAAAACACATGTTGTGACAACATCATTTTCAACAACCATTAATGAAATAATCATGGTTGAACAATGCAAGGGAAAAACACAAAACACAATGAACAAGCACATAAATTTAAAAGGAAAGTGTAGTTTTTTTGCACACGATTGAAAGGATGTATAATGATGTAATGCTTGTTTTTCAATCATTGCAAAAAAACTTAAAAAATTGTCATGAAGATTATTTTCATCCTCGTTGCTTGTAGAAAATTTGTGTGAACAACAAAACAAGTCATGAAAGAACACGAACATGAAGATTGCATAATGTTTCAACTATTGTGCCAAAATGAAAAAAATCATTAGTGAAAACCTTGTGTGAGTAGGAAAAAAAAATCATAAAAACACAAGAATTGTAAATTGACATTGATAGTCCTATGAAAACAATACATAGATAGATGCAAATGTAGTGTGTGAACATAAAAGGCAATGTGCCAAGGGAAAATTGTGTTAACAAACAAACCAAAAAAAAATGAAAAACAACACATAAAACATTAGATAAATTTTATAAAAAAATTTAGAAGAATGTGGGAAGGTGAAAACACAAGGGATAAAATGAATCTAAAACACCAAAATAATAATATAATAAACCCCCTTAATGATCAACCCCTTGATGACCATTTTGTTGGTGACATTAACAAATTGTGATTTAAAATGTGTATAGCTACATTCCATATAAACCCTTACAAGATTGTGACTATAGGCAAAAGTAAATTTACAAACCAACATTTTTATGTTAAAATAAAGGGTCCAATTGTTCAAATTTTCTTCATGGGGTTATTCTAAACTTTATTGTGCATTCTTAGACTTCAAGAAGGTTGTGATTTCTACTTGTTTTAATGTAACAATTTACATTGAGTTTGAATTATTAGACTTGAAGAAGGTTGTGATTTCTACTTGTTTTAATGTGACAATTTACAATGAGTTTGAATTCTTAGACTCGAAGAAGGTTGTGATTTCTACTTGTTTTAATGTGAGAATTTACATTGAGTTTGAGTTCAACTATTAGCTTGTGGATCTTGTCAACTAGATTTTTTTAATTCATTTTTTACTTTCTTGACAAGTTTGCATATCTTTTGTTTGTATGCACTAGAAAGTTGTTGTTGTTGTTTTTTTTTTTGGGGTTTGTTTCTTTTCAATTAGGTTCATTGTTATTAGTTTGCACAACTTGAACACAAAGCAACACTAACATTACAAGAAAGAAAACTTCAATTTACAAAACCCTAGTATTTGCCTTAAATTTCCCTTATATTATAATCACACTTACAATAAAAGCTTTGCAAATATTTTGTGTTACTAACAAATATGCTAGGGATTTTTAAAAAAATGAGGTTCTTTTACCAAAATCGATGGTTATCAAAAAAGGAAAAAAAAAGAAAAAAGAAAAAGTGAAAGACAAACAAAGAATGTGATTACAAAAGGGGTTTATTATAACATTGTGCAAAACCAACATGACGAGGAGATTGTTGAAATTTTGTTTTATCATTTCTTCTAAGGTTTGCACACAAGGCCAACATAAAATTTGGGAAGTTAATTTACCCTAAATTTCATGTTAATTTAGTATTAGTGTAGACATACGTCATTGTTAAGTTAATAGCTTTTTAGTGGGTTAGAGATTAGTACTCGAAACCCTAAACTAATCAAGTGTTAGTGTGCTTAACATCTTTAACGCCTAACACTACATTTGGACTAGAGGGGGATTTAGCCAAATTTGGCTATAGGTCACAGGAGGAAAGTAGCCAAATTTTTTAATTTTGGTGACATCCTGGAACCTATTGTCCAAATCTGGCGATTTCAGAATTTTTGTCCTAAAAAATCTGGCAATGTGGTGGACGCTTTTGTCTATATCTGGCGATTTCAGAAACTTTTGGCCGCATGCTGGAACCTTTTGTCAGAATCTGGCCATTTCAGAAATTTTTGGCGAGATGTTGAAACCTTTTGTGTAAAAATCTGGCGTTTTCAGATTCTTTTTGTCCAAATCTGGCGACTTTGAGCCAAAATTTTCCCAAAAAATCCGCTGTATAAGTCGCAATGGCTTTTTAGTTTTTGTCGCCAGAATGCAGAATTTCGCCACTCAAAAAAAAAAAAAAAAAAAAAGGAAAAAAAACCCCTACTGATCCCTACGCCAAATTTCCAGGTGGGAAAACCTACGGGCCGCGGCCGCGGCCGAGCTGTAGACTGTTGCCGCCGTGCTCGAAGGTTTGCAGCTTTGCAGACGAAACCTGCGCACAAACCTTTTTCCTCGGCGATAACAAGAAAGAGGAAGGAGGGAGGAGGAAGAAGGGTTTCATCTCGTCTTCGATTTATTGCGGACAAGAACAGTTGAAGAAGAACAACAAGGAGAAGGATAAAAAGGAGATCGGAATGGCAGGGGAAGAGGATGACAGATATGCGGCGGATTTGCTTGATTCACCACTGCCGCGTTCCAGATCATCTCGGAGACGTTCAGAAGACGATAGTGCAAGAGACGGAACTCCCGTGGATGTGAGCGACGGGAGGGAGAATGGTAGCCATCGTTACAGGGAGGTACGTACGTTTAAGTGTAAAACAAAGAATTTGTTGTATCTGAAAGCTGTACGGCGATGTGAAATTTCTTTTGTTTTGTTTTCCTTCTCCTGATTGACAATGGAGACCTATTTTCGAAACCGACAGTTCGAAGGAGGAAGAGGAGCAGGGATTGAGGAGTTTTCCGTGGTTTGCGTCTTTTCGTAGCAATTCTGAGTTGCTAGGTCTTTCGCCGTTGTGTTGCTTCGGAATTCCGTGCCGTAGGGATCTTTTAGGGTAGGCATTGTGCGCCTGTTTGCAAATTCTGTTTCATTGGTTGCGATGAAGTCTGCCTAGGTTTTCCTCTCTTGTCTTGTCTTTGGCTGGAGGTTAGCATCTTCTGTTTCATATGGCCGCATGTGAAATTAGGTCAGGCCACATGGAATCGATGTTTCCTCCACCAGATATTTGTGGTCGATGTGAAACACGACTGCTTATCCCTTGCCATGTGTAACCTTTACAGGTTCAGAGAAATGGTCTTGTAACATAGCCTCTGAAGGTCATGGCGTAGATGCCTGCTGTATGGAGCCAAAAAACGCTTTCCTTAAAAACTGAGGCTATACAACAAGAAGATTAGCTCAGAGCAGGGACAGAGGGATAGTCTCTTTTGCAAGGGTTTGCATTCAGGCATGTTTTGAGACGTTTTGGGTGAAATTCAGAGAATCACAGTGGCTGTAGTTGGTTTTGGCTCTATTATTTGTTTGCACGTGCAATGTAGTGATTATGAGTTGTGGGATTGATTTCCCAATCTGACGGTATTTTAGGGTTCAATAGGTCAGAGTCAAATGAGCAGGAGATGAGGTCCAGAACTCTCCCAGAACTTTTGTGGTATCCTGTGCTAGGGTTTTATGAGGGTGTTCACAAATGTTCTGGTGAGTCTTTTGTGTCAAATGATGCGGGGGTTATGTTTCAAAGCTTCATTCAGCATTCTGATGATGGCTACTTTGATGTCATTCTTGTTGCTGCAGCAATTGCAATTGTCACATCACATGTTTCTCAAACATTGGAGAGGCGTCATGATACCTTGATTGTCCCCCTGACTAAATCATCATCTGCCACAAGTAAAGACTCCAAGCTCAAGCAATGAGTAGGGGACTGAGGACCAGTTGTTTTGCAACCTGAGATGACAAGCTATGAGAGCCTGTCCAAAATCAAGTAGATTCTAGCTGATTGTGCAGTTGATATCCTTTGTACTGTGATTTGAATGTCTATTTTGTCTTTGCAGCGCCCCGATGAAGGCAGTCAGAAGAGCAAGGACAGAGGCAGAGGTGATGGGGGTGGCCATGGACATAGAGATCGGCATCGGAGAGATGATCGTGATCGTGATAGAGACAGAGGTGAGAGGGATCGACGTCACCATGAAGATAGTGACAGAGGAGATAGGAGTGATCGAGACAGGTCAGCAATGCTTTGATTGCTAGTGTCTGGGCAATTCCACATTGCGTATTCATGTATCCTTCAATGGTGTTCAGACATAATCTGTCAGCTTATTTTGTTGTCTGTTGGCATGGGTATGGAGTATTTCAGCAGGCGACAAGAGCATGAGCGTGATCGAGAGCGAAGGCACAGGCATCGATCAGACCACTCAGCATCCCAAGATCATCCTCGGGATCATCGTTCACGCTCTCGGTCACCCTCTGGGGATCGGCGAAGGTACATGAGTGAAAAAATCTAGCTCTCAGAGATGTGATCTTTTATATTTTTGTTTAGCATTTGCAAAACCATGCTCTTTTTGAAGAGCAACCAGTCCAATATATTCTTGGGGTGAGGGTCAGGTCACTCAAATGACACAAATTTCAGTTGGTCATGGTGTACCGAACCTCTATGCCTTAGGCTTAGAAGCTTGCTTGTTCAGGGACAAACTAAAACAAAACAAAGCTTACCATCACAAGCTTGGTGCAGCTTGAATGAGGATACTATTGACTTTTTAATTAGCAATGGAGTGGTAGCTAATGTCATGACCGAGTCTTCCTGTTGCTTCTATATATGACAGAAACTCAGGATGCAGAGGGTTTGTGTGGAACATTTTATACTTAGAATCCACATCCATTGTTGCCAGCTGATGAAGTCAGTGAGTAGTCATGGCAGCTTGTTACTGCTATTTGTGATGATGTTCATGGTCTGACATGTTGTTAGGACACTCATAAGGTTTTGACCGCACTATTCTTGTCATGCTAGTTCTGGGTTTGCTGGAACTGACAGAATGGTACCTTTCAATGTTGTTGTGGAGATTCATTGGCAATCTCATAGTTATCTACCACTGGAGTGTACTTTCCTGAGTTGTTTGTTGTGTGTCTTGATCTTGATCAGAAAACGCACCAGTGGTTTTGATATGGCACCCCCTGGTGCCAATGTTGTCACAGCAACAACAATACCAGGTACACAATCTTTGGATGCTTCTGTTTTAGATGGATAGCAAGGGTTTTTAATGGGCATGCTGTCTATACATGTGGTTTAGTTTCTCTTTGTTGCCCCTGTTAGTGAACTTTCTTGGGTAACTTTCCTTTACTTCAACAAAGTTTCATGTACTATCTTTGTACTTCCATAGTAATGTATGTAAATTGTTTGGTTTTACTGTGTCAGTCTTCATTGCTCTCAATGCATCTGGGCTTTATAGCAAAAGCCATTCCCACTAGTCCTTGAACCGGATCAGTAATAGCTTGTCCAGGAATCAGGAAGAGAGTATACTGCAGATGTCAGTGTGGACATTCATTGCATGCATGCTTACAGAATGTCTTATGTACCCTACAGATAGTTCATAGCTGTTCTCAGAGTTAGCTTCGATAGCTATTTTGTGGTGAGGGTGAAAAGATCCTCAGTTCAATGATTAAGAGGTTGTGAGCTGTTGCAAAATAGAGTGGTGAGGATGTTGGAGGTAAGATTCAAGCTGAATTTTGCACTTATTGTGTATGTTGTTGCATCATCAAGGGTGGACACTGAAGAGTGCCGTTTGCTGGTTTGTGTGTTTCTTTTGGATGTGTCTTGGTTTTTGTCTGTGTGATTATTTTCTCTGTGGTTGCGGAATGGCATCACTACAAGCTTCGTAATCATCTGTGCCTCTCAAGGAACGTGTCTGCGAAGGCCTGTTTGTACAACATGGGAGTGGGGCATCCCTTTAGTGGTGCATTTCAGCATGCTTCTCTTTGTTCCGGAGTTATTTGCTTTGTTATTCCCATAGCAGGAACTTTGGCCTACACTAGTTGTCAACATCAGAAAGTATTTATGCACAAAGATTTATGCAATCATAGTTCCTGGGTGGAAAAATTCGTCCTTCTTAGAGGTTCCAGTGGACTCCTGTTAGTCAGCAAGAAAAAGAGGCCTTCTGGAATCTGGCATACTGGCTGACAATGCATGAGATTAGGTTCAATGCTCAACCCGCACGCAGGGGGGCTGCCATCATCAGCAGCAGGTCCAGGAAGTGGCTTCTCACCTCTAGGTATGTTGTTTGTTGTGGTCATGTTCAATGTAACTTAGCACTCTCATTCATGTGGGAATAGCGGAGACAAGATATTGTGGCACCAGGCCTTTCACTTAAAACTTGCAGGTTTTTTTCTATTGACACTATTGATTGGGTGCCCTGGCACATATGTTCTCAAGGCATGCATGCAGGTGGATGTGTTATAAGTGGTGCCTCATTTCCTCTAATAACTCAATTTCCTTGGTGCAGGTCAGATCCCTGGCATGGGCAATCCCATGCCTGGAGTGTTTCCATCAATGTTTCCATTTGCCGGGGGCACCCAAGTACTTTCCTTCATGACTAAGTTGGTAGTTTGGAATGCTTTTAATTGGTGTACCATTAGGTTCTCTTCCCTAGCGACAGTATTTAAATGAGGATAACTTGGACGCAGGCAACAAGACATGCCCGAAGGGTGTATGTGGGAGGTCTACCCCCAATGGCAAATGAGCAATCAGTTGCTACTTTTTTCAGTCAAGTAATGGCTGCTGTTGGAGCCAACACTGCTGGTCCAGGTACTCTTGAAACTTATGGAAGCGTGTTCACAGTAGGTGTCTTAATTGCATGCATTTTATTGATACTTGTTGAGTTTGACTGCCAGTTGTTGGATCATTCTTGCAATGGCAACTTGTTGCTGGAACTTGCAGTGTTTGGTGGTTGTCAGAGCAGCCATTGTACTAATTGCTGTATGAGAGACACATATGTGAATTTTGAAATTCCAGCATCAAGAAAAACTTTGCTACTAATAGTTGGGGTACTTGTAGAACCAGGATTGTTCACTGTAACTATGCTTCCAGTGTGATCATCACATCAATGAGGCTGACTCAAATTCTGATTTCCTCCCCAAGGTGATGCGGTTGTCAATGTATACATAAACCAAGAGAAACGTTTTGCTTTTGTGGAGATGCGAACAGTGGAAGAAGCTAGTAATGCTATGGCACTTGATGGTATCGTTTATGAGGTACTTGCTTCTTTGCTGGGTGCTTCATAGTGCTGGCATTGTTGTAACTGAACTTGCTTTGCATGGTTCAGATCCTTCCCATCAACCTTTTGATGCTTTTTCTCTAATTTCTTGCAGGATTTGATGAGTGGGTGAAGATTGGTTGTCACTGACATGTTGTTAGAGAGGTTGTGGTGATCTTGGGAAGGTTTAGAGTTGAATATGTTCTAATGTCTAGCAGGCAATTTTCTATCATAATGATATCTCCCAAACCACATTGTCTTAAGTTATGCTATGGAACTTATCATCAAAAAAGTTCTCAATGAATAGGGGTGCAATGACTTGGTTTAGAATGTTTGGAGCTATAGTGTGGAATCTACTAATTATTGAACCATTTTTTCCAATGAATTTTTTGAAAAACCAAGGTTGAAAACGAACATTAGAGCTATGAGGTGTTTCATTGATGTCATATTTGTGAGATCTAAGTCAGTGGTATACATCAAAGGGTTGATGAATTATCAAGGTTTGTCATGAACACAGCCACCTGTGGTGATCTACATGCATGCAATCGTCTCTTGAGTGCTAGCCAACATCATGACTGAGTCTTCCTATTGCTTCCGGAAATGTGACAGACGTGCAGGGCACAGATTTTGTATAATGGTTTGCGCAGATTTTGGGCTGACTATTTTGTACTCATTTACACCCACTGTCAGGAGCTGATGAAGTCAGTGGGTAGTCATGGCAGCTTGTCACTGCTATTTGTGATGAAGGTGATGGTCTGACACTTTGTGAGTTGTTCTCACAAGGTTATGACCACACTTATTGTTGTGTTACCTTCAAATTGTTGTTAAGATTGCTCTGCAATTTGATAGATACGCATGCAATTGTCCTTACTGGATTCTCCTTGTCATGCAGGGGATTTCAGTTCGAGTAAGAAGGCCTAGTGACTACAACCCTGCAATGGCAGCCACTCTAGGGCCAAGTCAACCAAGTGGCCATCTGAATCTGGCGGCAGTTGGGCTTACACCTGGGTACAGTTTCACTTGCATTTTTGTCTGTATCTGAGTTTCTATGGTCAAACCAATTTCTATGGACCTATCTTGTTGGATTTATCAGCAGTCTAACAAAACAAAGCCAGACCGGAATGCAGCCTTTTTGTGCTCTTGGGTCTATTTTGGCATGCATGTTTGCTTACCTGGCATTTTCTTTCGACCAGGGCCTCAGGTGGTGCTGATGGACCTGACCGCATTTTTGTGGGGGGCCTGCCCTACTATCTTAGTGAAGAACAAATTATCGATCTACTGGCCTCATTTGGGTGAGTGAAGTTCCTTTAGCTGTCACTGCATTTGAGCAGCCTCAGTTATATTACTGACTTGATGTGTCTGTTTAGATACATGGAGCTCAACCTCAAGATGTCATTATGTCATAATAGGAAACTAATGTCTGGACATATTTGAAGCCCTAAACCACCTTTGCTGGATGACTCTGAATAGTGCCATCTGTCCCCTCTCTTAGTGCTTTTCAGATCTAGGAATCTGCTATCGAATGTTTTATAAAATATGAGTGTATGGTGAGGTTCTGAAGTCCCATTTGAGTATATTTGCTGATGCAGGCCTCTGCGTGGATTTGATCTGGTGAAGGATCGGGACACTGGAAACTCCAAAGGCTATGGTTTCTGTATTTACCAGGTGTATATACACTGTTCTCTACATATTTGGGTTTTGTGGATCCTTAGCTGCAATCCCAAGCTATGTGAGATATCTACAATGTGCAATTTTTTGTGGTGAAATATAGTTTGAAACTCTGTGGTCATGTAATTTGGTTACTCTGGCCTGACATTGGATGAAATTTATTGCAGGATCCCTCTGTGATGGACATTGCTTGTGCAGCGCTTAATGGCTTGAAAATGGGTGATCGCACATTGACTGTGCGCAGAGCCTCTGCAAGGTGGGAATGACACTCAGACAAGACTTTTCATTACTATCAAGGATTCCTCTTTACATGAGAAACAATAGCTTGCCTGTGTTGGAATTACCTGCTTTGTCCCCTCTGTACAGGTCTCTTCTCCTTGTGTAGCTTGATGGTACTTTCATTTGTCCTTCTCATATGTCATGAAGTTGGGTTGTTTTGAACTCTGACATCCATGGGACTGTCGTAAGATCTCAGGTAGTAGGTCAAATGCAATTTTTCAGCTTGGTTGAGACATGATCCCACTTCAGTTGCACAAGTAAGATTATGATTAATGGTTTTGTGCTAATATATCTATAGCTTCACGGGATTCAGTGGGCAGCCCAAGCCTGATCTGGCTAATGTTCTTGTCCAAGCCCAGCAGCAAATCGCCCTGCAGGTGTCTACTCTCATGAAACTGCATACTCTACACCTCTCTTTTTCTTCCTGTATATATTACCAATGAAGGCTACATGTGGAAGATGATGATATGTATTGCCTGTAAGCCATGTTGGACTTGTTCTTTTTGGATATAACATGGGCAACATGAGAAAGTAATTTCAGAGGGTGGAGCGCACATGTTGATTGGTCTCTGGTATTTTGGCACTGGACACTGAATCAGGGATTTCTTGGTGTTGGATGCACAGAAGCTTGCGTTGTCAGCCAGTGGAGCAAATGCAATGGGTTTGGGGTCAATGGGAATGAGTGTTCCTGGGATGCTCTCAGGTCTGGGAGCTAGCATGATGCCGAACATGCTGTCAGGCATTGATGGTGTGCCCTTCATGGAGGTGCCCACAAAAGTTGTCTGTCTTTCTCAGGTGCACTATCATCATATGCTTGTCTATGAGTAGGAGGGTGTGGAGTGGTGGGGCTGTGTTTACCATTTTGGTGGACACATGGAGTTACCCAGCAGCTGGGCAATTGGTGCTCCTCCTGAGCATGACTGATCAGCCTTCAGCTTAAGTTCTGAGAAATGACCTGAGTATAAAGCCAGCACCTCAAGTGCTGCAGCATGTAGTGATTTTCTATTTTGGGAGGATGCTCTCATTGATCCTGGCTATAATCTTGTTCTCTGGTCTGTTAGAGTTGCACTCCCAATTTTCAAGTTAGAAAACTTTTCTGTAAGTTGGATGTTTCTTATTGTAATATCTTCTCTTTTTGTGCAGGTTGTGTCTCCTGATGAATTGAAGGAAGAGAATGAATATGAAGAGATTCTTGAAGACATGAGGGAAGAGTGTGGCAGATATGGTGAATTTTTAAAGCTTATTGAAGTCCTAGTGAAGGCCTGCTGGCCAGGCAAAATCTCATTTTGTCAATCAAATGATTTCAAATCACTCTCCCATTGTATCCAGTAATATTTATTAGTTGTCTTACCTATGTTTGCTTTTGGGGTGGAGCAGGAAAATTGATAAATTTGGTTATCCCGCGGCCCAATCCAACTGGTGAAGAGGTTCCTGGCATTGGAATGGTAGTGACCCCAAACTTCTGTGTATGAGTGTCATCTTAGCCACACAGAAGTTTCCATCATTTCCATGTTAAGCATTTTTTGATGGCCTTGACATCTATCTTCCTCTTTGCCTCTGTAGTCTATCAGGTGAGCCAATTTTTGATTTGTTGGCTGCATGGAAAGCTAAGAAAGAAATTAAATGCTTGGGGAGGACCAGGTTTTTGTGGAGTATGAAGATTTACAAGGTGCTGCCAAGGCAAAGGCATCATTGCATGGTCGCAAGTTTGGAGGCAATACTGTGATTGCAACATACTATCCCGAGGAGAAATTTATTCATGGAGACTATGGAGGGTGACATTCAGCTTTCAGAGAACTGTATACTCAGGTTTATGTAACTAAGAGCCTTCCGCTATTGGAACCTTCTTTAGATTACTTTGTGCTCACACATTCCTGCAAGTTGTTTAGCAGTCATTGTGGGATGAAAAGAGGGAGAAGGTGCCATGGTTCTCCTTGATCCATCATTTTGTGGCTTCCATAAGCTTTGTTGTAATGATTACTTTCTTGTTCCACATGAGTTGCTTGTTTTCACCGCCTGAACACACTCATTTGAAAACTGAGAAGCCTTCAATACAATGAGCATGTGTGTGTTCATCAACCAACATAGTACAAACCCTATGCCCGGCACTTATTTTGTTTCACAATTTGTTGCTTTTGTCATCCCAGATTTATCTGGAACATGGATTTGGGTCTCTGGGGTGAGTTGACCAACAACACCTGTTAAATGCCTTCCTGGTTAAGAGCCTTGTGTTGATATGGCTTCACGGTTTCAGTTCACCTGTTCAGACTTGTTCATGGAGTTTTGTTTAGTTGGTTACACAGCACTTTGACAAAAGTCTTCATTAAGAGTAGAAGTGAACTTTCCATCTGTAGTCATTAAATAAGTCAACTTGGCTTGGTCTGAGATGCATTTGTGTGTGTATCTCTCGATTTGTGTGTGGATCTATGCTCGGATTTACAAATGTAAAAACCATTACCAGAGCCAACAAAGCCTACTCGGCAAATGGTTGCTTGAATCATGGAGTTTTCTTCTGAGAGGAGCATATAAGGGAGTAATGTGTTTCATAGCCTTCACATTTTCATCTTTTCAACAAGGGTAAGAAGTTATTTCTTGGGTGGGGTTGTGTGGTTGGGGAATAAGGGGGGGTATTCCCTTTTTTTTTGCCTCATAATATGGTGACTTAAAAAGGATATTTTCCCAAGAAAATGTTTTAAAGAAATCAATGTTATTTTTTGGGGGCACCAAACATGGAAAATTTTCAAAACATAATAATAATAATAATAATATCAATTTTATTTTATTTTATGTTTAAAATCTTGTTTGAAATCAAACATTGAATAAATTTGAGGAGAACTGGAAAAACAAATCAATTTCAACTTTCTGTTTGACCAAAGTTTTCATGAATGTGAACAAAAAATTGATGTTTACCAAATGCATATATAGTTATATTTATGTGTTTACCAAATAGATGTATTTTGAAGTGGAAATGAAAAGAATGGTTTAAACAATGGAAAGAAGTTTAGGATTAAAAAAAAAATTATTTCGATTTTGAATTGAAACAATTAGGGTTCCAATGTATCCATGAGTCACAAAATTAAAATTCATAGGATATGTTGTTCATTATTAGACCATAATTTAAACATTGAACCATAAATATGATTATTTATTATTAAGTTGCAGTCAACCATGTAAATAGAATTAATTAAAGTCAAAGAACACTAGTAAAAGGTTTAAGGAATGTAAGAGAAAACTAACTCAGTCACATGTCCAACAAAATTCCATTCGTTCTTGGTTTTTTTTTATGAGTGCCTAATCTAAAGTATATGCCTATGGTAAGCTCTACCTACATGAGGGCGACCTTTAAGGACAGGGTTCATGCTATGAAACCTGAGTAAAGGCTAGAAGAATGTTAAAAAAATGCCATCACGTAGTTTCGAAATGTTGAACCTTGGCATCTGAGAATGACATCAAGATTTGGGTAAGGACAAAACCAAAGGACAGACTATCAAAATGGCAACATAACATATTTTGGCTATGTTAAAAGAAGAAAACTTTTAATGACAAGAAGAGACCCGAGTGGCCGTTTAGTCCATGGTCCATTGGATGTTCAGTGCAAGACCAAAATTTTGCACTGCAAGTACCCCTCGTTCCTGTCTTTTGCTCTAGGGTCCGTCCCTCAATGTGGTCAGCATTGGATACTATCAAGTAGCAAAGCTTGCAATTTATTTACTTTTGATGGTTCACCAAGGCTTCTTTCCTCTTCCCTTTTTTGCTTGTTTCTAACTCAAAGGTTACTAAACCTCCTACGAAGGAAAGAAAATCAACTAAACATCCCAACCATTGGTGAGAATTTCGCTCGCATCCAATTTTCAATTATTGTCCACATAACACACACACACACACACACACACACACATATATATATATATATATATATATATTTATTTATTTTTTTCGTGTTATGTGAACAAAAATCGTTTTGTCACAAAAGTGATTTATAAGCTAACAAATCACATTTTGACCAAGTATCTTACAAAAATACTTCCGAAAGCTAAAAAAGATTAAAGGAATTGCCATGAGAATGGAGGTATCATGACATTGTAAAATGTCTTGCTTAAATGAATTTGTTGGTGCTAAAAAGGTTTCATCAAACGAGGTTGGATTTACAAAAGGATTGCCCAGACCATGAAGTGTTTGGAACATATGAGCAAGAACACCTTTTACCATATATACAAGAAATGTGATCCATACCACGTTAGCACAACGTCATTTGGCACCTACACTAAGTTTGGTCCAAATAACATGAAAGTGCCAAAGTTTGTCACGAAGAAAGGAAACCCCTTGATAAAATCAGGAAACCAATATGGGGCGAAGAGTTTTAAGGAATTTAGGATGTAAATATCACCACCTTTTATGCCAAATCCAACAATTTAACAAAGTAAACATATGAAGACAGTTGTCAATCCCAAAATAGTTGCCCCAACCATGAAGGATTGGGTTTATTAATTCGATTATTTGATAAGGAGAGACATTTTTATTTTTAGTAAAGACACTTTTGATTTTACATTTCAACAACATTATCTCATCAAAATTAGAATAGACATAAAGGATTCTACAAGTGAACCTTTTTCTTGCCTTCCATTGGGTTGTAAATTGGCTATGGAAATAAGCCATATCAATTTTATGAAAAATAAAGTCAATAAAATGATGATGCATCCCCAAGCTCCTTGATGGACTTAACTGCGAGTCCAAAGATGAAGACAACGGAAGGAGAAGGAGTTGGGGCACGCTCCTTGGCTCGTAGCACTTTGGAGGTAAAGAGGTGTGATGAAGCTCTAGGATGGGGAATAGGAAAAGTGACAAGCATCAATTACTCACATGGATCTGCACAAACCAAACAACAAGTTAGTTACTGTGTAGTCCGAACATTTTGGTGCACGGATAAATCACGAGCAAACACGAACTCACAAGACTTACCACAACTTAGACTTGGGGGAAGTCCCCACCTCCCCTCTTATAGTATACTCTGTGCCTAACGACGGGACTAGCACCCAAATGTCATTTTGTTTTGCTTCTTCAATTTAAGATTTTAATCAAGTTTTTTTATCCCATATTAAAGACAACATTGTATGTTTGTTATTTTTTTTTAACAAACATAAACATGTTTGACTTAAATTTTCATTTTGTACTAATGTTTTTTGCAAACTTGAGAGTTTTTTCAAGTGTGTTTTTGTTAGGTCCTTTTTTTATACTAGTTTGTTTGTTTGTTGTCAAATTTAGTTTGGTAAGTTATATTTTCTTTTCTGCACTAATAAAAAATAATTTTAATAATAAGGGAAATGAATATATATATATATATATATATATATACAAATATTTATAATAAAAAATCCAATATGTTCCCATAATTCCATGTTTTAATTGTGAAAGGTTTTATTTTTATAAATAATTTAAATGTGTTTTAAACAAACTATCAAAATAACTTTTTACTTATTTTCAAATTCAAATAAAACTTAATTCCACATCATACATATGGACAAGTTGTTTACATAATATCAATTGAGATAAACCTCTTTCATATCAGGTACTGAATAAAATTTTCATAAACAAAATCGTTCCATCAGTCCAAAAATTAACACATTTTTTTAAAAAAAATCACCATATCATGCTTTTGTTCAAATTTATAAACTATATGGATATATATAATGTAGGATGCACATTAATGTTATTAATGTCCTTGCAAACATGAATCAAATTCAATCAATATTACCACGTCTACCACATGATGATGCATATTATGAAAATTTGTTTACACTTGTTTTGTTGAAAATTTTGGATTGTATTTTGACACAATAATGTTATTTACAACTCTATATTCATTGTATAGTTAAAAGAAAAGCAATGGTATTGAGGTTGGAATTTTCAACTATGCACAATGAATTTAAAGAGGGCTAAAAAATGAATTTTCTTGACACAAATGTGAGAGTTTACTTTTCAAAATCCTTCATAAAGCCAACAAATCTTATCCCAAAGAACTTGAGTTCATGATATAATTTTAAAATTTATATATTATTTTAGGATAGAGCCTCTTGTGGCAGAGCTACTTGTTTTTCTTAGGACGATGTTGGTTTTTCTTCATTTTCCCTTCAATTTTTGTGATGTAGGTTGCATCATTGGAACAAGGGGTTGTGTCACACTGTGGTCTTGCCATTTACATTAATTAAAAAGTATCTTAAGGCAAAAGAAGAAGAATTATGAAAACTCAAATATTTCACCATGCAAAAATATAATCTTCAAAAAATCCTCTTAAAGAAACCCAAATCCTTCAAGATATTTATAACTTTATAATAACTAATCTCAAGTTTCAACACAAGCAAATATATCATCTTTCAAAAAACCCTAATATAAAAATTAGACCTATTATTTATTACCTAGGGGCCAAAATCCATTAAGCTACTATACTCTATAATGAATCTAAACACAATAATATCCTTGCCATTTCAGTGCATGGTAATGCCATCATCATACCAGTCTTGGTTGCATGCAAGTGGAAACTCAAGAAAAATACTCGTTTATTGTAATACTAAAAAAATTAGTGGTTTTGAAAAAAAAATTTAAAAAAAAGTTTATTGCCAAAATCTTGGAAATATCTTTTAGTATTTTACTTGGAAATATGTGGGAAATAATGGTCCTTGGCTGCTAAAATGACTGGCAAAAAAAATACCTTTTTGCCAAATATTTTAATACTTTTCCTTCTAATTTGCCAATTTTTTTTTAAAAAACATAATTAAACATTTGACAAAAACATGCATGGCTTGGGTGAACCAACACTTAACCTTCACCTTGTTGAGTGAGGCCTTTTAGTGTAGGGCAAAGCCCCAGTTTGGGAGCCTTTGCAAAAGAAGAGGGCTAGGGTTAGGTTGTAGTCAAGTGGAGCCCTGCATGATTCTCACAAAATCAGCAAAGATCTGGTTCCTATACCTATGCAACCACAATTCTCAATATTCAAACTGGGAAATGTTAAATTTGAACTTGGAGACTATGGATTTAGATTGAAGGATTTAGAAAGAGCCAATTTTATTTTAGGGTTTAAAAATTTTACACCCTAGTATGTAGTGCCAATGCACCACCCAAGGTTGCTTTGTAGAACCAATTTTTATTTATTTTTTGACAGAAGTAGAAGAAGAGGAATGCTTGAAAAAAAAATTAAAAAATGTATGGATGAAGGGTTTAGGGTTTAGTAATCAATTGGGTGAAGAGAATAAAGTTCTCTTTTAGGGTTTTTGGTTGCATTATGTTGTCTGAAAAGTTCTTATGGAATTTGGAGGGCACCTTATAAGACCATGAATTTCTTCTATCTCTTGTAGAAAAAGAGGAGAGATCTTTTGCTTTGCCAAATGACAAAAATTCATCAAAATAACAATGTTGATTTGGGTATGCCATAATAGCCTAGCAGCTTCATTTGTCACTAAACAATTATTTTTTAAAAATCAGGACTTTTGAGAAATTATTAAGGTGTATGTTTAAGCAACAAGTAAACCCTAATAATTTCTTCATGATCACCAAAAAACCCAAAAAACAAAAAATCAAAACACCAAAATAAATAAATAAATGAAGAAATAAATAAATCAGCTTTTCCAGTTTAAGTATTTAGAGCAAACGATTTCAGAGTCACTTTCCTCTCGAAGATTTCACTTTCCACTTTCCCAACCCCGCCCCCCAAAAGAAAAATCTCTGCAAAAGATTTTTCTGCAGCCAAGCTCCTTTCGAACACTCTCTCGAATCTCTGGCGTTTTCTCTTGTGTTTTGATCATCATCTTCTTCGTCTACAACATCTGTGAAGTCCCAATTGCGGATCCGAGATTATTGGGTGGTGGGGTTTTTTTTTGGATTGGAGTTTGCTGGAGATTTTGCTGCTTCTTTCCCTCCCTTTTCCCCCCCAGAGTAAGATGGGTCATTTGCTTCCCAGATCTGTCTATGGAAGGTTTGCTCTCCCTCAAAAATAATTATTTAAAAAATCTTGGTCTTGGGTGTTTAACGAAGCATTCGCATCTCTGGTTTAGATCTTGTTACAGATTGATACTCGTCCTTTTGGTGATTTCCACAACTGAAGGAGGTTTTTAAAGCTCTGGTGTGGATGATTTCCTGCTTTTTTTTGGGGTAGATATTCAGCTTCAACTCTGCCGCTTCCGGGGAGGGGCTTCACCCACGGATCTCTAAAACTGTGTCGAAGATCTCTCGCAAAATCCGAGAAACATGGTTGCTTCGTTGAACAGCAACGGTGGAGGAGGTCACTCGGAGTACTACAAGTTTCTGATCTACGGAAGGACTGGATGGATTGGAGGTTTACTAGGGAAACTGTGTACAGAGCAAGGTATAGACTATGAGTATGGTGCAGGTAGGCTGGAGAACAGAGCACAGATAGAAGAGGACATAGCTCGAGTCAAGCCCTCGCATGTGTTCAATGCTGCAGGGGTGACAGGACGTCCTAATGTTGACTGGTGCGAGAGTCACAAAGTCGACACCATTCGAGCCAATGTAGTAGGCACTCTCACTCTGGCAGATGTGTGCAAGCAGCACAACCTTCTCTTGGTCAACTACGCCACCGGCTGCATCTTTGAGTATGATGAAGACCACCCTCTTGGCAGTGGCATTGGATTCAAGGAAGAAGACACCCCCAATTTCTTCGGCTCGTATTACTCCAGAACTAAGGCCATGGTGAGTGCGTGCGTGCGTGCGTGTGTGTGTGTGTGAGAGAGAGAGAGGGACCTAACCCCGCTCATAACCCTAATCTTCCCCCCTATTATCCTGCAAGCAAGAGATCAGTCAGCATGATTTGTTCCAGATTTTTATGTTGAGAAATCTGTCTGTCATGCTGCTGCAGACTCTGTTGAGAAATTGTGTTGTGTTGTGTGAACTATGGCCACCAGGTAGAGGAGCTCTTGAAGGAGTTTGACAATGTGTGTACATTGAGGGTGCGAATGCCCATCACAGGGGACCTCACAAATCCCCGCAATTTCATCACCAAGATCACTCGGTACGAGAACGTGGTGAATATACCCAACTCCATGACCATTCTGGATGAACTTTTGCCTATTTCGATTGAGATGGGCAAGCGCAATCTGCGAGGTATTTGGAACTTCACAAATCCTGGTGTTGTGAGCCACAATGAGATTCTTGATATGTACAAAAAGTATGTGGATCCAAGCTTCACATACAAGAACTTCACTTTGGAGGAGCAAGCCAAAGTGATTGTTGCAGCTCGCAGCAACAATGAGCTTGATGCCAGCAAGCTTCAAAACGAATTTCCACACATGTTGTCTATCAAGGATTCTCTCATCAAGTATGTTTTTGAGCCTAACAAGAAAGTCACCAACTTCTGAGCACTCAAGCTTATGGGTCACTCACTGGTTCCCCCTTTTTTCTCATTATAGTTAATAGCACAAATCTACATCTCAGAAGCATAGAAATCTGCATCTCAGAAAGCATGTACATCCACATCTTGGAAAGCATGATGTTCATCCATACCCTTAGCATTCTTCATGAACAATTTTATGTCCATATCGAATAATTCTTTGTGAGATTATATATCATGTTTGCCGATTCCTATCCTTCGCTTGTATCTATCACACATGTTAAGGGCTAGTTCCAAGAATCAGGATTGAAAAATGTGGTTGATGTCTACATATGGTGTTCTGTAGTTGCACTGTGTGAGCACATGATGTATCCTCTTGAAGGCCTTTTTTTTCCCCCCCCCCTGAATTTGGAAGTAGTATGGTTCAGGTTGTGTTGCAAGCTCTTTTGATATCCTAAACAATTCCAGTTTGATTTGCTAGAAAACAGCCACAAAAATTTGCATCCTGGTGGAGTTCACTGAAACCTCTACTGTATGTACATGTTGGGGGCTAGTTCTGACCAATTATGGGGATTGAAATGTGGTTGCTACGGTCAGTTTTGTTGCAAGCTCTTTAGTATCTTAAATGATTCCAGTTTGATTTTGCTTAGAAAACACCCACAAGAAGTTTGCGTCTTTGGAGTTGACTCAATTCTCCACCATGATGGTTGAACTCCATCCTGGAGTTTGACTGAATCCTCTTCCACTGTGAAGTTTGAACTGCGTTCTGCAGTTGACTGAATCCTTGGCCATGAAGTTTGAAACTCAGTTTCTTGGAGTACTTTGTCACTTACATTATCACAACTCCAGAGATAATCTTGAAATGCATGTTGTCAGTTTGTTTCTGAAGGCATTTTGGCTTCTTTTTTCCAGGCAGGATTGTTGCTTAGTTCCAGAATAATTTTAAAAGTTATACTAGGTGGGCATGGGTGCCAACTGATTCATCCAAACCTTTGGTCAACTGTGGTCTTCACAACAATGCTAACAATTTCAATTATGTTATTGGAAGGTTTCTTAGCAGAAAACATTAGACATGTTAATGCCCTTTCCATCATGTAATGATGTGCATTGCATTTTCATGACTTCCAGTCCTTTGTGTGATTTGTTCATGAAAGTGGACTTGTATGGATGAAGTTGACAATATGTGTGATATAACCATGTGGATGAAAGTTGGTAATACAGACGGAGAATTGTAAAAACAAAAGACATTAATGAAATTGAAAAGAAAACAATGTCCATGTAAATGAGATGTATGAAGCACATTACATGTATGTAATTGATCTCAATCTAGTTGATGAAATGGATGAAACTTTGCTGACATCAATGCAATTGGGTTCATGGATGAAATCACACGCATATATTATTGCCCATGTGGATGTTATTCAACCATATGGACGAGGATTTTGTTTCATGCATGTGATATTTCATCATTTCATAAATGTTCTTGATTTTCATCCGTATGTTAATTTTATCATGCATGTTGTTAGTTGCTTGAATATTGTCATTTTCATTCATAAATTACTCCTTGTTCTATATGACATAAATCATAAAAAATGATTCAATCATATCATATCCACAATACACTTTATTTCTATCATCAATTTTATTAGTATATGTTTATTATACCCTTTTTATTGATTTCATCCATTCATCCATGTTATTCAACTCAATCATATGGCCAATCATGATCATGTGATCAATTTTATCCATCAATTTATTCACATGGGGACTTACATGTGTGATTAATTTCATCCATGCATAATATCCCATATTGATATTCAAATTTTCATCAAAAGATTAGATGTGGTTAAAATGCTGTGACCACATTTCATCCATGTATAATTGCATCTTTGTGTTGTCAATTTCATCTATAAACTATATTATATATATATTTGATAGATTTATTTTGACATATATTTGAAATATTATTGGCTCCCCCCATAGGGAAGAGCTACGCATTTGTGCAAGACTTGGGGATAAAAACATTTGTTCACTTTTTCACAAATGTGGAGTCAATAGGTAGTTTTGTTGTGATGTTAGTGTTGGATGGATGTAATTTTAAACACCCTAGTTTGGCTTGCATTATATGGGTCAAAAATTTGAAAAGAAAAAGGTTGCAAAAAAAGGTAGGTCAAAAAAGGAAAAACCATAAAAAAGGTAAATTGAATAGGTTGTATGTTAAAGCAATAACTTATTTGGCTACTTTGGTTAAGTTCATATTATTTTTCTATTTTTAATTTGTTGCCATGTTTTTCAAGGTGTGTTTCCATGATTAGTTGGTTTGTTGATAAATTTGGGTTGCATTTGTTTGTTTTTGTCATGCTTAACAATAGTTAAAGTTGAAAAATGGAGAATTGTGGGTTTATAATTATCAAAAGTTTCCTCCAAAGCTTTTATTTTCTTGGTATTCTATCTATTGGTCATGATTGTTGAAAGTTTCGTTAAGACCTCCTACATTCAAGGTTGGTGGAATTTTCAAAGTGTTCACTATTTAGTTTGCTAAAACCTAGGATTATCAAAAGCTTTTATGTAAGCTTATGTTTTCTTACAATTTTATCTCTTGGACACAATTGTTGAAAGTTTCATTGAAAGTTTTTCCATTCAAGCCTCGAGATTGTTGGAATTTCCAAGGTGTTTAAATTGTTGAAATTATCAAAAGCTTTGTTAACTGGTGTAAATCATGTGTGTTGTGCAACATGTTAATTATTTCATTCATCAACAAGAGTTTTGTCAACTACATAATTTGTTGTTTCAAGTTTCCCAAAAGCTTTCAAAATGTTTCCATTGTTGTTTTTTCACTTCAACCTTTCCTTCATAGATTGCAATATAAATTTGATGGATTTTTCAAACAGTTTGGTTGATTTGTAAGGTTCTAGTTTTAATGTGCATGAGTTTAGTCCCTGCGAATGATTGCAAGATCTAGGAGTAATCTAGTGTTGAAGGTGAAGAACATTTAGTTGAAAAATATCGAATTCTTGAGGTGCATTTGATAAATATGAAAAAATATGTTGCTACAAGGAAACCTCATTACTACAACTCCTCCACATAGGCCTTTTACCAATTGAACAACAATTGACCCATTGATCTTACTCATAATTAAATGATTCATTGTATTATTTATCATAACAAAATTATTGGTCCTAACATTTTAGCTCTACACATTAGATGTTGCAAGGAGTTCATTGCTTACCATAAGTCCAACACATAACTACCATGAAGAAACATGTGGATATGGAACATGGTGCCTTACTAAAAAGGTATGTGGAAGAGTTAAACAACCATCCCAAACCTTCACTTGAGCATGAGTTGGCCATTAAATGCCCTCATGTTATCCGATTGTAATTTCTAGATTTTTTCCGTTTATAAACAAATTTTAAAAAGACCATGAATCCCAAGTTGGTTTTTTGGAAGATGTAATGTTATATGTGATAAAAGGTTTTTTTGCCAATGAGAACATTTGAATCCATTTGGTTGCATCAAATGGCTTACAAGTTATGCCTAAAGGTTGTTTTCCCATCAAAAAAAATGTTTGTGGAAGAGGTTTTACTTACTTTAATGAAGAGGACTTTGATGACATAAGTATAGCCTACACTAGCTACATGTCTTTCTACCACATGTACTTTTGATCTATAGATGTTTGCAAGGGCGCATGACATGTTTGTCGTTGTGAATTTCCTACCCAACAATTGGGAACTTAAACATGTAACAATCAATTTGTTCAAGGTTATTAAAATTAGTGGGCCAACCATGGTGTTAATTACGAGCTCTCCTTGATAAAATTTTCTTCACAAAAAAATTTGCATATGTTAAAGACAAGGGCTCCAACTTATAATCTTGTGCAATTGCCTTGAATTTAGTGGTTTCATGTAAGAGTTTGGGCATATTAAAACCTTTTCATGGTTCTTCCTTTGGGCATGCTCTATCTAAGGTCTATTATTATGCCACTACAGATAAAGTTTTTTGGGGATTAAGTTATGCATCTATCAAGGGTGCACAAGCTAACACTTAAAATACATTATTTGGCCGAAAATATCTGGCAAGGGGGGGGGCAAATTTGGGAGCACACATGCATAGAGGTTGGATTGAAGCCTAGGAAATTGAACACACTTGTGAAAACAAGGTATGTGATTTGTTTTTCCTTTTTCTTTGTTTTTAATTTTGATTTTTTTTTGTAGATTTCCCTTTTGCAAATCTAAATTTTCCATAGGTTAAAGGATGAAACTATTGTGTATAACGAAAAAAAAACAATTTTTACAAATAGACCATAAAAAGGTTCCAATTATACCTGCATTTCAATGACTCAAAATGTTCAAGACAATAAGTTATGTTTATTTCCAAATTGAGGTGTACTTTGATTAGGGTTTGTTCCATAATACTAGTTCATGTGGTAATTCCACATCCAATTTTTTGCATGAACATTCTATTGGGTTGGTTTTTAGTTCCCATTTAGTTTGGGTTTAATCCTAATAATTATAATTTACAATCAATTTGGTCAAAAGTTTGTCAACTTGGATCCAATTATGGTTCAAGTTTTAAAAAACAACTAGTTTTGGTTTGGATTATAATATTTGACACTAATTCCAAAAATTAAAGGTTGGGTTTTGGTTTTGTGTGAATATTAGGTCAAATCTTCGGTTTAATATTGGGACTTATTTCATTTGTTGTACTATGCGGTTCAAGTTTCATAAATGAAATTCTAAAGTTCATCTATTTTGTAAATCTCATTTCTTTGGAAAATAATAAGTTTTCAAAATCTGGTACCTTTTTTAAAAATTACTAAGTGGATGTACATGAATTTATGAATTTCAATGCTATTGGTCTGCAAGCTAGGTTTTGTTATTCCAAGATGCATTAATGATTTGATTAGATATTGTTTTATGTTATAATAATCAAAACGTGGCATTGCAAAGTCACATATTTGGGTAGTTTGCGAAGTAGTGGTGAAAGCTTTGTCACCTATAATTACTAGATGTGTTATGAATTAGAGTTGAAGGCATTGCCTCCTTGGAGATGCCCTACATTTCATCATTTCTATATACATTATTCTTTGTGAAAAACTTGTTGTTGTGGGTATTTTTAATATTTGGCAGATTCGAAGGCTTCCATTTTTTTATCAAAAGTTGGAAGAACTTATGTGCCACATGAAGTGCAAGGTTCTGGAAGTCTTAAACCCTTTCCTTTCTTTTTACACACATTTGAGAAAATAAAAGGTCTCAATATGCTAACATTAATGTTGGATCCCATATACAAATCTATGCACCTAGTCACAACTTATGTGGGTCATGATAATGCTATAGTTTTGGTTATTGAATACTAGGAATTGTTGTTGCCTTTATTAATGGAGGTTGATAGGTTGGCAATGCTAGTTATTGCTGAAGAACTTGATGCATCTAGTTTGGAGACTAGAAATGAAAATTTATTTTGCACTAGAAATACAATTTCAAACACTTTGAAGGACCTTGTTGGCAAATGATCATACATTTACTATTGGTATCTTGTTAATGGAGATAGTTGCAATTATGCCTTGGACATGGTGGCACAAAAAAAAACACATGTTTCCAACAAGTATTACTTTAACAACAAACAACTTTTTGGCATCTTGGCCTCCCAAATCGAAATCGAAAGGATTTTTTCCAATATTGGAAATCTTGACAAATTAATTTTTGTTAAAACAAATTGGCCATATGATCCACGTGTGGGTGCTTTGATTTTTTTGACATTGGATATGTATGTGAAACATAGTTGGATTTGATTGAGGATTTAGATGTTGAATTTACAAATGAGGTGCAATGCGAATAATTTTGGAGGTTTTAAATGGTTGGAAGATGTGGTAACTTGTGATTTGGTTTAATAAGTTGAGTTTCTTTCTAGTTCTCTAGATGTTTCAAGTATACAACTCATGCCCAATGATGTGGAATTGAAGATGGGATGTTAAATTTGTGATGGTATGGGTGACTCTCATGGACAATCATCGTGTAATAAAATCTAAAAGTTAATATTTTTATTGTTTTAATCAAAATGGAAAATGTAATTTTATCATGAACTTTATAAAAGTGAAGATGATAAAATATGATTTATGTCAATATTTCAAGGGTAGAAAATTCGTCTATGCCATGATTTTAAGATGGTCAATGATTGCAATGTGGTCTTTATTTGCGTGGTTTGTATTCTATTTGTGATCTATGGGCCGAACTTGGTTATATGGATACTTTTCCTTTTGTCAAGTAGAGTCATTGTTTTAATGTTTACTATATATATAACTTGTTACTAGTGTTTTTTCTTTTCTATGGGGCTTCAATTTGGTTTATTGTTATACCCTATCTTCTATGATCCATCCTATGTTATGTGTCTTAGTGTTTTGCTCTTTGTTCTTGCCCATCCTTTGCGTATTTATCATGTTTTTGTATTGATTTTTTTTGGCATCTTGAAATTTGGGTCTCTTTTATTTGGTTTTAATTTTTGTTTATGTTATGGGGTTTTGGTTTTTTTTGTTGCATTGGGTCTTGGGTTTTTGTCACACCAAGTTTTTGTTGCTTGCATTGGGTCTTTAGTTTCTACTTGTGTTATGGGTTTTTGTGTGTTACACTAGGTTTTGTTGCTTGCATAGGGTCTTTGGTATCTACTTGTGTTAACTATGGGTTTTTGTTGCTTGCATTGGGTTTATGGTTTTTAATTTTTATCAAATGCATTGGGTTTGAAACAATTTTTAGTCTTATCCATGTATGTTTTTTCTCTTTGTTTTGTTCCTATATTGTTAATTGTTAAAAGGGATGTGAATATGGGGGATGGAAATTGACATTTGGAATATGTAAAAGAAGAGTTTAATTTTGCTCACTAAAAACCAATACACAAAATGCCCTATATTTCTGGTTCAATGTATTGTTCATTTTTAATTTCATTTTTATTAAGTTTGGAGTTTCAAATAAGTTTCAATCAAAGCTTGAAATATTTGTCTTGGATTTTCAAGTTACACCACTTTGATATGTTTGTGAATTTTTTTGTTAATAAGTAGACTTAAAGGGTTTTTTTTTTGTGTGTGTGGATGTGTGTGTTGGGCCTTGAACTTTAGGAATTTGTGTTCTTTTAGACCTAGGTATTTCATTTAACCATATATTTGTCAAAGAACTTTTAAAAATATCTAGGTTACTTACAACACACATAATATACTCGGCCGGGGTTCCATCAAAGACCCCAAAAAATCTTTAAATGTACTTCATAAAATAGCCTAGGTTTTTGTTAAATAACCTAGTTACATGTTTAAATCAATTGCCAAACCCCTACCCCTAGTTCGTACCTATTAAGTTTCAATTATGAAAAAACTAATTACAGTAGTTTTTTAAATATATAAAATTTTGATTAATTGGACATGGTTGGTTCTTTAAAATCTTTATATATAATAAAAAAACCCATTCCTGATTAAATCCAAAAAAAATGAAATACCCACCCCACATTGGTGTGAACATGTTGAAATACTATTTAAAAGGTTGATGGTAGTCTACAATATGAAAGATTGTGATATTGTGGTTGGTGGCACTTTGTTGATGTTAGGGTGAAATTACATGCAAGCTTTAAACATGTAGTGTGGCCTTACCTTAAGGGCCACTTTAGACAAGGGTCCAAGGACCAAAAACATATGGGCCAATTTGAAGTAAATTGAACCTTGAATTGGACTCTTATTCATGTTGCAAAAAAACAGTTTTTCTAAGGTACAATTAGTGTGTCCAAAGGTGTGGGGTTCAATTCAAAGGTCTAATATAAAAAATGTGTGATTGACATGTGAGAGGATTAGGTCAACTTTTGGTTTTGTTTGTTTTCTTCCTTTTTTTCTTGGTTTTTTCTAATTGTTGTTTTTCTTCTCTCTTTTTATTCTTATTACACACAATGGATGAACATAAGCACAATATATTAATGGCTTTTGGTTTTACTGTGGCCATGCACATTGGGTGATTACATTGGGCAATGAATAGCTATTGGACAACATGGGAGTATGATGAATGCAATGTTGTTTTCATGGAGTTTGTTGACATGGCACCAAGAGTTTGCAACATGTGGAGGTATGAGAGGGTGGTGGGATGCATGAAGAATCAACTTTTGGGGAGCTTTTTTGAAAATTTGTTTTGACAACAAATAAGGTTAAAGTATGATACATTTTGTTCATTGATTAAGGTTGTGGGTTCAAGTCTTGAATGAAAAAATACACAAATGAAGAAAACATCCTTGTTGAAATTAAAGTAAGAATGGATCTTAGATGACTACATAGTGGAAATTTTTTACAAATGTGTGGAAAGGTCTTTGGCATTGTAAAAATTACAACATCAATTATAGTGAGAGAATTATGTTCAACAATTCAAAAGCATTTAAAACCATTAATGATCCTTAAATCGACTATCGACAATATCAAAGAAATCACTGTTGGTTTTAAAAGCTTGCATAAACTTCCATACATTTTAGGTGCCATAAATGGTAGTCACATGCTAATGTTGCAACTAAGGTAGACCCAAAATGATATTATTGTTGAAAAGGGTTTTACTCCATATTGATTCAAGGAATTGTAGATGCAAAATGCAGTTTTTGGGATTATGATTATGGGTGGGCATGAAGTATCCATGTTTGGTTCTTTTCCAAAAAATAGATGTAGGAAGTTGTGTGATTAAAGACAAGTTTTTACTATATAAGTTGATAGGAGATGCCATTTATCCAATGCGGCCATGGTTTTATTCTCTTTTCAAAGGTGGGAAATATGGATTGCTAAGATACAAAACACATTGGAATTTTATACAATTTAGTATAAGGATGTTAGTGGAAAGAACATTTAGAATGTTGAAAAGAAGATTTAAAACTTAACCAAAAAAAGTAAACATTCCATTACACCACATGCTAGACTTGGTCATGACTTGCATATGTTTATACAACATGTGCATTGCTAATTTGGATGGCCTTGACATGCACTTGGCTTTGGAGGCTCAAACATATGCACAAATTGAAGTAAACACAACATTTGAGAACTTGAAAATAGTTGATACTTTCAGGGTGGTTGAAGAAGCACTTAAATAAATGAAGAGGTTACAAAATTGAAGGATGGTGGATGGAGATGGTAGAAATGACATGAAGGACATGGAAGAGATGGAACATCAAGGTGAAAATGAAGATTATGTGTTGACAACCATGGAAAACATTCCCAGTAAAAAAAAAAAGAAGAAAAAATCAAGAGGATGTTGATAGAAGCTATGGTAATTCATGAAGCTTTAACAAAAAACTTATTTGAACCTAATTTTAAAAATAAAACAACATTGTTTTCCCAGATAAATCTAGTTTTTGGTTAAAATGTGATGAATGACTCATAGATTCACATCTTATGTAACCTACAATTTATCCATGAAACTTCCAATTTGGGCATCCATGTTTCTAAGTAAAACATTGGTTTTAATAAGTTGTTGTAGCATGGATGTAGTTTTTTCAGCCATGGTTGAAAAATGTTCATACACATTAAACGTTTGTTTTTTGTTTTGTTTTTAAAACTTCATCCCAAGTGGGAGTTTTCTCCATTGGTTCCTTACTACCTTTGTCCTTTGAAGCATTATCAAAATATGCTTGGGATTATGGATTGTCTATAATTTCTTCAGTTTCATTTGGTAGATGCACTCACCTATTTCATCACATTTCCATTTCGATGCCACCAACTATCCAATGCATCATAAAAAGGACATTTATGGCGATCAATACTTGAAATTTCATTTGCAATCTTGTCATCCTTGTATTGTTTGTAAATTGGATTAAATTTATGTTTGAAAAAAATTGGAGTCTTTGAAAATCCAAGGATGGAAACCAACATTTGAATGTGGGGATCCACCTCTAAAAAAAACCAATTGAGGTAAAAAGCCATGAACTACAAGTTGAAAATAATCCTTGAATTACAAATAAAATAAAATGCAATACATGGATAAACCAAATGGAAAACATTTCAATTTTTTTGAAATAAAGATGGCTTGGTGGTTAGTTCCTTTCCTTTCCCCCAAGGAGATGATATATCAATCCCCATAATGGTTGAATTGAACAAATGCAAATGGGGGAATGGGAGGCAAAAGTCTTTTAAAAGGTCCAATTCGCCCAATTGGTCCAATTTGAATTTGATTTTTTGTAATTTTTTTTTAATTTGCTGCAAATTTTAGAGCTAAAATCAAATTATGTTGACATGCACAACTAAGGCTTCAAAGTTGAAAAACAATTTCAAGGACAAAGACAAAATTTACTTTACTTTTTTGCATTTTGGACAAATTTAGCTCCATTTTTCCTTATAGAGCAATGAGGTGTAATATTTTACCATCCACCCAATTTTTTTTAGCTTTGTCAACTTCTTCATCTTTGTCTTTCACCACAACCACCTTCTTCCTTCCACCCAATTTTTTTAGCTTTGTCAACTTCTTCATCTTTGTCTTTTCACCACAACCACCTTCTTCCTTAGTGCTCTCTTCTTTGGAATGAGAACCAATTTTGGGATCTCTTGCAAATCCAAATCCCCTTCCTCTTATGAAAATTGAATTTTCAACTTTTCACTTTCTACCCCACCTTCTAATTCACTTCCATTTCATGCACTTGGGAAAAAGTAACAATGCAATCTTTCTAACAACCACCTTGTGAGGATTCATAAAACATTCATGTTAACTCTAGAATTGGTCAAAAATGGAGGAGCTTGTGTGTTATCAACAATGTTCTCAATTCATAACATATTTTTCATTTTCACAAAATTTGACCAACAAATGTATATAAAAAATAGTGAAATAGAACAAAAAGAAAAAAACGACCAACTTTGGACATTATTAGCTTGCATTTTGGTTCTCCAAACCATGAGCTTTCTTTTAAACTCTTTTTTTTTTGTCCATACCAATTGATTTTCCCTTCAAAATGATGTCATATAAGCTAAATCATAAATTGATTTGTCTTGGTCCTGGATCCTTGTCTAAAGGCCTTGGGATGAATTTAAAGCTATTGATGAATAGGAATGTTCGATTTCATTGGACCCTGCTCCTTGGACCACTTTAGAAAAAGGTCCATTTTTCATAATTAGAATTGGAGGTTTTCCATCTATCCATAAAGGAAGGTAGTTTGTTTTGTTTTTGTAGTTATGAAATCCATTGAACCCGGATGCTTTAGATTGTGTTCTTGGTGTTCTTTGGAAAGCTTTCGACAAGAAGAGTTGTATGGGCTTTGGTTTTGTATGGCGCAAAAGTTGTTGAATATCAATGATTTTTTTTTTGAAAATTAAATTACATCATTGCTGAAAAATTTCAAAAGAATTGGAATGTGCCTTTGGTGTTGGTGGAAAGATCTTGATGATCAAGATTTAGTTGAATTGATATGGTGAGATTTGGATTCGCTAGAAACGACACATCAACTTGCAGCAACTCGTGCGCTCCAAACGACTACTGAATTCCCATTGGGAACAATTCCTGGGTCAATGCACATACATCCGACTTGTCTAGCAAGGCTAGTGTAGCCAGTTGGTGGTAGATCTACGACGAGAGGCCCGATCAACTAGGAGGTTGGGATCCCACCCCCTCTAGGTTTTCCCCACACAATGTTGAATGTAAAAAGGGTGATGGATAATATGCGACTGGCTTTCATTGAAAAACTCTTTACCAACCGCGAAATTAGGACCAGCGTGCAAACAAGATACTTGCGCTTCAAGGGTATGTCGTAGGAAAACAAAAATACTTGTGTGACATCAACTGTGTCCAACTACGGAAAGTTCTAGCTCGGCTTGATGTGGCAACACGCAGCTTGAAGCAGTGCTAGGTGCGTGGAAGGGCGTGCCATACACAGAAAGGCTTTGTTGAAGCTGCGACTTGGGGAAGGTAGAGGATGAAGAGCACTTGCTCTTTATCTGTCCAAATACATAGGAAGTTAAGGAACGCTTTTGTTCGACCCTAACCTTCACCCACACAAGCATTCTTGCTAAACTCATGTAGACTACGAACACGGTCACCCTGGCCAAATTTGTGGCATGCTGCCAGTATTAGAGGACAATCTGTCCTCCATGATCTATCTTTCGTCTAATGGACTCTCTGGTCCCAATCGGACGTAAAATTGTAAATAGTAAACATATATGATAAGATTTGAATTCAAAATCTATATATGAAAACTTTTGGGCCGGCGGGGTGAAACAACCCCTAAATTCGTCCCGTCATCCATCCATGGATGAAGCTTCCTCTGAAGTCGAACAGACAGTGGCCACGGACAGTAGCTAAAAAAAGGTAGTCTTGGACATAGTTATGGGCTTCAAAATAATGACAAAGTCAAAGAATCGGCACACGAAGTGGCAATTCTTCCATGAAAACCATCAGCTCTCAGCACAAGGTTGTTGAAATGAAGTGAACCAACGATTCTTTTGTTCCTGGTGGGCTCTCAAGAACCGGAACCGAAAGGTTAAAGAACTGGAGTGGGAAATGTGAAGGACCGGCCAGGGGGATCGATGGGTTAAAGAATTGAAGTGGGAAATGTGAAAGATCGGGCGAGGGGGGCTCGACGGGTTAAAGAACCGGAGTGGGAAATGCGAAGGACTTGGGGAGGGGGTCGATGGGGTAAAGAATCGGAGTGGGAAATGCCAAGGAACGGGGGGGGGGGAGGGGGGGGGTCGACAGGGTAAAGAACCGAAGTGAAAAATGCGAAGGACCCGGGCCGGGAGGGGGGGGGACCAACTGTTGTTTGAAAAGAAAAGTTTTAAAAAAAAATCAAAAACATGAACCAAGGAAGTATTTGGTAGATTGTAGTGTGTGCATGTATATGTAATGGATCTATATTTGGTGTAATAAAATAATTACATTATCCTTCACATCAATGCCTATCCCGGCAGCGAACGCAACAGGTACACGCTAGTGTGAGAGAGATGGGTATTGATTTTTAAGTGATTTCTGTCACTGAAAATTCAAATAAATTCTAAAAAATCAGGTTTGGGAAGGAAAAAATCAGTTGAGGATGTGATAACACACTTGGGTCAATGGCAGAGGCCACACTAGTAGTACATTTAAAGAGCAGTTTGACACCTATTGAAGTTTCGACTTTTGAAATTATCAAAACAAAAGCCCCCTACTAGTGTGTTTTTTCTAAAACAAATTTTCTTGTTTCTTGGACGGAAAAATTGTGAAACCTTTGTTTTTATGAAGTGTAAATTCTAGGAATTTCGCTAATTTTTGGAAAATAATCGCCAAATTTTCGATGACACAAAAATTGAATAAAGAACCCTGCCTGGCTGTTCTGTTATGAGAGCAGCGTTTTATTTCTGGCGAAATTTCGCAGCAAAAAAAAAGAAAAATGGCCTGCCACTTTAACCAAAGGATTTTTTGGGGGGGGGGGGGGGGGGGGGGAATCTCCCAAATTTGCCATATTTCTTCGAGGAGAAAAAGGACCCATCGCCATATTTAGACTATTATAGGTCCTTCGCAAGTCACGAGCACATAGCGCCGAAGTGGGTTTCAAAAAAAAGAAAAAATTGAAAATTTCTCTCTGACCTGTAGCCAGATTTGGCTAAAATCCTCTTGTGGAGTATCGCCAGTCCGCCTACTAGCTCATGAAATTGAAAAAGACAAAAACTGTGGCGATGAGCGAGGAGCTGTTTGCTTGTTTCAGAAAGGAAAAAAGAAAAAGGGAAAAGAGAAAAAGAAAATGTAGTTATGACGGGTCGAGCCCGCTTGTTTGTTTAAGAAAGATGGAAAAGAAAAAGGAAAAAGGAAAAAGAAAAAATCCTAGAAACCCTAGAATAGTGAGCAGAGCGGGAAGCGTATGAGTGAAGTTTGTTTGTTTGTTTGTTTTTTCAAACGATTTCAACGACGCTCTTGGCTCTTCTGATTTTTTTCGGGGGCTTGGTTTTGCTTCTCTCGATCGTTGCAAGAATTGAGCGATGGATGTGGGCGATGAGCATCGCCGCTGTTGTTCTTCAATACTGCCTTTCATGGTGGCGACTAGTTGCTTCTGATAAACGGCCATGGAGGGTGGTAAAAACCGTCTGGACCAGGTGCATTCTGCATTTGCCATCGCTTCTGTAAATCTGCCTTTCGCAGCTTCCGTTTGGGTATTCTATCGCTTTCAGTAAACTTTGTGGGTCTGTTCGAGAATTGTGTTTACACGAGTTTAGCGGAAACGTTTGTCGTAGTTTTGTGGGTTATGCGAGTTTTTCCCGGATTGAAGTGTCTTTTTTCTGTTTTTTGGGTCTATTTTGCGTGTTTACCTCTACAGATTTTTCCAGCCAGAAAGGTTCGAAACTCCGGAGTTTTCTTGACAGCAACCGATTCGGACGCGTTGTCGGTTGAGAAAAAGAAGAAGCAGCAGAAGAAAAACAAGTCTCCTGGCAGAAGAGGGAGTTTAGAAGGCTTTATTGTCCGCGATAGACAGGGAAATGGTGATGATTTGTTGCCTCTTTCCAATGCTGTGGGCGGCGAGAAACGAGGTGGAGCTTCGGAGGTTACCGAGAGCAGCATCACCTTGGCTAAGCCTGCAGTATCTCTGCAATGGGTTAGCAACAACTGCCTTCGTTCCACCACCGAAAGTCGACTTCAAAGATGTGAGGCTGCAGCTGCTTGCGTGACCAAATCTGGTTCCGAAAGGACGATCACTACGGAAGAAGCGGGAGAGCATGGAGACATCGGAGCCCAACCACGTCCCTGGAAAGTGGTACAGAAAGCTGTGGAGTCTGTTACTGCAATTGAAGAAGTAGCTAGGACGGCTGGACCAGTCGATTTAAAAGTTTCTAAGCAGAACAAGGGAGATGCTCTCGAAGATGACGACACCAGGAAGTCTCACGAACTCACCCAATTCGCCAATGAGTTTCTCGCCATCTGTTGCAGGTATTTCAGCCATCTCTGCAGTCGAGGCACAATCATCCCGCCCTCATCATAGCTTCAGGACTTCTGTCTCTACTTCATGTTTGTTGGCAAAACTAAGCCCTATATCCTCTCTTCACTAAACTCCAGTTCAATGCAGACTTCAGCAATTTGAGATCACCAAGGTTTTTGCATGCAAGACTTGGTGTTGTTCTACATGAGGAAATTGCTTGTCCTGTGGAAGTTGTTTAAATTTTTCTTTTTATGGCTTGTCTCTCATGATGATCTGCATTTTGTTTTGTAGTGGGGTAGCACTGACGAAGCCTTCCCTCACTACAACTAAGCATGCGCAAAACTCTGATGCAACAACAAGTAGGAAGAGGGCACCTTTGGAGAAAGTTGATTTGGGGAGTTCAAAGAAGCAGTGCTTTGCGGAGGAAGAAAAAGTTGAACTCCACCATGCACAGCATCCAGAGAGAGTTGATTCAAGGTGGAGGACAGTAGAGTGTAGGGTCACAACAGAAGATAGCATTGTCCAAAAACAGAAAAGGAATTTGGAATTGCTCAATCAGAAAGAGTCTGCAAGTGTTGCTGTAGTACAAGTTGAGGACAAGGAACTGGAGAGTGCAACTGGCATGGCTGATAGAATGCTGCATGGGGTTGATTCCCCTAACAAGGGAGAAAATGCTCAGGTTGTTACTGACACCTCGAGATTTTCAGGGAGATGCAATCAGTGGAGTGTATCTCCTTGGCAGGTGGATAGTAGTTTCACCAAGGGAGTAGACTTGGTAGAAAATATTCAGCCAGACAGAAATGATGCTCTGAAGACACCCACTTGGAAGGAAAAAGGTCCTTCACTTCCTCCACTCTCAAAGTCACCAGAGGAGACAAATCAGCATAGGGGTCATGACAGGAATGGCACTAGGAGCAGGTATAGGACACCAAAGTCAAGATCAAAGTCCATGGCCAAACATGAGGAAGGAGGACTGTGCCAATCTCCACATTCAAGCTCCACAAAAAAGACAGGAAGGGGATCTTCTAGCAGTCTCAAATCTGTGGGTTGGGTGTACCATAGTTCATTATTTTCACCAGGGGATGCCTTTTGGGACGAAGCAATAGAAGCAGCTGATGGTTTGCTGGCATCTAATGTTGAAGAACTGCAAGTGGGAGGAGCAGTGGATATGAATACTAAGCCCTTAGGGTCTACACATGATGTAGACTCATGCCAATATGAAGAAAGGACTGATAGCTATCCACCAATCAAACAAGTTCTGGAGCCAGCTAAAAACACAAGATTAGTGGATTCTAGTCACAGTCCCTTGGTAGCTGAGTCAAGAAGAGGATTTGTTGGAGCAACAGTACTGTCAGATGTAGAGGGCATATTTAGCAGGGATTTTTCAGCACAGGTTAGTCAGATGGATGTGTCCCCTTTGCCAGTCCGACACTTTGACTTCACTTCGCAAACTAGTCCCCAGAACAAGAACATTGATGAATTGCTGTGTCAGGATGCCTCTCAAAGCAATTTTCAATGTTGTTCCAGATCTGTACTTGCCAAAGAATCTCTGAATGAAAGAGGTACTGGCACAAGTCAGCAGACCAGAATGAGAGTTGATGATGTAGTGCTCCCTGGGGGCAACCAAGAATGTCTTCCAATGGGGATGGTGAATGGAAGATCAGAGATAGAAGATATGCAGCAGAGTTCTGCACCAACTGTTGCTGCAACAAGCCTGGGGTTATTTGAGCAAGTCTCAGCAGCCCCTGGTATGTTGAAAGAGGAGCTGACTGCCACCAGGTCAAACACAGAGGCCAAGCAAACATGTAGCAATAAATTAGAAACGCGTGCTATGGCTGCAGAATTGTCAAAGGCGGCAGGTGCACTGGAGACAGGGAAGGAGGCCTTGTTAGTTGTGCCAAGTGCAGATCAAGCCCATGTGGATCTCAGTGAATGGCTTCCACCTGACATATGTGCCATATATATCAAGAAGGGCTTGAGAAAGTTGTACCCTTGGCAGGTGCACTCAGTTTTCCTTTCTACAATGTTATCACAGAAGTAGAAGGATTTGTTTGCATGTCCTTCAGAGTTCATTCTCCAACAAATACCCATCTTCTCTCTTTTTAGAATTTGGGTCCATGTTGAAGGCACTAAATCTTTATTTTAGACAGGGAGTTTCTGTTGAGATAGAGGAGGCAGCTCTCACAAGAAGTTGCTCTTTGGCTGTCTATTGGACTGTATGAAGATAACTGATGAATGTTTTTGCTGCACTGGAACAGAGGTACAATTGATCTATGTATACATGATTCAGACGAAGGATGTTTCAACTTGTTTGGGCTTGGCGGGTGTGAAAGGTAGAGTGTTTGCAGCTAGATGGCGTTTTGCAAGGGCGAAGTCTTGTGTATTGTGCATCCACCAGGTAAGAATCACAGTGTCTGTCTTGTCAGTGTGGTGGTTTTTAATGTCCTCAAATGTTGCGCATCAGAAGAGAGGAAGGTCATACTGGTATTCAAATGCAAATGGGTGCATTCCTCCTTGGGTCCCACAGATTAAGGCACTTTTAATGTTGAATATCTGTTTGACTGTTGCAAAAATTGTGAAGTCTGGAACAATTTTTTTGGGATTATTTCTCAAACCTGTTGTATGGAAGTCTTGAGATGCGCTTGACAGTTGTTACCATCATGGTTGGTTTGACAGTGCAGGAAAGAGTCTTGTTGCGGAAGTGTTGATGCTACGGCGAATTTTGTCAACTGGCAAGAAGGCTTTTTTGGTGCTGCCATATGTTGCTCTCTGCTCAGAGAAGGTGAGACTGCTTGTGTCTATTCTGTTGCTTTGAGCCCCTTCTCTTGAGCACAATGTTGTTTGCTGGATCTTTCCTATGTTCAGAACAGATTTTCAACTGTAACCTTGAAGCATCTATTATATCTCACCAGAAGGGTTTTGTTGAATGCGACTGATATCTGTCAAAGTCAAATAGGATGTATACACTTGTTCTCTCATACTTGCATGATGATGGCTGCATCTGGTCTGCAACAAGTATTTATTCTTGGGTTGTGATCAAGAGGATTATTGGCAGCAACTCTCATACACACCGTGTGGTTGAATTGGATGGCAGGCAGAACATTTGGAATCACTTTTGGAACCTCTTGGCAAGCATGTCCGCGGATTTTATGGTGCCCAGGGTGGTGCCAGCTTGCCTAAAGATACATCTGTGGCTGTGTGTACAATTGAGAAGGCTAATCTGTTGATTAATAAGCTTCTGGAGGAGGGACGCCTGTCAGAGCTAGCTATCATTGTTATTGATGAGCTTCATATGGTGAGGGATGCTTCCTTTGTCAAGCATATTGAAGCTGCTGTGCTTTCTGTCACCTGTTCTACATGCAACATGAAACTGCTCAGTACCATTGAGTTTTTTTTGGTTCTGTTTCTTCTGTAAACAGTCACCTGGATTCCTGCTTACAATATTCAGGGCAGTTTGTACTTTTTCCATTACTTTGTGAGCTTTCATATCCAATTTTCTAAGGATGTTCCAACAAGAATACAACTCACAAAGGATTGCAGGTTGGTGACAGGGATCGTGGATACTTGCTGGAGTTGCTGTTGACTAAGCTGCGGTATGCAGCTGGTGGTGGAGAAGCTGTATCAGCTGGCAGCAGTCCTGGCGAGGGTTTGGGTTCAAATGCTTTGTGGAACACTGGCTTGCAGATCATTGGCATGAGTGCGACAATGCCAAATGTGTCTGATGTGGCTACTTGGCTGCAGGTGCATCATTCTATGCCAGTAGTTCTGATCTTGTGATCTCAATCACACTGTTGCTTGGGCAGAGGAGGGCACAGTGGAGAATTCTGAAGAACATAGAGTTGTTTGTCTAAGCTTTCATTGAACAGAGCTCTTGGCTCTTGTTCTCAGCTGTCATTGACTTTACCAAGTTATTTCATAAAACTTTATCATGATTGTGATGCATGAAATGCAGGCTGCATTCTATGAAACGGATTTTCGACCTGTGCCATTAGAGGAGTTCATGAAGATTGGCAACAAAATCCACAAGAAGAACATGGAACTTGTGAGGACCATACGGAAAGAAGCTGACCTTGGGGGCAAGGATCCTGATCATGTTGTGGAGTTGTGCCATGAGGTGAATGTCCACCATCTTCTAGTTGCTGACTATCCTGCATTGTCCTGCTTACTGTGGAGGACTAGTATCGAGTTGCAGGTCCCCAATGATGTACTGCAAATTGCTGTATTATATCCTACAAGGCAAATGGGTCACTATGACTGAATGGTTGTTCCCTTGAGCAGGTAGTAAGAGAAGGGCATTCAGTCTTATTGTTCTGCTCAAGCCGCAAAGGTTGTGAGACTTCAGCTCGGCACATTGCCAAGTTCTTACCAGCTTTCACAATTGTTGAGAAGGCAAACATGAGTGGTCCTAAAGATGGAAATGCTGCTGTTGAGGAATTACGGAAGTCACCAGCTGGCCTTGACCCTGTCTTGGCAGAAACTCTTCCAGCTGGTGTTGCATACCATCATGCAGGCCTCACGGTTCTATTTTGTCTCCTACCGTACTTGTTGCATGAGAGGACGATAGCAAATAGGAGCACTAGAAGTGGAAGTAGAGCTATTGTATAACCAGGATTATCTCTTTGTTGCACCTATTTCTTTCATGGATGGAGTATGGAATGTGTTACAGTAAAATAATACAAGAATAAAAGCCACCCAAAGCTGTGGGATCTGAGAGGATCGATTTATTGGGGGAGCAGGTGGAAGAAAGGGATGTTGTTGAAGCATGTTTTAAGTCCGGGGTTGTTCGGGTACTTGTAGCCACATCCACTCTGGCTGCAGGGGTGAACCTACCAGCCCGGCGGGTGGTATTTAGGCAGCCAAAAATTGGGCGTGATTTCATTGACGGAACACGATATCGGCAGATGGCAGGACGAGCAGGGCGTGCCGGCATTGACACCAAAGGAGAAAGTGTATGTCCTTGTTTTGTTCCTATGCAGAACAATTTTGATGCAGATTGCTCTGCCTATGATATAGGTGCTAAGTATCTTGATGAAATGTGTGTAAAGATTTGACAGTTACCCCTGGAGAGAATGACTCACTGCATAAGCTTGACTTGCATCTCAGATATTGATATGCAAGCCCGAAGAAGCCAAGCGGATGGAGGGAATCATGAAAAGTGCCTGTCAGCCACTGCAATCATGCCTGGCTGATGACAAGAATGGCATGATGCGGGCCCTGCTGGAAGTAGTGGCTGGTGGAGTAGTGCAGAGTGCAGCTGATGTGCAACGGTATGTGAGGTGTACATTGCTCAATGCAACACAGCCATTTGACCAAGTGGTGAAAGCTGCACAAGATTCATTGCGCTGGTTGTGCCACCAGCACTTGCTAAGTTGGAATTCTGAATCTCAACTCTATACATCTACCTCACTGGGCCGAGCTGCTTTTGGCAGCTCTCTGAGTCCTGAGGAGTCCCTGGTATTTTCGTCATCATTCAGTCCTGAGTTCTGTATTTCTGTGATTTTTCTACCTCATGAATTTCTTGTAGAGTGGTCACATATACAATTCATTACAAGAGTTTTGAGAGACGGTTGGCAGTTTACATGCAATGTAGAGGCAATATTTTCAAAGCAAAGGCTGTAGCATATGTGGTATCTTCATTCCAGGTGGTGTTTGAGGATCTTGTGAAAGCAAGGGAGGGTTTTGTGCTTGCCTCTGATTTGCACTTGCTATACGAGGTCACTCCAACTTATGTGGACCTGGAACCAGACTGGACTGTTTACTACCAACACTTTGTTGAGCTTTCTCCTATTGACCAGGTTGGTGGACTTACAACTGTGTTTTACTGAGGTGGAAGTTATGGACATTGTACTGTAAGAGGAGGAAACCTGTAGACTACTTGGGTTGGGTATCACTGATGCATATATCAGATCATAGTGCCTTTGTTCACAGGACACTTACTCACCTTGCACCCAGTCAATTGCCTAGATTTCCATCTGAACATAAAATGTGGAAGCAGGCAGTGGCCAACAGAGTGGGAGTTGTTGAGCCATTTTTGTTGCGTATGGCACATGGTGTACCCATTATGGAGCAGCGTAGTGGTGGGCGGCCAAGGAATGGAAGAGGCTCCTCCAGAGGCAGAATCTCTCCTGCAATCCAGAAGTCTAAGTGGTGCAGCCCCAGTGGGCCACAACTTACAACGGACCAGATGTTGCGGGTGTGCAAACGATTCTATGTTGCATTGATGCTCTCAAAACTTGTTCAGGTAACCAAAGCCAGAACACCTTCTACACACAGGTTTTTCTTTCCAGCTATATGCACTGTTTCACTTCATTATGATTAGTATACTGACAGTGGCAATGACCTGTGGTGAAGGCAGAAATTGAAAGCT
The DNA here is from genome assembly GCA_963921925.1 of Sphagnum tenellum. Lineage (NCBI taxonomy): Eukaryota > Viridiplantae > Streptophyta > Sphagnopsida > Sphagnales > Sphagnaceae > Sphagnum > Sphagnum tenellum. The sequence continues at coordinate 13,305,298 of OY998142.1, read as the reverse complement.
GTTTTGAGAGTGTCTCTGTTGTGAGCAGGAAGTATCCTTGATGGAGGTTTGTGCAATGTTCAAAGTTCCCAGGGGCACAGTGCAAGGCCTGCAAGAGAGTGCAGGCAGATTTTCAGGCATGGTGGCAGCATTCTGTGAAAGGCTTGGGTGGAGTGACATTGGGGGCTTGGTTTCCAAATTTCAAAGCCGTGTCTCTTTTGGGGTCAAATCAGAAATTGTTGAATTGACTGAAATCCCCTTTGTCAAGGTGGGGGGCATACAATGCTACAGCTGTCTTATGCATGCTTCTACATCTCATTGATAAAGAGGGCATGCAATATATAGCTGATGCTTCTAGTGTTTGGATTGAAGCTTGGTTGAACTGTCAAAGTTACATGTCTCTCTACCAAAAAGTTGGATTGCACTCAATTGAAGTTGGTCCTTGAGCTCTCACTTCTTGAGATTACGAGTCTGAGACTGGTGGAAGGCTGATTTGCTGCACACCTCCCTGGTGAATTAAAACTTGAGTTTGATAGTTTGGTTGCATGACCATTGTTTCTATCCGTAGGCTGCAAGAGCAAGAGCACTCTTCAAGGCAGGCCTACGAAGTGTACAGGCTGTAGCTGAAGCGACACTTCCAGAACTATTCAAGGCTCTGTATGATGGATCAAATTGGCCAGGTCAAGGTATAACAATTTTCTCTCTTGCAGAAATAGATGTAGTGTTGGTGTGCCTTTACAATCACTCTTATCTTCCATTTGGGCTTCTGACTGAAGGGGGAAATTCATGGTCTTTATCTTCATTTTCTTTTTTACTGTATACCTAGTGGTATGCACTTGGAAGGACTAAAAAAATGATAGAACAATAAATGGTGTGCATACAGGTGGTACTAAAACTGGTGGCCAGCATTGGGCACAGATAGGGATAGCCCGCAAAATAAAGAATGGAGCACGGCAGATCACATTAGATCGTGCTGAAGAAGCACGGAAAGCAGCTTTCTCTGCATTTCAAGCCCTTGGGTTTCAAGTGCCTGCAGCACTGGCAATGCCCTTCCCTCCTGCCACTGATGATGCATTGCAAATGGGAGCAGCACTAGCTTCCAGTGTTGCCATCCCTGTTGTTGTTTCCACAAGCATGCCAGTGATTGAAGGTGCAGACACCAGTCTGACCCATCCTCTTCCTGTGAATATACCTTATCAGGACAGGGAAGAGTCCAAGGAGAAGATTTACAGAAGTTTTGCAGGTCCTAAGGAGGACATTCTAAGGACAGAGGTCAACGGGAATGGAGATTGTTTCAGAGTTGAAGGAGGACATTCTAAGGAAATAGGAATGGAGACTGTTTCAGAGTTTGCAATTGCCACTAGCAGCAGTGGTCTTCAGGTGCCTTGTAGTATGATTGAGATTGGCATTGAAGAAGTCAAGCATGAGCAGTTGAGCAACATTCAGACTGCAAATCTAGAGCTTCAAATGAAAAAGGACAATTGCTTACCCGCTCATGAACTTCTGCCTGTATTGACAAACTATCATCAATCTGACATTGTCCATATGCATAATGGGTCAGATGCAGCTGCCCTGTTCTCTGGCCCATTGGTTGCACAAGGGGAAGATGTGGAGGTTCTGCCAATTCAAAGTGAGGAGCCTTTCAAGGGACCTGTAGATGTAGACAAGATACCTGGTGGTTTCAACAAGTTTTGGGAGAAGTGGAATGCAGTTGAGGAGTTTGCATTTGATCTGTATTGCAAAGTTCCAGCAACAGAGGTCACAACAAAGCTCATTGAGGTTGAGGGCATGGCCTTGTGTTGGAGGGACTCACCTGTTTATTATGTCAGTTTCTCTAGAGGTCAAAAGCCTCTGGATGGTTCTGCCCCAGATGTGGGCAAGTCTGATGTCTTGGTTATGGCAAATTCAACTAGTATCAATGCTGTGACGTGCTTGGGAGAGGAGGCATGGAGTCTAGCTAGGATGCGGTGGGAAAAGGCCTCTGAGGTCTTTCTTAAGGCAGGTGTTAAAAAGGTTGCCTGGGATGTGAAGGGCCAGCTTCATGCTTTGACCAATCCTGGTTTCCATGTTCCCCTCCAGCATCAGGATAATGGAAAATCCCTAGTTGTGTTTGATTCAAAGCCAAATCCAGTCCAGTTAAGGGCTTTGCCTGCTTTGAAGGTGCAGGAGCATTTGGTTGATGTGCGAGTGGCTGCTTGGCTTCTTTGGCCTGATGAAGAAAGTGCCCAGACGTTTTCTCTTGAGCAGGTCACTACCATCATTTCAGTATTCCCCTGGCTGTTTTGGGTCAATGTTTATTTTAAGTTACAGCACTTGATTTATTTTAAATGCTATGACTTCCAGGAAGTTAAGAGGAGATTGCCTGGTGAGGTGGCGGCTGCTGCAAGCAGGGCTGGCAGGTGGATGAATCAGATGGGTCGTGTGGCACATAATGGGTGTTGTAGGCGAGCAGCGCAAGTGTGGGCACTGCATTCAGCTTTTTGGAAGCTCTTGCAGGCAGAGGGCCTACATCAGCCTCTGATGCAACTTGAAATGCCTCTGGTGATATTCTTTATGTCAAGGCATGGTTTAGAGAAATTCTTGCATGAAATGAAAATTTGTTGCAAGATGGTCAATGTTCTGTAAGCTAGATATCCTGATGCTGGAATGCCACAAAAGCAAACCATAGGATCTTTTTTTCTGTCTCCTGTGTTTTGTTGGGTCCAAGCAATTCACAAGGGTGCAAAGTCAGGCTACCCAAGATCAAGATGTATGTGGAGACTTGTACAGACTATTTCAGTGACAAGCACTAAAAGTTGAATGGCCAATCTTAGTTATGATGGTTTGAGTTGAATTATTCAGCAAATGGCAGTTGAGTGAAAAGAGGCATCTGGGCAGGTGAAAGTGCTGGCAGACATGGAGACATGGGGAGTTGGTGTGGACATGGAGGCTTGTCGTAAGGCACAGCAACTACTTAACTGCAAGCTTCGTGCTCTGGAAGCCAAAGCTCAGCAGCTAGCAGGAATGCCCTTTTCACTCTCTATACCTGGAGAGGTAGCACATGTGCTGTACCAACATTTGCAGCTGCCTGTGCCTGCTGGCTGTAAGGGGAAGCAGCATCCAAGTACTGACAAGCATGCCCTTGACCTCCTCAGGTACTGGAGAACCTGCATTTGCATGCCTAAGACAATTTTGTTGTTATCTCCCCATAGACCAATTCATCCAGACCCCTTGGATTGACTCTACCCAAAAATGAAGGAATTGCATGCATTGTCTCACATGAGAATGTTGGGTTACAGGGATCAGCACCCAATTGCAGAAGTAATCAGAGAGCATCGAAGACTGTCCAAGCTGCTGCATGGCACACTTGGTGCTATAGCAGAGCATGTGCAGTCGCCTGTTTCATTGCCTTCCTTGGATGAGGGAACTACAAGAGATGACGTGTACTGCATTTTTGGATGTTGGCTTCAGACTTCAACGGCAACCGGGAGGCTTTCTATGGAAAATCCCAATCTTCAGGTTAGGTTTTGGAGGCCTCAAGGTTGATCTCATGTAATTTCTTTTCATACTTGTTTATTTGATATGTTGTCATTTGCTTATCTCATTTATGGAGGAAAAATGTGCTCCTCAGAACTTGTAATTGTTGACACTTGGGTAGCTGAAATGTTAACTCTGATTTCTTTAACATGCAAGTGTGTTGAGCATTCCATAAGCTTCACCATTGATGAAGAGAGCAGTCATACTGGAGATATACAATTATGTCGGGATATTGAGGTCAATGCTCGTCAACTTTTTGTGCCTCTACAGGTATGACATGAGAGATGACCAGGGATGTTGAAGAAATTCCCTGTGCTCTGTTTTTCCACACAATAATTGGTTCAAGCATTGAATGACTGGGACTTAAGTGTAGCAGTGCTGGAATTTTCTCTCAGGAATTTTGTAAGGTTTGTTAGTTTTTGGTAATGAGACTCCAAAAAGCTGTATGCTTACTAAATGCATTTGTATGCAGGAAGGGTGGGTTCTACTGTCGGCAGATTATTCACAAATCGAAATTCGATTGATGGCCCACTTCTCTGGGGATCCTTCACTCATATCTCTGCTCAGCAAACCAGCAGGTGATGTTTTCCGTATGCTTGCAGCTCAATGGACAGGACTTTCAGAGTCTGCCATTACTGAGCAGCAGCGTGAACACACCAAGCGCCTAGTATATGGATTGCTCTATGGCATGGGTGTGAACACTCTGTCTGAGCACCTACAATGCCCCCTCACAGATGCTCAACAGATGCTGGATCAGTTCAAGGCCACATTTCCTGCAGTGGCTGTCTGGCTTAACCAGGCTGTACAATCCTGCCGTCAAAATGGGTATGTTACCTTTTCCTGTATGTGCTATGCATTATAGGCAGGACCAGATTTTAGAGTTAAGTATAGTATATTCACTAATGTTTAGATACAGATAATGTGCAGATATTGTGTTGTGCATGGAGCGACTTCTGCAACTTGATTGGGTTGCCTTTTTTTTACAGGTATGTGAAGACATTATGTGGGCGGAAGCGTTATTTGGATAAAATAAATCATGGCAAATGGGGAGAGAAGGCCAAGGCAGAAAGGCAGGCTGTCAATTCTATCTGTCAGGTTGGGTGCTATAAATGTGATCACAATATTTTTCTTCTTTTCCTGAAAAATAATAGTTGGAGCTTGGCTTAACACACTTCATTTTCTTTGTTTGCAAGTACTACCTTGAAAGAACTTAAGAATTCTGATGATTGTACTTCAGAATAGTGCAGATGAATTTCACCTTATGTGAGCTTTACTCTATGTAGATGTTGGTAGGTACTCAAGCATATGAGATTTACCCTCTAACATTCAGAGAAGTCATAGACAAGTTTGCTGTTGATACAGGGATCTGCAGCTGATTTGATCAAAATGGCGATGATTAAAGTGCATAATGCCATGTCAACACCTCGTAGGGAAAGAGTATCTACTCTAAGTCAACAGAGGGTGCAGCTAGAGAGTCCAGCATGGCCTCTTCAGGGTTCTTGTCGGTTGCTACTTCAGGTGAACTGCCTTTGGTCAATATGGACAGTCCCTTTCAGACATTTCTTGACAGTTCAATTTCTTGATCCTCACTTGCAGCTGGTTTACCATGCTGAACCCCCTAATCTTTAGAAAAGCTATTGAAATTACAATTCTTGTGTAGTCCTAAAAACTGGTCTGGTTCTCTCTTGGTTTGTATATTGGTTTACATGGAGAAGCAGAATGTTGAATAGAAGAGGTGGTACTAGCCAAGGCTGCCACTCATGCAATTTGGGCCTGTTTAAATGGATGAATGCAGTGTAACAATGAATCACACATTGACAAAGCTAGTTGCTGACTGCAGATTCATGATGAGCTAGTCTTGGAAGTTGACAAGCGAGTTTTGAAGGAAGTTGCAAGTATGCTTCGCTACTATATGGAAGGGGCTGCGACTCTTAAAGGTATTAACAATCAACTTCATTGAAGTTAACCTTAGCACATCAAATATTTCTTGGCTTTTGTAATGTGGGTTTTCCTGACCTTGCAGGGTGCACTAAGCTAAGCCCCTTCAAAGTGCACTAAGTTTAGATTTGTGAATTCCCTGTGGGAAGATTTATACCTGGTATTCTGCACCAACAGGTCTCCAACAGTAGGATATTGGTACCAATGAAGTTCGATCCATAGATGCCATTATCTTTTCTCTGGAAAAGAGATTCACCTAATTGGCACTCACTGAGTCACAACAACTTGTTTGCTGTGACATCTACTGATTGAAGTTTTGCTTTTTTGGTGTTCCTTGTACTAATTATGTTTTGGATTACTGTATTGCAGTTCCTCTCCGTGCTAAACTTCAAGTTGGGTCCTCCTGGGGCTCCCTACTACCATATGATGAAAACCTGGTGACCACAGCTTCTGTTTAATCCTCTGTAATTATCTGTCAAGTCTTATTTGTACATTAGTCATATGCATCCAACCATATACACTGAGGTGTGGTTCTCCATTCAACACCAAACCATTTAGATACATCAATTTGTTGGGTTAGGATTCTGTCAGGTTGGAAAGAAAGCATGAAATCTCAAACTAGTATTGAATCAAACTGAGGCTATGATTGAAGAAAGACTGTATCTGTACTGTTTCAATCTAATTACTGTCACACATTGTGAACAATTGAGACACGAGGCCCAATTCTGATTCTTGGAGAGGGGTTGTTGCATCAGGAAATTTTGAACAAAGATAAATTTCCAGACCATACAACGATGTTTCCTTTCTCTCCAAAACCCTAATTCCACCTGGCTTTACTCAGATTAAAATTGGACTGTTTTGAATTGCTATTACTGCAGCAACAAAACACACACATCCCTAAAACTTGGGAATACTTTGATTAAGCAATACATTTACCAATAATTAGCACTCCATGCACACACAGGCTCTATACTAAATGAATCCATACATTGTCTTCTGCTTAATATCTTCACTTTTCAATTCATGCTTGTCTTCTCTTCATGATATTACCATTGCCATTTCCAAAGCAGGGTTTGCACCTTAATAATTGTATGTTATGATTGTTGGTGTGAGTGATCTTACGTTGCCATTAGTTTTTACACAAGGCCTTTGTAAATTTGTAAATTTCTTTTGTCTTCGATGTGGAGAAAACAAAGTAAACATGATGGACTTGGTTCCTCTTGTAAGAATGAAAATGTTGAAATGTTTGCAGAAGCAAGATGGTTCTTACATGTTTGGGCTTTTAGGAGCCCCATTTTCCAATGTTGAGCTTGAACTTCTTTGGGCTGCTTTGATACCTCACACATTCAATATCTTTCTGGTGTTAATGGTTGGTATGATTTCTATTGTTAACATTTGGTCAAGGAAATTAGGATGTCAATAATTTATTGTTGGTAGTTGAATTATGATTTGCATGTTTATAACATTTGGTTCTGGAATCACTAGTCATTGAAAACTAATATAAGACATTTGCCTTGTCATTTCCCTTCCCTTTCCCTCATTGGGGCACATTCATAATCATAGATCCAAAACAAATGTTGAATTGACCAATGTAAATTATAAAAGAAAGAAAAGATATGGTTATATGGTGGCATTTGAAAGTTGTCACTTCAAGAGAATGTGGTTTTTCTCAAACACAAGGTCATGTCTCATGACATATGTATGAGGTAAACTTGGTGGTTTCATTCATTACACTGTACAATATGTGATGTTTATTGTGGCATATATTACATGAAAATTATAATTTGACATTAAGTTATGGCACATATTGTTAGTGTAGTTCATCACCAGGCCATGTTAGATGCCACTTACTATTTACAACCCAACTATAATGTGGGTTATTGGGTCAACAGGTCATTGAAGGTAAGGGGGATACCTATGAGTCAAGAAGAGCTTGAGTCAACCAATTTGACACTTATGATGGTTAGAAATTTGACACTTTTGAAATGGAAGCATTAGCCATATTGAGTTAAAAGCCACTAAGTAACAATGTCTCCCCCCTTTCTTTTGTTGCATTAGGATATGATTGAAGATTTCAACTTGTTTGCTGATGAAAATTTGGGGACTAGTGTTCAATGTCTCTAACATCTATAGTTATAGTATGAGACATGTGCACTTGGAATCTAAAATAACTATATGATTGCCATTTTTTGGTAGACACTTGTGGGAGAGTTTGTAAGATTGTGACGATGAATGATGGCAATGGACCATGGTTGAATGAACATAAATTGGCAACTTGAGAGTTGAAGGATTTGCTATGCACTTGTGTGCAAAAATTATTTAAATGCATAACTTTGCTAAACTTGTTTTAATTGGAAAAATCCATAAAAGTTGCTTTAAAGCCTAATTATCCTTCGTGCCATTTAGTTGTGGAAAAAGAAGGCGACATTAGAATGGTTGTTGGTATGTGGCACAAGAGATGATGAATGTTTGCTTTGTCTTGCATTGTTCAATGTTGAACACCTTTTTAGTAAAACAACAAAGTCCTTGTTTTTGCATGTGCACAACACATTTGCATTCTTTGAGTTGAACCAAAGGCTCTAGCTTTGCCAAATTTGAAAATTTTGGACACTTCCCTGGTCCCCAATTTTTTTTCTTTGTTCAAATTGGGCATGTGATCTTTGGTCACAAGGTTATGACAATCAAAATCTTATGAATGCAGAGTTTTTGGATTCAAAATAACCTTTTAGTCTCCCTCCTTTTCATGAGATAAACCATGACAAAAAAGCTTCATGAATGAAAAGTTTTTTTATTCATAATAACCACTTTGTTCCTCCTTTGTTAGATTTTTTAATCAAGTTTTATGATGCTAAGAACTGCAACAAAAAGAAGAGAGAGAGACATACTAATAAGGGATTAACTATAGATCACAAAGATGATCTAGTGTGCAGGTGTAAACTCCCTTTAAGAGAAAGGATGACACAAGGATTAGTTAAGAAAAGGTGGGAGGGAAAAGGAAAAGTCTAGAACATTTTAGAAGAAGGAAAAACAAGACAAAATATAGACATGGATAAACCATTAGAAGGATGAATAGACAAATCAACCCTAAAGTCTAACAACCCCTTTCAACCTCTAATGGACAAGTTAATTATTGTTAAATAGAAGCTCAACAATAAGACATAGTTCAAGCCTTGAATGGTGAACTTGAGAAAATTTTGACAAAATGTGTTGTTTTTTTCATCCTATTATGTTATTCATGTTAGAGCACGATGCAAAGAGTTGTAGGCATAAATGTCCAGATTGGTCGTCTTGGATGTGGAGCTAGGAGTGAAGTGAGTAGAGTGATTTTAAAAGGGGAAAATTATTTTTTAATGGGCTTTTTTTGTTGGTTTTATTTTTGTTGGAGTTCCATAGGAAATCATGTTTCGGAATCTTAAGTTTAAAGTGCTTGAAGTGGAGTCATTTTGTGACTTGGGACCTTTGAGGCTTGTTTGTAGATGGTGGAGGAAGTAGGTTGATACCTTGACAAAATGGTGAACAAGGCAAAAGGAGTTGGAGGAGTCCCATTGGTGTTACCAACAATGGTTGGACAACTTCATTAAAGAGGAGCACACTTGGAGTGTTGATCTCCTTGTTGAATGAAACAAGGTAATTTTTCCTTTTACCTTGCCATCCCCATTGGGTTTTTACATTGTAGATTTTTTCTTTTTCCTAAAACTTTTGTAAATAAATTGGTTGGTCCTATTGTTTATAAACATACATAAATGACCCTAATTTGCCCATTTTTTGTTAGTTGTTGTATGTACTTGAGGTGAATGGTGAAGTGCTTTATTTTCAGAGTGATAAACTAGGTCCTTAACAATCTTGATGCAACTTTCATTGTTGAAGTGTATATATATATATGGTTTTAGCACTATTCATGCCAAGTTCAACAAGTAAGTCGAGGAGCCCTTATCCTTCTTTTGTGCCTTCCATGAGTGCTTTAAATTCAGATTTTGTAAATGACAAAGCCATAATTTCTTTTGTTGTTCTAGGAGATTGGGGTTCCTCCTAATGCGAAGAAATACCCTATAGTCAAATTTTTAGAATCTACATCTCCTCCCCAATTTGCGTTAATAAATCTAGTGAAAATGAGGTCTATTCCTATCCTATAGAATAGCCTTATATTGACAGTTCCTTTAAAACATTGAAGAATTGATTTAGTGGCTTTTAGGAGTGTTTCTTATGGTTTTTGCAGATATTTGCTTACAAGGTTCACCACAAATATAATGTCAACTCTAGTGTTTATAAGAAAAACCAACTTATCAATTAGGCTTCGATAATGTGTTATGTTAGCCTCATGGGAGTTAATGTTGGTAATTTGTAACTTCAAGCTTTCAACTAGTGGGGTGCTATAAGGATTGCAGTCATACATGTTGAATTTAACTAATAAACTTGTGGTGAAATTTTTTTGATGGAAAAGTGTTCCCTAAGGCCTTGTTTTAATTCAAGCCGTAGGTACCTTGAGGCTAGGCCTAAATTTGACATTTCAAACAACTTTTCTAGTTTTGTTTTATTCCAGTTGATGTTGGTTTTGCTATTGTTAGGGATCATCTATGTAGATAATCACAAGGATCAATTGTTTCTAGTTTCTCAATTGGTACATATTTTCAAATTGGGTGCTCTTGTGTAATTCTTGATTTGTCAAGTAAAAGTCGTTTCTTTCAAACTAGGCTTCTAAAGTTTGTAAACCAATCTTTCTTATATGTGAATGAAAAATCCTAGGGGCTATTGCAAATAAACCTTGTTCACTTTTCCAATTTAGTAAGGTTAATTTGACATCCATGTGATGTGAGTCTAGGGTGAAAGCAGACTAGATTGTCCATAAAATGTTGTCACAAGGTAGTTTTTGCAAGATTTTGGTATTTGTAATTAGCCATGTGATTATATAAAAATAATTAATTTGATAAAGGACTCAACATTACAATGTTATATATAATGAAGTCACATTGTATGAATTTTTTGAATAGTTTTTTAATTGTCATAACATAATGGATTTATAAGAAATACCCAAAAACTTGTGAGAGTTCATAATCAATGAATATGGACTTCATACACCTTCATATAATGGTTTTTATTGAATAAAAGACTCAAAGATAATATGGTGTGGCAACACAATACATTGATATTAAGGAAGATTTTTTGAAAATATTTTGATAATGAAATTTTCTATGTATCTTGAATTATGGTTTTTTCCCCATTAAGTTTTTTCTTTAATGAGAGTAATAATTTAGATCTCATATTTCAAATTTAAGTTCTCCATAATATTAACTAAGGTTGGAATTTTTTTATAATGAGTTTCCATGGTAACTTGCAAAATGACTTGTGTGATTGAAGGTATCTTGTCTTCACACTATTTGTATTGTTAATTTAAGTAATTATGGACTTCCATATGTGGCTAAAACTATTACACCTTAGTGTGTTTTCACCTAATTGTAACAATCGATGTGACTAATTTTATGATGGTCCACTTTGCCACAAGAGAGAACATGTATTTATAGTCTATTTTGCTCTTTTGTTTGCATCCTTGTGCCATTAGGCAAACTTTGTATCTAGTATTCCTTGGTCTTGAAAATCAATTTGATTGAGATTGGTTTGTGGCCTTGGGGCAGTTTCACCAACGTCCATGTATGATTATTGGAAATGGCCTCCATTTCTTCTTTCATGGCTTTCCTCCACTAGTCATTTATTATTGTATTAGAGAATGTGATGTTTGCGTTAGTCTCATATGCCATAGGCATAGTCTTTTAGTTTGATAGGTCTAAGCTATGTTTTGGTCAATCTTTTAGGATTTTAGACATTCCTTCTTTTCTTTCTTTGATTCATATGGATGGTATTGTTTAAGGGTGGGCTATTTGTCTAATATAGATATTGGTTCTTTTCAAGATTGCGTTTTTCTGTTTGATTTTAACTTGGTTTTGATTATTAAGGAGCATGATGCTAGGGTTGTTGTCAAATGGTTGTTGCTCCTTTTAGCAATTTGTGTTCCAATTTGAAAGGGGGGGTAGATTTTTAAAAATCTTCACTTGACTTTCATTAGTCACATCTTTGTGCCTTCCCACATCTACATGGTGTATGAGATTTCCTTTTTCATCTATGGTTACATCCTTGGAGGTAACCACCTTCTTCCAAACGGGTATGTAACAGTTGCAACCTTTTTTTTTTCATCTATAATAACTAGAGTTCCTTTCACAAATTTTTATCTAGTTTATCCTTCATAGTTTTAGGAACATGTATGTATGCTATGATCCAAGAACCTTGAGATTTCTCAAATTTGGTTTTAAAAAAAAAAGACTTTGAAGGGTATTTTTTGGTCAAGTGACTTTGATGGCCTTCTATTCAGTAGGTAACATGCTGAGTGTACTAGTTCAACCTATAAAGCCGTGGGAAAATCTCCTTTTGTTATTATGCATCTTGTATTTTTTAGTATTTTGTAGTTTTGATGTTCAATAATTCCATTATGCTAAGGGGAATAAAGTTGCATCAACTCCTTTCTTATTCCTTTTTGGTTGTAAATTTATTGAATTTTTCAAAGTTGAATTCACCTTTGTTATTAAATATGAGGATTCTTATTCTACTCCTAGATTCTGATTTGACAAAACTTTTGAAATCTTGGAATGCTTTCAAAGTTGGATTCTTGTTCTTGAAAATGTCAATCCACATCATCTTGCTTTTGTCATTTATAAGTTTATAAAATATTTGGCTTTTTGAATGGACTTGACAATGAAAGGTGATGTTAATGTGCACAAGATTAAAGGTTCCATTTGCTCTTTATTTGCATATTTGAGATTTTTTTCCTTGATTGCTTCCTTCTAAGATGTATTTCATAGCTCAACTATATTCTAGGAAGCATGGGTATGCTTCAGGCTTGCTTTGTGTTTGTTTGTTTGTGTAATGTTTTAAAGTTTAAGTGATCTAATATGCGGTGCTAAATTATGGTCTTGGTTATGGTTGGATTAGATGATGCATTGGGGTTCTCAGAGATGATGGTTTGTTCAAAGTTTAAATAGGGTTTTGCCTCTAACTTGTATAAACCTTTCCCATTTACTTTCATGCCTTTTAGAATAATGGTTTTTGTTCTTATGTTTCTAATGAGACATGTGTTGGGAAAAAAAATTAGATTGAATTTATAACACATAATGGCTTCTATTAATAATAACTTATCCTTGATGTTTGGTACATAAATTTTTTTAATTATATGTTTTATTTCTTTAGTTTTCCATTTTTCAATCATGCTTCAATTATATGGTGGCTTTCTCCTCTTGTAGTCGGTATGTTGTTTTCGTGAGAAAAATCCTTCAAGGAAACTAGGTCATTGTTGCTTGTTACATGTTTACTTCTTATAGAATCAAAATACCAAGAGGAATCTATTGATAGCTTGACTATGTATCCTTTTAGGCCTTTTGAGTTTTGTGGTTCATCTTTTAAGGTAAGTGGTTTTTTGTTATCTTCTTGAAATGGTGGGTTAGATGTCATATAATTTGCTTGTTGTCTTTTGCCCATGTTGCAAAGTTGTCCATTTAGATTTTGAATTTTCTCTACCACTTGTTGAGTTTTGCATTTGTGCTTCTAGTGTCTTTTGGCTCCACAATAATGGCATTTCCCAAGCTTGGAATTACTTGGGTTTGTTTGAAAGCTTCCATGGTCTTTTGCTAGAAATTTCTTTTTTTTAATGTATTTTTTGTTCAAGTAATTGTTTTAATACTTTTGTTGCCAAGGTGAAAGCACATTATAGTGACCCCCTTTGGGGTGTCACATTGTATTACTTTCCAAGGGTGTGCATGTTTGAGAGTTTTCCACCTCAAACTTTTGAAAAAAATTTCAAATATTTTTTCATATTATGTTAGAATATAACCTATGAAAGATATTAGAGAAATATATATTTCATTTCGTTTTATAAAGTGGGAGATTGGAGTATATTTGTTGAAACAAATGTAGTGTACATGTGTACTCAAAAAATATATATTTTCCAAAAACCATTTAAATGGTTTTTAATCTTTATGAAAGTTGAAGGTATATTGAACCATGTCATTTCACATAGTTTGAACCATATTTAGATACCATGTGACTAATTTGAAATTTTTCATTTTAAAAAATGAATTTTTTCAGCAAAGATGCAATAAATGTACGGTAAACTAAAAATTTGACAAGTAATCACATTCACATGGAATATGAAAAAATAGCTAGATGGGACATTTAAAAATTTTCATTAAAGTTGATTAGTTTATTGGAAAATGAAACCTTAAAATTAGTGCAATCAAAACAAGATAGTGGCATTATTATACCAATGTATATTATAAATATGCCCATGGATCCTTCAATATAGATAATGAAATTTATTATTATAATGTTTCAATACCCAAAATTAAATCTACTATACTTTTGGAGCAATTGTATTATATGTACTATAATACTGGACCCAAAAGTACCATAAAGGGGGTCACCATAGTGTGTTTTCACTTGCCAATGTTGATACGGTCTCCTTGTTGGTCTTTTTGGCTAACCATGCCTTCTTGTAGGCTTTTTATCCCTAGTGTTTGAACTTGGGTCTTTAAGTCTCTAAACTTTTGCATTTTACCTTAAATCACCAAGTTTTTATTTAAGGTTTCTTTATTAACATCCAATTTGATTTGTAATTTTACATTCAATAACCTTGGTTCTAATTCTCTTAGTGTGGGCAAGGAATTTTTGCTTATCAAAGTTTTCACAAAGATGCTATAATGGACTAGAAGAAATTTCAATATCATAAAAATGAGTAGTTCTTGAGGAATGGATAAATCAACACCTTCTAATTGGTCTAATATTTTTAAAACCTCCTAAAATAGTTATCCAAACTAATTTTTTGTTCTTTTTTCATAGAGACAATTGTTTTTAGCAATATTTGTTTCCTAGAACATGATTTGGCTTCTATTAGATATTCCCAACAATAATGAGAAATTGTGAATTTTTCAACGAATGAAATCACTATATCCTTAACTAAAAGATTTATTACATTTAAACCATTGGATTTAATTTCAACTTATACATCTACGATGAATATATTTTTTGGACTCTCTACATGTTTCAAGAGATTTTCCTTATGCACAAAGTTCATCATTATAAATGACCAAACATTGTAGTTTTGATTACTTTCAAGACGATTGGATTTTGGTATTGAGATATCAAAGATAGGAACATGCTTATAATATAAATGAAAAGGATCCTAGGACACAAAGACTTTTATGATTTGACTAGATTCTTATGTATCCTCATTTTTTAATTTCCTTCCACCATTTGAAAGCCCTTCTATTTATCTCCCTAAAATTCTAGAGCCTTCCTATCTCTTCCATTCCTCTTTTCAAGCTTTCTTACTTCAATCCTTTAGGCTTTAAACATGTTAGATTTTCTAGTCAAGATTTATGATGTTAGCAATTGAAGTAGAAAGAAAAGAGAGTCGTATTGACAAGGGACTAGCTACAAATCAAAAAGTTGATTTAGTGTGAAGGTGTATGCTATTGAATTTTAAGGTAATGCACACTGCATTTAATTTAAGAAACTCAAGTTTTATTATTAATGCCCACCTCCCAACCATGAAAGACACTTTACATTAAATGTCTATGTCTGTTTCTCCTTCTAAATACATTAAATATCGTGAACAATCACATTCCTTTCCAATAGTTATGTCTTTACACCTTTGCATTTTTTCAATCTAACTATTCACAAAAGTGTTGTTATAGTCCTAACAACTAGGGGACAACTTAATTATAAATTATATTTCCAACACACACTAATTTAAAATTAAGGTACAATACTAGGTTGATTAATTTCTAAACTAAGTTTGCATTTTCATTCTCAACTAATTTAGGTGAAATTCTAAAGTTTGTAGTAAAATCTTCATGTTTTTTAGCTTGGTAAATATGTTAACAATCATATTTTCAGTAGGATGGTAAATGAGTTGAACCTCATTACTTGCCATTTTATTTCAAATAAAATGAAATTGTAGTTGAATATGTTTGATTTTTATTGAAACTTTGAATTTTGAGTTAAAGTTAAGGTAATTTGATTATCACAATATATTATAGTACCATCCTTTGAATCTTCATCCAAATCACACAATGAGTGTCTTAGCCATTGCTTCTTTTGTTGCTGAAGTTGTAGTCATGTACTTAACCCTAGTTGAGGATAAAGTAATGGCAATTTGTTGCTTGCTTGCCCAACTAATTGCTTTTGCATTTAACAAGAAAACATAGAGCTAGACCTTCCACTATCAACATTTGAATAACCTAGAATAATATTTGATAAAGAAGTAAATTCAAATCTTCCTTTATAAAAAGTTCCAATATAAACAGTGTCTTTGAGATATTTTTAAAATTCTTCTAATAGATGATCAATGGGTTAGTCCTAGATTTGATGAATATTGAGAAACAATATTATTGATACTAAAAATGTTATATTTCAAAAATTATAGACCATAACATACATTAGATTTCCAACATTGGATATGTGTGGAATATAATATATGTTTTCTTTATCTTCTTCAAATTTAGGAGATTGGTCCTCTGTAAGTATAATTATAGTTTTTAATGGAGTATTGATTGGTTTACATGCTTCCATACCAATTTAAAAAAAAATTATTTATGTAGTTGGTTTGATTGAGATGAAAAATCTATTACATGTAATATGAATTTCAAGAAATATTCAATTTCCCCCATATCAATCACCTTAAATTATGACTTTAAATTTTTTTTGGTTTGAGGTAGTAATTTATGTGGATCATTAGACACAATTACATAATCAATTTCCACATATAGGGCAATAATTGCTAATGAATTCTTAATTTATTTTAATGTAAACATTTGTATGGGTAGTATGTTGTTGACATCCAATTTTAATCAAATATGTATCTATTAAGTTATGGTAAGTGTAAATGCAATTCCTAAATAATGGTTTCAACATGTTAAAAGTTGATAGTTTAATTCATGTATCATGTTTATAATTAAAGAAATGTAAAAAAAATCACCAATTCATTGTAATGCATTGGATAAATAAAGTTAAAAGCTGCATGTCAATTTTCATGTCAACAATTTAAAATAATTAAATAATTAAATAAGGTTCAAATTATACTCATAAATGAATAACATAATGAACTTAACAACTATAAATAATATTGATCATTAATTAAAGCAACAAGCCACTTGCAAATTTATGATGACCATTTATGTAGTTGAAATGTAGTCAAATTGGACAATAGTTGGAATATGTGAGAGTGGAGAAGAATAAGATTTCTTTTTGTGTTCATTAATGCAGAATATTTTTTTTCAAGGGGTGGAAGGATCTAGGTGGAAAACAACAATAAATATAATTTGGACATTCTTTTGGCCTTTACTAACTTTGGAATATAAACCAATAACAAGATTGAATTAAACCAAGATGAACTTATACATTACAACTGCTCTTTCATTCAATTTTTCACAGTTAAAAAACTTTTCCATAATGTTTAGAAGTTGAAGGAAGCCACACCCTTTTCAATTGCATGGATTTTCCATATGCATTGAAACTCATTTGCAATATTCCCTTTTAGCAATTTGAAGTGAATTTATGTTACATTTTTGTCCCATCCAAGTTGTCATTAAAATTGTAATAACTTAAAAATGAGGTCATCAAAATCCAAAGCTATTTAAGTTTCAAAATTAAACTTTCAATACTACAAAATGCGTCTTAGTTCACTTTGGGTTTCACTAGATTTTGAGTGAATTTGGATGTTTTTAACTAATGAAATTGTTTAACCCTTTAGTGAATGGGGACTAATTGCTATGGACAATGAATTGTTTCACTAGCACCTACTGAAACAAGGTTACTTTCAAGTGAAATACAAATTTACCAAACCATTCATTTGCTAGTGAATCAATTAATCAACATGGAAAATAATTAAAATTTAATTATTTAATATATAATATTATTGATGATTTCATGATTTTTTAACTTATCATTTATTGACACGTGTCACTACCTAGGATATGTTAAAAACTTAGCTTAGGTTGGTAGGTAGGTAGGCCATGTAATCAACCTAGGCACTTATTTTAGGAATTTGACAAAAGAATATTCAATCAACATACAATTGTTGATCACACACAACACCATTCATAAGGTTTGATCCTTTGACCTTTAAAATGGAGGTAAACACCCTTAGCATCAAGCCATCCTACTTGTTCTAATAATATGTCACATTACATTTTATTTATCGAATACTCATTTTAAACATTATAAAAATATAAACTTTGAAAATTCATACCTTATTGAAATTTGTTCAAATGAAATGATTCGAGTTTATTTTTTTAAAAATTCAATAAGTACATAATTAAATTTATTTCCTTTTGGAAGTTTAAAGTCATTTGAACAAAAAATAAAATTGAATATCATTATTCAATAACATCTTAATGACCATTCTTTTGAAAAAAAATGTTTAATAAATGGATTTTTTGTTGATATAATAACACTACCTATGCTAAACTACTTTCAATTATTATATGACTATTTTTTATTAATTTAAATTATTTCACCATACATTATTTATGGCTATTTATAGTTATTTTCCATTACTTTTGGTTATTTTTGACTATTTCACCTTCAAATACTTTTGGTTATTCTAAGTTACTTTTGATTATTTTAGCTTATTTCACCTTAGGCTATTTTCCACTTTGTAAGTTACTTTTGGCTATTAAAGGTCATTTCACCTTAAGTTATTTTTTTATTATAAATTATTTCACCTTAGATTATTATTTGCAATCATGAACAATTATAATATATGGCTATTAATACTTATTTTATTGGTGACTATTCTATTAATGGCCATTAATACTTATTATATTGGTGGTTATTTTATTAATGGCTATTGGCGAGTAATCTATTAATGGCTATTGGTGAATAATATATTAATGGCTATTGATGATTATTTTATTAATGGTTATTAGTGGCTATTCTTTTAATTGTTATTGGTGTTTATTAATTGTTCTTATATTAATGGTTATTGGTGGTTATTATATTAATGGCTATTGGTGAATATTGGTGCTTATTAATGTTATTATATTAATGGTTATTATTGGTAATTGATCGTTATTTTATTAATGGTTATTGTATTGTAAGTTATTGTTGGTTATTATATGTTGTATTACAACTATTGGTGATTATTATGTTATAAATTATTGTTGGATATTGTATGTTATAATATCATAGGCTAATAATTATTATTATATTGTAAGGTATTTAAATTTTTTTTTAATAGGTTATTATCTTCTATGTTAAGTTTTTTTTTACCTTAAGCTATTATATTTTATTTTAGATTATTTTAAGTTATTATACTTAGGATAAAATAATTTATAATAACTTAAAGTAAAATGATGTTGAATAACTTAAAGTATAACTTGAAATAACATATGTTAATTAAATTTTTTTACTTAAGGTATAACCTAAAGTTTTTTGAATAATTCAGTTTAAAATAACTTAAAAGCTTATAATAAGTTAGTTAAAATACCTTAAGGTAAAATATCATATAAAACTTTAGGGTGCAATATTTATAATAGCCTATAATAACATAAATAGCTAAAATAATTAGAATATACATTAGAATAACTAAAATAGCTTAAAATAATTTAGGGTATATTATAAAGTAAGATAGATAAAATATTTTAAAAAACATAAAAATAGACCTATTTACTATAATAAATTATAATAGTGAATTATGTTAACTAATAATGAAACATGTCTACATAGTGGTATTATATTGAAATAACTTTCACCAAGGTGAAATTAATAAAATGCAATGAAGTTATTTCACTTTTAAGGTCCCATAGTGATATTGGCTAGTAAATTGCACCTCACTTTTGTAGTAGTGTTTATTATTGATCCAACTACCCATTTTGCTATTTAATAATATCAAAAGTTCATATACTTTCATATTACCAAGCTCTTTCTTTGTAGAAATGTTTAATGTAGTGAAATTGATGAAAATTGTTTCTTTCAACCTCAAAATCTCTTGCTTAACTTCATGATGTTTTATGAAAATACGTTTAACCTCAAAATACAGAGTAAAATGCCCCAAAAATGTTGAATTGGTCCAATTGAACCATTGACAATCTTGATACCCCAATCATTTTCCTGCAAGATGCAATCAAGTAATGAATATGTTAAAATTGCCAATGTTTTAGTCAAAATAGTAGATTTGACAAAAAATGGATTAAATTATCTCCAATTTTCATCATCTTGTGCATACCACATGGTACTAATTTCAATAATAATAGCAAACATGCTTGAGATGAAAAAAATTGGTTTGAATTATAAACATTTCAAAACAACAAATAATTAACCACCAAGTTTTTACACTTTGTTCTTCATCATTTTTAATGTTAAAAAAAGGATGTATACACTAATTAATGTAATGTGAATTCATAAAAACTTGAATAATGACCTTCAAATTCACCATTTCCTTAGTTTCTCATGAATTGTTTTTGTTTTTTTATGGTATGATACAAAAATTTTGAAGGAGAAAAGAACCTTGTTTCAAAATACTTAGACATGCTCATCTTGTAAATAGGTCTCAAATATTAATATAAAGAAGTTGCATAGTTCCAATCCCACACTTTAGTAAGTAAGGAGGTAATATGAAAAAATAATTCCAATATTCCTTCAATTTACACAAGTAATAAATTGCCAAGTTCACCAACACCTTTGAATTCCTTCATCGAGCAATAAAGATTATTTTACTTAATTTTCACATAATTAAAAATCAATTTGATAACTTTCAATTAGAATATATTATTTGTGATTTGTTGTCAAATTTCAATATGTACAAATTTTGAACAAATCATTTTGTTATGGTCGTCAAAATATAAAATATGAGTTGGTCAACTCACACACAAAAATACTTTTTGTCTTCAACTTGAATGAGATAGTGATGCATCCCACAATATGTCACATCTTTCAAAATTCATGTAGGCCCATATGTACCCATCTTCCCATCCTTCACATTTATCATACCTTCAATGTTATTTCTCCCCAACATACTCCATCTATAAGTGTTGAAGCAATTTAAAGACCATTGTGTAATTGATTTTGAATACACCAATCAATCTTAACCTTTCAAGTCTCACAAGTGCCTCCTTTCAAAATGCATAATACATACTTTCACAAACAAGTATTAGTCTTCCATGCATACTTGCCCTACTTGTCAAAACCCACATAGTAAACAACCTTTTAACCATTTAGGGGTTTACATGGATTGTAGAATGAAAAAAAACTTCTTGGAGGAAAAATATTTGATTTCAAAAAAATTGAAAAAGACATTTTAAAACCCACAGAAAAAAAAAACCCAAAGTAATAATTGACAAGGACCACATGACATAATTATATGCACACCATGAAAACATCTAAATATATGCTTTACTATAACCTCACATGGACAACACAAGACTAAAAAACTCTCCATAGGTGCAAAACATATGTGGTTGCAACATATGACAATGTATATAGATTTGAGACATTGGGTTGGTGCTTAAGACTTTTGAATACATGTTCAAAATAAGTTTTGTTTACAATGCTTTGATTTATTATTTCAGCTTGTTGATGGATACTCCCGATAAATATGAAATTCGTATAAAAACCATACCATATAACCAAGTTCAAAAAGTGAAACATGAAAAGTTTAAACTTTTTGTCCATACCTTTCGTTTGAAGGACAAATGTGCCACTTGATCTTGAATCGCTTCAAAAAAGTCATTGCCATCAACTGGACTAGTTGTGTGGACATAAATCTCAAGGTTTACCAGAGTGTCACGCATCTTCATTCGGAACATCTCTAGTAAGGTTACACAATTGACAAGTGTTTGAGGAATCATATGAAGGATTAATGTTTTCACCGGTGGCCACTTCTCCACTTCCATGACCATGGGGAGGTTCAATTCCATTGAATGCCATAGCCCTGGTCCAATGTTTAAAATTTCAAGATTAGGACATTCATGTTGTAGTGTTTTGAAGTTTGGAAGGCTTAATGTCACTTCTTTCAAGACTCCAAGCCACTTCCCATCTTCACCCAATGCCATGCAAGGAATATCAAGAAACACTTTGTTCAATAATTGGTTCATCCTCACCAACTTTGAAAGTGCAAAGAAGTTTGACGCTCCATAAAGCAATTCTTGCAATTGTTTGATCTCGCAAAATTCAATTGAATAGCAATTGTGAACCTCAAGATTGAAAGCAACAAATTTTAGTTCAGGTGCAATTATGGACAACTCATTAGGACATGCCATTTTCAATTGGAGCTTTGATAAATTTGGCAGATTCATTGTGACCTTTTTTGCCTTTGTTGAGAGTCCTAAGCATAGGACTTTTAGTTTTGGTGACTCCAAGCACCCAATCAACACTCCAAAGACTCCCAACAAAGCTAGTGTTTGGAGGTTTTTCATTTTTTCATTTATGTGATCCAAGGCATTATTGTTCACTTTAACACAACGGAGTGTCAAGCTGGTCAACTTTGGCATCTCTATGCATTCCGTTGTATCAATGAACATGTTTCGCAAATCAATTGTTTTCAATCTCATGCCTGTGTGAACAAATAAAAACAACAAAATGATTATTTGTTTGATTGATCAACATTTGCACATAATATATATCATAATGCTTGAATGGATTTGGCAAGTGTCTATTATATAATTAATATATTTAAAATTTAAATCAAGTTTGCATTGAATTTTTGAAAAATTGAAAATCTCAGCTTTAACAATGATATTAACAAGAAACACAAAATCATTCCAAGTATGTAGCAATCTCAATATGTTTAAACCATGTGTGTGTTAGGCCCTTAACCTTGTAGACTTGGGTTCAATTCCTTGATGTGACAAAGTGTAATTGTACAAATTTTTAGTGTCCTACGTCAATATTTTTTCAAAAAATCAACAAATTCAGAAATAATATTTAATGCCAAATCTGTTCACTTAGTGCGGACTAATTTGAAAACAATAGGCCATTCACTTTTCATTTTTCAAAATAATTTGAAGCAAATGTTTGTCCATTGAAATGTTGATACAAAGATTTTATAGTTGAATATAATTATATTTATGATTTATACATTGTAAAAAATGAATAGATTAAAAGTTTATTCTTAAGCATCTCCAATGACAAAGAATGTATTGTAATTTAAAAAATCATTCTAATGATTTATATCAATAAAAACATAATACTCATTTAATCAAGTTTATGGAATGTACTCTAACAATTAAATTAATTGAAAAAAAATTGTTGTATGTTCCTATATGATTTTCAATAGTTCATCATCATTTATGTCTAACCTCAAATTTGATTTTAATAGATAACATGGACATCACTTGATAAGGAAAGGAAAGGAATGAGGTATACTTATGAGGATAAAAGTGAGATAGTTTTGAAAAGGTATTCAAATAATGACAATAATAATAACAATACAAGATAGCTAGACTGCTTGAAGCCATAGATTTTGGATAAATCCAGAGCACAAAAGTTGGAGAGCTTACAATTTTGGGAAAAAATCTTCAAGATAGGCGACTGTCGTGTGATGGCTTGTGGACCGTAGTCCGCAATGCAGACATGATGCAAAGTGTCGCTTACAAATGGTACCCATCTTTGCAAATGATGTGGGTCACTCAACCAGTGATCAGTCAATTGTCTTTCATTGACATCGACGGACTTTGATTGGAGTTTTGGCTCTATTTCAATTCGGAGCTGTTGAAGGCACGGCTTGGACTTAAGACCCTGTTCGACTGCTTCTCGGAAAGGCATGTGCTGATGTTGTCTTGACTTGCTTGATTCACACACCTCGCTTCCATCAACAGGCTCCTTGAAATTATTTGGCTTGTCAACACCTGATTTGGAACCAAATGGAACTCCAAGATTTTGGTCTGTTGACCCTTGAGTCTTATGTGCACCACTCTCCTCATCCAACCTTCTTCGGGATTCATTACTGGTTCTCTGGCCTGGTGAGGAACCTTGCACTTCATTTCCAAAGCTGTCCAGTGAAGAATTGTGGCTCCTGTTGTTAACATCCATGCACTCAGAATTTAATTGAGATGTTTCTCGATGATCATCTTCCAAAGGATTTTTGATATCCCTGGTTTTCCTGGCATTTTCATGATCCTCGTTTCGGCAAACCCACCGAACAGAGCGGACGTTTTTCCCAGCCTCGTTGAAGCCTCTACAGGTGCAACTGGCCCTTCCAATATCGCGAGAATCTTCGAGAAAACTGAAGATAATACAGCAAATATGATTTGTTAACATCTGTACAACACAACAATCTATTTGTTAGCATGGATGTTGTCATCTACTTGCCCTCCCCAGTAGTTATCTTCACGAAATACAAAATAAACTTCGAGAGGATACTTGTTTGAGACGAAGTACGCATCAGATTGATGATTCCTAACCTCATCGATACATTTTACAGGATCAGAAATTGCTTTCTCACTAGCACCACATCCTTTCGATTGCTTCTGAATCAACAAGAAAACAAAAAAGAAGTTCTGAGGAAATTTAGTTCCAGCCTTGAAGCAATTAAGGCCATTCCAATTCACATTGCCACCATAGTTAGGCTCCAAAAATAAAACCATGACCCCGTCCCCAGTGGCAAACTGCAATATACACGAGGCACCGAGAAATCTACGATTACCGACAAACCTAAAATTTACTCTCGCACTCCTGGAACACCACTTTCTTGTTGAAGATTCGACAAACATTGCACACTAATAGAACTCCCTGGAAGTCCTTTCGTAACAACACAGGACTTATCTCTCTCTCTCTTCTCTCTCTCTAAAGAGTGATATTCTTTTATATGCAGAAGCACTCAATCTTCAATCTCAGCATACTTTGGACAACATTATAGTGCCGACGAAACAAGAATAGATCCTTCACTTGCTGCAAACTATTTAAAGAAAAAGATTATCTCACTCGCACAACAACCAGTATGGCATCCGACACTTACGGAAGTTGGCGAAAGGGCGTAAGAACACATCCTCGGTCTACTTTCGGAGGAGGCATATGGCCCCTCCCCTCTCTCTCCACAAGTATATCTTTGCCGACACAACACCAACTTATACTACAACAACTCTCCCCTGTACCGACACCACAACAACTCAATACTACGTCAACGCTCGTTTGTACGGACACAACAACTTGATACTACCTCAACTCTCCAAAAATGGAAACTAGGCTCTGTTGTGACGTGATGTGGAAGCAAGCGGCGAATAAGCATCAGCACGAGCCAAGAAAGCAAGGAGAGAGAGAGCCTCAGAGTAGGAGATGAAGTAGAAGAAAACGTTGTGGCTTGTGGCGATGAACTGGAGGTTGTAGAAACACACATTTCCTCTCCTTGATATATAGGGTTATATCTATATTATAATTCCGCTCAGTCCTTACTGAATGGTCCTCCACTCAGTAACTTTGTGGACAGGGGCCTGGGAGAGTGGGAGTGGCTGGGGCCTGGGAGTACCAAAATTAACAAAGACTATCTATATTATAATTCCGCTCATGGTCATCCAAAATGGCCCCTGTCCGTTGTCACACAACACAGCGACTTTTTTATCACTGAAACCCGTTTTACACAACATGGGCCCGTTTTGATATCGGGGTGCAGTTTCACACAACACGGCCGACTTCTGATCTCTAGGTCTTTTTTATACGACATGGCCGGTTTGCACTTTGCACATCCGGGTCCGTTTCACACAATTCTTCGTTTTAATTCATCGGTAGAATCGGCCTGGACACTCGGATGGACGAACAAACAGACAAATTTTGTATGGGAGAACCGGCTCGGACAGACGACCTCTGTATGATTTCGATCAAAGCTCGCTGGTCAGTCAGAGCAGTCTCTGAAGGTTTTTCACCCACCCAAACTAAAGGCTCTTTTTGATTTTGCTAATTTTCAAATACTCGAAACTTAATTTTTAATTTTTTGAATCTAAATTGTTCAAATCCACAGATTCGGAGGGTATGTAATACCCCCCCCCATCGCCCTTTTCCCCACATTGGTTAATACCAGGATTTATTTTTTTTCGGACAAATTTCTCAAGTGGGTCCATTGACAAGGATCCCGAACATTAATTAGCATTAAATGATGATGATCCTACTCAGGCTATAACAATTTTAAAAATAAAATAAAATGGCAAATTTAGTAAAACAATGCAAGGGTGCCTCACAATGATCGAAGGTCGCGAGTACCCACGAACGAACGAACATACATATTTGAGTTTCCATAATTCTTCTTTTGTGTTAAGATTCTTTTTTCATGTAAATGGCAAGGTCGGAGCTCGACGGGTGCACTATGTACTGGGTACCCACTAGTAAAGAGTAAAAGATAAGAAAAAATAAAACTTATAAAAGTTCAGAGTGGCCAAAGGTCACGGGCACCCACGGGGACTTCATAATGGCCGAAGGCCTTCGGCCACCGGCACCCACTAGTATTACAGACACCTGCATAGTAAGGTGGGTGGCCAATCAGTCTCTTGTCGGATTTTGACGATTTCAAAGAAATCATAATTTCATGATTTTTTGTAAAGAACTTTCAACGCACAGACACAGTTCACTTTTTTGAAGAACTGAAGAACATTGAAAATCGGATTGCATGGTTTCTTGCAGAACTGTGCAAAGCCGAAAAAGGCGTGAAAAAATACAAGCGAAACCAGCGCCTGACAGAGCTAAACAAGGGGCCTGCATGAGACAGAGCTGAGGCCATGGCATCCAATGCGAAGTGCAGACTAAACAAACATAGACCCTTATTCTGAGAATGCCCTCCCTCAAGGGCTTTACTAGGCTTAAAGCACAGCTCCTGAACATTCTAAATCTGCAAAGTTTCTCCTCTCAGCGGAGGAACTTTTATGGTCATAGGCTAAACATGCCCCCCTGTGATCGAATGCCCCTTTTGTGCAGACCAGTGTTGGTCAATGGTCGCACTAGTTCTCGCAAGCGTTTTAACGCAACCTTATGACCAGATGCCTGGTCTTCTCGCAAGCGTTTTAACGCAACCTTATGACCAGATGCCTGGTCTTCTCGCAAGCGTTTTAACGCAACCTTATGACCGGATGCCTGGTCTTCTCGCAAGCGTTTTAACGCAACCTTATGACCAGATGCCTGGTCTTCTCGCAAGCGTTTTAACGCAACCTTATGACCAGATGCCTGGTCTTCTCGCAAGCGTTTTAACGCAACCTTATGACCAGATGCCTGGTCTTCTTGCAAGCGTTTTAACGCAACCTTATGACCAGATGCCTCGTCTTGAAAACATGTGTTCAGATTTTTTATATTATCCAAACAATTTTTATTTTTTTTTGTGTGCGGTTATGCGTGTGGGAAAAAAAAACAACAACCAAACAATGTCACAATGTTATATGTAGTCATGTTTCGTGATGGGAAATGACTAGCACATTGTAATGCGCATACTTGGAAATAACTATGGTGGCAATCTTGTTTTGAAGAGTGGGTTGAACTCTTTTCCAGAAAACCAAACCCAAAGAAGTCAAATAAATGTTTGGTGATAGGAGAGACTAGCACATTCTTAAGGGTGGGATGGACTCTTTTACACAAAACAAAACCAAGATAAGCAAATAAAAAGAAAAAAAAAAGAATGTTTGGTTATGAGGGCTTAGGCTCACATTAAATGGCATGCAACTAGTCATCAATAAACTCTAAATCCTAACAAGGATACAATGCACAAGGATGGACAAAGCATATCATTATTTTGAATCCTCCAAAGCAAACACATTTATTAGTCCCCAAAGGAGAGTCCTTAAAGATTCTTACTATGAATAAGAACTTTACATTCCCTCTAGTAAAAGAAGCACAATTCAAACTTGAAACTTAAGCAAGGCTTACATCAAATTGAATAGATCATTTTCTACTTTATATGTCCTCTCTACAAGCCAAAATAGAAGAATTATTCCAACTCTACTTAGAATTCTTAAATCCTAATGTTTGTAGTGTTAGGAAATTCACACCTACTAGTGAAAATAAAACATATAAAGAATGATAATTCAAGTTTGAAAGTTTACTTGTAAAAAATAGGTATTAAAGAGAAAGTATAGCAAGTTCAAAATAGAAAAAATTAAAAAAATGTGAAAGTACAACATGTAAAAGACAAATCAACATCATAATACAAATTGAAATTTACAATCAAAAGTTCAAGAAATACTTGGATTATTGTTGGATCCAACAATCCATATTCCAAATGGTTGCACCAAAGAGATTCAAGAAAAATAGGAAATAACTAAGTCATATCAATCAATCCTATATGTTTTTTCTTGTTACATGCAAATCAACAAAAAATATTGATTTAAATTGGAATGATTTTTCATAATATTTTGATCTAATATGTTTTTATTATAGCACTACTAAAACATGCTATAGCAAAATTTTGAAATTTATTACACTTTTTGGATTCTTGAATCATTTGTAGGAAAAAGAAGGCATACCATTGGTTGGGCAATATTGTAGTTCATCAAGTTGTTAAAGGTTGGGACCAAAAAGAAGAAAACAATATTAAATTTAACAATCCTTTAGAGTCCTTCATAGGTGACAAAGCTGAGTGTCGAACTTGCAAATAACAAATAAGGATAATGTTCTATGTTGCATGTGATTTAAACCTTATGTTCAAAAGTGAATGCTTACATTGAAAATGATCAACTTATTTTGAAGATGTTTATCCTATGGATTTTCATCCAATTCAATATGGGAGTAGGTAACATTTGTTAGTGCCCAAATGACTATTTGTTTTTAGGTGATTAATCAAACCATCATGGGTTGCCATGTGTATGACTTTTTTTTTAAATCATTTTTTCCTCATCTTGGACCCTTTTGGAGCGATTTAAATGACCATGGGTGCCTTTTCTAATGGTCAATATTTAATCTTTAGGGTGTAGATAAAAATGATGCATTGAGAGGGAGGTGATTGAGACATTAAATGTTCAACCATTGATTGGTTGACCCTAAGGTGCCTTCTAAGTCATTATGAAAATGACACAAATGCTTAAAGGGGTTATTTAAATGTCTTGTACTATTCACCATTTTTGAAGTTTTAAAAAGGTTTTGTCTAAAGCTAGAAGTATTGCTAGCAAAAGTCTAGTAGCCTAGACCACGTTGGGAGCCAAAATTAGTGGTAGCTTACCCATTGGGTCATATATAAAGGCATGGATTTTGGCATTATATGGTAATATTTGTAGAATCTATGTTGATGTTCAATTGGTAGAATCTGCACATTTACACATGTTAATAGCTATTTACAATGTACTGTATTTCCATCGCCATGTATTTTGTAATGTTATATCGAGTTTGATGTTCGTACCACAATTATGTTAAAAAAACTATGAAGGTTAGGATCCTTTGGCACCATAGAGCACCATTTGGTTCTTCATCAGGTCATTCTTCTTACTTCTTCAAGAGAGTTAGGCTTTCCTTCAATACTTTAACGTGTTGCCCTCGCCTTTTTAAGATGTTGGGCTTTGATCGATCTTGCATTAGTCTTTCGTTTCCAACAAGATGATCACTTTACTTTTCTTGATGTAGTGGCACATGTAAAGATTGATACTTATCCCTTTTAGGTCACATTACGGAATACTTGTGCAATGTTACTTGAGGTTGTTTGATCAAATGTCTTACCTTTCAAAAGTTTAGTGGTGCAATCTTATCCTCAAATGCAATCTTCTTTGATGGACCAATTACATGAGTAGGAATTTATTTTGCTTTTAGTAGATGTTGTTTTAGATGTTGTGCAAACACATTTTCATTCTTCTGTAGGTCCAATAATAGGGGTTTGGTCATTAACTCATCTTATAACCCCTTCAATTTGTTTATCTTTTGCCCATTTTTTATAACATTCCATATTCATTTCGGTATACCACATCTTACAATTTTGCATCTTTCACGATGCTAATGTGGTCATACCATCAATGATTTGGGAATCCATTTGCTATGTTGCCCATGTGGGAATGAGTGCATTATAGCCAGGCCTCTCGATCTATGGAACAATCCCTATGTTCTGTTTTTCAATAAAATACGGCGTGCTACAGAAATAAAATATGGAATATACGGAATTTATTAAGAAATCTCTTCTATCATTGGCTTTCATCCTCAGTATGACATGTCACACAACATGGTCTACCATGATGTTGCATACCATCCACCATGTTATTGTGCAAGAGTACTTTGTGATCTTGAGTGGGCATTTAAAACTCCAGCATTGTGAATGAACTACTACAGCTGTTGGTTTCTTTTTCTTGTGCAATAATGTGAAGAACATGAGGAATATTATGAGATTTGCTTCTCTTCTCCAAATGTTGCAAGCATCTAGCTGTAGATGGAACTCATTGGAATTGTAAATAACCATGAGAGACAAACAGCTTCAGATGTAAAGCTGCAACTAGAAATTCTCCAGAGGCTTTTTCTTCGTCATCACTTTTTTTGCAGCTTCCACTTATGCACTGTAAGCAATTTGTTGTTGCAACAAAGAAAACTTCTGCTTTGGATTATGATTACAACAAAGGAATTCTATGATGCTTGGAAGCAATTTGTTTTTGCTACCAAGATAGTATCTGCTTGGAATATGAATCATGGAGGTCCTTCGAACGTCCAAGTTGTCGACGATTTTTTAGAAGAGGCTTCGCGACCAAAACATATGCAAAACTGGCAGCGTACACCAACAACTTCAGAAGAGATCGGGTCGCGGGCTGTAATGGAAAGTCCATATTGTATGACGTGTTTCGTCTAGAAGGGCGTCTTGCGAGCTCTAGCTTTGCAGGGACGCTTCGGAAGAGGCTTAGAGGTCTCCATCGATTGAGCAAGAATGCAGTAAATGGCAAGGCAACGTCGTTTGGTGATTCGGAAATGCGTCACGGACTTTCAAAACTGAAATAAAGTGTTTTTTTTATTTTATTAAAAAACGACACCCTACGAAAATGAAATACGGAACTTACGGATTCTATTAATAGATTTCCGTATATAGAGAGGCCTGATTATAGCCCATGATATGTTTCGAGATACTATTGCAACTATCATATTAGAAAGTGGAAATCACGTACAAAGAGATATTTCTCACCTTTTCCCTCACCACAGGCAAAGACGAGTGGATATTGCCATCATTAGAAAGAATTTTTATACCTTAGCAGATGTTGTCATTGTTGATCCGACTTGTACAAATTTGGTGTAGCATGCTTCAACAATAACAACACATGTGATGACAATTGTCATTCAAGACAAAGCACAATCCTACACAAAGTGAGCACCATGAGATGATTTCATTCCCCTTGCCATAGAGACTTACAATTGTATCCATCTTCCTTCTGATTCCTTTTTGACTTCTTGTGTACATGCCTATATAGCTCGTCACTAGCAGACCTCCTTATACCTTTGATGCTTATATCTCATAATAAGCAATAAGTGTTGATAGCCCTACATCATGCACAAGCATTGCAATTCTTCAACAAGCTACCATGCTTAATCACAATTCTCTATTTCTTCCACACATACCAGCTAGTGCACCTCCATTAGCAATTGGTTTGTGGCATAGGATGCCCTTTTAGCATTATGTCTTCCACTTCATTACTATTATTTCAATGGTCTTGATTTTCCTTTCATGTGTTTACATTTGGAGCAACGTGCCTTGTACTTTTTGTGGATGGATTTCCATCCTTGTTTATATATATATATACAAGTTTTCTCTATTAGGTAGGGTGTTCTTAGGAAGGGCTATTAGTCTAATCCAAAAATAGTGGCAGCCAATTTTAGTATTAGAATTTCCATGCAACCAAATGAGAAGTCGTGTCATGGAATGAAGGTGCCTCCCTTTTCTTTTGTTGTGGGTGGGGAAGGGGGCTTGTTTTTTTCAAGTTGTTTTTGTGTGGAGAGTGGATTGTCTGTCCATTGTTTGCATTCCACTTGGATAGTGGACAGCAGACTTTCCATGCCAGTTTTGGCAGGGGGAGGGGGGGGGGGGGGGGGGGGGGGGTGGCTGTTCAAAGCAAAAAGTTCCCAATGTCGTCCTCCTTTCACCTATGTAGGTCGGCCAAAGGGGAGGATCACTACAATTCAAAATAGAACCTTCTATTTTGGGGAACATCTATAAATCTTTTATTTTTGAGTGATGGGCTAATCAAATTGGCCAAAAAAAAAGAAAGAAAGATCTTTTGAGACACCTCATCTAATTAATGCAAAGCACAATATGTATGCTTAAATACATAATCTCAATATAGTAAAACCCTTGCCTTTAGGGTCACTTGGCATTAGCCTTCAACAATATTTGATAGATAATTTTAGCTTGAAAGGGTAAGCAATTTGTGAATGATAGCTAAAGAGCAAGACTTACATTCACTTTAGATGGAGGTCCAAGGTCCAAGTTCCTAGGAACCAATTTGGACTAAATTGAAGCAAATTAAATCCTTGAGTTGGACCACAACCTTGGACCATAGCTTACATCTTGATTCTCCAAGCCATGAGCTCTCCTTTAAGCTCCCATTTTTGGGTTTGAACCAAGTGATTTTCCTTCCAAAATGATCCAATTTAGTTTTAGCCTCTATTTGCCACTTTTTGGTCTTGGACCCTGATCTAAAGTCATGGGTACAATTTATGGCTCTTAATAAGTAGAATTGCTTTATTTCATTGGACCGTAGACCTTGGACCCTCATCAAAAGTCACATGTAGTTATGTTTTCAAAGATATTCATAACTATGGTGCAAGTGTCACTTCATAGTTCGACAGGTCAAGGATTTATGGAAATACAGACTTCATACTTGAGGTAAATGCAAACTTTGAGTCAAGTTATCAATTGCTTGGGGGTCCCATTTGTCATCCTTCTTTATGAGAACATAAAGACCCGCAAGATTGTTTTGAGTGTATTCTACTATTTAGACAGTATGTTCTACAGTTGGATTTGGCTTTTGAGAAAACGCAGGGCATTCTGCTTCAAGTAGGCATGTCCTGTTTTTGCAATGGATGTTTCATTTTTTTAAGGTATCTCCCAATTTTCCATCTTCCATTTCTCTTGTCCATGTTAAGTTCAAGAAAGAGGGTATCTTTTCCAAATTGAAACTTCTATTTTTGGGGAGCTTCCAAAGTTTTGGTCAGTTGGTCAATTTGTTTGATTGTTTGTTTTTTTTGTTTTGGTGACAAGACAATCAAAATGGCTCATTAGAAAAAAATATAAAAAGGAACATGATAGACACCCCATCTAATTAATGGATGTAACAAATTGAACCCATATAATAATATGGATATAGGAAGGAGGAGAATATCTAATTCATTCCTATATTTTCATTATCAAAAGCAGGGGCCTAGGACGAGGTGATAGTCTAGTCCAGCCCCACATTTTGGGGATGTTCCCATGCATAGGCTTCACCTATTGTAAAGCATGAGGCAAAATTTATCTTGAACCAAACTTGTGTAAATCATGGTGGGAAGGAGTGGTAAGGAAATTATGCATACTCTTAATAGTGAGAGGGAAATTATGCCTACTTATAAGTGAAAGAACCCTCCAATTATTGAGGAGTAGGCATAGTAACCTTCCCATTTTCTAAGAGGGAAATTGATGGACATATATACACTATAACTTCCTCATAATTTTGGGAGTTTCTATGTTTGTTGAACACACTTAATCACCACCTCAATGGGACTATAACAACAAAATAATTATTAGGAATTATAATTAAATAATGATATTATAACTTGGTGTAATAATTTGGATTAAAATGGGAAATAAAATAATGACTTTTGCTTTGTGCTTTACTATAATGTATGTACATGATTTATTTATTTATTAGGAGCATAAAGATTTATTTATGAATAATTTAGATAATTATTTTGAATTAATAATAATGGGATGTCAAGTATGCAAACTTGACCCAATCTTAGATTTCAAATAATATAAAATATATTCCTAAAAGGATAAAAATTTACAAATGACACTTGATGATTGACTTGACATGAAAGGATGATAAATGCAGAATAGATGCACATGAATGTAATTAACTATTCATTCATTTCATTCCTTTAAACATATAAGGGGAAATGATTGAAACTTTAAATTGATCATTTGCATTCAATAGTTTGATGTTACTAATTGTTATTAAGACTCGTAGAAATACCATATGTGAAAAAAAAGTCTTGAAAAAATAATGTGAAAGTTATTATTGCAAATGAATAGGCTTCTTATCTAGAATCCATTTATGGTGAACAGGCCAGAGCTAGAAGAAGCAGATTATGTACATACCAGCTAATGAACATGAGCTGTACAACAAAATCTAGGTACCCATATGCACATCAGAGTTATTTGCAAGTGATCACAAATGTTCAACTCAAGCAATCTTTGTCAAGGTTCAGATGTTCAAACCTTCGTTTGGAGGTAGAGTGTGGCAGGCATGCAAAGCCTGAGAATGTACCAAAGAGAGATAAGGTTTGTCGCTTGTGTTCCCTAGGTGTTGTTGAGGATGAAGACCACTTGTTGCTAGTGTGCCCAACTCACCATGACATTTGTTGCAAGTTTGGTCAACAGCTAGGGAGTTGACACCGTGCAGCTTATTGCCTAAATTGATGCATTCGGCTACTCAGAAAGCGGTAGCTTTGTACTTAGTTTCTTGTCTAGACAACAGGAGTGTTTTGCTCAAATCAACTAGGTAATAATCGTCAAATGGATCTGTAACTTACTGTGTAACTCAATATAATTATTTAATTATTTAATTGTAAAAATGGGTAAGTTGAATGGTCATGGTGCATGTGCACCATGTGATGTCATTCCTTGTAATTAAATGTGAAATCACATGGGGAACCATGTGATTTTGTTTCCTTTGGATTAATTAAATATGGAATCTCATGGGAAATATGTGATTTTGTTTCCTTATGATAAATTATGTGGAGGATAATTTTTGGAAGGTTTTAGACTTGTTTCCTTGGGATTAATTAAATATGGAATCTCATGGGAAACATGTGATTTTGTTTCTTTATGATTAATTATGTGGAGGATAACTTTTGGAAGGTTCTAGACTTGTTTCTTTTGGTTAGTATATAAAGAGGTGTTTTGTGACCTTAACACACACCTCCTCCCTTTGTAAAAAGTGATGGTTTGGAATACCAAGTTGGGGATGAAAGTTTTTGATTTTGGAAAGGCTTTTGGTTTTGATTGTTTTGAGTGGTAGTGTGTAGTTCTTGGTTGAAGAATGTTGAGGCTCACCACCTACGCATAGACAAGTATGTTGGTGTTGATTGTGTAGAAGGAGAGTGATAAGACTGTATGTATAGACAAAAGGAGAGTGAGAAAATAGATGTGAAACCCATAACATAGATCTCCATAGCTATGTAACAAAATTACATAGTTTCGGTCCCATACCCGTTCGTGTCTTACAAATCTCTTTGGTCCGGGTATTGACGTTAAACTAAAAGAAAGAAAAGAAAGAAAGATACCATTTTGTGAACCTTATTGTCTTTGATGAGTGACCCCATAAAAGAAAATCTTTAGGCTTGTGTGATGAACTATTTTTTGCAATCTAATTCTTATACACAGATTCAATTTTAAGTGTGTGGATGATTCTATTTTTAAAAAATGTAAGATTTCATATTTGAAGATTATGTGAACAAGGAATACTGTAAATATTCTGTTATAATATGGTTGGATAATTTACCTATGTGTTAGAAGGGCATTCCTAGTGACTTTAGAAACATTTCCTGGTGACTTGAGAGACATTTCCTGATGACTTGAGAGACATTTCCTGGTGACTTTAGAGGGCACCTTAGAAATTCCACTCGCCAAGTATAAAAACCTGCACCATTTTTTTTAATGAAATCAAAGATAATTTTATAAAGCATATCTTTTTCTTTTGTTGTCCCAGTGCATTTTGAAAAATGGAACGCCTGCTGACAGTCCACTTTTTGAAACGCACCACACAAATTTTTCGTCTTTTCCATGTATCATGGGAAATAATCTAAAATAAAAAGTGAGTTGCATGTCTTTATGTTCAGTACAACCTTTGGCCATTGGCTTTACAAGATTTTTACTTACTTGTCATTACCATTTTGTCTTCAAATAAAGTTGTGAACTTTTCACAATAATCTCATGTCTTTTCTAAGGGGAATCTTTTTTTGTGTAGAAAAGAGGTGAGCTCTTAAGCCACAAACATAATTAGATATGGAGTGTGTGGGCAAAATCCATCCCACTTTTAAAGGAAACGGGTTTTTCACATGATTTCCTTTTCATGTCATTCGCCGGACCCTAATTTCTCGTCGCGTTTTGACAAAAATTTGCACCAAAAACAACGCGGTTGATGTGAACTCATATCTGTTGTCGGTAGCCGAATTGTGGTGGGGATCCATAGTCCTAATTTACTCCTTTGGAGTTTTGTGGAAAGTCAAGAATTTATTTCACACATTTCGATGAAGAGCTTTTTTCTTTATTGAAAATGGGAAACCTACAACAGCCTTTCTACTCAACACATGGAGCAAGCCGTGTACTGCACTCTTCCCTCTGATTGGCTGTTATTATTGACTCTTTCTTCATTGGAAAGGTAAAAGAGATATTATTGTCTCGAACTCCCAAAACACATTGGGGCACAAATCTCAACAAGTACTTAGTACATCCGAACATATCAGTTTTTTCAACTCATGAAACCCTGGTAGACTTTATTGGGGCCTGCCCCCACAGGGACTCTCGCATTGGATGCATCTTTCGAAAGTTTTACCTTCTTAAAACCAGTTTCACCAGTAGATGAACAAGTTTCTTTGGTGAAAGTGTTTAGACTGCTTAGATTGGAACGGATTGTTTTGGTGTTCATAGTGTGGACACAGTAAGTATATGTACAACATCTTATATTGGCAGCGCCAGCGTGTTTGTGATGCCTTTTTAAACAAAGCCAAAAGTGCACAAACCCAAAGGGAGTCAAAGAGAGGAAAGGAACGAGGGGAAATGAAGGACAAAGAGAGAGAACCCAAGTGAATCCAAGTGGGAGCCAAAAGTGCACAAACCCAAAGGGTTTCAAAGAGAGGAAAGGAACGAGGGGAAATGAAGGACAAAGAGAGAGAACCCAAGTGAACCCAAGTGGGAGCCAAAAGTGCACAAACCCAAAGGGAGTCAAAGAGAGGAAAGGAACAAATTGTTGCAGAGCTCCCACCAGTCACAAGAAGCACATCCAAGAAAGAAAGGGAAGGAAACCTGAAAGCTTAGTAAAGCCTAGAAGAACCAAGTTTTGAAGCTACAAGTTACAACCTTATAAATGTTTTTTCTCATGTAAATTCTGATATCTATATGAACACTTTTTCTTAATAAATAGATTGAAGACTAGTATTAAATATATAATATTCCAAACGAAATAATTATCAAAATCGTACCACCCAAGGTATCTCGGGCAGCAGATTTTGATTGTGAGACATAATTTGATTCGTTGTAAGGTCAAAATACAGACAAGACTCCTAAAACCGAAAACCTAGGGACCAGGGATTCCATCTTCCCATCATGGGAAGGTGCAAAACACCAGGCCCCCACAAGCTTTTTGAGTGGTCTGAAAAGTGTCAGGGAAAAGGACTTCGGCATGCATATGCACCAGCTCTGTTGCACGGCAAAAGTTAAAATACACCCCCCCCCTATCGAGCTTTGTCCAGAGCCATTTCTGGGCCTGACAGTGCGGCCCTGTGAAGAACCATCTGGTTCTGCCGTAGGGTTTTTGGCTTGTCTCGCCTATTGCACAGTTTAACTAACAACACAAAACTAGTTTTTAATTCTTTATGAAAATGACGGGAAGTTGGATATTTTAGACATCCAAAGACCCAGTCTCAAGATAGAGCCTAAAGCTTCCATAGAAAATAACAACAATAAAATAGAACCAAAAACCAGATAGCACTGGTAAAGGCCTTGTAGGATATTTCTTTTCTATTTAACAAGAGAACAAAATGGGGACAAGAAAAATGTGTCACCTAAAAGAACAATTAAAGGAAAGTCTATGCAAGGCTTTTGGAAAATGTATCCAATAAGGTGTGGTTGTTCAAATGTGTGTATTTTCTTCCCCTTCCAAATATCTGCATCCACAACAATAAAATAGCCTTTAGAGTA
Organism: Sphagnum tenellum; assembly: GCA_963921925.1. Lineage (NCBI taxonomy): Eukaryota > Viridiplantae > Streptophyta > Sphagnopsida > Sphagnales > Sphagnaceae > Sphagnum > Sphagnum tenellum. Next base: position 13,267,788 of record OY998142.1, on the reverse strand, counting down.
GAGTTTTCCTGAAAGTCATACTGTCTTCACCCTGTATTTGGGCCTCTTGTTACCCTGTATCCCCTCTTTGAGTGAGGTCCCCAAAGTAATGAAGTTTTACTAAATCTGGGTATGAAGTGCTGAAACTCAGCGTTTAATGCCTTGGAAGAGGGAGATGATTGTTTTTGATTGGGTAACAATAATTATTAGCCCAGGTGCTGACATTTAAGTAGTCTTACACTTTATATTGCCCAATTTTTCATGTTTATGGATGAGGATTTTGGAAATATACTTAACACATGTTGGAAGGGTAAACATTGATATTAACTAAAATAAGGGGTTTGAGTGGATAATTTATCCATTGTGCCCTTCAAAGGAAAAATAAAATCTAATAGTACATAGCATATGATATTGCTTACTTATCATGTATATTGAATAGTTCTAGAGATAATGATCCATTAAAATTGGTTTATATAGGACAACTTTAAATTTCAGCAGTCATTCCTTCAAATGACTTGTCCTTTGGACAGTTTCAAACTAGAATTTGTTTAATTGATTTCCAAATAAAGATGGATGCAAATGTGTCTTTCTCAATGTGTCTTTTCAAAAACACAAATTTTCAGTAACTTCTATACCGATTAGCATCTCATTTGTTTTTTAATTGAATTGAATTTAATGATAATTAAATTGAATCAAAATTGAATTCAATTTGAATTCAATTCAATTGGATCTAAATTCCAATCAATGTATTTGAATCAAATTTGGGATTTTGAATTTAATGCAATTTAATTTAGGGATTAAAATTTCAATCAATTCAATTCAAGTTGCATGCAATGTCATATTTTCATTTGAATGGAACTTATTTTCACAAAATCAATTCAATTTTTTCAGTAGTGCATAGCAATGTGGAACCCAAGTAAATAAGTACACTAAGAGTTTAAGCGCATTTTACAACTTTTTAATTTTTATTTTAACCTTAGTTCAAAATTTGGTTCAATTTGCTCATCTCATCTGTGAAGCAAATTACAAATCCAACCATTAGATTCAACATTTTGAAACTCATAGTTCTTTGATACAAATTATAGCAATAATCAAACAAAGAATGCTGAAAGCAAAATTAGAATGAGCTCATACAAGATTGGGCACATCTACCCAAAGTTGGATATAAAGCTTCTCTAACCAAATATAACTTTTAATGTGGATTATTGCATGTATTCCAATATGGCACTCACAATGACATAATTACCTACTCACCCAAAAAAAAATCAAAACAAATTGCAATTTTTGAAGGAAGAATCAAACCATGCAACTTTTGTGTGAATGTGAGAATCCATGAGAGCAAATTCAAAAGGAACGCACTGTTGGAACTCATGGGCTAACTCATAAATGAGTTTTCAAAGTTAGCCTAGTTAGGCTAGGAAAGCTCACTTGGGATGGGCTTACATGGGCATTGGCCATCTTCAAGCTTTTTCTCCATTTAAATTCACACACTTCTTTTTTGATAAGTAGATCTAGTTATGGAAATATACAATAAAAAATTCATATGTGATGTATCTTCATACTTCAACTTGATTTTTTTCTTAAAACTATTATATTCAAACTTAGACCTGATTATGCTCCTAAATACAAAGAGCACACTTGTCCCTCTATTCCATGCCTCATAAAATTAGGCGTTCTAAAAATAGACGCCTAATTAGCCTAATTTAAAATGAGCCAAACGCCTAAAATAAGGAAGACTGATGAAGACCAGATCGGCGTGTTGCGCGAGATCGCCGGGTACGCGTTGCGCCTTGTCAAGGGCCTGTCACTCGTGCAGGGAGAGCGCGACTGCCGCAACAACGTAGCAGCACAGCTTGCGCCGCCCGTCTTCCCTCAACATCTCTACAAGATGCGGACGAGTTATTTCATTGAATACGTCTTGGGTTCCTGCCCCGAGATGATGATCAAGGCTTGGGGCAAGGAGCTGGTTGATCTTATTGAGCAAGAGCATCGTGCGCTCGTCGAGGTGGTTCGTGGCTCTGCTCCTCTAAAGCGTATTGTTGACAGTCATAGCTTCCAAACAATGTTCAATAACGCTTGGGACGCCCTGCCGGCCCAGCCAACCCTGAACCATCTCCGATTGTTCTGCAGTGGCTTGGCGAGCGCCTTTGCCAACACGACGTGCGTGGAGAGTGACTTCTCGATCTTCAAGTGCGAGAAGGACGCTTACCGTACGTGCCTGATCTTGGAGGTCGCTGGAGGGCGTGTTCCAGACGAAACAGATGGGCACCATCAGTGAAATGCTTGGCTTACTCAATCCGGTCGAGTAATTCGACAAAATGACCACAAAAGGACTTTTTTAATAAACGCCTAATTTGCTGGCACAAGAAACGCCTAATTTAGCTTATTTTGTTTAAATTAGGCGTTCGCCTAATTTTATGAGGCCTGCTCTATTCCCAAAAGATGAAACGTACCAAGACCAGTGTGGTATGTCAAAAGCCTAATACTAGTGCAACACTGGTTACAACATGAACAACTGCAAAGGCTCAAAAGGGTGAGATCCAACAGAACAAATGTTGCATGTGAGTACATAGAAGATAAATTCCTAATTTTAGATTATATGCAGTGTTTTTTTTGTTTTTCTGCAGAACCAGGAAAAAAGGTTGTAAAACCATATGCCAAACATCAAGGTCTGGGTGGTAGATTATGTCATTTTTCTATCACATTATATGACATAATCTTCTAGTGATGATCATACATTGGTACCAGTAAACAAAATCTCTGCTGAACACGAAACTTTTAAATATTTGTTGAATTTGCCACTCCAGACCTTAATGTCATGATGGACTCATCCTTGCCCATTTTGTTGAGAAACTTGCCCTAATGGGTTCATCTGGTGCCTTACCCAACATAATGGACATGAGTTTGACTCGTAACCAGGCCAGTTCAACACTAATTATATTATTTTCAGAAATGTTGAAATTTTCAAAAAATGTTTTATTTTCAGTAATATTATTCTGAAGGAATATATCATTTGTTGAAATGGAATCTCAGAATTTATTAATTAATGGACAAACTAATGGCCAAGGTACTGCCCTTTTCCATAGTACATTATAAGTTGACAATGTCAATTTGGCATTCAATATAAACCCAATGAATTTTTACCAATAGGATTAATTGACAATATTGTTGATCTTGAAACCTTCTGCATTGTTGCCCATGGACCAATTCTTCTACCACCGAGCTTTGCATTAGATGTTATAACACAAAGGTACTTGGAAACACTTAGGTCTTCTAAATTTTTGGATGTTGCATTTTTTTAACGTTGATGCTTTCATGTCAAAGATCTTGTTATGTTGCATGCAATAATCTTAAATGCATTATTTTGTTGTTGTGTTATATGCATCTCTATGCGTTTACCAAGGTTATTGCAAAAAATCATTCACAATTTTGTTTCATTCATGTTTTATGACCACATGAAACTCCAATGACACAATCTTCAAAGTTCATTTAATTTATAAGAAAATGTAATCCCTTTAATCTTCTTGCTTCCTTGTTGCTTGCAATCCATGGAATAATGTCCTTCAAGGCGGTCCAAACTTTAATCTAATTCAAGGTTTCATATAGGTAATATATATTGCATGTTGATTTTCATAATTTGCCTACAGAGGTTATGATTGAATGTTTGTACATATTGCATGTTGTAGATCACTAAACAATAGGATGTATAATTTTTAATTTTTTACATGAAATCTTTCAATAGTTATTTCATATTCACAATTATCAATTATAATATTTTACAAAATATATAAAGGAATTTAACCAATAGTTATGTTCACAAGTGTTTGTTTCTCCATTTTCCTAAAAAATAAAAATTCAAAATGGTGTAATTCCTTTTGTTGGAAATTTGATTTATAATATACATATTTCACTAATGCGTTGAAAACATATGTCAAATGTTTCCAAGGTTCATGCAAGAAGGAAATTTATAAAGTCCAATGTTCTACAAGACATGGGAAAACCTATTATTGAACATTGATGAAATCAAAGACAAAATGTTGGAAAATGGTGACACCTTTGATTATGAATGATCTATGTATGAAAATGAATTTGTAATGTTGTGTAAAACATTGTGACAGGTAAAGTCATCCCCAACTCTATTGTATTTTACCATCCCCATGAGCTTAGGTTTGCTTGTTCATGCTTGATTAAAAACACATATATGGCACTTCTAACATTCATGTTTGTAAGTTGTTCATATTGTTCTTGTTGGCAATTTTTTAAAAATGTTTATTTGTTCTTGTATGTGTTCAAAATGGTTCTAATTCATGTTATAATAATTTTTTGAGTGTAAAACTTCTAATCATGTCCCAACAAGGCCAAGCACTTTTTACATGGAATTTGCAACGAAAAAACTATTGACCAAATTTGTAACCTTTGGGTACTATAAACTTGCAAGATAACACAATGAGGTCAAATCCATGAAGGATCACCTTTCCATGTGCACACAATATTTTGCAAGGAAATTAGGACTTGGTAGTAGATATCTACCACCAAGTTACACAACCAACAGACAAACTTTCAAGATATTTCAATGATTTCACGGCTTTTGTACTTGCAATGGATTATCCCTTGTTGTTCACGCAAATCTCATACATAAGAAACTTATACATAAGAAAATTTGGGAGTGAAAGGACTAAAAGAAGGTTTGAAATGCAATGTTATACAACAAGTGTTCAAAGTATTTCAATGATTTTCTAATTGTTAATCATGACAATCATTCATCATCAAGCAAATTGTATGTAACAAAATTTTGGGAATGTAAAGGAAAAGAAGGCTTTAAATATAAAGTACACACTAAACATTAGATATGGGATGATAAGTGGTTTTACTTATAACCACATAAAAAATTACATGATTATATTGAATTTAATTTCACTTAAAATAATTGGAAATTAATCATGAATTTCTCAACTATATTTTAGTCATAATGAACACATGCAACTAAAAATGCCTATAGTTGCCTTGGACAAGTGCCGTATTTCCCAATTGTTAAAATAATATTTATTTAAAAAGATATCATTAAATTTAAATACTTATAATATTTCATATATTATTGATATTTTTTCTTTAAAAAAATTTTAAAGTTCACTTTTAAATTCTTTCCAATAATGCACACAATTAATACATATTTTTAAAACAAACTCATTTCAACAGAAAAAAAACACTTGAATTTCCTTGTTTAGTAAGATTTCAATAACCATACTTTTGAAGATAAACTCAAGCACATGATTTATTAATGAAAAAGATTATTCAATTAACACAACAATAAACTAATGATATATTATCTCCCAAAATTTTCACCAATATTGATTTAAAATTATATTATAATTTTATGATGTAGAATATATCATAATTTCATTGGTAAAATTTTAATTTAGATGTAGTAATATATAATTTATTGAAATATATAGTCAACAATAAATTGTTATTTTTTATATCTAAAAATATATTCTAGTTTTTAAAAATTGATTCTATTAAGTGACGGATATTAATTTGGAAATATTAAATTTCAAACTAAAATATATTAAATAATTTTATATAATCAGTAAATTTGCAAAATCTTAAACATTTTATGCATATAATATTTTAGTATTAATTTAATCTAATATATATTAAATAAATGTGAATATAATTTATATTATGAATGATGCCATTACTTCTATATCTAATCTATTATCTACCTAACCTAACTACTAACTAATGTAACTTATTACCTATATATAGGTAATAATAGTTAGTCTATCCTAATTTAGCTTAGCTAATAAATAACATGGATTTCTAACTGTTAATTATAAATAATAATACTTTATCCTTGTGTAACCCTAAACCCTAATCTAGTTATTAGTTTATAATAACCAATATATCATAACCTACCTACTAGATCTAATAAGTAGGCTTGGATAAGTTAAATCATTACCCAATACATAAATATAGGTTAGGTTAACTATTATTGTTTAATAAGTATGTTACTGTACGTTAGGATAATGTAAAATTATATTACCACCAATGTTAACATTAAATATAATTTTACAAGCTTTGACAATCAATTGCAATCACAAATTTGATGCAACATGTGGTCTAATCTATGTATTGTTTAGAAAATATGTTTAAACAATTACAAAATTGATTTGGTTTGCATCCATCAATATAATCTAACAATAATTGATAAAATATGTTGACTTTTCATCAAATATGTATTTAAATTGATATCCCATGTAATCACAAATTGTAGTTGCATTTACGATTATAATTTAAATCCATTTGTTTCATAATCACACCCTAATTGCAAACACATAGTTCGAACATGAAGAAATTTTTTTCTAGTGTTTTAGTGATGATGATTCATCAAAATTGGATTAAATAGAATATTAATAAGGTCCCATAATGTTACATCTTTCCAAATTCCAACCTATAGTCCAAAGTAAAGAAGAATGGAAAGGTGTTTCTTCATATATATATATCTATATATACGAAAAATTCAACATTATCACTATGGGTGAAAACATAGTCAAAAGAGTTAAGGGTGCCAAGGTAAAAGTTGTTTCCAAGGATTGCACATGACACGTGTCATTTTTGTGTTGGTTTATAATTTTATAATTTGTATTTCAAATACCCCTTTAACATTGCATTTAAGATATAAATACATTTGACTACAAATTAACTTTATATCATATATATTATGCATTCATGTTGTTTATCACATAAACATGAACAACTTTTGTTAAAGGCACATTTTCAAAATCCATAATTTTTAAGGTAAAAAACACTTTTGAACCAAATGTGCTCAAATTGACTATAAAAACAATTTTCATCAATTCAAGGCCTTTTGCCTTTCTATCCATCAATGTTAAAATCCTCTCCAAGTTTTAAAAAGAATGGTGCACATTTGGTAAAAAAAAGGATGTTTGAAAAAAAAACAAGGATTGTCCACTTTTGAGGATTGAATGTTTTGAACACGCAAAAACTTTTTTTATTTGTGTCAAACTTTGAACATGTAAATTTTACAATTAATGCAAAATAATTCCAAAAACATTATGAAAATCCATACTATTATGCTTCACTTGTGAACTTTCAAACATACACAAATGTAGTTTAAAAAAGTGTCCACCCACTTGTGTGGCTCCTTTGACTATGATTTTAACCTTATGAGAAACCATTTCTATGAAAACTTCAATACTGTACAAGTAGGTGTCCAAAAAAACTAATGTGTAATTATGTTATAATTATTCCATGGAAATACAAGGAATTTAAAAATAAAGTGCAATGTTAAAATTTCACTAAATTCTACTATAGTTACATGTTAGTTGCAAGATAGACCCTCATATAATTGTAATACACATGCCATATTAATTGTAATGTTAAAGGGGTATTTGAAACAATTATTTTTGTATATACAATTAATATATGGTTATGGTCAACTACATATTGACTTTGTGGGCAAGTTGTATGAGAGTTGTAATTGACAACCACCATACAACTAGCAAAAATGTAACACAGGGCAATTAACATATAACATTGATATGTACAATAATGCTTCATGTATGAATTGTCATTGTTTATTAAATTTAGAACTTTCAATTCTTTTGTAACTAGTTATCAATTACCATGCAACTAGATGTCTATTACAACTAGTGTTTTAAATTTCAAATACATGTATAAATTTGAAATTTACATGAAATATGCAAGGCCATGCTTATAGGTCTTTATAGATCTTGCCATTTATACCTATGCTTATTATGCACTTGTGTTCAGTGTCCAAAACATCTAAAGGATGAATAAAATAATAATTGTTCTTTTTAATTTTAAGTTGGTTTTCAATGAAGCAACTAGGAAAGTTCATATTATATTACAATCTTTTACATTTCAACTTTTACTTTAGAGAATGAAACATTCAAATTTTAAAAAGAATAATTTCAATTTCAGTTTGATAACATGAAGTGAATTTATTTATTTTTTTGAAGATTTTTCTTTTTTTTTAAATGCTTGAAACCATCAAAATCTTGTTTTTCATGATGTGTGAAATTCTTAGTGTTTGGGTCTAATGAATAGAAATATTAAAAATTGAACACCCATAATGTTTTGTGCATTTGCAACATCATTCACTATTCTTAGACAAAATAGAATATTATGTTGTTAGGTTATTAGTTTTTATATTATTAAAACTGATTACCATAGTACATGAATGGTTTTGGCATGAATTAAATTATTTTTTATTTTGCCAAGTTTTTGAAAATATATATACTACGTGTGCTGAAATTTTAATAATTGTTATAAACTTAAATTCTAAAGTATTCCGATTGTTGGGTTTGAACTTCAACCTTGCCATTTCTAGAAGTTAAGAATGTGGTCACAAAGACAACAAAATCATTGTTATTATTTTATATAAACATTACCTATAAAAAATATCCAAAAAAAAAAACCCAACTACTAAAGTTAAGATTTGAAATTTAATTTGGCAATTTGTTGTTGAATCCATTTGAGTACTATAGTATGAACTTTGATGTTGCAGGTCCAAAGGCATTCAAATTTAATAAACTTTTGTGCTAAAACAACAAAGGTGGAGGTAAGTTTACATTTACATGTGAGAAAATTCAAAACTAATTTACTCCATTTTTTCTTATAACTTATTTTAAATTTGAATAATTGTCTATAAATGAGATTGAAGCATTGTATATTTTATATTACCAATGTTGGGTAAAAACTAGTAAAATAAACTAGAGAATTACCTTGCAACATAAAGGGAAAGTGGTCATCAAGTAGGCCTTGGTATATAGAATTTAAAACTATTATTTACTTCAATGTTAAATTACGTAAATTTTTTTGACTTTGCTATAATTATATTTTAAAACCACATGTTTAAAAAATATATATACTCATCAAAATTCAAGCAAATGTCACAACCTATAAAATAGATTAAAATTCAAGCACAAGTAGATTAAATATTGAATTTATTTTACTTTTAAGTCAATAACATGTTAAATAAATTGGTGAACTTTTAAATTTTCATAATAGAACCAAAATATATTTAATGTCTAATGTAAAAGTAGAAATAAACATAATGTTACCATGTTAGTTTCATTCTTATTTGTTATTTATTTTTATTTTACTAAAAAATTTCAAATTTTGTATTCAACTCATCAAAATTCAATGGAAGCATGGAGGTTTCCATAAGAAAACTTTTAGCAAGTTTTGAATCTACTTTCTTATGTTTATGTTGAAAAACTACCATATATTAAAATATGGATTTGGGCCAACATACTTTTTGGTCCACTTTACCATGCGTGGACCTTGTCATTGTCTTCATGTACTTGTCTAAATCCTCCATAATAAACTTAATCTCTTTAACTTGAATTATGAAAAATTATGATTCCCAAGACGAAAACATCTCAACTTTCCATGATACATCAAAATATGAATTAGAATTACAAAATTTGACAATATGTTATAGACTTCATGAAGATTTCAAGCTTGCATTTATCCCTTAACAAAAATTTACTTAAACTTTTTAAAATTAGTTGCTTTCAAATATGCAATTTAAAAAAAAATCTTAATTGTTTTAATTAATTGGCTAAAGAAACTCTTTTGATGAATGGAACAATAAGACATTCAACCTTTAATTTTGAAGACTATTGTTGTGGAACACAATTTATCTTTAAATTTACAAAATTATAACTCAAGTCACTGCAAAGCTTCCAGTCTTAAATAATAAGAAACATGCTCTGAATGAACTCAATGAAGTGTGAGATTGGTGGTACTCATGTGGGAAATCAATGGCACAAAGTGGGGCATCTACCAATTAGACATTTGTATGAGTAATATGACCAAAATTTGAACTATGTGAAGTATTGCATGAAAACTATAACAAAGCACAATGAGTATCATAATCATAAGCCTTGATCAAAAGTTAGCCATAGGAATCACCACCATCACTGACGTTGCAACAAACTTGTAATCAACACTGAGCTTTAGCCAAACATTTACAGGTAAATATTAGCTAAAAAATTTCAAAGAAAACACTTTCCCAATTGCTACCATAAAAACTATACACATCACAATACTCTGTAATGAGGGACTCAAGATTTATTGCAGTACAACTGTCAACAAAGCATGTCATCTCCAAATAGCTTCACCCTTTATGGCCAAATTCAAACAAAATCATGAGAAATGATGAAACCATATTCCATGGTTAGGTAATTTGACTGCAAAATGAAATTGAATTAAAAGAAGGAGGCCTGCAGAGTATAGCTAGGTCTCCCATCGTCATTCACACATTGATTTAAAAAACTTCCAAGTTCATGAACCAAAATTTTACCCCAAAATTTGCAGAGAGGCAAAATCAAATCTTTTGCTGTTGTTTGATTATGACTTCTGGTCAATCCAAGCTTCTGTGAGTGGAATCCATCTTCTCTGTTGTTGCATGCTGGAGTGGTCTTAGATGGTCCTTGGAACAAACTGCTGTTGTTTCAACTTCAGAAGAATCTGCACATTCAGATACACACACCGAAATTTCTGATTGCTCAGCTGGAAACTCATGAAGGAAAATCCTTGACTCAAATGAATAGATGAAGACAATTGGGAGTGATTTGTCTTCCTAATCTATCTACAAGAAAACCCTTTTGCTTGATACACAACACCAAGGTTTGCCATACCAATTTGACTGATTGCACACAACAATATAATAACAATCTTGCACAAGCAAGCTCAATGTACTACAATATGATATTTTCTAAAGGGCACAAGCTGATGTAAACCTACCAAACTCTATTGCAAGAAAGCAACACAACAACAAGAAAAAGAAGAGAATTTGAAGAACAAAAACAACAAATGTATGAGTCCTAGGTGTCTTCTTGGCTTCTACCCCCTCATGTGAAAAACGTTAGAGAGTTCATCTGGCATTGAAGAGTTCATCTAGTCCCAAATTCTGAAGAATGTTCACCATGTGTTACTTTGAAAAGCTTTGAGTTCATTTTTTGGTCTCATATTTTGAAGAATGATGACGAGGAATATTCATTATGTGATATGTTGATCAACTTTGAGTTCATTTTTTGGTCCCACATTTTGAGAAATGTTTATGGAGGAATGTTCACTGGGTGTTACTTTGAACAACTTTGAGCTCAGTTTTTGCTCTCTCATCTTTTGAGGAATATTCATTCTCAGTTGGTTACTTTGACCAACCGTGAATTCAATTTTTGGTCTCTTATTTTCAGGAATGTTCACTCAACTGTGAGCTGAACTGTGAGTGTCATGTTTTGGGAACTTCATGGAACGTTCTTAGCTGGTTTGAGCTTTGAACTTGCCAAAAGGGAACCAGTGTTTTTCGTTTGTAGCCAAAGTGGCGACCAGCCATAAGAGGAAGTAGAAAAAGTGGCCATCATCCCTCGGGAGATTTAGCCAAATCTGCCAATAAACCAGAAATAAAGTTTTTTTTTTTATCATCCCTAGATTGGCGGGGGTAGATAATGAAAACTAAGTATATGAATCGGGAGATTTTTAGACTTTTTTCCTCACTTCTGGAGACTAAAAACCTCCAAAATCATTCCTTTTTCGAATTTCAAATTTTTAATTTTTCTTTTGGGCGAAACTTCGACAGTAAGACAAAAACACCGAAGGGAACAGAGCGCAAGTAACGAGGAGCTGCGTGTTGTCTAACACTAAACAGAAGAAGGATTCTCTGTTACGTCTCGCTCACCTCTTTCATACGGGAGACATCAGCCGTTCTCTTGCGTGGTGAAAATGCGCTTGCTTTCTTAGCATCCGACCAGCTCATTGCTGTCACTTCGGCAGGAGATTTCGGTCTTTGAGATTCGGACATGACGTCTACGGCAGCTGTGATGATGTTTTGGGGAGTGGCGCTCCTGCTGTTCATGGTACTAGTACTCGGAAACTCATTGTCCAAGTCAGTGAGAGATAAAACTGTTTTCCAGATATTGCTCTCAGTGCCCTCTTTGATCCTGATTTCCATTTCTCGATAGTATTGTTCCTCCTTCTCCCTGAACAAAAAAACATCCATAACGATCCCTGTTTGTGTCGACGGTCCATGTCCGCATTCGAGTGCTTGCATTTCCAGTGTGTGAATTATGCATTTTCTCTCTCCTTGTATTCTTTGCTAGGATAGAGGGGGCTCATTCTTTGAGGGCTAGAAGGATCAGTCATACCGGTTTGTGTACTTTGAAACCCGAATTTGAGCCGCTCTCTGTGTGTAAAATGCTTCACGCTGTATTGCTGCTTCCTCCAGGATCTGCTGTCAATAGATATCCCCAAGGAATGCAGATTGGATCATGCTACATTTGCCACAGATGATACCTGAATATGGTACTATGTTATCCGGAAGCTTGCATAACTTCTTAGCATGGTGAGCGTTTCATTCATTGCTAGTCTGAATGAAATCTCTTCGTAATCTTGTCATTTCTCTCTCTAGTCTTTATGACGATAAATATCTTCTGCTTTGAAAGAGAGAAGATACCCTTCCGTTGGTCATGTTCTGAACTTCTGACAGTGACGGCCGTGCAAGAGCAATGTGTTACGTACGCGGTATTGCTGGTCGTTTGATTCTTTCCGTCTTTCTTCGATTCCCAGAGCATTGTGCTTGTTCCATTCTCTGCATCATCCATTCGACTGAAGAGCTGTCAGTTGGACATGCACAAAGCTTGTCGAACCCAGGCAGGGTCGACATTGATTTGATGGTCACATCTCATCAAACGCGATGCGAGCTTTTGTGCAGATGCCAAACTACCTCAGTAATGCTCTTTTTAGTGTTAGATCCCATAGCGAAATGGCACTCAACCAGATTTGATTCTGGAGAAGGATACGGATCTGTGCATTGATAGTATGCAAGGTTTTCTTAGGAGCTAGAGACAATAACCAGAAGAGAGAGAGAGAGAGAGAGAGGATGTAAAATCTGGACACTTTCTGACAAACAGATAGGAATTCTATTTGAATACTCATGAGAGGATATCAGATGTGAGCAATTCACATTTCTCTGAATTCTATTTGTTGATGCCGACAGTGACAAGAAGCAAATGGATTTTCAAGGGTTGAAGATTCATCCTTCTTTTCTCTGCTTGAGAGCAAAGTTACCTGAGAATCTGAGACTCCTCCTCGGGTGGAGGAGATCGACATTTTGGGCTGGAGTGGGAATCGTTGTCAGTATTCCGCAAGAAGGCTGGGACTCCATAACGGCCAACGGACACTGGAACTATGCATTGCCCATGATTGTCAGAGGGCGGGATAGGGAGGGCAAGAGTGGTCGAGACGGAGCCCGCCTGTGATAGGAGAGGAGGCCTCGACAATATTTCAACCTTGAGCAAGCTTTCTCGACCTCCAGGTACGGCATCTTTTATATTCCCCACTACCTTGTGTTTGCTGTCTTTCGCCATCTCTTTTGCTCACTCAAGTACCAGGCTACAAATGTGTAATTGCCAAGACAACAAAGTGCACAATTACCGCAGTGCAAAACATGATTCAAGATCTATGTTGTGTCTTATCCGTGATATCTTCTGAGATCCTTGTCCCTAATCTTGCAGCAGTTAATCTAATTTCGGCTGATATTGCCACAAGAGATTTTCAAATCCTCTTAAAACTCACCATCAACATCATCATCATCAGCGTCTTCTTCTTCATTCTTCATCATTTTCTTCTTGTTCTTCATCGTCCTCTTTCCTTTGAGGTTCTCAAGGACCCAAAAACAAAACCGCTCTGATATGAAACGCTCTTTCTCTCCCCTTCTTGTTTGGTTGGCTCTGCAAAGAGACTACAGTACGTACCTACGACACACCTAGCAGTTATAATCGGTGTTTTCTTTTTCAATTTTGCTAGGTATGTTAGGCCTCAAGAGGACGTGGCCAAATTTGGCTACAGTTCAGAGAGGAAAGTAAAAGTTTACGAATGCTAGAATTTATTGTCTAAATATGGCGATTTTCAAATTTGTTTCCTCACGATAAGGAGAGTGGACTGAGGGAAGTATTAGACTGGTAAGTCGACTTGGCAGCTGAAGTTTTTTTTTTAATTATTAAATTATTATTTATTTTATTTTATTTTATTTTAAATTAACTTATTTTTTTCTGGGTTAGTTTTACTTTCAACAGGTTTTTTACGAAGGGCAATTCCATCTTCACCCTAAAACGATAAACTACACCAATAAATTAAAATATGTTGGGTTTTAATGCTTAATGTCCCAACCCACAAAGATTTGGCCAGCATGAACCAGCACCCACCAGCGCACCAGTTTGGGCGTTCTGTCCACTGAATGGGGAGGGATTTCTCATCTAGTGCCTAAATAATCATAGTTTATTTACTTTTGGTGTTGACCATTTCCTGGGATTTTTCTTTTGCTAGTTGTTTTTTTCTAACTCTGATCTCACCTACCTAAGTACATATTACCTGCCTTTTTGGCACTACCTACCAACTAAGAATCAAGGGCTCCCATTCTCACGTACTTACTAAATCCCCATCCCCCTCTCCCACCTACCCACCTACTAGATTCAACACCCCCACCTATATGCCCACCACCCAACTAGGCATCCACCTTTACATGTCTATGTCATTCATATTCTTACCTACCCACCCACTCTCCCTCCTACCTTTCATAAATAATAATCCTTAATAGATTTTATATATATATTCAATTAAATAATGGTTGTAATAAAAATTAAGAAAAAACATATATAAAATTATCGTTAATCAAATATAAAATATAAAATATTTTAATTTCAATTAAAGTTTTTGGTAATATTGGGGAGTGTATAGCCTTTTTTTTAATCATTTAATTGTCACTAATAGTGTAAAATAATATGAAACCTGAATAAATTATAATTATAATGATAATATTTATTATTATTATTAGCTAATAATTAACTTAGGCTAACTATTTTAATAATTATATTATTATGATTTCAATATTTTAAGCTTTTATTAATATTCAAATAATAATAATGTCATTAGATTCAAAACAATTCGATAAGAACTAAATACCCACACATGGGCACTATTGAAAATGTTGTCTATTGGTCCAAGTCCCTTGAAATGAATTATGTTTCAAAAATGCAATACTTACACATAGGCACCAACGTAGAAACACAATCAAAGGAGGCATTCAAATGAATGGACACTCCTTAAAACTGTAATTTTATATGTTTGAAAAATCACAAACATGAAGCATAATAGTTTGAATTATCATAATTTGTTTGGAATATTTTTCATTAATTGCAAGTTTACATGTTCAAAGCTTGACACAAATCAAAAATGTTTTTGCATGTTGAAAACATTCAAACTTTGACAATGGATAGTCATTATTTTATTAAAATGTCTTTTTTTACCCAATGTGCACCATTCCTTTTTCAAATTCAAGAGAATTTTAACATTCATGATTAAAAAGGGATAAGGACTTGAATTGATGAAAATTGTTTTTCTAACCAATTTGAGCACATTTGATTCAAAAGTGTTTTTGACCCTAAAAATTATGGATTTTGAAAATGTGTCCTTAATAAAAGTTATTCATGTTTATGTGATAGAAGGCATGAATACATAATATACATGATATAAAATCAATTTTTAGTCAAAATGTATTTATATTTAAAATGTAGTGTTAAAGGGGGTACCCAAAATACAAATTATAAGATTATAAACCAACACAAAATGACATGTGTCATGTGTAGTCCTTGGAAAAGGACTTTTACCTTGACACCCTTGGTTCCTTTGACCATGTTTTCACCCACCAACAAAATTGTTGTTTATTGGGCCAAGCCCCCCTTAAATGAATCTTTATTGCAAAAATTTAATATTTGTATTAATCAAATTTGTTTGGTTGAAAGTGAATAATACAAAAGGTTTTTATGTAAGTATTACATTTGAAGAGGAAAAACCCGATGTGTGTTTTGTGAATGCCATGCAAGTATTACACTTTGAATACCTTCAATCCAATTTTTTTGGTGACCTTAATGCAAGTATTATAATTTGTACACCTTTAATTCAATGTTGTTTTTGTGACCCCAATGTGAATATTGTAAATGTTGTGTTTATTTCAATGGCAAATAAACACCAAAATATGGGTATTGCATCGTTTGTATTAAAGATTTTTTGTGTTTATGGAAATATTATGCCAAAAGTTTCATGGAGAATATATTATTCCACATCAATGCAACCAAAAATGTTCAAAAAACTACCCAAAAAATGCTAAAAAGGACATTCATCTAGCTCAAAAACCACCATCATTAAGTCCATGAACTTGGTGGTAAACCTAAGTTACCAATTTTGCCAACCTTGTTGTGATGGTGTGTGTACATTTGGTGGTGTTCTATGGCGAGATGAACTACATCTGCCACAATCGATCCATTATAGTTCCAAACAACCTAAATCACAATTAAAAAATTAGTTTTAGACTTTAAACTTTCACTTGAACTTGAACTAATGGAAGGATTTGAAAACACATACCATTCATGAATCATTTTCAATGCATGGAAATCAAAGATTATTTGCTCCTCTCCAACTCAAGTGGATTAATTGCTAGATTCCTACTCCCACAAGGTAGCATTCCATGTGACCTTTTTCTTTTTAACATAAGAAAATTTGAATTGAAAAAGGGTTTTAGCATGAATCTCATCTTCTTCAATCCCTATTTTGCCTTACTTGTCCTATTGCCCTACCCCCTCTTTCTTTTTTTCTACCCTTCTCCTTCTTTCCTTCTTTATGCCTCACCTTCTTTTTGGTGTGCTTGTCTTACTACCCTTTTTTTTGCCCTACATATCACACACACACTTTCTTTCTTTCGTTTTTCTATGTCATGTTGCCACACATATCCCTCTTCCATCTTTATGCCCCACCTACCCCCCTACACATTCCGTATTTATTTTATACAAATAAACTTGTGTAAAAACACAATGAAAATGTGTTCATTAACACATTAGGTCGCACGTTTATTTTCAAAGCCATAGACATCAACCATAAATCATGCCCACCATCTTACAAACTCTCAAATGATCCAAATAAAATTACAAACTTGCATTCTACAAATAATATTTTAAAAAATATGTTGGTTGAATTATGTGTTGGTAACTATGCAACATCTTATGGTCTTGTGACTGGAGCTAATGGCATTTTTAAAGCATCAAAATATTATGAAACAACTAAAATCTCATTAATTATTTTGGACAAATCACATGCAATATTAATCACAAATGACAAGGGGTATTGGATGAAAAAAAAATCAACAAATACAAAATCATCCTTTGATTTCAATGTATAAATATTGTCACATGTGGTTAAGATGTAATTATTTTTGTCACAATTGAAGGTAAATGATATGCTACCACGTGTTCCAATATTTAATTATTTAAATATTATTATTATTATTTAAATTAATCTAGGACATTTAATTCAAATGTTTGGATGATTTTTTATTATGACATGTGGCCCAATGTAAATATGCCACATGGCATTTTAAAAATAATTTAATACAAAATATTAATATTAAGTTGGTAGGTACCTAGGTAGGTACATAAGTAGGTGCCTAGAAACCTAAGCTACATACCTACTTTCCTATTTATATAAAATGGTCGATAAGTAGGTTTTACCTTTTAAAACTAATTACCTACTTGTATAAATATGTATTTAAATAAGTACGTACATAGGTTGACCTAGGTGGGTAGGTCAAACTAAGTGTGTTTTTAGCTAGGTAAATAAGTAGGTTGGGGAGGTAAATAGTTTAAAACTGTATGGATAATGTTTCAGAATTTTAAAGTTGGAACACCAATAAGATAAACATGTAATCATTATTATGACAATAACATTGAATCAAAATGGACACCAGTTGAACCTATCATAAAATATATAAGAATTGGTAAATCCCAATCATTTATCATAACAAGGATTCAATTTCTAATTCAACTTGCAACAACAAGAACCATTCATTCTTAGGAATTATCAGTAGATGAATTGAGTTTTGATCCCACTAGTTCATTAAAAAACATGGGTTACCATATACAACACTATTTTACATTTGAACAAAAGAAAATTTATTTTTGTTAACCCCTCTCCAACATGAAAGTTTTTATGTGGATCCAAGAGTACATGTAGTTGAAAACAATTGCAACTTGGATACTATTAATTCCTAAAGTAAAAACTTAAATAATTTTCATGTAATTATCCAAGCCTTGAATACAAATTATTTACGCCAACATTATAAAGACATCAATATGATCATAACTATCAAATGTCTCATATTTTATGTCTTATAAAAACAAAAATACACCATGGATCAACAGATGTGCACAAATTTATAAATACATCAAAGTATTCATATATTTCAATCCATGAGGTCATGGGTTAATGATGATGTATGATATACACATGCATTTAGATTCTTTCAATACAATAATTAATGATGGTTCAAAATATATAGTAACAACTTTTAATACTAATACACAAAAAAAAATTAAAAATGTATGTGTGTATAAAGTTCATTCATGTTCAATTTTTACATTCATAAACAATCTTCAAACAATAATTCAACAATCTCCTTAACATTATCCAATCATCATTATGGGAGATTTTTATGTTGACATTCTGAAATAATTAAAAAAAAAACAAAAATTATTCTTTTTCATGGATAAATTTCAATTAAAATCATAAACTAATAAAAGCACCACAAAAGTTGGATTTCAATTAAACCATATATGGGCAAATGTCTCTAGAAATGAATGCAACTCTTGTGTAACAGAAGCATATTGGTCAAATTTTCACAAACTAATTTATATTGTATTCAAATTACCAAACACACTTCCAATTTATAACCAAAAAAATCATCAAGCTATCCATTTATTTAAAGTGTAATGTTTGCAAAAATATGCATGTAAATGTTACATTTTCCACTTGATTAATTACTCCCAAAATGTTGGCAACTTGTGGCTTGAATTTGCATTTTTACATTTTTTATCCTGGACCATGTGCAAAAAAAATTGTAAATATCAATACCAAAACAAAAAAAAATTGAATGAATATTATATTCACAAGTACACCCATCAAACATC
Organism: Sphagnum tenellum; assembly: GCA_963921925.1. NCBI lineage: Eukaryota > Viridiplantae > Streptophyta > Sphagnopsida > Sphagnales > Sphagnaceae > Sphagnum > Sphagnum tenellum. The sequence goes on along the minus strand of OY998142.1, from coordinate 13,248,745 downwards.
ATAACAACACACCTTTCAGGGAAAACCTAAACCCAAAATGTGACAAAAACATATATGAAAAATGTCAAATTCTCAAACTTCAAAATGAAAATGAAACCAAAAATTAAAAAATCTTTCCATGTAAATTATATCCATTCAATACTAATGTTTATTTCAAACATTGAAATACCTCATGCACATTGCTATAATTTGTCTACATTATCCAAGTTTGAAAAACTTGGATTTTCTTAAACAATATAATTAATCACAACTTTATATTCATTTGTATGGTTAAAGAAAAGACAACGGAACTATGATTTCAATTTCTAACATGTACAATGAATTCTAAGATGGTTAGAAAACTTTATTTTTTGTACAAATGTGAAAAAAAAATTATGATCTTTCATAATTCCAATATAACTTGAGTTCATAGTAGAACATTAAATGTAATACCTTATTTTTAGGACAAAGCCTCTCATGATAGAATAACTTTTTTTTTGTTAATGAGAAGTATAATGCCCTTCTCAAACCCTCTCTTTTGCAACATGAAACCTTCCAGGCTTTTGAGTTCTTTCTTAATGTTTTTGAAACCTTAACACTCCTTTCCACCTTTTTCTTTCAAGCCCAAATCTTCAAGGCTTCCAAACATTTTCATTAAACATTTGAGATCTTTGAATCCTCTCTTTCAAGCCCTCTTTAACATTCCAACTCTCTTTAGTCATCTCTTCACTCATTGCTTATTTCAAGTTTCATCCCCCATAAAAACACAAAAACACAACTTTCTCTTGTCCTTTCTTGGCTTGCTCATTTCAACTCTCATCACACATGAAACATGCAAACACATGGTGAAACTAAAAAATGCACCAATTTTAGAACATTTTCAAGTATTACATCATTTTTTCCCTTTGTACCTAAGTTGCACATTATGCCTTATGTTTTGCCTAAACGCAAGTTGTTGTCCCCCCTTTGGGAAATTTTATGAATTTGGTTATACAAGTTTGAAAACATTAATCCATTTTTTCATCCCAAATGCAATTGAGATTTGTCAAAACATTATTGGCATGTACTTGGTACACCTCACATCATTAACAATGAGTGTCATGTTTAATTTGTGAAAGGTTATATTGCATGAGAGAAAAAAAAGAAAGTGAAGTGGGCAAAGGCAATTGCTTCAACAAAATGCTAGAAAAGTTGTAGAGATGAAACACAACTTGTTAAGGGTGGTGGGTTAATGGTTTTTTTTAATAAAAGTGAAGTTGGGGATTTTTTTTGGCAGATTGAATGTTATGTGCAAATTTGCATCACCTTTTCTAGTCAATGGTGCAAGGCCAATAAGTAGATGCCCATTTGGTGTTTCAGTAATGAATTTGTTCAAGGTTGATGATCATGTTGTTAATGGTAATTTATTGGTGTGATTCATGGCTAGGGTTTCACATTTGGAAACAAAGAAGAACAATGTTTTTGAAAAGTTGATAGGTCTTTGATTCAACATGGAAAATTGTTGAATAGTCACACTAAAAATACAAAATAACATCACTACATCTAAAAATTTGAATGCAAATTGCAAAGGTTGGTGTGCAAGATCTTCCTCCTACTATGACATTTTTATTAATGTTTAACAATCAATATGCATCCTGTAGATTTATTTTGAACTTTATATTATGAAATGATGTATTACATTTTGAAGTTTAAAATCTTATTGGAAATACATTATTAATTTCTTGTGGTTACATGTGAAATATTTTGTTTGCAAAATTTTGAAATGTTAATTTTTAATCCAAATAATTGATAAAAAACTTAGCAAGTTTTTGGCACATAAGTTAAAATATAAGGTAAGAATCTAATATACAAATCTATATATTAACAACTATAAGACCAAAAAATAAGGTTGTATCTTAAACTATAGTTTAATGGACTAAAGGTGATGAGAAGACTATGTTTATGAATATTTGTTTAAGGACATAATTCAAAGAAGCTATTGTATAATGTATTGTGCAAAAAAAAAGTTTGAAACACTTTCCTAATTGCACATTATGAATGAAATGAGGATGAGGACGAATGAATTTTATTCACTATCAATGAAAAATAAATGTTCATTGTGGGATGAACTATTAATTTAATAATTAACTATCAAAATATAAAAATATGTTTAATAACTTACATCGGGGTAGGTTATGAGACGCCATTTGCAACACAAAACACAAATAATGTGCCAAGACCTTATTTATTAGTGCTTGTGAGAAAAATATTACAAGTTTAAATTGTATATATATATGTGAAGGTTTATGCATCCCTCAACAAAATCAAAGAACCAGGTGTTAAAAGTTTCAAATTCTTGTGAAAAGCTCCTTGCAATTTGCATATATTTTGAATGGGCCACATGCAAAAGACATGCAAAATTTGAGGACTAGTTCACTAATGCAACTTGCAAAAACAATTCAAGACATCAATGTGAACAATGTCACTGGACACAAATGTTTTCTTCAAACTTGACACAAGCCTACTAGGCTTTTACACCAACATACATGACCCAAAGATTCCAAACCCTAGACCCCAAACCCTAAAACATCGCTGGCACCCACAACCCTGTAAGTTTTGTGTTCCATATCCCACAGCCAAATCATAGGTATATGCACCAAACAACTAGAATTGGTTTTATTGGGTTCTTTCAAAGGATCCATAAATTAGCTTCCATGGGTCAAGATCTCTCCTTTTATCAAGGATTTCTATGTAGAAATCTGTAAGCATCAGAAGAAGAAGAAGAAGATTGCGTGCTTTGGAACTGCTCTGTGGAGCTGATTTTTGCTGCATTCATGAGTAGTGATCAAGACTCTTCTGTTGTTGTCGCTGTTAATCATCACGATGGTAATGGCGGTAGCTATAGTTCTATGCACACAACGATGTGGGCCATTTTTTCCGCCACCCAATTGCTGGGTGCAGCTGTGCTTCACAAAAGGGGTGATGGTGGTCCGACATCCATGCCCATCCGCGCGTTCTCTATTGCATCGTTGATGCTAGGGGGTGGTGCTTGTGCTATTGGCGGTGCTCTTCATGCTAGCGGGATTCGAGAGGTGAGTAGCAGTTTTAGAGATGATCCGCGTGGTCCCCAGTATAAGAACTTTCTGTGTTTGATTTTCGCTGTTTTTAGGGTTTAGGATGGCAAAGGATAGGAGCATTTTGAATCTGTGTTTTTTGGCTATTCAGCACTGGGAAATATCACTGTCAGAAGAATTTGCCTGCTGGTCAACATCCTATATGTGTATCCAATGTGTTGGAAAATGGTGTGTAGGTGCAAGATCTGGTGAACATGGGTCAAACTATTAGGTGTGCACTTGGCAAACCACCCCGCAAACAATCATGAGTTCAGTTTTCCTTTCCTCTGGAGCTACGGTGATAAGTCTTGGTTGCATCACAGCCTCCCTCTCACACAATCTTAGAAGGGGATCTGTACTTATTTGTGTTTCTCTGAAAATTTTCAGAAATCCCCCAAGTGCTATTAGTCTTTTGTGAATCAGTTTTGGTTGAAAAGAAGACATATCTTCTCTCTCTTATTACTTTTCATTGATTCCCTTCAATATCACAGCCTGGATGTTGAGTTCTTCTCAGTAAAGCAAAGGTCCTATGCTTTCAACATCTCTCCTTATCTGCAAATGTTTTACCATTCTTTTTGCATTCTGCAAATGGCACCTTATATGCATCTGCCTGCATATTGTGGTCCACCTTATCTCCTCTGATTTTGTGAGCTTCTGAATCTGATCTGGAAACTCCTGAGTAGCTATGTCCATTTGACTTTGATTTTGCTTGAAAGCTCTGAAAGCACACAGAGAGAGCTGTGAAAGTAGTACATCTCTTTGAAGTTAGAAGGCAAACTCTAGAAAGTGATAGCCATCAAGAGCAGCATCCTGAAATTCCTGAATGTGTTGAAGATCTACCAAGATTCTGATGCCAATGAAATATAGCACTATATGTTCTTGGTTGCTCTGTTTCACCTGAAAGTGCCCCCCCATCCATCAGAAAGAAGCTCACACTTGATCCACTTGAACCTCAGGATCTGAAACCTGCATCTTGAGAAATAGCTGAAATTTTGTGTGCTTGTAGAGATTGATATCAGAGCTAGCTGACTATTTCCTCAATGCTGCAACACCATAGGGAATTTGTCTTGGGCAGTGGTTCTTGGTGTGCTGTATCATGGTTGGCATTGTTTTTCCTCACAAAATGCTGCAGATGTGGAGGAGGGATCATGGCACATTGCTCTACTTGTGGATCACATGTTGCATGGTACGGTGGATAGATGAAACTTATTCGTAACTTCTAATAAGCTTCTGAGCAACCTACCTCCAGTTTGGATCCATGATATCAGGTAATTACGACTGTTGGATTGATCCACCACACTCCATCAGGAGAAGACAATAGAGCAACAATCTGCTGCATCTTGTTACAAATGGAATTCTGCACAAGGAAATCTACCAGGGGCGTATGATAGATTGCTGTGTGGACAATGTCTGATTTTACTGGAGTTCACACCTGTGTCCTTCAAAGCTAGTGTAATTGGCTAGTTGCAAAGAAGCTCTATAGCTCCAAATGGTTCCCTCTTTCCTGATCAATAAACCACAGCTGCCGCTTCTGTCATGGTGAGAGTGGGTGAAGAAGATGAAGACTACAAGGAATGAGGCTTGCATGAAACAATTCTGTGAAAGTGGGAACATGATCACCACCTTGCACAGTGGAGAAACCAGAAATAGCCCATTATGTCCTCTCTCCTGTAAGACCTCGATCATTTTATAGCACTCCAAATCCTTAACTCCGTAGAAAGCCTTCAGCTAAATGATGGCATTTTGTGGCAGTCTCAATTCAGCAATTTAGCATGAGCTTGAATGGTTTGCAAGGTGCATGCAAATTGGATACACCAGGAAAGAGCAAGAAAACATGAAAGAAGATAAGAAATGCCATGGAACCAAAAGATGGGCATGAAGAACACCGAGCAAAAATTGCAAAGAGCAGGAGAAGCAAGCAGCAGCAGGGAAGAAGCACTAAGGCACCACCACTAGTGCACCTGCTCTTCTTCTTCCCATGGACACCACTCCTGCTTCCTCTCTAGCTCCCATTCCGAAACTGCCAAAAAAATTCCCTTGCATCTGCAAATTCTCTTGCTCCTCCTTCTCGAACACTCTTCCCTCAATATCCTCCAACATCCATACCGGAACGGCTTCAAGGAACGCTGCACAAACTGCTGGAGACACGGATTGTTAGAGAATTCCCGGCAGGATTCGAAAGGACACAAAAAAAACTCGGGTTCCAGAGCGCGCGCATCGCCTGTCGAAGCCTTGTACCTTCACCCAATGCTCACCCCCTCCCTTCCCTTCTCTCTCTCTCTCTCTCTCTCTCTCTCTCTGTGCCTTGAAGTACATGCAAAATCTTCTTTTCCGGTGCAATTCTGGTGCACAAGTCGGCCCTGATGAAGACGAAGGAGACCACTTAGTAGTGAGTTTGTTGGGTCGAGGACTGGAGGTTGCGTTTGCGGTTTCTGGAATTGCATCTTGCTTCTGTACCCATCTGCTTGTGTGAACAGGGAGCGAGCACGAGAGAGACAGTAGTGCTGCATGGCTTCATCATCGTCGTCGTCGTCGTCTTCTTCCCATCTTCCTCGGATGGATGCATCAACTTCCAAGACGCCTCTTTTTTGTTCTCCTTCTTCTCCTTTGTCGCCTACTGCCTCTGCTGCTTCAAAGAGGCCTCCTCCCGCCGTCTGTGAAGAGAACAAATTTGAGGAATTCCCCGTGATGCTCACTCTCTGCATTTTATTTTCGTGTCTCCTTTTCTCGGTGCCCAAAGCGATGAAGACCACCGCAACAGCAGCGACGAAACCGCCGCCGGGGCTGTGAGCAGAAGAGAAGGAGCAGAGCGAAACATGGAAGCCATGGTGGACATGACTTGTGTAGGCCAGGAACAGATCGCACAATGGCTGCATGCTGTGGCAAGCTCGCGTGATGCGGTTGTACAAACAGCGACTCAGCATCTAGAGGCTGCACACAATATTCCCCAATTCCCACTCTTGCTTCTCACGCTCTCTGCAGGTAGAAGAAGGCCATCTGGATCTCACCTCCTTCACGCTCATTTGTGAAATCTGTTTCTCTCTTCCTTCAATCATGCACACACATACACCCACACCCATGGATTGTGAGACAGCGAGATGGGTGGTCCTTTCATGGCATCCAAAACTCTGCAGCAATCGCACAAAACCCATACTTCTTCAATCACAGCAAGACACAGAACTTGGTGGACTTACAGATTGTTTTCAGAACACACAGAAGAGTTCAACACTCTCTCAGGTATAAGACTCGATGGGTTTGTTCTCATTCAACCCAGTGGATCCTACAGAAGTCAGTCTCAGAGGATTTGTTTCAGAGCACAGCAAAAGAAGAGTTCCACATTCTCTAAGGTATGTAAGACTCGATTCTTCCCATTCAACCCAATGGCTCCCACAGAAGCAGTCTCAGAGGATTTGTTTCAAAGCACAGCAGAAGAAGAGTTTCACATTCTCAGGTATAATACTCAATGGGTTTCTTGTTTCTTCCCATTCAACAACCTAATGAATCTGATAGAATAGTTAGAGAATTGTATTTCTGTGACCATCCCATTTCCATCACTGTGCTTGCTCTTGAGGTTTGCTGGTCTCTGCTTCTTCTTGTTTTTGTTGTTTACTTGCTTCCAATTCACAGTTTTGGCAGCAGCAACAGATACAAAAGCGGATACAAATGACAGGTGGTCTTCACAGATGATTCTTCAAAGATCGCTCGGTCTTTTGGATTTACAGACTACTGAGCTATCCTTATTGGGATCCTTGCAGAAGGACAGGAGAAAGGGCAGAGAGTGGCAGCTGCAACATTTTTGAAGAATTTCTTGAAGAAACAGTGGACTGAGGAAGGAGGCACAATGTCTGCCAAAGAGAGATGTAACTTCAGGAATCAGCTTGTAGAGGTCTTGCTGTGCATTGATGGACTTGTTCTCAAGCAATTGGCAGAAGCAGTATGTCCACCACTGAAACATTTATCACAGGAGTTGCTTCTCCATACATTACTCAGCAGACTCTTTCTCTGTGATGTTGAGGCATACACTTTTGAGAACCCCCTATCTTTACCATCCTACATTGTGGTTGGCAGTTGCATCAAGTTGCAATCAATGATTTTGCAAAAGCTATGATGTGGCCTGAGCTTGTGCCAACTCTCAAGGCTGCCATACGGAACAGTGATGTGATGATCGATACAAAACCATCCAGGTTCAAGACAATCAATGTCCTTCTCTGCCTCCAACAAATCATCAAACCATTTCGGGTATATGTCCATTCTCTAATCATGTCTGTGCACACAACACATCTAGCTAGCTAATTGATCATCGTTTGCAGTCAAGTAGCATAGGAACATCAAATCAGAAGTCATTCTGACAGATTGCACCTGTTTGTGTATGTCAAGGATGTGCATAACATACACTGAAGTGGTGAAACATGGTTGTGTAGTATTCCATGGATCCAATGGTGGCACTTGACCCTGTTCCTGATCAATTGGAGCTGATCTGTAAGGAGCTTCTTGCACCTCTGCATGATATGTTTCATCGTCTTGTACAACAGGTAATGCAGCCAGGTCTACTCCCATTTATTTCTTGGGTGCAGCTGCTGCTAAGTGCCTTGCTGGTTCTCTTTGTCTTTTGCATGTTTTTCTTCTTCTTTGCAATGACATGCCCAAGGAAACCTTACTGACACCCTGGGATTTCTCGGGCATTGTCCAGCTTTTGTACCAGCCATCCTGACAACTTACCTACAGTAAACATCTGCAGCTTGCAGGCTCAAAAGAGAAGGCTTTTTTCCAGCATGACAATATCCTGCTTATTATTTGCAAGTGCTTCCACCATGCTGTAAGCTCAATCTAAAATTGAAGCTTTCCTTGCACAGTCAACTCATGCCTGAAAATATCACCTGTGAAGTCATGAATTATGGGTTTCATGGATTGCTGCAGTGTAGGTTCTAGGTTGTGGGCTCATTGAATTGCAAGGTTGACCATGTGGGAGGGTTGACAGATGAAGGTGCACATGCCACCATCACTTCTCACATGTCTGGAACTGTGGCTCGAAGATATTGTGGTGCTTTTGGATATGATAGGTCTCAAGAGGTCGATGGATTTTCCAGACCCAGAGCCTCAACTCAAACTCTGGAAGAGATGTCTTCAAATTTGTTGCAACTTAGTAACACAGCATCACAAGCATGTTGACAAGTAATATTTCTGATTGCTTCCCTCAATGTCTGCACTTCCACTCTCCATCAAGGGTTGCTGGGGATTAAGGTGAGAGACAATCTGACTCCAGAAGCATCATTTCCCAAAAAGTACCTTGCAAGTGCGTTCGATGAGAAGAAATACATGTGGTTGCTTGATGTTTTCCTCAACCTCCTGCAATTTGATTCTGATCATGTGCGTGGTTGAGTCTGCTGAAGGTGAAGAGAATTCTCTCACATCAAAGGTCATTGCTGGGCTTCATAACCACTATCATTTTTTCAAAACCTTTGCAAGATTGAGTAGATCGTATTATTCTAATTCTTTCAAGTTGTGTTATGCTGATAGAATTTCAATATAGTGCTATATATTATATCTGCTGTATATTACATCCGGAAGTGTGCCAATGACCCTGACAAATTATTTGTGGGTGCTGATGCAGGTTTTTACCTCCAATGTCAAGTGCAGTCCTCAAAATAGTGGGACACATGGCAAATGTGAAGGTAGATATGGAGAAGGTTGCATGATATTGTTACTTTTGTACCAGAAATGTCAAGTGGTGCTATGGGGAGGTTGCAGCTCTGTAGAACTAGTCGATGTTTTTTCTGTCTTAATGGTACCTTCATGTTGCATGTGAAATCTGCAGGAGCTTCATCCAATGCAACAATGCATCTTGTCCGTGTCATTTGACATTGTGTCGATCATACTTGAGACTGGACCTGTGAGTGCCTCCACATATATCTCCTTGTACTGGTTTGTATTTTTCTGTTACAATAGCACCCAAAATTCCAATGTTGAAAGAAAGACAATTTCTGAATTCTTCTGTGTAGCAGTTGTGTGAAACAATCTGACAGGAGAGGTCATATATCCATACTAAAGAATTTGCCACAATGTGGCAGAAGATTGGTTGCCAGTAAAACAGATGTAGATCACCTACTACCAACCTGTGAAAATTTGGAGATTTGGTGTTGCAATTTTTCTTTCAGATTGAGACTCATAGTTTGATCAGAGTGCCCCAAAAGCTGCTAGTTGCTAGTTTTAGAAGCATGTGATGAAGACTCAATCAAATTGTGGAAAATGGATCCATGATGAGTGAGAGTGGGTACAATGGTTTCCTTCAAACACCAATTGGGTTGGTCTGCAATGACAGGGATGGCAGCTCCTGGCACCTCATTTTTCAGACTTGTTAGAGAAGGCAATCTTCCCCACTCTCATAATGAGAGAGATGGTAGGCATTTTTTTGTGAACTCCTGATTATTTGAATTTTATTGCACCCCCAGAAAGTACAATATGCAAGTAAGAGGGATGATTCCTTTAACCTGAGAATTGAATTTAGCTGATTTAGGAGGTGATTGGATTTGTTCTGCCCTTGCACATCTATATTGCATAGGAGTTCAACTGGCTCTACTCACAGCACTTTTCTTGCTGTAGCTTGTTAAAAAGGATCTGTTAGTTGTGAGGAGCAAGAACATATAGGTGTGGATGATGATGACAGGGTTTGGCCAAGGCAAAGAAACTGGAACTATCGTTGGTGTGTATGCAGGATATTGTGGAATGGGAAGAAGATGGGGATGAATATTTGCAGAAAAATCTGCCTACAGATGTGCTTCAAGTAAACATCATCATGTTTTGAGTTTCGTAAGGAGATTTAGAAGTTGAAGTCACTTAGTGGATTGCCAATCCTACAACAGATATTCCACCTGTATATTTTGGAGAACATTGGGTGCTGCTTGGTGACAGGATCTTCTGTCTGTCTGCTCTATGTTTCAGTCAATGCCATAGATGTCACCTTTATCTTACGTGACAATCCTAAGGGTGCTAACAGCTTTTATTCCTTTTTATAACCCAAGTGCTGGGAATGATCAGTAGTTCTCTTTGCCTTGCTGCTCAGCAGATCCTACATATGACTAGCTTAGCTTTAGCTGAAGTCTTTAAATATGAGGAGCAAAGGTTTTTCATCACCTACATCACAAAGGCCATGCATTTCAGGGATTTTTGGCTATTTCTAACTGGTTTTAGGTGTCATAGGATTTCTGCCACTGTTATTATTGGTCCATTGGCACTCTGAACTGTCAAGTAGATATGATCATTTTCTTTGCGTTTCATGTTCTGAGGCTTTGCCCTGATGCTCAAAAGGTGTTTCTGTGGTGCAGAATGAAGGAAGTGGCGGAAAAGAGGTTCTCACTCCCCGACGAAGTGCATTGAACTTGTTGGGTCTAATTGCAACGGCCAAGGTTCTGTCTCTGGCACTTGATGGGTTCATCCATTTTATGTCAAACATGACTTGTCCATCTCTTGCTGCTGCCCAGGATTTCAGCCTATGTGTTCCTCTTCTCATGGGATTTTGAGCACTTAAACATACCCTTCATTCCAAGGACAAGTAGTTCAATTCTGTTGGGTTACATCCTTTGACTTTCTGATCTGTGAACCAGTTGATACTGGATTGACTAATAGGAGTGCAATGGTGGTACTTGCAGGGACCTCCAACTGCTGTTGCAGTGAAAAATGTTGACCCACAGCAACAAAAGAAGGAAGCAAAAAGAAAGAACAAAGATGACCAGGAAATGGCAGGCGACATTTTGGTGATGCCCTTCTTGTCACAATTCCCACTTCCTCCAGATGGAAGTCCTCCAACATCAGAACTGGTTATCAAGTATGTGTATCGTCCCACATAAGATTCTGCAGCTTTGTGCATATCTACTGCATAGATATCCTCTAAATCAATCCCATCAACCATGTTGGAACTGTGGAATGAATTTCTTAGTGCTAAGGGTTTCAGCGTTTAGTATTATCATGCATGCAGTTGGACTAGCAAAGCCTACTGGACTTAGCTGAAAGGCCTATTGGCACTTTGTATGCATAGAGAATGGGGATTTTCTTATGATTACCAGTGAGTCACAGGTGTCAGTTGAATTTGCTCTAGTGGTCCCTTACTTGGATCTTGAGTGGGGGTTTGTTTCGGTGGCATGCAGTTACTATGGTGTAATAATGGCCTATGCCAGTATTCAACAGGTCCAAACTCTAGGCTTTAAGCATTCAATCTTGCAGTCTTTATGTTGCACTGAGGTCATGTTTGACAGAAGCATTTTTGTGAGAAATTAAATTAGTCACAGCATCATCACTTGAACATGTGGCTTGGGATGTTCTTCATTGTGCCTTAGTCCTTCGGTTTATCAAAAAGTGAGTGCTCTCTATGATTTGTAAGTGCTCTCTGAGCTGGTTGTGGATAGTCTGTCCCTTTTATTTCTCTTCCTGTTTAAAACTGCAGGTCGGTGGTCACAAAGAATATATTTTAAACTAATTTTGTCACAAGATGCAGTTTTTCGATTCTCAAGAGGATGAAATGGTCACGGTTATGCTGCAAACTTGTGTGTTTCCTTTGTATTCAATGTTGTCACCCAACCCATATCTGCTGGCCAATGCAAATTGGCTGCTCGGGGAGCTTGCTACTTGCCTACCTGAGGTACAACACCACTCCTGAGTCACGTTTGTCACATCCAAAGTCCAGCATCATGGGTTTATCAGTAGAAACTTGGTTCTCACATTAATGGAAGGGTTGGACTACTGCTAGCACCTTCATCTTCTCCAGTTCTTCCACCTGATGCGGAATCAAAGGTCTCCCATCTTCCTGAATAGATGGTCAACACATCCACTGAAATGGATGTCATGTAAGTGGCCTTTATTGCAAGTACAGTCAAAACCTGCAGTTGTGTCCAGCTGGAGCTGAAGAGCCACTTCATCAGTATCCTTGGGTTTAGAACTGAGGTGTAGAAGTTTGCAAAGTGTAGAGCTGTTTCATGTCTGTTGAGGAGGCTACCTATGCAGGTCTAATCATTTGGGTTCTCCTCTTGCTGAAACAGGACTTGAGTGATGACGTCTTTAACAGCCTCACAAAGGCATTGCTAGCACCTGATGCCAGTGGAATATCATGGCAACCTGTTCGAGCCTCTGCAGCAGGCGTCCTCTCTTTGCTCCTTCAGGTTCTATACTTCATTATCATGGCCTCAACTCCTGCTGGTTTTGAAATTATCATCACTGGTTTTGAACTTATCAGAAACCAATAACATAACATCAAATGAAACATGCAAAGTTACAAATTTCAAGTGGTGAATTCAAGCCTGCCTTACGTATTACGGAGTTGCTTCTTGATGGGTCATGTAGCACTGGATCCTAGAACTACCCAGCTAAATCTTTGATGAGTTTGCTCTTTACAGGAAGATTACAAACCCACAAAGTGGTTGCCACTCCTTCAAGCTGCTGTAGCAGGAGCATGCAAGCCAGACAAGGAAGCATGTGTCTCATTGCATCTTTTGGCAGCAGTGGCAGAGTCTGGGGAAGAAGATGTAGCACCCTATGTCCCTGCCATTTCTGCAGAGATTCAAAGAGAACTTTCCCACCATTTTCCCCCTCATCCACAACCATGGCCCCAGGTATATTTGTCACCAGATCACCAAATACATCTCTTCAAATAACTGTTGTGACACTGGATCACTGATCTGGTATGACCAAGATTTGACCTGAGCATGGATTCAAGGTAACAAACTTTCTTTGCATCTTCTCCATCAGCTTTGTTAGTTAATCATGGTTTTCATCTCATTCATGATTTTCTTAATGCACAACAGAGTTCTGATTGGTCTTATCGTGTATGTAGATGGTTGAGCTTGGATTTGCTGCGCTGGCCTCACTCGCCCAGACATGGGATAGTGCAGAGCCAGATGAAGATGAGGATGATGGCAAGGCTCTGCTTGCCTGGAAAGCTGGCAGCAGCACCATGGCCAGCACATTCTCTCGTCTCTTGCAGCAGGCCTGGCTTACACCACCCCAGGTCAAAAGCTTCTCAATTGAATCCCTCCCGCAAGGGTACACTGGTACTTCTTAAATCAATGAGGCATGATTGGCCTGTTGATAATGCTTTGTGCTTTATGATGCAGGAGGGGACTCCAAAATCACATGCAACACCACTGAGCTCTTGCTTGAGCAATGCATCAGTGTTGTTAGCCACAATACTTAGGTGCACACCAGATGCAGATGTAACTGTTAACATGTCAGTAGAACTGCTCCTGCTTGTTTGGGCAAACTTGGTTGCAAATTGGACTGTGTGGGCGGATGAGGAGGATGAATTTGTTTTTGATGCCATTCAGGAAGCCATAGCTTTGCAGGTTTGTATCGAAATTCTCTTCTCAAGTTTAGAGATGATTGGTGCTTCAGCATTCTGACCAATGTTTCTTTGGCCTTTTCCCCAGAAACAGCACGTTGATGAAATCTCATGTGTGCATGAATATGCAGGGACGACACCCAATGTTGCATTTCACACAGGTTGATGCTGCAGTTTCACCAAACTCAATTCTTGATTGCCTATCTATCTTTGCAACCACAGCTATGGACTCCACATACCCATCAGCATGCTGGCGAGCTTGCCGTTGCAGCCATGCCCTGTTGCATGTGTCATCAATGTCTTTTGAGGGAGAGGAAATATCCAAGGCTTTAGTCCCTCGCTTTAGTAAAGTTGCTACAAAACGCCTCCAGCAGCTTTCAAGTGTCATTGTCCCTTTGGCAAAACCCCTCATTCTTGTTATATCCATGTGCTTTATCATGCTTCCAGACACAGTAGAGAAGATTTTGTCAGCTGGAGAGGATGCTGGGGCAGTCAATGATGATAGTACAAGCCATGGTTTGCTCATGTGGGCTGAAGCTCTAGCAGGGTTAGCTGGAAGTAAGTTGGAGCCAGGCCTTTCCTTGGAGTCAGAGATGAAACTGGCTGGTACATTTTGATTCCCTTCATGCTCATGTGGATCTGGTTTCACAAGATGATGTTAACTACACTTCTCACATACAGGAAAGAGGCCACATGAGATCATGTTGATTCAATCTGTTTGCTCAGATTTGAGAAACAACTGCAGTTTTTGGATGCTGACATTTGGTGAAGTGTAAATCTTGACATGGAGATGGAGGGTGGGAAGACAGCCATGGGATTGCAGAAGGTTCTGGATCACATGATTCAGTATGACATGCTGCAAGGTCACCAGGCATGCCAGACTGCTCATCACTGTTTGTGCTCACTCCTTGAGGTAACTATCGACCTGAAGGAGCTTTTGGAGTCCTCTGAAACCAATGAGAGCCACCCTGGCTCTGACTCAGAGGATGGGGATGACAAATATAATGACAATGAAGAAGAGGATGATAGCAATGAGGTGAATATTGGGAATCTCTGTACTGGAATCAATGCAGCATGCAGAGAATTTCTTTGAATTTTCTATCTATGGCTTTGGCCTTTCTTGCTTGGCTGAAAGCTTGCCTGGGTGTCATAGGCTTCCAAATCTGAGGACTCAGATGATGAGTCAGATGAGGAATTCTTGGAGCAGTATGCTAAGACAGCTCATGAGCTACAGAAGGATGCAACTGAAGAGGCCAAAAATGGTCAGGATGAGGATGGCCATGAAGTTGAACTTGGTATGTAAAAACTATTCTTTCTCTTGTGTACAACCTTATGCCAGAACCCTTTCAGATCACATGGAATGTAATCACTGCCCTTAAAGCTTTAGTCGCAGGGTGGACTAGGTTATAGAGATTGTGCCAAATGACACCCCAGAAGAGAGCCCCAGGCTCAATAACAGGACTCATGGCAATTGAGACTTGCTTCTTTTCATTTACCTCTATGTTGTAGTACAGTTTCTGATCTCACATTTGTTTATTCAATAGGTGTGTTGGCACTGGTGGACCATGAAGCACAAGTGCTACAGCATCTGAAGGTCCATGGCAAAAGACTGCTTAGCAAACAACCACTGCCCAAAGAGCTTATTGAGAGGTTCAAAGATAAGTTTCCAGAATCCAAACCATACTTTCCATAATCGATGGACAAAGACAACAAACAGAATTCATAAGTTCAAGAGCCAGAAAATCATCCTCAGAGGAATTTGCTTGTTGCAATAGCATTCATTATAGTTGAAGGTGAAGACAAGGACAAGAAATACTTTCATAAGAAAAGGTTAACACTGTTGTTCTTGCAACTTGACTCAAATTTGTGAACATGGGAGTGTTAAAAGCTCCTAGGTCTCTGATAGTGAACATCGGGGTTTGCTAAATCTACAATTCAGACTGCAAGTAGGTAGAAGTTTTGGGAGCCACAGACAAAAGTTTCTCTCTTGACATGCAGTGTATGGAAGACTATTAAGTCAAAAACCAATTCTTTGGCAGCATTGATGATTCTCCAGTTTCCAGTACTTTTTGTACTTTTATTGCGTATCGTGCTTCAAATTGTAGGGTTTAAACCATGAGATTGATTTCAGGGCATCAATATTGCTTCCCAAGTAATGCTTCCCATGCACCTGCAGTCATGGAAAAGAGCTCTATTCAGATGCTTTTGCATCACAAACTGAATACTCCAAATTGATTTGTGGCCCTTTGAACATCTTTGGGCACTAAGTACGCAATAGAGGAGAGCCAGCACTAGACTCCTCCAACTGCCACTGGGGTGTAGTTCAATGATGATTTGTTCACTGGATGCATGATGTGATGAGCAACCCTCATTTCTTGTCTGAGGTTTTTTATTTCTTCAGTCTGCAAAAATATTACATAGCCAGCAGGAAGTGTTTCTGAAGCATGGAGAAACCATGATCTACTGAAACCTCGAGTCATCATCAATGTTGAAAGCTGGCATTTAAACAGTTTGAAAAAGTCTACCTCTTTATGGGATTCTTCATTTTCTTGGTTTGATTTTTACATACTTTTGCAATAGTTTAGTGCTTGTGGTATCTCACCATGCAAGCAGAAGCATGGTAGCCTGAGAAATTGTATTTGGCTGATGAGAAGACCAAGCAGGAAGATATAGGGGCTGCTGGAGATTCCCACTAACATTGCTGATGCCAAATGATGTGAATACAAATGATGCAGTCCGCCATTGGATTGCAATTGTTGGAATCAAAGTAATCAATATAAAAACACTGCTGTTCACAGCAGCATCACCACACCCAAATCACCAGCAATATAATGAACTTCACAATCCATTTGCACTGTTAGATATTTGTCAGTTTCAAGTGTAAAGATTACAGTTGACAGACTGATGATCTAGAGGTGGACCTCAACCCCATCTCTAGCTACTTGTACAATGAACTCCAGGTTGAATAGACACAAAGTAGAGATGGGATTAAAGATGTGTTCTACCCAATTAAATTAACTGAATTAACAGATGAAAAGACCCAGGTTGTGAAAGAGAGGACTGTTGCAAAATGTCACAAGAATCCAGATAGGAAATATTTATGACATGATGCAAAGGGTGTCGCCACATTGGACCTGCTAATTGAAAATTCCAAAATTAAAGACCGCTGGAAAGTTGGGAATGCAGAACAAATCTTTGCCATTGACAGACCCACAAACATTGTTTGAAGAAATGTGTGATGAGCCATCCATCCACAAAAACCATGGTAACTATGCCTCCAGATGTTAACCTTGTATTGAATAATGTTGGGATCCATGTAATGATGGAGAGGATTGAAAAAGAGAATGTAAAATTTGATATTCCTCACCTATATTCCTCTTTCACACAAAGCTTGTAGGTCAATCTACCAGAGCAAGGTCAAGCGGGTGATTGAAGTGCTAGAAATGCAGCTTGGATTCACATAAACAGTCTCACAGATTTCTGACCATACCAAAAGTACAAAGTATCATGCATTGGCAGAAACAAAAACATAGGGTGTGGATGTTCTTGTTTGCAAAGTAGCAACAAAGTGCAAAGCCTTTTGTTTTGTGCACTTGTATCGTACACATTGTTCAAAACGACAACAAAATAAAGAATGGGTATATACTACATGCACAATTTCCTTTTGCGAAAAACAAGAGACAAGTGTGAAAACTGCAAGCACAGGAACATAATCTCTCTCTCTCTATCTCAAGCAAAACAAAAATCAATCATCCAAGCAGCTGTGGTACACAACAATCCATGGCACACTTGTGGGCTCCCCCAATTTCCCTGCAGATTAGTGTGGATTTGTGTGCCAAAGGTGGCAATTACCTCTGAGGCAATGATGCACAACTAATGAAGCCATTTATTTGGAACTTCAGAGGGTGTGCAACAAAATCAATGTCCTCCACACACACATGTGCACAACCGGACAACCACCCACGTCATAAAAGCAAACATAAGCTATTTCCTATTACAACTCTTAAGCTTTGAATCCATAGAAGTGTCCTTTGTCAAAATGAAGAAATTTTCATGTACCTTCTTTTGTGGATGCTTATGTGTAGGGTAAAGCCCGAAGGTGAGAGCATCCCAAAATGCGGATCATGAGTCACAACCTCAATGGGCCAACTTGTCATGTTTTCCTTTTGAGTCTCCAAGTTAATTTGTTAATCAATATAGTGTTTACCTAGTGTAGGCATGATTCATTGAAGGTTGACTTGCAAATGCAAAGCTAAGAAGTTGAAGATCCAACCTTGAAAATATTGTTCAATATTTGTTTGGACTTTGGAATTTCTAAAGTTTGAATCTGTCTTCAATGTTCATTGTTCAATGTCTTGCCTTCAAATGCCAACAAGTCAAGAATTAGCCAATAGCTCAATTTCATGTCATTCAACAAGGTTTATGACCAAACCTTGAATGTGACACAATTGATGTGTTTGACAAAACAAGCAGTAGGGGATGAACACTTGGGTTATTATTTTTGTAATCATCAATATTGCTTAAATACAAAAGGTGTAAAAGTAGGGACGTTCATCTTGATTTCTAAAAGTGATTTTTAGTTCTTCATAGGTTGAAAGCACAATACATGTATAGATATTGCAAAAGGTTTTCAACATAGGATAAAACCATGCCATTCCTTGATCAAGCTCTTCTGGACGTTATTGGCATTACTTATCCTTAATACTAAGTATTACTTGATGCTAAGAACATTTCTCCCATGCATTTGTCCATTGTGTTCAAGCTTGATTCTATGTGTTAAAAAAATGAAACACACTAGGGTAAGCAAACTTATTCTATTGGATTTTCAAACCTTTAACCTTCAAATGAGTTTTTGTTAAAAGCAACAATGTTGCACAACTTTAAGGCATTTTTTGATTGGTCAATTAGGCAATTAATCTTCACTCATTTATGGTAAATTATTATGAATTTTCAATAATATTATATTTTAAAATAAATTATTTTGGAATTTATCAAAATGTCAATGTCAACCTTGGACTTGCTAAATTGAATTTATGATAATTTTTTTATGAACATGTAGTGGAAACTTGTCAAGCCTCCTAGTTTTTCATGATTTGGTCCAAGCAGCATGAATTCCAAGATACATAAACAACATAACACTTGCTAAAGGATAATTCTAGACCCCTTCATGGGCACAAATAAATGATTGGGGAATTTGGTGCAATTAAAGCCCAAATTAAGTTCAAGGTCATTGTGTTGTTCACAAACTCAACACAACATGAGCCCATTGAAGGATGCATTCCTTTTCTTATAATACATTCTATTTTGAAGTTTTATATGAAGATTACATCAATTCAAATGACAAGTTCTCAAACTTTTTAAATTCCAAGTTCCAAAATTGGACACTTTGTTATACAACTTTGAAGTTCAAGCAACTTTTAAGAAACATGAATAAAACATATTTAAAAGACACTTTCCTTATAACACTCGTAAAAAGCTTTTCAATGTTGTGTCAAGATCCTCAAACAAACATCATATGCATTCCAAACCACACGCTTTGCATCCATAAAACATATTGGGATATTTTTGCCCTAAATTCTCAAATGATATCTTGGATTAGAAAATAACCTTGATATTTTAAAAGGGCCCTTTCTTGACATGTTCTTAAAACTCTTTCCAATAACCCAAAAATATTCAATTTGATGGAGATTTGATTATTGAATTGTATTTCAACATTCCTAATAAGAAGTGGAAATTCAAGTTGAGAGTAATGAAATTACTTCCCCTCAATTACCCTTTGTTTGTATGAATGTTGTATCACTATGTCAAAATGTGGCATCCATGACTTGGAAAATTTATGACTAGTGTCCAAATTCAATCACAAAGTCATATTTACCTTGTGACTATGTCATTTTATGACTACAATCATGATTATCACTATATGATTAATAATTGTTCTATCCAAATGACTATATGACTATATTGACTCCATTTGACTATTTTATATAAATTGAAAAAACATTAAAGGGGTGAAAGCACATTACAATGGTCAAAAATTATTGTCACAAATACTATTTTTTAAAATTGTGTGTATTTGAACTTCCACCAAGTAAATATTGAAAGGGTCTTTCACAAATTGTACTTCAAATAAGGCATTCAAAACCCAAAGAATAAGATTGTAAATTTATATAATCATTTTGAAATTAATATTAAATGATTTTATATATATATATATATATATATATATAGAAAAATTGTAATTGTACCAATATATTGCAAAATGCAAATGAACTCCAAATACCGTTCAAACAATTACCAAATTTCATGAAATATTCAATAATGTATTCAATATGAGTTGATTATATCTTTTCAATCCTATACTAAAAGTGTCACTTATGTGATTTCACAAAAAATATATGGACAAAGTTTTTCACTTAGACAAGCGTAAGTGTGTGAAAACATAAAAGTTTGTTGAAAAATCACTCATTTGAAGGGTAACAAAAATTGTGTGGGAGGTCTTGTGTTTAAAATCCATATTATACATCACACTTAAAATGATAAATGAAATGAAAAAAAACTACCCTCAAAATAATACAAAATGTACTAAAAAAAATGGCACATTTTTTTGTCCAAAATGTACTATTGTAGAATGCTTTCACATGGGGCCTCTAATTTTCAAGATGAATACACCAATAAGATGTGTAATGTATTAAAGATTTGAATGAATGTTTGTACAATGTAAGCTTGTTGTGAAATGGCTATCATAAAATGCCCATGGCTTGTTCATGGGTATTTTGTGGCAAATGTTATCAATGATTTTGTATCTAATTTTTTTTCATATTAATATCCATATGAATGTTCAAGAAACGATTTGGGAAAAAATGTCACATTTCACAAATCAACACAATTATATAATACAAATTTACCATGGATCACAAAGACTTGGAAATTGTTAGGTTTATATTGGAACTTGAAAGGTTGAAAGTTTGGGGTAACCTAAGTCACTATGGGTGTCCATGTGCATCTCTTTCACACAAAGGTGCAAAGTTTAATTGGAAACCAACACCCAAAGCCCACATTGATGGGCCCACCCTCCAAAAATGGTAGGGGCTTGGAACTTATACCTTATGGTGCCTTTTTCTCCACATGATCACAAACTTGTATGGGTAATTGTTTTTTTTGCTTGTTTGCCAACAATGGGGCCAAGGTCATTAGGGATCAAATTATTCTAACGATTGTATGTGGATTTATGGTTTCGTCTTTAAGGTTTAGGACTACAAATCAAAACCAAGGCAATAGTCTAGCAATGACCATGTTAGGGGCCTCAAGCTTCCTAGGAACAACTTGGACTAGATCTAAACAATGGCATTTGATAGTTCATAAATGTCATAATTCATATAAGGCTTGCTATTTGTTTACTTGCTACAAGATGCACCATCTAATCCATCTAAAAAGCTAGGTTGATGGGGGGAAAGGTGTTGTTACAATCCCATATCAAGATCCACCTTATTGGCAACATTGGAATCAATAGTGTTGACATTGACTTGGGAGATAAAATGGCAAAGGCCCTCCATCAAACTTGGCAAACATGTGATGTAGTGACAAATGAATCCATGAGGAAAACTTGGAACCTAGCTAATGAACATCCTTCTAATTTGATGATTAAAGTAAACCTTGACAACAACTAAAATGGGTGAGGTAGAGACTACAAGTGGAGTATATGACCTTAATGTCTTAAAGTTAGTGGCAAATCCAAAGTGCCATTGTATGTAGGGAATGACCTTTCTAAATTGATAACCACCACTAGAAGAAAATTAAGTTTTTGCAACCAATCAATTTGCAATTACTACAATTATTTGTTCAACTTACAACTATCATTCGTTATTTCTACAACTATTTTTTGCATTTGGTTGTGCTTACAATTACACTACAGTTTACTTACAACTATTTTTTTTTCATTCTTCCATTTGAACATTTTTTAACATGGATTTCATCTAAGAAAACCCACCTACGTCCCATTAAATCCACATGTGATCAAATGAGTTGCAACCCTATATGTATTCAATGTGTATAATGTGTATTCAAAGGTGTATGGGTTTATAATGTTGTATTAAATGTATTTTACTCATTAATATATATGGGTGGATACTAGGATGTAAATATTTATACAATGGGTTATGTCTAATGGTTGTATTTTATACAAATTATTTTATCTATTATTTATTATTTATAGATAATATTTACTAATACAATTTAAATTTTATACTAAGTGTTGATAGATTTAAAGTAATAAAAATTTAATTTTACAATCATTTTAGTAATTATTTTACTTTATGTGTAGAAATAATTACTTTTATATAATTACTACAATAGTTAATAAGGACATTAATCAATTATCATATGCAGTTTCAAAAACTAATACTAGGTATTATATCAATAATTTATTTTTATTAGTAGTAAATATCTAGCCTAAGTAGGTATATAGGATTTTAATCTAAATAAATAAATAGATACATCCTACCTACTTACCTAATTCAACCTATTTACATATCTACCTACCTAACTTGATTTTGGAGATTTTTAATTAATATGCCATGTGGCACATTTTGATTGTGCCACATGTCACGATTAAAAGCCATCCAAACATTTAATTTGAACGTTTTAGATTATTTCATAATTTTATTTTAAATATTTTAAATAACTAAAATATGGGACAAGTGACAACACATCATTTGTTTTCATTGTCCACCAAAATAGATACATATTTGACCGATCAAGGATGAGGGTGCATTTCGTTGACTTTTTCTTTCATCCAAAGTGCATTGTTGTTTGTGATTAATGTCATATGTGACTTGTTCAACACTACCAATGGGATTTTCATCATACATGTTGCTTGCAATTAAAAAATAGTTGCAACTACCAATGGGATTTTCATCATACATGTTGCTTGCAATTAAAAAATAGTTGCAAAGACCAATTGCAAATTGTCACTTTTCTTCTAGTGCACATTTAATGTTGTTGAATACATGTGTTACAAATAAGGTCACAAATGGGTTTGTTGATGAAATATTGTCCTTTTCACCAAATTTTATATTATCAAGACTTAACACCTCCTTAAGTCATATTATGAGGCTAAAAATCTAATTCAAAATCTAAATCCATATAATGTAATCCATGCATGTGACCAAGGATGTGTTTTGTTTCACAACCTTGATATAGTGCAACAAAAAAATGCCTTGTTTGTGGTTAATCCTCGTATGTAGCTAAAAATCATAAGGTGCCAAAAAAGGTGTTGAAGCACTTCCCATTGATCCTTGGGTTGAAAAGGATGTTCAAGGTTCCAAATTTTTTAGAGTTATAAAAGTGGCACCATGACAACATGTCGTAACCTTAACCTTGGGCTTGTAACTAAGGCAAAGGCTTACAAAGGTGTAGGCCAAGAATGAAGCCCAATAGTTGCACTTCATGCTCTTGAAAGTTTAGGAAAGTGTGAGGGAATGAACCCCCACACTCCCAAATGAGCTCCCATTTTGGGAATTGGAGTCCCAAATCTTCATAGGGCAATTGCAAAGGTCAAAACTCATTGGATCGAAAAATTCTTTATATCATTGGAAAAATTTATTAGAACATAGATGTCTTAAATGAGCTTGCATGACCCATTTGAGCACTTAAAACATAATTTATGGCCAAAAGAAGGTTGGAAGTCAAATTGCCAATTTGACTTTTGATCACAAAAAATCGGGAATTGCCCTAATTTCCTTGCATTCAGGTGGCGTGCTACATACCATTGGAAAGATCTTAATGAGGGCTACAATATTGTTTTAAACCTCACTTCAATCGAAGGTTTGCACACAATGTTATGGGCCTTCAAATTGTGAAAATCCCAATTTTGGGAATTTTGGGATTCCAACTTGGGAGTCCCAAAACAAAATGACATTTAGGTGCTAGCCTCGTGGCCAGGCACAAAAAATACTATAAGGGGGAATGTGGTGGCTTCCTCCAAGTCCAGGCCGTGGTGAGTCTTGTGAGTCCATGTTTGCCTATGGCTCATTTGTGCATTAAAAATGCTCCAACTATGCATTAACCAACTTTTTTTTTGGTTTGTGCAAGTATGTGTGAGTAATTGACTTGCTTGTCACTCTTCTTAGTCCTTATTCCAGAGCTCCAACATGCCCCTCTACCCCCGAAGTGTTGCAAACTAGGGAGTGTACCTCAACTCTTCATTCTTCCGTTGTGTTCACCTTGGACCCACATTTGAATCCATTAAGGAGCTTGGGAATGCATCACAACAAATCTCATGATGGATTGGTTTAGCATGTAATTAATTCCAAGGCATGGGTTCACATCAATTATACATGGTTTGAATTTATAGTAGACCTTCAAAACTTGTGGCTTGGGTTTATGTTGCATGGGATCAACCCATTTGGCAACTAATCAACCACTTGGTCTATTTGGCTAGTTATCATTCTTAATTATAACCTACTTCCATGGCTTATAACCTTTTTATATGATAATGTTTGTTCTATTGATTCTAAGAAAAGAGGCTATGAAAAGCCACAACATTGATACATATCTAGCTTCGTTGGTTGAAGAATTGTAAAAACTTTGGAAGGGCACGGTTGCATGGGATGTCACTTATCAAACAAGGACCAATAGGCACTAAAATAAATTGTGTGATTTACAACCAACCATTTGCAACAAAATGCAACTAGTTGTCACATGCAACTCCAGAATGATGTGTGTGCAACTACAATTGAAATATGGATGATTTTTCATCACCTTTGCAACTATGGTGCAATTAGTTGTTCCTTTATCCTTCAAAATGGATGATTTTTATACTTGGTTTTATGCAAATACATTATCATCTTTTCAAGTAATCACACAAACAACCATAACATTATAACTTGTATGACGTGGACACCTTGTACCCTTGTACCAAGTGTGGTTACAAAGGTGTATGAAAAATCAAATTCATGTATTAGAGCGTTTTTTGTTGGCTATTCATTAATATTTTTAATTTGACAAATAAAATTCAAAAATAAAAATTGAAAACAAAAATTTCAATATAATTTAAATATTATTTTCTAAGAAAATAATTATAAATGATTGGGAAAAAACACCACGTGGCTTATGTCTAGGCTCAACCTAGGTGCCACATGGCATGCCCTAGGTCTATGCTTGGATTAATTAAATGTCACATGGCCTAAATTATGTGCCACATAGATTATTAAATTAAGCAAATTAATTAATTAAGTATTAAATTAAGTTAATTATATAAGATTTAGGTTTAACTCTAGGTAAGATAATTAATATTATTTATTTTTATTTTTATTTTTTAGTAATTATGAAATTTATTATTATTAATATTTTACCTTTTAGTTATTATTATTAGCTAATAGGTCTAGTATCTAACATTAAATTGTATTTGTTCTAGTAGTTAGTATGTAACAACTAGATCTAACCAAGGTAAATATGCCCATCACCAAACTTTACCTTACCACCAAACACCGACCAAATCTCCCTAATTTTTTGTTCTTCTTAAAAGATTTTTGTGGCCATGGGTGTGTTAATGGAAGGTTTACAATATTTCATTGAAGTTTTGACTCAAAAAAACAACAAAAATGAAGCAAAAAGAGGATGAGTTCATTCAAGGAGAAAAAAACACATTAGACCCCCCTTACTTTCAAACTCTACATCTTCTTCATTTCCTATTTCTTTTGAATGATTTAAATAGTTATGGGTGTACCATTTGAAGCTTTCCAAAGTTATTTGAAATGCAAAGACATTGGAACAATGACCAAAGAACTTAACTCCAAAACTCAAATTGTTCTTATGTGCTGAAACCAAACATCAATTCCAAAGGGTATACCTTGTTCATTTCCAAACCAATTTGAGTGATTTTTGTAGTATGGGATGCACTTCGTTGGAAGAATATAAAATTTCTTTTAACTTAAGAGACAACAAAACAATGTCCAAAGATTTATGAATCTTTATTTGCCTTTTTACCTTTATTGCATCGTTTGTTGTAACTATAATGCAATTATAATGTTTATCTTTATTGTTTGTTATAACCTTGAATTTTGTAAACTATTTAACTTTAGGTGCATTAGTTCAATATAAGCAAGTGGCAATTGGGATGAGCCACTGAAATAGGTTCAAACCCAAAAAAAAATCTTGTCCTACCTATTTAAATTAGGCTTACCTAACTAGTTAGTTACCTAACATAGGCTCACTTACCCATCTACCTAGGTCTATTTATCTACCTAATTGCCTACCTAGGTGCCAAATGTTGACATCCTATAAACCTTAAATTGGATTATCTAAACTTGATTAATTGATTAAAAATACAAAATGCCAAATGAATTTTAAATGTCACATGTCATTAAATGATTAACCTTAAAAAATGAACTCATGTCATAAAAATTGATTGCCATTTAATTACACTTGTAGTTGCAAGCGCCATATGCAACTAAAACTTTGTTACAAATGACACTTATAAAAAATAGATTTTCTTCTAGTGATGGTCCATGTTATCCTAATGTGGTGTGCCCATGATTTACCTACATACAATCTACTATCTAGTCAAATTACCAAAGGCTACAATGGTTGCCTTGTTTGTGACCCAAACACTTATTCTCAACATTCAAAATTTATTGGGAAAAAAATCCATCATACTATGTGTTTGAAACCAAATCACACATCCAAATAAAATGCAAGTGATTTTGATGGTAAGGGCAAAAGGAGGGCTACTTTAATAGCTATGATAAGGCACAAAATGTTGTAACATGTTGATTGTATGAACATTGGAAGTTGATCAGTGGCCAAAATGAAGATTGTAATTTGTTTCAAAATAGGGGTGAAGTGAAGGTCTATTTTCATTGACCTGCCATATTAGAAGGTCTATTATAACTCCCTTTTTTGTGAATGTTTTCTATGCCTTTTGATGGTAAATTCTCCGAAATGATTGGTTAAAACCTAAAATATAACAACTTGGAATTGTGGCAATGTTGTAAGATCTCAAGATATGGCACACATTTGAAATGATGCACTATCAAAATCATCTTGTAATTAAGGTCATTTGGATTGTTCTTGGTGAAAAGGACACATGGAAGGTGTGGCATGACCTCCAAACCTTGGGCATTTGTCAAGCATGCTACTTGAACCTTCATTATTCAAGGAATGCTAGGTTTATGGTGATGGTAGCCTCATAGGTCATGCTTAAAGAAGACTAGATCATATTCTTTCATACTATGGCAAATTTGAAATTGCCTTTAATTAGGATATGCGCCAAAATTTTAGAAATACATAGTGAAGGGTACATTGGGGGCCATGATATCCCATGACTATCATGTCCTATTCAAAGACATTTTTCCATTGTGTATGTGATATAAAATGGCTAAAGAGCCTCAAGTAACCATCATGTGAATATGTAGGATATTCAATGCAAACTTTTGTATATCAAGGTATATGACCCAACCACATACTAAGAATTGAAAGATGCAACAATACATTTAGTATGCCTTGTTGAAAAGGTATTCCTTCCAAGTCGTTTTGACCCAATGACACATAGGTAGTTGTTCATTTGATTGATGAACTTGATTTATGTAGTCTCGTGCACTTGTTGGATGTATTGATTGAACATGCAATGAATGACTTGAAAAGAACTACACATTTACCACATTCAAAATCCATAAAGGTTGTTAGTTAAGTTGTTAATCACCATGTATAAGACGACATGTGTGCCAAATCTTGTCACAAATCCTCATTTTATTTTTTGAACAATGTGCAATCAAATCTTACATATAAAGTATCTAGAATAACATTCATTGAAAATAAAATTTTATGCCATTGTGGAAATAACTATTGGAACTTGGCTGTTAATGGCATTCCATTGGGCTACTTTGATATAATGTTTTTGTAGGCAACTCTAATCATGAAAGCCCAAAGGAAAAACATTGCAAGCCTTAAAATTTGTTGATTTAATTTTTGGATGTTGGTTGGAAAGTTGTTTTAAACTCATACCATCCTACCAATTCTATGCCCACCATTTCATCAAAGATTATCTAGTAGTTCATTGATGATAATTTATTAATATTTGATCACTTTTAGTTCACGACTTTTAATATACATTTTTCTCTTTGTTTGTATTCAATGATCTCATTATTTAACAAAGAAAATGGTTATAATTAATTAACATTCAAGGAACTGAATGTACTATCTTTGTGTACACCCCTACTATTAACCCTCTATTTGTTTTTGTTAATACAATTTTTTTCAATCAACATTACCCTTCATTTAAAAAAATGTAATGGTGTTGGTAGAAAGTTTAAATTATAAAAGAGCTTCTTGATAAACTATTTAACAAGATTTTCATGATAATTATATGGAACTTCCAAAGCTATTATTGCCTTCGCCCATCTTACTTTCGTTTAGGTTTTGTGGTAGAGTAAAAAACTCTTCACAATCTATTTGTGTTGGTACTTTTCCACAAGCTACCTATTCATCAACATATTTTGACATATTAACTATCACTTTCACACCATCATTTTATTACTCATGAGTTAACCCAAACTCTTGCATTTTCATCCATAAATTGATTTTGAATTCTTTAAAATAATTCCAGTTTAATGTCACAAGTTTGAACACATAGAGATATCTTTGAACTACATTTCACAATTGCATACAATCCAAAAACCTAAAGTTGTCCAATTAGAAAATGTTGTCATTCTCTATTCATTTGGTGGAAATGTTGTTTAGTCTATAATAACAATACATGAACAATGGTGTCTTTTCAATCAAAAGAAAATATTTCAAAAAGCTTGTATGTAGGCCATGATTCCAACATAACTTTCTTCATGTTCATCCCTATATAACAAAAACAATGTTGTTACCTTATACCTACATATTTGTGCAAGATTCAATGTGATTTGTCAAAATTTATGTATTGTTCCAATATTTTCCAACAATTTACAATGTTTATAGAAATTTATCATTAGGTTATTGTTTTAATAAAAAAAATCTAACAATTCCTTCCCATTAGATGTCCTCTTTTAATTTGTGTCACAAAAATTTCACAACAAGTTAAGAATTTCACATTAACCAATTCCAAGACCTTCAAACCTTTCCTCCAACCAAGAATGACCATAAATTGACATGTGTGACATATTTTCAAAGGAAATCTATAGGTTGATAAAAATTACTTTAAAAGTAAACAACTTGCCATTCATTATTAAAAAATTTGTAATCAATTGTAGGTCATTGAAAAGTGACTGTTGGAATAGGAATCAAATCAATGCTTCTGCATTGGACTTCTTTAATGATGGCCATGTGGAAATTTTTGATAATGTGGAAGAATATAAATGTTGGTTATAAAATACTTTATAAATGTTGAATTTTTTTAATAAAAATATTCCTTTGACATGGAAAGAATACATTTAAAAAAAAAAATTTGTGTTCGTGTTCACACATTTACATTCTTGTTCACCTATTCACAAAATAACATCCTTGACATGTGACAAGAATGTATTGTCAAATTGAATAGCTAATTGAATTTACCATAATCATAGGTTAAAAAATCATTGGTAAAAAAATTGTCAATCAAAAAAATCATTTGTCAATTTTCACACATCATCAACTTGATTCATACTCAAATAAGATGTGTTCAAATTGTGTTGTTAAAATAATTAATCAGTTAAGTTAGTAAATGTGCAGAATGTGACCTTTCTAATTAAATGTTTTGGTTGAAAAAGCCATGATTTCTTGCAATGAAAAATTTCAAGCCACTCTTTTCTTTTAATTGAGGAAAAACATACACCTTTTTTTTCAAAATCATTTAAACCTAATGAAAAAACCTTAGTATTTCAAAATAAGGCTTTCATTTGTTTTGTTTGTTTGCTGAATTGAAAAAAAACCTCCACCACAACCCTTTGTCTCATTGAGAGGTTTATTAATATGTGAAAAAACCATTCCACCAATTTTTTGTTTCATTAAGAGATTTTTTCATTTATAAAATATAATAAAAATAATGTCACCAACTAAGGCAAAACTTATGTAATGGATTTTTTGTGTGATAATATTTTTTTTGTTGTTGCATCCTTCTCAATTTCTTCTTTTCATTTTCTTTATGTTCAAATTTTTCTCCTCCCATCTACATGATTTGATTACATTCTTTCCTTGAAGACAAGTGTCTTTCCACCCATGAAAAAGTTCAAAAGTTTGAATGAGGAGAGGAGCCATGGAAGTGGGTGGGTCTTTTCAACTTAAGAAAGTCTAGGACACACACGCATGCAAGCACCCATTTGCAAGATTTGATTACAACAATCTTTACAATAGGAAAAACAAAAACATGCATTCAACATTACAAATTTCTAGTAAACTCTTTTTCATTTATAGGCATGATCCTCCACTTTTAACAATCTTTGTCATGCAAAAAACAAAAACATGCACTCCACCCAAAAACACACACATTTTCGAAATAATTCTCTCAAATTTTCAAACAAACCTCAATCTCTTTGATTTTTAGACACACTCCTTTGCTTTCTAGACACATTCCAACTTGATCTCTTCAAATCATGATGCGAAGGCAAAAACATATGTTCCAATTCCATACCTTCAAATTGCTTCATGAAAGAAAAAAACGCACATTCCAACTCCATCTCTTCATATCTTCATGAATATAATTTAAATACACACTCAAAGTCAATATCTTCAAATCACTTTATGAAAACAAAAACACATGCTCCAACTCCTTTATTTTCTTCAATCTTTACATATCACACAAAAGCAATGTTTATCCTTATTGTTTATTCTAAATTGCACACATGAAAAAAGGCAAGGTTTTTACACGTGTGACAATGTGTGAAAACATAAAAACATAGTGTACATGATCAAATTTTGGGGACCAATAATTTTGGTGGTCCCTAGAGTTTGATTCACTGTTATTTTCC
This sequence comes from Sphagnum tenellum, assembly GCA_963921925.1. Classification (NCBI taxonomy): domain Eukaryota; kingdom Viridiplantae; phylum Streptophyta; class Sphagnopsida; order Sphagnales; family Sphagnaceae; genus Sphagnum; species Sphagnum tenellum. Next base: position 13,218,425 of record OY998142.1, on the reverse strand, counting down.
TTTTTCATGTGTTTGTTGTGCATCTAACCTTTCATCATTTGTTTCCACCACATACAAGACCATAACTCTGTATCTGAAGTATTTCATAACATTCATAATGTAATTTGATGTGTTCACAAAAAAATGATCTTATGATTTGGCATGAAACAAAAAAAAAAAAAAGATTTGTAATTAATTTATCAAACCTATCAAACTCACAAAGGGCTTCATGAGTTTTTGAACCTTATAAATTTTAGTGGATTATAAGAAACCATGAACATTTTGTAAAACACAAGTCAGTTCATTCCATTTTAGAATGATTCATGACCTTATCCAACTTGAAGGTAGCTAACATTGGATGAGCTTGAAGTTTATTATATGGAGGGAATACAACATTTTGCAAACAAAAATTGTTCATGTTAGCATTCACCACAATTGCACAAAAATCACATTCTATTTTTTTATTAAAAACAAGACACTTCATTAGCCTCTTAATATGCCCCTTAATCTCTTCATTGCAGCTCACCTAGAAGTAAATACTATGTTGCAATTCTGAAAAAATAAAAAATTCAAATCATTTATTCCAATGATAGGTTTCATTGATTGGCCCATCACAAAAAAACAAGCTTCAAATGTTGAACATGCTCAACATAGAGTTGATGAAGGCTTTCCATTTGACCCACCAATTGAGTATGTAATTGGAGGAGTTTGGGCAAAGAATATGGGATAAAATGAGGGGCATGGGAACCATGTGAACAAAGTAAGGAACATTTGACAAAGCACAATGGGATAAACAACCACATGGGAACTATGGGAACAACATAAGGAACTTGTGAAAAGAATATGGGATAAAGTAAGGAATACTTCAATACAAGGAGGAAAAAAATGAAAACAAAATGAGAACATCTTTAGGAACATATTGGGAACATGGGAGAGAACAAAATCCTTCACTTAAAAAATCTTCATGTATTGTCTTGTTCTTGCTCGTATTGTCTCAAATCATTGGATGCCTATACAATATTTTCCAAATTTTGTTCAACATCCCTTTATGCCAAGGCCAGGGTTAGGTGAACCTTAATGCTAGGGGGAATATTGGGGGGCTTACAACTAGTGGATTTTTTTGGGGCGAAAATTTGCCAAATTACAACTTGAAATATATCATTTCAACATAGACAAAGGATTTATAATGAAAAAAATGACCCAAATTCGCTAGATATTGAAGGAAAAAAATTCCAAATTGTTAGATTTCTATAATGAGTTCCAATACTAGCCAAAAATATAGAAGGGTTGTTGGGTTTTTCTTCTTTCATATGCAATATGAAGCCAAATTTGGTTAAAGCTTTTTATGGGTGATCACCACTCCAACTACATCACACAAATGGAAAAACAACAACAATAAAGTTTTTTGTAAAATCAAGAAAACACATCACCAGAACCCTGAGTTTGGTCCAAAACTAGGTGAGATTTAAAAAAAACCTATGAAAAAACACATTAGCCTTCAATGGGGGTGAAACTTAGAAATGCACCATTTTTTTGGTGCCAAAATGAGTTTCATTCGGTTTTGACCCCCTTTTTCCTTTTTCTTAAGCACCTACATTAATACTACATATGTTTTCACTGCTTTTATGTATACAAGAAAGAAAAACCCTCTATATAAAAATCAAGGACAAGAACCCATCCATCAAAATTACAAGCCAAATGAAAGCACAAATAAAAACAACCCAAAGATTAAAACAAAAGCAAACAATCAATGAAAATAGGAAAAAAAAAACCCTATGCAACTAGGACCCCAAGGCTATGAAATGATGATTAATGATAACAAAGAAGACTTAAAATGAAAAAGCAATTGTTTGCCACAAATCGACTAGTGACAAAGGTGCATTAACTATGATGTGTGGAAGAGTTGAAGAACCCCGACCAAGTGCAACAACTCGTTGAAGAATTGTTATGGCTTGCACACGTTGCAGGGCTATGGACACACGTTGTCGATAGTGGGAAATGAACATTGAAGGGACTAAAGAAGACTGTTGATGACATGTGATAGTGGTTTATGCACAAGTGATAAAAAATGAATCAAAACAATAATGAAGATAACCATATGTTTCAATAGCGAGGGGAATGAAGTCATCGCTTGGTGCTTGTTCGACGTAAGATCGTGTCTTTTCTTGAGCAACCATTGTCATTGCATGTGTTGTCAATGTTGATGTTCATTGCACCATATTTGTGCGAGTTAGGTTAACAATGACAAGGTCCATCAAAGTATGGAAATCATTTTTGGTAATAAAAATATCCATTTGTCATTGAATGTGGCGAGGGAAAAGGTGAGAGACCTCCTTCTGAACATGTGTTTGCTATCCAAATTATTAGTTGCAATAATATCCCAAAATGTGTTGTGGGCTGCTATACACTCACTCCCATAGGGGCATCAAAGCAAATAAGTACTTAGATTGTCAATGGTATGACCACACTAACACCATGAAAGGTGGGCAACTATAGGATGTGGCAAGCTAAGATGAGTATGTAATGTTGTAAGAAGGTGGGCCGATGATAAATGAAATGTTGGTGTGGTAGGACAAGTTAATAACTAAGCACATGCCCTTGGACTTGTACATGAGTAGAAATGTGCTTGCACAATATCTGAAGGAATGTCTACTAAAAGGGAAATAGACTCTTGTTTGTGTAAGTGATCCACCAAAGAAGCCTATAATTGGGGGTATAATTGATCCACTAGGCTTTCAAAAGGTGGGACATGAGGACATCTTGTAATGCCATTTGGAATGGGGAAATGTCAGTTTCAACATGTCTTACTACATTTAGAAGAATAGGGCAATCATCATGTTGGAGACAAATGAAAAGTGCAGGAACAATTGTGCCCAACACACCAAGAATGTGGGGGTAGTAGTCCAAACCACAAAAAGGAGGCTAAGTGCACTCAAATAAGCAAAAAAAGTTGCGTGATAACGAATTAAGGGACCGATAGAACAACCAAAATATCTTACACCAAGTAACTTTTTCAACATAGTTATGGTACAAGTATCGAACTCAATATAATGTTATAAAATACCTACAGATGGGAACATTGTACATAGCAAGTAGCTCGGGTGTTCAACATAACACAATGAAAACATCGCTAAAGTCATTTAAGGATATGCAATCATAGGGAGACTAGTTATTGTCTCGAAATCCTCATGGAAAACCTCAGCCACAAATGATTCAACAAATGATGTGGATCCTGTCAGTGCACCCAAAATACAAAAACCTGAGTCATGAGTAAGAAAACTAAGAGGAAGTGATATAAAATGGTCCAACCTTTGAGGAGACCGAGCTACACACTTTGTTGGCTACACTAAAAGACCTAATGTTGATAATTCCTCCTGTAATCATAAAATGTAAGAACCACATATAATGCGGGACCTACAATATGTATATCATCTGTTAAGGAAAGGAAACACAAGCAGGGTGGGTTGCTACTGTAGGGCAAAGAGCACGAAGGTGAACCAAAACAAATAATGGTTTCCCAATGAGTCCCTTTGTCATGTACCTAATTATGATGAAATGACTATGAGATCCCCATGTCAAGAAACTTGATAATAATACAATGGGGATGGGCGTGCATAGAATTGTTGAAAAAATAGGAAAAATTAATCCAAAGAACTAGGCGAAGATAGTAACTTTTGAAAAAGGCTGATCATGACACTGAATTGAAGGTGTTACAAACATCCACCTATAGCACCACCCAATTTGGGTGCAAATCTAAGATCGTTTGAATGTGATGAACCACTGTTTCACACCTGCCACAAGTTGTTACACCAAACTGATGAAAATTAAAATGTTCCGAGAATATCTATAAACTGAATAGCCAAAATGTGAGCAATCAAGCAATAGGTCACATCATTAATCATGATGGGACGTATGCCTCCAAATTGCTTCTCCATGTTAATAATGGAGATGCAAAAAACAAACGTGATACTGAAGGTGGAACATGAACTTGAACAATGTGCCCACATACTTCGAAAAAGAAGTCGAAACCACTCGTAAAATCATTGGGGACAAAACAATCTCATAAAAGTTCATACACCATACTTGAGGGGCCATCGGAAGAAAGATGTGATAAACGAGTCAAAGTAGAGACCAATGTTTCCCAATCTAAAGTAACTTTTGTTTTAGGATGGAAATCATGAATGAAAGGGGGGAAATCAACCTTAGCAAGTGGGTGGAGAAGGCGAAGGACTCTCGTGGTTTCATTAGAAAGGGTTGCAAATGTGCTCGGAATTAATGCATGTATTACTTGAACGTATTCCTACACATGAACAAGGGCTTGTGTGTGGTGTAAACATGCTAATGAAGGTGGCATGAGATCTAGAGTCAACTCCAAACATTTGTGAGAAGTTAAAGAGAATGCTCTAGTCATGTGTTTCTCCTATAATGCCTCCTAGTTGCCACCCATGTATCAACGTAAGCGAGTGGGAGTCTCTTGGCAGCCTTTCTCAGCACCATGTGGAGGAAAGGACAAACATCAAGAAAAGAATAACAAAAAAAATGCCATGCTGCAACATCAAAAAGATCAGATGTTAATTGAAATAAAGGGATATGAAAAGCTCACATATACTATAATTACCTTGAACCTTGTGTATTAAATGTTGAGTTTGAACATTTCATACCCAAATTTAATAAAACTTCCTTACTTTGTGGACCTCACTCAAAGAAGGGATAGGGGATGAAAAAACCCCCAAAGATAGGATGAAGATAGGATGATTTTAAGGAAAACTTTGATGAACTTTCAATTATTTTCAAGCTGGGTGGTCAATGGCCATATGTTATTCTAGATCTTTGGGCCCCTAGTTATGAGTCACAAACATGGTACTGATAAATTCCATGTAAGCCATGAAGCCATCTTCTGTGCAACTTTTGTTGTTAAACTAAGTTTATGCTTCATTTGTTAGTGCAGTTAACTGATCCATGTCTATTTACCACATGCAAAAGGAAGTACATCCCTTGAAAGCCTAAAAAAATGGACCCTATTTTGGAAAAAACATTGTACAAAAATGTTCAATACATTTCTTCGCAAATTCAATGTTTGATGAAGATAGTGTGGATTGGTATAGACGAAAATTTACATTGTTGCAATTTGGAGAAATATTACAATGCAACAATCTAGATGTACCATGGGAAGGCATCCATACATATTCAGAATTGTAGTTAATGAGAACATTGGCTAGAATTAATGACCATATTTAAATCCGACAATATTTCACAATGCAACTTTGAAACCAACTTGAATTTATGAGATTGAAACATTTAAAAAATTCAAATTTGAAGACTATTTACTTTAAAATTCTTGTGATTTTAGCTCCTTGAATTAAGAACATGGCTGCTGAGTCCATGGTTGTGCAGGTCTGGAGTTTGGACTTCCATGTCCAACTCAAACTAGAACAGGTTTGAATGTTAAGTACAATTCTTTGTTCATTTTAACTTTAGTGTAGTTTGCAATTTGATGGTGTTTAGTAGCATCCTCCACTGCCAGCACTACAATGGCATGTACAGACTATTCTGGATGAAGTATAACCTTTACATAGTGTGAAACTGGGTTCAAGCCTGAAAGATATGCATAGGATAAGCCAAGCTACAATAGGGGGGCCAGTAAAAGAAAATGACTACTTTTGATGGGCCAACTGTAATGATTGGCCTAGCTCATCCTCACTTTATATTCTCCAATTTTTCATGGGTATGGGTGGCAATGGGAGAATAATTAACAATGTGTTGGATGTGATAAACAATGGTAGAGGCCGAATTGAGATGCTTTTAAGTTAGTGGATTTGAGGTGAGTACGCTAAGAGTGAATGTTTAGATCAATAAATTACTTGCTTATATTGTACTGGTGTTAATTATACTACTAAATTTGTGACACATTTGTGTAGGTTTGGGGAGATTATGTTATTGCTTGAACATATCAATGGGAACATGATTAGTACTTGAGTTCTCAAGGAAGGTTGAAATGGTGGTTGAAAGGAAATGTCACATGAGTAAAGGGTTTGAATTCCTATAATGTGACCATGCTGTTGGGTGAACAAGTGTAGGTCTAATGATGGTAATTACGGGTGTGGAGTAATTTGTAAATTCATGTTTGAAGGTTATGAAATGTGGCAAAAAGCTTGTGTGCAAAATCTGTTTATCAATCCAACATTCAAGTGAAATAGGTACCTACAAGTTGGATTTGCATTTTAAAAGCTTTAAGTGTAGGGGGATGGCATGCCATAAGTCTAGAATCATTGGTTCCCACCAAAATAGGTATTTAAGAAAAATGTGAACTTGTAGAATTTCAAACATGTGGAGATTCTACAAGTGCAAATCCATTTAGATTTGGGATGAGTTCAATATCCTTTAATTGTCATGCTCAAAACATTCATATGTCGGAATAATTAATTAATTAATTCTTTATTAGAAGGAATTCCTTTCATATCACTAGTGGAGATACCCCATCCATACCACTGACCAGTGATTTGACTTTTAGTATATGCAACTATGGTAATTTTGAGCTGAAATAGAGGAGTTCTGGAATGTAAGCTGAAGCTGATAAACATATGCAAGTTAACATGACCAAAGTGAACTAACATGAACCACTGCACCATGTAGGATGGACTATGGACATAATACACTCCTTTGTTATATTCCTGACCCATAGCTAACCATGTTGATTAGTTATGCACCAATCATCCACATGCATCTACCCATCTAGTAGCAACCAATTGTTACCTCCTTACCTATCTATGTAGTAACCACTTACATTCCCTACCTACTTACCTATGATACATAGATAGGTAGTGCCCTAAGTAGCGTGACGGAAAAGTAGAAGGGGTAACCTACATGTGGAGTCCTTTGTCAAAATGACAAGGAAATCAAGGGGAGTGTCACATTGTGGCCTTGCCATTTACATTAAAAAGTTTCCTAAGGCAAAAGAAGAATTATGAAGACTCAAATATTTCACCATGCAAAAATAAAAATTTCAAAACATCCTCAAAAAGAAACAAAAAAATCAAGATATTATAACTCTATAACTAATCGCAAGTTTCAACACAAGCCAAAGCATCATCTTTCAAAAAGCTACTATACTCTATAATGAATCTAAACACAATATCCTTGCCTTGGTAGGCAAGGCCAATAAACTAACACAATGAGCTAGTATAATTCATTGCCTGGACTTGTTATCCTTATAAGGCAGATCATGGTAGTTCATATATGTGTGTGGGGAAGAAAATTAGCCATGAAACTTTATGACAAGTTATGGTGCATAAAACCAAAGAAATTCATAACAGGGGACTTTTCAAGTTTGATGCCACTACTGGTGCTCGACCAAAAAAAAAAATTGAAAATAGTACAATTTCAAGGCTTCATATTAGGAATAGTACTGCACATGAGAGGTCAAGATGAGATGCGCTCTGATGGTTATTGTTGTCGTTTTTCTGTGAAAGGTAAAGGAATAAAATCCTGTAGTCCGTGGAAATCAAGTCATCTAAGAGGCATGCTCAGCATGGTCCTTTGGGAGAAAGAAGGAATCCATTCACAACAATTGATGAAGTATCTATCAACTGTGTAGTGCTTGGGATGATTTCAAAGATCAAACAAAGAATACTCGTTTTATACACTGATGGAGCTTTCCAATGCATATCTTGGCAAATCCCATTGTGGGAAACTTGGGTCCACCATTCTATGTATCAAACTATGGTTCTTGTTAGTGTGTACAATGTGCTATAATTCAATTTTTGGGCTACTAGTTTACTACCAGTGGTCAGCAGGTATCTAAAATTTAACAAATCAGCGGGGTAAGGTAAAATACACTCTATATAAAGAATTGTGAGCTCAGTAAAGGAATATATGAGGCTTTGGAATCTGGATAGCTTGAAACATGGTTGAGAGAAGCCTTCTTCAATGAAGCCATGGAAATTGGTTTGCCAGGAACAGGTAGCTTGAAGCGAAGATGCCTTCTTTGATGCAGGAAAGTATGCAAGACAGTATGAAAAGTGCATGCTACTTCATGATTGTGAAGGTGATCTTGCTCATGATCCTTTGTTGGATTGTCTTGTTGCGGCTTTAACGATCCTAAGCAATCATATTCCACTACTTGGATAGCAACATATATGGAATAATATGTATATGTAGGTACACATATATGCCTGCCCAGACATGGTGCCTAGAAGAACCTCTTCCTTGTCCAAGGATAGGCACAGTCGGTACATCTTGATGAGGTATCTTGAATCGATCCAGTATTGTATTGTTGTAATTTCTTCCTAAGTGTCTCAATATCCTCATAAATAAGGGTGATTTATGAAGATATTGAGACACTTAGAAAGAAATTAGAACACACATTCACACATATATTCAATTTTTTGATTTTGCAAAAGGGTTGAAATTTTGCTGATAAACCCATTCCACACTAAATTATCCTCGATTTCTTTTGCAAGATGGAGAAAATTTGCCAAGAAAAAATCACTGCAAACTGTGTATTTGTTGCCTTGAGCTTGGGTAAAGGTTGTAACAAGCCATTTACATAGTTGAGGTATGAGTTGTGGAGACTAAGTTGATGGCATTCTACTGGTTGTAGTCAAGTGAAAGGTGGATATTGTTTGAATATTGAGACCATCAAGGGGTGCTTGGGTTTATAACTCTACAGCAATGTCATGCTAGTTGTCACCTCAAATGTGAAGTGTTCATTTGGTCACACTTGGTGTGTCATTATTCTCATTAATATCCTCCATCCATGTATTTTGATGGAAATTTCTTGAGGACATATAGGGTAAGTGAATGTTGTGGGAATTTGATAATGTCTTGTCTAGAAAAGCGCATAAATGGGAAATGAATAGGAGGAAGACAACATTTTCAATATCTTAGTACATATTACATACATCCAATTCCACACAACCCTACCACCCCTTGAGATTGTCATGTTTTGCTCACCACTTCATAACTCCATATTGGCAATGTCACACCTTGAGATGATCATATATTGCCCACCATGTGATACTCGTTATATTGGCCACGTCATCACCCTAAAAAAAAGCAACAAAAATCATGAGATGAGAAAATTGTTTGCAATTAGAACATCCTCATAGTCAAGAATCAAGAAAAGTGGACAAAGCGTAAAGTGGAAGAAGGAAGAATTTTTAATAACCACAAAATGCAAAGAGTGTCATCAAGATGACATTGAGGCATTTAAATTAAAAAAATGGAATTAAAAAAAAATAATTCTAGGTTGACCAAATTGAGAGGATCATTCATTCAAATTAACTAAAACCCTATGAGAAATTTGCATGCCTTGTTTGTCTGGTGATGAGCTGCCAGTGCATGTATGGACAAGTAGACCACACTTGAATTGACCACACTTGAATTGGATAGACTTAACGGGTATGAAAAGCTTGTTGTTCACCAATGGAGGGCCAGACTCAACACTACCTACCAATTAATGATGGCCCAAGTTTCAGCACAGAATAATAATGTACTTAGTTCCATCAGCTGCAGGGTTCCGCTCAATTGTTTTGGGATTTATACAAATTTCATGTTTTTCACATGGTCACAATGCCCATCTGACCCTGCTTCTTTTGCTGGCTCACCAAGCTGTTACATTCCACAACATCTTGGGGAAGCGAATTCTGGCCAAGGTATTCCTGCAGGGGGAATACACTCACAACAGATTAGTTCCTTCATTTTAGAATCAATAAATAATTCTTTCAGTGAGACAGTAGAGTCTCCTTCCAAACCCAATAAGTAAGCAACTAACATAGCAAGTTTCCTATAGTAATTAGTGTTGTGAGGGTATTTGTTTTGAAGGGTATAAATGGAGGGTTTAGGGTCGGGTTCTTGTGACTCGGACTCAAGTTGACATCATTATGTTGGAACCAGCCTATGGACAAAATTATTTTTGATAAATAGACTGAACTTTATAATTAAATGTTCAATTCTATACTTAATAGACCCCTATTTTAATTTGTTGTAAAACTTTGTACTCATGTAATCTTTAGCATTGAAGAATGTGCAACATGTACATGGAATTGAACCTGGTTCAAAAATCAGGTTCAAAGGTTCTTGAATTTGAAAAAAATGTAATAGAACTGAAATCAAAATGTTCAAAATTTGGAAAAACGTCACTCAAACCCTTACACCAGAGAACCTCCACATAAATTTTAAAATGTCGAATCCAGACCAGAAGTTCTCTCAATAAAAGGATGAACTGCACAACACTGGTAGTAATCACTATCCACCTCCCTTTCCCCCATCACTCACAAATGGGTGCCAGTACAAACTAAGCCCCACATGATATATTTTCTTGCATATTGTTGGAAATTCAGGGAACTTTCTATATGTACTAGGTTTAGATTGTGTTATAGGCTAGTTCTAAAAAACAAAGACTCCAGATTTCACTATCACAGCTTTTTTCTGGGGGTGTGATTATTTTGAATTTTCCTCTCATTTAGAGCTATTGTAGTAAGTAAATAAGTACCCCCCTTTATAATGGGGGTATTAATCCAGGCCAAACATGGTGATGATCAACTTTTGAAACAAAAATTTCATGAAGCCGATGGGAAGGCGCAGCATGCACTCAAAGTGCCTTGATTTTTTTCTTTTAAAGTTTTGGGTTGGGGGGGGGGGAAGGATTTAAAAAAGATTTCCTTTGTTCCCAACACGTTCCCTTAAGTTCCCAATGGATTCTCATCAGGTTCCCATTGTTCCCTAGGTTCCCAATGTGTTCCCCAAGGGTGTTCCCAATAACACCTCCTTTTAATCCCATATGTTTTGCCCAAAGTCCTTCCCTTCTCACCTATATAGGTGGGCCAAAGGGGGAGGCACTGCATTTTTCCGTAGAATCTTCTACTTTGGGCAGCCTCCATGAGTTTCAAATTTTTGTGACGGGCCAATCAAATTGGCTCACTGCAAAAAGAAAAAGAAAAAAAAGTTGGACTTGTGAGGCAACCCCAACTAATTAATATGAAACAGAATAATAGGTACCCCCAGTTTATGGGGGTCACATTTGAGTATAGTGTCCGCATACAAGTGTGAGTAGAGTCTACGTTTGAATATAAGTAGAGTCTCCCAATGGCTAACTACTTGTGAGAAAAGAACCAATGAAGATAGAAGAATGTGATTCTTTTTATGGAACAACTTTGTGCCAGGCATGAACTCCCATTCTCTCTCAAATAGCCTCATGCCAAGTGGAGGGCATCCCACCATATGCCGTGTTCATCCATTTTTGCTTTATTCCCCCCCTACCTACTTATATAGGTAGCAACTCTTTATTAGTATTTTAATAAACATAAAAGTAAACATAGAAGAAGAAGAAGAAGAATAATAATAATGATAGCCTGCTATGTTTATGTACCCAGTTTTATTTTACTTTCTTCTGCTCCACCTTCCCATGTAGCTTCTCTTTTTCTTGATGGAAAAATGGATTTGTGGAAAATGGGTTAGCAAGTATAAACAAGTAGAATAGAGAGCTAGCTAGCCAATTTATTGATTCATCCTTTGGATTGTGTGTGTGTGTTTTGTTGTTGGCCACTGATTCACTCTAATGACTTGACTGACTGTGGACTTCATCATATCAACCTATGTTTCCTTGTCTTTGGAACACAACAAACTAAGGAGAAAGTTGGACTAAAAAGTTGTTGTGGTAGAGCCAACCACCCACTCTGAATGAATGTTGTCTGAGTTGCAAGCAAAAACACACTTAGTACATAGGACATGATGTCAAATCAAAGCCCAATGACATGATACAATTTATACATATATTCAAGTGCCTAAAGAACATGAGGTGGGCTGTCCCAACAACACAACAACAAAAAAAAAACACTAAAGAAATGATGGGACAATGATGATACCCCCAAAAAATGACTTGCACTGCTGCTGGCATTTGGAGGCAATGGCTACTTTTGACATGGAGAATGGAGAGCCTTCCACAACCACCCAAATGACTGAATATGGTTTGTGAATGATAAGTGTGGACTAAAATTTTGACATGGAGTTGGGTAGTGTCCCCAACCTGTTTGAATTGATGGATCATGAGTGAAAAAAAATTGGACTAAATTTGACAATGAGATTGAGCAGTGCCAACCCTTAATCTAATTGTTTGTGCATAAAGCTTTTGGACTAACTTTGACATGGACCCAATTGAAAATAGAAGATGCTTGAGGGTGGAAAACATATTGGGCAAAATCAAGCAGTGCACAACCTGATCAAATGGTTTTGTGGGTGATTTGTATGCAAAAATTTGGACTAATTTTGACTGGAATCCAAACAAGTGCACTCAAATTGTGACTGGCTGAGTGGATTTTAGTTGATTGAAAGAAAGAAAAGAATAATGTTCCGTTGTTGACCACACTATCATGGTTCATAGACTGTTATTTTTTTGGGGGCGAATTGCATCCTGGAGACAAAAAGAAAGGGGGAGGCGCTCATGATATGACCTGTTTTTTTTGGAAATAATGGGCCCAAGTGGTCACATTATGAGGAATTGTTTTCTTAAATTGCCATATTTAGACATTAAGTTCCAAATTGTAGCCAGAATACAGGAGGAATCCTAATATTTTCTATTTTCCTCTCTTACTTGTAGCCAAATTTGGATAAGTCCTCTTGTGGGTGATAGCCAACCCACCTACCTCACAAATTTGAAAAAAAGAACAATGGGATCATAGACACGAAATTGGTGTGTAAAAATTTGGGAACGAAAATGAGAGAGAGAGAGAGAGAGAGAGAGAGTGTGTGTGTGTGTGTATGTGTTTGTAGGGAGGAAGGACTGGATGGAATGGAGAGTGCGCGTGTATTTGTTTGGTGGTCCCACTTTGAGGAGTGTTTTGTGATGGACAAATGGTATGTTTTTTCTGGGAGATCTCACCCTGACCCCCAAAAAGCAGCACCAAATATCGTGCCTTGAAAGCACAAGAAGTGAGAAAGAGAGACACATAGAGAGTGAGAGGGGCGGGGGGGGGGGAAGGGGAGGGAGGGAGAGAGAAAGAGAGATCTATTAGAAGATTACGTGATCTAACGCTCTTGCTTCATTTGCACCAAAGAAACAAAGTTTGGCTTCTTTTGTTTGTTTGTTTGTATGTATGTTCTTGGGTTCCATATAGATGGTCCGCTTGGATCATGGTCATCATCATCATCAAGGGGCTTAGATCTACTGCTTCTTCTGGGTCGTAGCAGCAACGACAGTTTTGTTGTTGTTGCTGCTGCTGATCTTGTTGTTTTTGTAGTTGTTGTTATTATTAGTGGGTTGTTGAAGGGTTGGCAACTCGGAATCTTTAGATTGAGTAGAACCAAACTACATTGAAATCGTATTGGGTTGTTGTCGTTGAAAGCTCTTGCGTGATTTGCTGAACTTTCTACATCTTCGTCTTCTTCTTGGTCTCCTTGCTGGGTGGTTTTTCCAAACTTAGCAAGGTGGTGTCTGCTGACAGACAATTCCTTATTTGACGTCATTCATTTGTAGAAGCCCAGCTTTTTTCTGGGTTCCGATCTTTCCTTCGTGACACGAAAACATCAAGCTTCTCTTTCCCTTTTCCCCTTTTTTTTGGGGTTTGTTGTTGCGTAGTGGGGGTTTGTTGAAGCTTTGTTTGATTTGGCGAGATTTGGGGGTGCATTCCTAGCTGAAGGACAAAAAGTATTCCGCCCTTTTTTTAGGAGCTTCTGACATTTGGTTGCGCGCGCGGGGCTGGTGGGTAGGTGAGAAGGAGAGAGAGACATTGCTTCGATTGTAGCGAGATAAGAAAAAAGAGACTCAAATTTCGATCCCTGCGAGAAACACAAGACGAGATTTTCGGTTTTGATAGCTAGTCTTGATTGATTTGCCAAATCTTATTTGAGATGCGAATTTGTTGTAGTGTGGACATCTTCTGAGTGATGATGTTCACAAATTTATTTTGGATGTGAGAAAGCAACATGTCCTTGGGGTGTGAACCAGCACCTCCTCCGATTATGTGTTTGCGAAGAGTCCGAGAAAAAGTTATCCATATATTCTTGTAAAGCTTGAACCTTTTCTTTGGGTTTTGGAAAGCAAGCTTTCGTGTCGTTCATTTCACTGTTTTCTTCTTCTTCCTCTCGTGCCAGCTTTGAGCGCATGCCGTGATTTGGATTTGCGGCAAAACTCCATTTGTTACATTCACTAAGTAGTAGAGGGGAATAAGGATTGTGAGATCCGTTGACAACTTGTTGAAGCGTCTGTGGGAGGTGGATTTCGAGTGTTTCGAGCTCCATCTCGAGTTGCTCGCAACTCTCTCTCTCTCTCCCCATCCCATCCCAGCCCTCTTTATTTTTGAGAATCTACTCGTTGGATGGGTCTCTAAATTATTGTGGGTCACCATCACCTTTTCTCGCGGTTGGGGTTCATGCTTTCATGGGGTTTAGGAGCATCGTGATGATTTCTGAGCTTTTGGAACTCGAGCAGCCAGCAGAGTGTTTTCGTGTGCGCATAGATAGTCTGGAGATTCAGGAGAAGAAGAAACTGCGTACGCAAGCTTCACCTTTGTCTCCCTTGTCGATCTACCTTGTTTTCAGCCACTTCGTATAATCCCTCTTTCAGGCACCCAATTTTGCACACATTTGGTGTCGAAGCCTCTGAGAGAGAGAGAGAGAGAGTGTGTGTGTGTGTGTGTGCGTGCGTGCGTGTTTGTTTGCTCTCTCTGGATTGCAGACACATTTGCTGAGAGAACCGGCTACCATTTTGCATGGTCCTTTTCTTGCCGTTTCCGTGCAGTCATAGACCTTTCGCCCCTTCTTCCCTCCTTTCCAGATTTGTGTGAAATGACAGCCTTGAGATAGAGAGTTTTCATTCAGTTTTCTTCACCCCTCTTTGAGCTCCAGCAGGTTTTGTTGGTTGCATTTTGGTGTTTGCATTGGAGTGTTGATTTCAATTCTCGCCCCCTCCTGTAATGAAGAACTTTGTGTAAACAAGCTAGACTTTTTGCACTTCTGAACCACACGCTCCTCTGACATCCACTCTCTACAACAGAGCTCAGAGGCATCATCAAGACAGGAAAAAGGCTGTGGAGAGACTGACTTCATGCAATCATAGGGTAAGCTTGGTTCACAAATGAACTTACAAAACACATGTCACCACTTTGCAAATTTTTATTCAGAGGAGAAACCCTGTCCATTATCAGAGGTAAATGAAGCCTGGAAACTGCAGCATCATCAAAACTGCTGACCATTTTTCCTTCACACTCATTAAATTGTGTTTCTGCATTTAGTTGAGATTTCCTTAACTTGCTTTGTTTTGCTTCTTCTGCTGGAAGATTTGCTTCATCTGATAATAAGGTGATCATCATCTGGGATTAGGTTGCTTCAGGTGTCCATCCTCCAATGCTTGCACCAACTCTTGCATTGTCCCAAGCATTGTCATTGCCAAAGCTCCTGCAATGAATGGTTTCTAAGCACTGTTAGCATGGTTTGAGATTTCCATAGACAAAAAATGGCAGCCATTGCAGTCTAGGTTTATGTAGTTTCACTTCTTTGGCCATGGCTTGACGTTAAGTTACATGGGTGTTGCCAGAGCAGTTGACCTGTGAAAAGGTGGCAGACCAACATTTCATCAGGAATGCAAGTTGGGTGCTCAGAGGTATGCACAATTTGTTGCACTAAATCTCTTTCATCAGTTGAAATTTTCTAACCAGACAGCTGAGCTTGTTAAGTGCAAGACGTGTGCTGTTTGCATCACTGAAAAATGTGCACTGACACAACTCTTGAGCAGTTCCTGATCAAACACTGTGGAATGAAGATGTGGAAAAGCACTGTTCTTTGGCCTTGATCATGGCCTGTGCCTTTGTTAGGACCTTGCACAATCCTGAGCTATGGTGATAAAGATGGTGATCAATAGTCTTCACTCTTGAACTTGATCTTTTGTAGAGGAAAATGACCTTGCTCTGACTGTGGAGATTTCTATCTTAAAAATTTCAGAATATGTACCAATAGACAGTTAAGATTGGAAAGAGCAAGTTATGTCTTTGTTTGAGGTGTCAGCTGGATTTCTGACCGAGATAAGGTACCAATGCCTGCAGTTCTTGCCTCTGCAGTTTTTGAAAAGATGGCTGACTTTCCAAGTGCCTGGAGATGAGCTGAGCTGTGATGAGAACTCAGATGCCAAACTGGATGATGAGTCACAAGAAATTGGAGATGACAATGGTGAGTGTTTCTTCCCTTTTCTTGCTTTCATTGACAATATCTGAACGTCTCACTCTTCAGCTAATCATGAGAGGTCTCTTTTGTCTCTTTGAAAAGTATTACATTGTCTTTCTACTGTCAGCCTTGTTATCTCTACCCTTGAAAAGAGTCATTGGACTCAGGAGAGTCAAGAAGAAAGCCAATGAGAGTGAAGCTAAATGATCCCAGAGGTATAAGAGCCTGCAAAATAGGAAGAAACAAGAGAGTTTACAGAGAGAATGAATCAACTGGATTGTGAGCACAAACAATTCAAAGAATTTCTCATGAGTGTAGAATGTACACACAGGGCCAACAGAAATCCTTCACTCTTGTCAGGTCCAGAATACGGGTGGCTGTACTTCTGTCTTGGAACAACAGTCTGATGAGCTCATCAACATGGCTGGTATGTGGTCAATATCATCATCTGTCCCATTTCTAGTGTTTTGCATGCAGCCAAAGTTTCAGTGACACACATTCCATGATGGTGAAATTGCAATGGAAATTTTCTTGTTGCAAAGATGTAAGTTCATTGCTCCAGTTTCAGAATTTGAACATTCTGCTCTGTGCCTGGGGGTCCAGAATCACCCATGAAGAACTCTTCATCGACCATGCAATCAGAGGCTTGCCATCAACAGTTTGTCAGTGACCGTGAGTATCGGTATGGTTGCTGATGTCTTGCCTCTCCAATCCCTGACTCATCAATGAAATCAATGCTAAATCCACCCCTCTTTCCTACTGTGCTTTGTGAGCTCTGAGTCCAATGATCAATGCTTTGCCAATGGCGCTCAAACCTTTGAGCTATGGGGATTGCTGAATTTCATTTAATGCCCTTATGTTCTTGAGCTTTCAGTTTCAGCCCTGACTCTTTTCTATTGTCTCCTCCACAAAATGTATTGAGCCTTGAACCCTTCTAGGGTTTAGGCTTCCTCTCTCACTTTTCTTGTATGCTAAACAACATCCAATCTAGCCACTTGGGCCTAGAGCTTCTTGGAGAGTTATGCTCTCTTGGTCAATGATGTTGAGTTGATATTGGGAATTTTGTCTTTTTGCAGGATTGCAGTAGGTTCATGGAATGTAGCAGGGATGCTACCTCCAGATGATATTGACTTGAGGGAATGGTTGGACACTTCAGAGCCTGCAGATATTTATGTAATTGGGTGGGTATTTAGGTCTGATTTTTGTCTTCCAGGATTTATGTCTTGTTTGCCTGTCTGGATGTATAGTGTTTTACCAAGCTCTTGGTCTGTGTGCTAAAATAGGGACAAAAGATCTCTCCAGAGACTTCCTGTGGGTGATGGAATTGTTTGGCACCTTAAAGCAGAGGTCTGACTATGGTGAATGTTTGCAGGTTTCAAGAAATTGTACCTTTGATTGCTTGCAATGTTGTATGCATGGAGGATGAAGCCCCAATCCCTATCTGGGAAGGTTTGATTCACCATACTCTGAACAACAAGATTCAGGTTTTTAATGCAGACGATCCATTATTAAGTTACAGGGAGCCACCAATCACATCACAATGTGATGTGTGCAGTCATCATGTTCCAGAGGTTTCTGGCACCAATAGCTTATTGAAATCAGTAAGGAATGAAGAAGATGAGCTCTCTGCTCTCCTGCCTCCTGAACACCATTTGTCAAATTCTACTATTCTTCATCACGAACAAGCTCAGATCAACTGCTTGACTTCTAAGCAAAATATGAGTGGTCTGGAGAATGAAACATTGCATCTGCACCCACGAGAAGATTCAACATCGATAGAGTGGTCTGCTGGTGCCACAATGGAAGATGACAAAGAGTCTATGTCATTTGCACCTTCAGTTTCTTCAACCAGTGCTATGTTTTCTTCACCTTGTAGACACAATCAATTCTTGCGGATTGTGAGCAAGCAAATGGTTGGCATCTTCATCACAATCTGGATTCGTTCAGACCTCTGGCATCATGTCCATGATATAAAAGTGTGCAGCGTTGGCTGTGGGATTTTTAACTACCTCGGCAACAAGGTGGGCTTCTTTTGGGAAGAGAAAGAGTTGGGATGCTAGGCTGAGGGGGGGGGACTCAGTTGTCACTCCATAGAGTGCATTGCAAGAGACTAGTTCTTTGTGAAATTTCTGAAAGGAGTTTGAGCAATGAGACTTGAGTTTGGGGTTTTGTGTGCAGGGGGCAGTTTCAGTTAGTTTGTTTCTTCATCAAACCAGCTTTTGTTTTGTATGCACACATTTGAAATCAGGCCATGAGGAAGGAGATGAACTTCGGCGAAATGCAGATGTTGCTGAGATACTGCGTCGGACAACATTCCCTCGGTTGATGAAGCACCCTAGGATTGAGTTGCCCAAGACTATCATGACTCATGAGTAAGAGACTCATTTCATTTGTGTTCAATTGGTCACACTGGTCCTTCATTCGATTGCATGTTGAGAAGCTTGATTATTTGAAGCAGCAAATGTCAAGTGCAAGAGACTGGGTTATTGTTGCTGAGGAGCGTTTGTGATTGTGTTTGTGGCTATGACTGATGAGCTGTACAGTCGAATCATATGGCTTGGAGATCTGAACTACCGTGTTGATGCACCGGATGAATACACATGGGAGTTGGTTAACCAAGGTGCCTGGGAGTCCCTTCTTCAGAAAGATCAGGTACTGACAATTTTGACAAAAAATTCTTCAGGCAAAAGTCTATGTCAGTTAGCTCTGATTCCTGTCCTCTCACTGCAATTGCCATGTTTAGCAGCAAGGCACATTGTTTCTATGACAAATTCAGTTAACATTTGAGAATGTTCATTGTCTTGGTTTTGGGTGAGCAGCTGACGCTTGAGCAAAGAGCAGGGCGTGTGTTTGAGGGCTGGCATGAAAACCCCATTTGTTTTCCACCAACTTACAAGTTTATTATCAATTCAGATGAGTACTTCGGCAAAGATGCACCAATTGGGACCAAGCGACGCACTCCTGCCTGGTAACTCCAAAATCATTCTGGCACAAAATCTTTGATTGCTAGAGCTTGACCTGACAAATGTCTTCCACTTCTGGGATTCTTTTTCTGCATTTGCCACTTTCTGAATTGGATGATAACTCTTCAGGATCTGATATCAAATCAACATATCATCCTTGAATTACATCAGAGTCTCATGCTTCATTGTCCTTGACTTCAAGCTCAAAAGCCTAAATCTCAATGCCTGAACCCTCATGATGGCATTGGCCTTGGCTCCAACCCTAAACCTTGATTTTGTGTGGCGAATAAGGTTAAGACTGCACTGATTGTTTGTGGAGATTTCTCTGCAATTTCATAGATATATTTTTGTGTGGTGTACTTTTTCCTTGCTTATGTGATCTTCTGCTCTTTGCAGGTGTGATCGAATACTATGGTATGGGAAGGGCTTAAGGCAATTGGAGTACAAGCAGACAGAATCACAGTTATCTGATCATCGGCCAGTGAGCTCCACTTTCATGGCCGAGGTAGAGATTAAAAGCTGTGTAAAACTGAAAAGGGCTTGCTCCAAGAATGCTAAAGTGGAAGCAGAAGAGCTCTTAGAACCAAGGACAACCATGACAATTTCTGACAACATTCACGTGTTATGAGGTAAGAAACTGTTTCTCCAGCTCAATTGAAAACAGAGGCCAGAGATGCCAGTTGTTGCCAAATTGTATTGTAGAGATGGAGGTACCAGTTGTCCAGGGTATTAGCCAAACTGAGCAGTTTCTTTCTCCTTTCTTGGGAAGGAGAAAGCCAACACCATGGTTGAGTCTTCCTGCTACTGCAGGCCTTGCAACAGAAATACACATATTGGATCTGAAGACTCTATAACCTTATGAATTGGTCATCTCTCAATTCCATGCAGGTTGATGTTACTTGAGAAGTATGGAGAAGTTCTCAATACCTTTGAAGATAATTGCTTTCTCCTTAGAGCACTATCTCATACATTTTGCCTGAACTGCAGGGCATGGACAGAAAATTTATGCATGAAAATGGGCCCATCAGCTGATAGGAAGTTTCAAATTCAAAGATTTGTTTGGAGAACTGACCATGATGATGGGAGCGGTATATCTCAGTCAATCTGTTCTTGTTTTTGGTCTGAGCACATCTCTTGACACTGATGTCTTGACACCAATATCCTAAAGATTGAGAATTGCTTACAGTTGAGGTGACTACAGGCTGTCACTGTCAATTTTCACATTGAGATTTACCACCATGACAGGGTCAAGGCACAATTAGAGTCTTGAGTGGGCAACATTGCATTGTGATCAGGATGGTGATGCCACTGAGTCTTTGGTTTGCAGCTTGGGCTGACACTGGGAAGAGTCTTGGGGTTTCAAGCAGTGCTATGATTGTTGCCAGAGACTGGATTGTGTGAGCTTGAACCGTTTCTTTAGTGCAGGGAAAAAGAATTGACCACAATCCAAAATGTGAGCAGCGACTCTCAAGCTAATGAGGTCAGGACCAGAGCAATGTCTTCAAGTGAAGTAATATCAGGTCCTTATTTTCCACACATTTTCTGGATTTCTCATGACTCTGTGCAGCAGTCAGAATTTGCAAGACTTTTTATGTGTGTGTCTTAAACTTCTGCCTTCAAGGAATTTAGGAATGATGTCTTCTGAAATTTTAGTGCAAGGGGTTGGCTACTGTCATTCTCAATGCAACCTTGCCTTTGAGCTTTTGCTTATTGCTCCATGTCTCATGATTCTTGTTTGTTTGCCAATCTCTGGCTTGCAGGGGAGGCTGGTCTACAAATGTTAGGGTACTATGTCAGTAAATCTTCCAGAAGTTTCATTTGTTCACACAATGCCTATTTTCAAGAAGTAGTCACATCACATTGCAGAGTGTGAAGTAATCTGGAAAGGGGATCAAGAAACACTCATAGATGTTGCAAGCTTTAAAATTGTTACAACTGACAGCTGAAGCCATTTCCCCACCTCTTGACAGTCATTTGATGACCAAATTGGTCGTCATAATGTGCAAAATGTGATTTGAATGATCCACAGGACTGATAAAAAATGCTGTAACAACAGATCTTTAAAGATCCATTTTCCTATTGAGAAACACTGACCTACTGCTGTTACAAACTTCTTTCATATGCTTTGAGCACAACTGGATCTATCAACAATCTCACTTTGTTGCTGCTTGGCTTCTCTTGTTGTGAGCTTGTTTCTCCTTAAAGGTTTCCACCATCATTTGTCATCAGTTTCCCATCCGGCCTCTTGAAACAAGCGCTCCCAAGTACCTATACAAATTGACATTCTTGAACACAGCTTCTGATGCAAAAACCTTGAACTTGTGCAGTGTTTGGATCAAGGTTACTAACAGAAGGCCAGTCTTGAGTTTACATTGTTGGCATTTTTATACCCACAGGTATCCTTGGTGTGATGATGGGAAGCATCCCATTTCTTGGTTTCCAGAGTAATTCCACAGATGCACTGGCATACTCATCATATATTTGCACCATGAGTAACAGTCATTGTGTACTCATCATGTATTTGCACCATGAGCAACCTTTCTTGATGTCCATCTTTGCCATTTCTTGAATGTGTAGAGACAGAAGTGATGACACTGGTAAAGAACAATCAAAGGTGACTCAATGCAAGGTCACAGCAAAGCTCAATTCCATCCCTACATTTTTGCCATTTCTTGAACGAGTGTGCAGAGACAGAACTCATGACACTGGTAAAGAACAAACAAAGATGACTCAATGCAAGTACACAGCACAGTTCAACAAATGCATTGTGCATTGTGCAAGAAGGAAACTGGAAGATCTACTACCCATGACAAGAACTCTGCTACTTTCATTCTATTTGGATCATAGTTTCTTTGTCAGAGCTCAATTGTGAGGATGGACATCCAAGACAGTTTCAGAAGTTTTGATAATTGCCAAACTTTAGAACTTGCAGATTTCAAACAAAGTGTTGTCTATACAAGATCTTTTCTCAAGGTTTTGTTTGAGGAATGCCATAGCAAATTTCTGAGATGGTGTTTTGTTGTGTTTTGCAACATGTCAACAGATTGCAACATGGTCATCTGCACAAAAACTGAGTGTTTGAATTTGGAAGGTACACTTGCTGATATTTCAGTCAAGGATTCATTCAAGCTAAGGATTCAAAGGTAGAGAGAGCTTCTGCATAGTGATTCTGGTTGAATGTGATCAGGTTTGTGGGATTTGTGTTTCAGAAATTGCACTAAGGATGACTTGAACTTCATGGTCAAATGAAAAAAATCTGAGGACTTTACCTTGGAATTATAGAGCCAGCAAGCCAGCAATGAGCGTGGAAAGAGAAATGTGTGCTTGGATTTCAAGGACTTATTCCACATCTCTAAACTGATGTACACGGCACAAACACCTTGAACTCAATGGGAAGATAAATTTTCAGTTTTTGGGAAAATCCCTAGCACTTGCACCTAACTCATTTGGTCAATGTTGACCTTAAAGGTTTTCCAAGGAAACATTGGCTGCACATGAAAACTTGCACTTTAAAAAGTAGTCAGAATTGAGCTAACTAGAAACAGCTTGAATTCAGGACAAAGAACTTTCCAAAGGACTTGACCACTAACAACTTGTACCTTTACCACCTAAAGTTACTTTCCATGACCACCCAGAGTTGTCTAAGCAAACAATGCTTAAATTTATCAACACAAACCACTAGGACTACTTCACAAAGGAGATACACCTTGAAGCAAATGGACATAAAAATTTGAAGGACTTGAGAGTCCTTACAATTTTTCTGGAGAGATTATCCCGGGAAGAAGCCATTGTAATTTAACAACTAATACTTGTTGGAGCATCCAAAATTGATTCACAAAGTATAGAGCCCTTACTATATAGTACATGCACTTTTTTTTCCATGGCTAGACAAGACTTTTCAAGTGAAAATTTTAAATTATTTAGCAAAGTATCCTTCTAAGGCCACAAATAACTCGTGGTAAGGAAAGGGTACTTCTAGTGATCAACACAACAATGAAAAGTTAGGTGTATGAATATACCTTAAAAACTTGAAAGTAATGCGTAACATGAACGTCAGATTGCTTCCTTCTAGTTCTCCTTTGAGTAACATCTTCACTTTTTGGTGAAATAATGGTCTCTAAAATCTAAAAGGCAACAATTTGTTGGAATGCAGTTTCACACAAAACATTAGCACGTTTTCATGTCCTTCTTTGTAGCCAAAATGCATCTTCGTTGTTGTCTAAAGTGTGTCGCCTTTCAATTGCTCTCTTGATGTTCTTGCAATCAACACCGAAAATTCGAGCAACTTGTTTGTTTTACTTGTCTTATTAGATGTTACTAAAGCATAGACAATATTCTTGGCTATGACCATGGATGAAGACTTTTGACCTCTCAAGTGGTTTGTCAAGCTACATTTCAGATTCTCTATGACACCTTGCTTCTCTTTTAATTTCTTTAGATCACGTAAATACTTTGGTAGACACTCTCACAACACAGAACTTGCCAAAACCTTCTCAACAACTATACCCCTAAAGGAAATTGAATACCTTTTCAAGAATTCAAAAATGAACAAAGATATAGTACTAGCCAATTTAACACTTTATCTTTGAACTTGTTACTAAATGCCAAGGCCAAAACATGTAGTTGTTGCAAGCATCACAAGGATGCATGCTTGTTCTTTTGTTAGTTATGTTGCTTGTAACTCTACTTGACATTGTTGACAATTTTGTTGCCATTCCTTCTTGGGTGAAAGCTCTTTAAGGAGTACCAAATTTTTGTCATAGGGTCACCTTCTTCACGTCCTTGTCTTTGAACGACTAATCAATTTAAGGAAGGTGATCCAAAGTGACACGTGGCCCAAATTATTTCTAGGGGTACTTTTTCAACTCAGTTCTTAAACCCAAAAATAATATTGGGTTCATGATCCATGTAAACATGTTGAGGTTATTTGATGTAAAATTAAGATTGATGGTTTAGTTAATGCAAGTGGTTAATAAGAAATGAGTGGGTTTTCCAACTTTGGTTTTCGTCATGCAGTCATTTTGTTTCATTGTTCCTTTGATTATTTTATGAGGGTCATGATGCTTGGTATTGTCGGGTTCCTCTCTCGTGTACATTGGCATCTAGTTGTGGCATTCAGGAAACCTTGTGTGTAAGGAATGCCACTGCATGACAATAAGGCCAACGATGAAAAAAAAACAAGGCAACTCCGAGAGGGATGGAGGGTTCAACAACAACATTTTAAAGCTCTTTGAGCAAAGTGGAAAGCTCAGGTAAAGCAAGAAGCCTAGGTGTTGGCAACTTTAGTTGAAGTTATTAATACTTTTGTTTTTGAAGATGGTGCAAAGTAGGTAGAGTGTCAAACATCTTATTTTGCTAAAAAACTTGTGGCTCAAGTTATGCACAAGATGAGCCTTGGAGACATGCAGTGGAGGAAAAAAGTTTGGTCAAAACTCATGGAAGGTTTAGAGATTCAAGCCTTTATGTTTAACAAATTGGCATGTTCGATTTAAGTAATCAAAGGGACTTGCATCATTGAAAACCTCTTTAATACTTTGAGTCATAAGGTTGGGGCCTTGAAGAGAGATGGAGTGAAAACACAACAGATGGTTTGTAGTATGGTAGTTTTTGAAAACATCAAGAGCGAAAGGTCAGCTGCAAAAAATTTGGGTGTTGACAAGTGATTTTTGTACAAGGTGATGAAGAAAAAAAGGTAAAATTTTGAGCTTGAGCATGCCCTTGTGAGGCGCCAAGGAACAACTTCCATAGTTGGATTTGCTTGGTGTGAGTGAAAAAATTGGTGTAGGGTTGGTGGACTCTAGAGATGATCATTTCACTAAACAAAAAGGATGTAGTCCATTTGCATAAGGGGGTGAAGAAGTACATCACACACTTACGACATTACCTTTAGGAATCTCAAGTAGATTTCATCCTTCCTTTCTTGAACTTGTTGTTGTATCTTGTCATCCCAAGCTATCCATGCATTTTGGTTAGGGTTTTCTTAGTTCTAAAAGTTACTCCAAAAGAGCTTGAACTCATATAGGTCAAATTCTATGATGATTGTAAACTTCGTGTTTCAAAATTTTTGAACATATTAATTTTTGGACATTTTATGAGTTGTTCAAACTTTTGAAATCTCAAGTAACTATTTTTCAAAACTTTTAAATGAAGCAACTGCAAGACTTGAGTTGCTTTATTTTGCAAAAAAATTACATTGCATGTGTTTTTTTGTAGGTGATCCTTTTTCACTAGATTTGATGCATCATTGAAACTAGGATGCAGATGTGGGATTTTGACCACTTTTCATTATGTTTGCCATCACAACATCCTATTTTGCATTTTCTTTCAAAACACATAAATAACCATCCCCTACATTTATAACTTTATGCAAATGTCATGCTTAGCTTTGTTAAGGTGAGTTAGCATTTGAAGTGTTTGAACCTATGAATTTTTCAATTTGGGCATCATTTTTTTCCTTTGGAAATGATTTAAAGTTCTAGGATTATAGGGTTTTTTTTCATCCCCTGTTGTGGCTCCTTTTCCTACCATTATTGAACACATAGGTGTGCTTTTGTAATCCTTTTTTTAGCAAAAGGTAACAAAACTATTCATGGTCATACTATGTCGTCATTTAAGGGTA
Source organism: Sphagnum tenellum (assembly GCA_963921925.1). Taxonomy (NCBI): domain Eukaryota; kingdom Viridiplantae; phylum Streptophyta; class Sphagnopsida; order Sphagnales; family Sphagnaceae; genus Sphagnum; species Sphagnum tenellum. Next base: position 13,192,712 of record OY998142.1, on the reverse strand, counting down.
TTGTTGTCTTGGTAAAAGGCAGATCATGCCCATAGTCCTATATTACATATTCCTTAAATTATAATGGTTTTGGTATGTAAAAAAAGAAGGATCCTACATTTGTATTATATCTTCCCTCAAGGACTTAGGTCTTGGGTTTGGGAATGGGTACCTGAAACATCTTAGATTTGTTTATGTTTCAAGATTACCAATCCTTAAATTTGTTAGATTTCATAATATTGGAAATTATTTCACTTTTTGGGCAATGCATTTGTTTACATGCAACAACTTAGAAAGGAACTAATGAAACATTCATTGGTGCAATTTGAATTTTACACCAAATTTGTCAAGCAACATCCTTCCATCATAGTAAGGTTCACAATTTTTGAACATTTGAAGCATGGTTTGTCCATAGACTCAAAGAACAAAACATTTGCTATTGTAAATATCATGCAAGGATGGAGAAGCTCCATAAAGGATTCACATGCGCATGAAAGGGAAGTGCATCCATGTGTTTTGTGTTTGAACATGTGATATTTGTGGTTTTGAAAGTGAATGTGAAGCTCATTTGCATACTTTTGATGGTGTCACACCTTTTTGAGAATATATTCTATGTCCTAAAGTTCCACTACAAGAGTGGCATAACCTTGGTTGTTTGTATGATGACTTCTTAAATTGTGGCATTCAAAACCTAAATTTGTGCCCTTAGGAAGTTGGCAATGGCCATTTCATGAATTGGTAGTGTTTCCAGGCAGTTGCAACTAGACTTACATGAATGGGGGTAAAGAAAAAGGTCACTAAACTTGAACCATTCTGGACTCAATCTTGTGATTTCATTCCCTACCTAAAGTCCAAATTGAACATCTTTCTAACTCACAACTTTATATTTAGATGGCAAGATAAAAAGGTCAAAGAATGCTTTCTTACTTTCCCTAAGAAAGTGGTCCTTTCTATGATTGACTTTACAGAAAACTATTATTTTCAATGTTAGAATGAAATCTAAGAGATGCATTGGTTCTCTTTCCAGATCACTATACTTATTCACATTACCTATCATCATAATCTAGACTATCCAACAAATCTTGATAGCAAGAAAATTATAAAGGAATATCATTATTATGTCACTATGAGAAAAAATGGTGTTTTGCAACTGGCCTTGCAACTCAATTTTTGAATTACAAAGGACATTTGCAATTCACTGTATTTATATGTTATGAATGTTAATGGATAAGTCACATGAGTTATAGAGTTGAAACTCACCGTATATATGATGCAACTCATTGCAACTCAATTGCAACTTAGTCAAAACAACTTGTTTTCAACTATAATGTAATTCCATTATAAATGCACACATGATGTCATGTTGACATCATTAATTGTCATCCATCTATTAAAATTTGACACATGGCATTATGAAGATTTTTGGACATAATTTTTTTTTCAAACTATTGATCTCCATCGTCCATTATGATTTTAATGATGGTTCAAAATTGTGACATGTGGCACAATAAAAAATTGCCACATGGCATATTAAAATTATTTTGGAAGAAATAAAATAATAAAATAATAATATTAATAGCTAAGTAGGTTGTACATAACCATAGGTAGGTAGGTTGGTAGGTCTTAAGGCCTACATACCTATATATTTACCTAGGACCTACCTATTTACTTAATTACCTAGGTAGGCAAGAAAGCACAAGACTAAGTGTAATAAAGAATAGCCATGAAATTTTATTTTTTACTTTAAGTTTTGCCTTTAAGTTATGTTTTTTTATGTTCGTCCAAAAATGGCACATGTGTTTTAATATGAGAACATAAGAGAACAAAATTTCTTTATATAGTTTAAAATATGGGATTTGAAAACAAAACATATGGGTTAAATCTTTTAATTGTTCATAAGTTGCAAATTGAGTTATAACTATAACACTTAAGTGCTCAAGGTAGGCTAAATCCAAGGGGAGGGCTCCATTGTTTTTGGTGTTTAAACAAAACTTGAACCCCTCCTATTGGTGCATCTAGTGCACTAAAAATTGTAAAAATTGAATATAATTTTGAAAGTTATGAATAAGAAATAAGAAAGTTAAAAGGTTTGAAAGTAGGAGGGGTCTAAAGAGAAAAAAAAGGAAAACAAAAACGTGTTTTGTAAGTTGGAAAACTTATTTCTTTTCGTATTATTTTTTGATTATTATTTTTCCTTTGCACTTTAAAGATGATTCAAAAATTTGAGGTGACACTCCCAAAACATTTTAAATCACTAAAAATGAAACACATATGATGAAAATATAAATAATTGATGAATATGTATCCTTATTAAATTAAAAATAGTTTCATTATAATCATAACATAGTTGAACAATAGTATTTTAGTCATGACCCATTAGTAGCCATACTAATTGTATCAATGGGAATCATAATAAAAAACTAGTTGGAAATGTATCCCATAATGGGTGGTGGAAATGTGGACACGTGGCATGATTGCATGTATGTACATTGTACAATAATTGCAACATAGTTGTTGTTTTAGTGCCACATTTATAATAATTTTAAAGTAGTTGCCAAATGCAACTCTTGAAATAGTCAAACATGGTTGACTACATATGTATGTACAATGTGTATAAATTATTGTATAAAAGACCCATTTTCAGCTTGCTTGCAACTATAATACAACTAATTGATTTTTTGACATGGTAATTTATTTATTAGTACACCAAATTTCTAAGGGATAGTTGCATAACAATTCTATATGAGTTGTTTTTTGAGTTTTAATTGTAGGGTAGTGTGGTTTTGGCAGATGCAATTTTTCATAGTGTGTGTGAAACAACAAATATCATGACACTTTGTTTATCCAACATTATTTTGAATTATAATGGGGATATTTGTAAACCTTAGGTGTCTACCTAGTAGAGCATTAAGTTTGGAGTGATGGTGGTAATGGGCAGTTCAAATTTGCCCAATGTTAGTACCATATAACCCATTACCATAAAAAAAAAAGGTCCACATACTCCCCAAGGTTGTAAGATTTTGTGGAATTTTTTTAGGTCAAGTCATGGGAAAGGGGAACATGATGGGGCAAGGGAAACTACCAAAAGAAAGCTTCAAAAGAACAATTGAGATTGAATGCAGCTCCTTTTTGGAATGCCCAAGATGTAGTGAAGTTCTTGAAAGAAGCTTTTGCAAAGGAATATGTTGATGTCATGTGGGTCTTTTGGGAGGTGAAGATCACAATGTGGATAGAAGACAACCATATGGATGTGTGACTATACTTGGTTTTTGCGAAATGCATTCCATTTCATCACTAGACCATGCAAATTCATAACTATTCCTAATGGGATAAATGTCATGTTTTTGTCCAACATGTGTTGATGGAGGTGAAGAAGAGGATTGTGACAATATTAGGCATGCCTTGCCCTGGAAGACTATCAAGTTAGTACATATAGAACAAGTAACAACAAGGGAAATTATGGATGAATGTAATTTTGAAACTGCATGGGGAGTTGATGGTCAATAGTTAGTTGACTCCATTTGCCAAGGCAACAATTTTGTAGTTGTTGCTAATGAGGCATCTAGTGGTGAACAATACTTCAATGTTATGTGTGACAAGCCTTTATTTACACGTAGAGAGAATTTCCAAGATGGGTGGGGCAACGATTGGGAGGTTAGAAACTTGCTTCATAGCTATTGGTACCATAGGAAGAGGAAAAACTTTCAAACTTTAGTGTTGTTGGATAACTCCCCATTTGCATTTTGCTACTTTCATGGTGTTTTGTACCAAATTTCCCATGCCCATGTTAGCCCACAAATGCAAAGGAACCTTTCCAACAAAGTAGGAGAAACAATTTTGTAAGCATTGGCTGATAGGCAATTTCTTGAATCAAGAGACAAATGGAGATACTCAAAAGCTATATAGCACTAGTTGCCTTCACATTCTAGTGTTTTTTTTGTAACCTTAATTCCTTCAATAAGAATTTTGGCATTTTTTTTGGGGCTTATAATAATTGGTTTTCTTCTACTAAATTAGGCCACATATAAACCCTTCGATGTTGATTAAAAGGCTTGAGCTTTGTCTTCCTTTGTTATCTAGGTATTTGCAAACATCTAAAAGGCTACAAATGTATCAAACTGGAACTTTACATAACCCTTTTGCAACTCTATAAGCAAAGGACAAGTTGTTGTCTTCAGTTTGCAAATTTTGAATTAGTGTGGCTTGTTATCTAACATATATTGTAATATTGGATAGTACACTTTTTTTTAGCCTAAGTTTGCAATCCAAAATTTGTTGAGTTTCTAAACATAAAAAATACTCAAAATCCAATATGTTTTACACCTTAAGTTCAAAAATACAAACTTTATGAAATCCTATCCATTAAAGACTTTCCAGCATCACCAAGAGCATGCCCCAACTTCTTTAGCTCAAGTTTGTAATCCAATTTTCATTTTCATTAAAATGAACTTTTCATTTGTTAATGACAAACAATACTCAACTTTTATTATTCCTTGCACCTTGGGTCTAGAAATTATGAGACCATCTCCATTAAATGCTATTCATTGAAGGATTTCCAACAACACCAAGAGTGTCCCTCAACATTTTAAACTTACATTTCTAATCCAATTGCCATTTCCATTAGAATGAACTCATTTTTTGTTATGGAATTTTTATTGGAAAAAAATTCAAAATTCATCATCAACAACACACCTTATCTCAAAAAATTATGAAATCAAGTCTATCAAATATTCCTACTCATTGAAGGTTTCAAATAACAACAATAGCATGCCTCAATTTGTTTTGACTAAGTTTCACCAATGATGTTAGTCGAAGCCAAGTTAGGACAGGTAATGTAAGGTGATAATTGGTGTTTGGTTTGGTTTGGAGTTAGTTTAATTTAGAGCTACACATGTGTTCATTTGATTCAAGTTATAAATATCAATTGATTCATGGTTTAGCAGGAGTTCAAAATTAGCATGTACATTTAATCAATTATTGTGATCTATTTTGTGAAGTAAAGATGCAAACTTTTAGATGAATAGTCCAAGTTTTCATTGTATTTTTCTATTAGATTTCAATTGTTGTCCCCTATTATTGTTGGATACCCACTAGCTATCATGGAATTTTTTTACAGCAAAAATCACATCTTATATATAAATTCATTACGTCCGTTCGTCAGCTCGGGTCTGTCACATCCGGCCGACCGGGCCTGACCCGGCAAAAACGAGATTTGGATGGAAAGTTACAATGTCTGTCTATCTGTTATTACAATTTCGAAGTTATCTTCTTTTACCTAATTTATTTAAGTTACTTTCTACTAAGCAGATAGACACTGTTGAAAATGTAACTGCTGCTCCTCGACGGCGAGGGGGCGAGGCCAGCACCGATGGGGGACGGGCAAGGAAGGACTGGGGGGGGGCCGGCACGGGTGAGGAATTTAAATTAATGAAAGGACAAATTTCAAATTCTCAAGAACTATCACCTTTGATTTTCCAAGCCCTAGACACCTACGGTCATGTTTTTTGTTTTTACTTTAGTCCATGGACCTTTTGGTTTAAGGAAATCGGGGACTTCCCAGTGACCGAAGGTCATGGGTACTCACTAGTTGAGTTTTATAGTTGGTGATGCTGTAAGTGCCCCTTAACTCTGCCTTCGGTGAGCACTTACTTTTGGAGCTCCCCATTCCTTGAGCCTTACTCTACACATAAGCACATGGAGTGCAAGCTTCGATAAAGGAAAAAAGGGTAGTCGAAGGGTCAAGCCAGTGATTTTGTTTGCTTGTGGCACATTCTTGCTAATATTTTATGATTTCTGAGGTAAGTACAAAACCAAGAGTACGGTTTCTAGGAATGAGGGCCTGCTTTTCAAGGTTTAGGGTTTAGGGTTTAGTGCATGCTTTTCTGCATATTCTTGCTCCAAGGGACTTAATGTTACGACATGGCAAGGATTAATGTACATTTCCGAAATGTTTGTTGTGTGATTGTAAGAGCCTGCTGTCAGAGCTTGCCCTACAGGTGATCAGTGTAGGGTAAAGCCCCTAGGGTGAGGGCATTCTCAAAATAAGGGGCCTAGGATGAGGTGATAGCCAAGTCCAGACCTGCATTTTGTGAATGTTCCCCACCCATGGGCTTTAGCTATAGTAAAGCAGGAGGCAAAATTTATCATGAACCAAATTTACATAAATCATGAGGCAATAGTGGGAGGGTTCTTACACCTACAAGTAGGCATAATTTCCCTCCCATCCTTGCGGAGTAGGCATAATTTCCCTCCCATCCTTGAGGAGTAGGCATAATATCCCTCCCCCAATTTCTAGGAGGAAAATTGATGGATATAAGGTGCCCTCCACATACACTACAAATTTTCTCTGAGTGCTTTATGCTATGGCAAATATCCTACCCAACCAATATGCTAAAAAATATGTTTAGAGGGCTTTACATGTAGGGTAAAGTCCAAGCTCGTGTGTGAGGCAGGGCCAAGTGTGAGCCTGATTCCAGTAGAGCTGATGGCTGCTCAGGCTTTACTGAGCATAAAGATGCATGCCATTTTTATTTATTTGATTTTTTCACATGATATCCAATTGATAGCTGCCGGGTACAACAACAACAAAAAATGTGAAGAGGGAGAATTCCAAATATGGAATGCCTGCACTTCATTGAGGAAAAATTTCAGCCTGATTTGTGGCCTGCAACTGGACTATGAAAATTAGTGCAAGTCTTTACATAATCAGAGACTTGGGACAAACATGTCAAATGTTTCAAACTTGCTACATGTCAAACCAGTAGGTGTGAAGACTGGTGACCTTTGACACTCATAACCTACCATTCAGAGGTTCTAGAGCTTCTGATTTGACCTTCACTAGGCAAGCATAATGTCTATATGATCTGTGCACACAGATAGGACAGGACCAGTGTTGGGCAGATAATTGGAAAATTCAAATATCAGACTTGAATATCACGCTGAATATCATTTAAAAAGCCTTTTGAATATCAAAAGTTGTGATATTTAAAATGATATCTTGATCCCCAGATCTCAATATGGTGACCATGATGATGAAGGTATTGATCAGGGTTTGGTGTGCAAGCAATACCTTCATCATCATGGTCACCATACAAGAGGTCATTTGCTCGTGGATCTTGTATATACATTTAAATTCAAAACAGACTCTTTCTCACCTATCTACTCACCTATATATTTAAAATGTGAGACTCTCATCACATAAGTAAAATGAATATATTACAAAGCGATTGAACTTGTTCACTCAACCAAATTTAAAAGCATGATTATAATATTTGTCATCACCCATACAAAAATATTACGAATATTCATTGGCTTGAAAAAAATGCTATTTTGAAGATATTGCACAAAGTTATAAAAATCTAAATTATGTGAAATACTCTATTAAGGTATTGCATTAAGTTGTCAAAGGATGTTTTTCACTATGATGAAGGTATTACAAACCTAACTTAGATGTTCAAGGAATATGAAACTTTGTCTCATGATCTTTGGTGCATTTAATGCATGTTGTATTCAAAAATAAGCAACTAGGTTTAGATTTAGCAATTTGATTTGCTTATTTTATTGATGTATTTTAAACAATGTGAAAATTTAGATTTAAAAATATTATGTTGATATGATTATTTATGTTGTTTAACAATATGGTGAACATGATGATAAAGGTATTGCTTGCACACCAAACCCTTGGTGTTGGAAATAGAATCAATGTCAATAGGACGAGGGTATGGAATAAAATTATTAAACTTTGTGTGGACAATAATGAAGGTATTGCATGTACATTAAACCCTTGGTATTGAAACATGAAAACAATGTTCAAAATGATGAGAACATTGCACACAATGATGAAGGTTGGGAGATTAAGATGAAAGTATTTCCTACACACCAATGGTTAGAAACATGGGTGGATTGTTAAACCCAAAAATGAAAATTAAAATCCCAAATAACTAGGGTATTACACAAAAACAATTGAAAAGAAAACCTCACCAACCTTTTGGTGAAGGTGGGGAAGGTTTGAATTGGAATTAATTAAATTTATCACCTTAGGGAGGACCAAATAGTACAATTATTTCAATTGTTCATTTATAGTGTTCAGATTGGAATAATTATTTTTATCAACTAGCACTTGATTCAACTCGATTCTCTAACATAGATGTCATTGGTTCATTTGTTGCACCATACAATAATCCATCAAATGTCACCAAAACTATCCCATCCATGGTTGGTGGAGGTTGAATAATTTTCAAAGTGCCATTTTAACCAATTTAACAACCAACAAATTTTACAACCATAACAAAAACAAAACAATGCCCATTGCAACTCTGAACACAATGCATTATAAACAAAGTGTAGGATTTAGTTGTAGTTTAAGGTTTATAAATACAGAAGAGAATAGAAGCAAAGAGGGGGACACAAAAACAAAATAAACACACAAAATCAACAAAAAAAAGCCAAAATAATAAAATTACAAATAAATATAGATACATAAAGATAATAAATTTTATTAAAAAAAAGAATTAAAGAGGAAAATAAATAAACATAGAACTAAAAAAATAGAAAATAAATAAAATAAAAGTTTTCTAAAATTTAAAAACCCTAAAAGTAGGCCAAAACCCAAAAAATAATAATGAAAAAAAATGAAAAACTAAATACACCCAAAAAAGAAAACAAGATAAAAAATGAGGAAAAAAACCAAAGGTTGGATGTGCATGTAATATCTTCATCATGTTGACATTGCTACATGTTGAGTCCACACTTGCTTGCTCCTCTCCATTATTTCCCCACAGACACACATAATTCATATTTCTGCAAGTTAACAATCTTTGGTATTGTTAAGTTCTTATTGTCTATCAACATTCAAAACACTATGTGACTTAACAAGCTCTTCCTCCTTCACACACGCACAAGGAGGAAACACAAAAAAAAAAAAAAAAAAAAAAAAACAGCACAAGAAATGTCCAAAAAAAATAACAAACAAACAAGCAAAGAAAACACAAGAAAAAATACAAAAGCAAACCAAAAAAGAAAAAGAAAAGAGAGAACAATGAATCAAGAAAAAATAGGACAAATGGAGATAGGAAGAAAACAAGGAAGTAAAGAAGAAAATGGTGAGTGGGAAAACTAGGAGGAGGAGGAAGGAGAAAAGGAGGGAGGTAAGGGGTAAGTGAGAAGGGGGTTTAAGGGGTGTGAGAAAAAACAAATTTTCTTTCCCCCCCCCCCCCCAAAAGACTGGCAGGTCTTTCCGAAAACAATCCTGTTCTCAGGAAAATTGAGGCTGGGGAGCGTCCCCACAAAATACAAAGGAAAAAATGGATCCGTGCTTTACTGAAAGGAGCAACGCCTGGGAATGGCTCAGGGTCATCAGTTCCAAGGAAGACGTTGGTCGCCACTACACCCTCCAGAAATTCATCAGCACATGAGCTATCTCGCTCTTCCACAGGCGTAGACATGCAGTGACATGAAATCGCCCAAACTATCGCAACAGCATAGTAGACCTCCGATGCTCGTATCTCCTGCGCTGATATTCGCGCATACATGCATCGACTTTGCGTGTCCGCGGCGAAACAGAAAGTTCGGAGGTGAAGGAGGAGGAGAAGGAGAGCTTCGACACGCGATCTAATTGCGTCACTTGGGGGGCGTTGTGGATCATGTGGGCCAATTTTCGCTGATCACGAGTCGCCGCATTAATACCCTGAGATTATTTATTTCCAACTGACCTGGAGAGTGGTGGGTCTATCAGTATGTGAGAAATTGCGAAAGAAATTTTCGTTTTAACGACATGAATGACTTCGAAAATTGCAAAAGCTGCACAGCTTCTCGGTCTTTCTTCGATGCGAAATTTCCCCTGGCGTACACGTGCACTGACAATTGCTCAAAACAGTCGGACCAGTGACGACATAGTTAGCAGTAATTGGATTCAAGGGTCATGATCCTCAGGCACAAGAAACTTCTTTGGCATTCCCTGTACACAAAAGAGTGGAAACCTCTTGACGAATTAAAGTTGAATTTTAAAAACATAGGGAAAGATTCCAAGGGATTAATCATGAGACCAATATTTCAATCTTTTATTCTAATTTTCCCCTTGTGAAATAGAGGAATTATTGTATTTTCCCATTTTCAAACAAACCATTTCATGTTTGCATACAGGGGAAATTCAAGTTCTTCTTGATCGTCCCACAGAGAATTCCTGAAAAACAATTCTTGTGAGGTGTGAGATGCCTGGAAAGTGCAAAAACTGGTGCTAATGTTCAGTATATAACTAACTATTCCTGAATTGCAAGCATCCAAACACAACCAACAATTCAAGTTCACACCCCGCTTGTACTCACTCTCTCGCGAGCTCTCTGATCCTCCTAGTTCAGTAATTAGCTCCACTGATCAGTCGTAATTTGTAACCAGACTTGCTCTAGAGCTGCTGCTTTGATACACCGTACTTCAAGCTTTCCTTTTCAGCTCATCATGGATTACAGTTGTCATCAGGGTAGTAAAGGCAGCTCGCGCCAGGCAGCTGATTGGAGATCAGCAACCGTTGCATTTGCCTACACAACGCTACTTATAGTGGCTAGTAGTGTTAGGATGGTGCAAGCAGCGGACCCAGATCCTTTGCAGATTTCTGCTTTGCAGACATGTCCTCGCATGCTCCGCATGTGAACGGATTTCCTTGCAAAGACCGCGCAAAGGTTACGTCCAAAGACTTCCTCTACACGGGCATGCGTAAAGCTGGTAATTCGATATTAAAACTTGTACTTGCAAGCATGATAATTGCGGCAGCCCCAGCAGCTAGACCTTAGATTTTTGCAAAATGGAGGTAGGTTTTTGCAGAAATCCACAAAGCCCGTGAAATCTCGTCGTCCGCATGTTGTTCCTTATATGCTAGTATATTCTCGCGTTCTTGCATGACTGATCGCAAAACAGTGTGCATCTTATAATTAGTAGTTCCTTGCTTGAGGACGCAAGACGAGAAATATGAAATGCGTATCAAGTCTCGCATTTGGACATCGCGCTTGTTAACCCTGCATGGATTATTCTTCTCTACATTCTTCTTCGCGTAAACAAATGATTCAGAGACTGATGAGACGAGATTCTAATCTTGTTCTACGTTCATTCTGCGTCGACGAGGTTCTAATTTTTTAAGTTGTGTGTTTCTCGTCATGCGGTGGATTTCAGGAAATGCGTCGTCCACAGGTACAAACGCCTTCCCACTGATTGTGAATGTCTTACTGTACCCCTCAACACACTGGGCATCTCCCATGGTCGACTCGACTTCGATATCGGTGGTGTAATTCCTCCCCATACTCATCCCTTTGCTTCCGAGACGTTGTTTGTGGTGAAAGGGACCATCTACACGGGCTTCATTAGCTTCGACAATATTCTATACGCCGAAACCTTGCAAGAGGGAGACGTTTACATCTTTCCCAAAGGGAGTTTGCATTTCCAACTCAACGTAGGTAATGGACCTGCAGTGACCTTCAACAGCCTCAATTCCCAGAATCCTGGATTCTTGTCTGCAGCAAACCAGCTGCTAGTGACCAAAATCCCAGAGAAAGTCCTTGAAACATCTATTGGCAATGCCAAAACTCTCAAGTTACTACAAGACTCTGTTCCTCTCTCCTTTGGAGGATCTCGCTAAAATAAAACTCCAAGCATATTGGAGATAGTGATCATCAGCTATTCTATTGCACTTGCGTGTGGTATGTGAAAGCCTCGAAATACAGGTGGATTTCAAATAGAGACTACTTATAGCTCATCAGACAAACGGTAAGAGAATGAATACATATATATATAATTACTAGAATTCTCGTGAACTTTGGCATGGTGATGGTCAGCTCTCGACCAGATCCAGTTCCTTGTTGAAACCTGATGTTCTAAATTCAATCATTCATGCAATCAATAAATTTTTGGGCCATATGTCTGATTTTTCGTGTTCCAGCAGCTTGATCAAAATGGACCTAACTGAGCAATTATGTTGTCTAGCTGTAGACGCCCAGCGAGCTGACTTCAACTCAATCTTGCCAGGTTTCCTCCTTATCTCCTTCAGGCAGCTGCTGCAGCATCACAGTGTATTGAAAGGTCTTGTGGTGCAGAAGGTTGTAGCTCCTTGCCATCACTCTAGTCATCCTCCTCAGCAGAGTTAATGCGTCTGGCTTTTTTCTGTAAAGGCAGCTGCACTTTGAACTAGAGCATTTGATCTCCCATCTGCATCATTTCCCACTCTTGTTTGGCCGCTTTGAAAGAAAACCTCAGGCAAGTTGCGGCCCAGGCAAACTCAAGTGTTGTTAGCAGAACTTGATTAAGAGAGCCCTGAGGTTGGTGCCTTGCCACTCTCCTGTCCAGTCGACAATCTGAAGAAGTGGAGGGGAGGTCTACAACATTTAGGACATGGCCGGCTGCATCTGGTGCACATGCAGCTCATGTGCGACAAACTCCTGATAGTAACATCATCACTTGCAACATTCAACAGATCAAACATTTGACCACAATTATCCTTCTCCATAATACATGCTAGAATGTGCCCTGTGTAAGAAGGAAATTTTATTTTGAAGATGATGTCTGTACAGCACAGATTCTTCTCAAATCACCATGTGAACAGCACACTATCATTCAAGTCCTTGAAACCACTGATGTCTGACAACCTAGAAATTTTGCATTGTGCAACTCTCCCACTTCTGAATAATGTTCTGGAAAGACTGATGCTATTCGAGCAGCAATGGAAATATCCCTATTGATACTAAGGTTTTAAACTCTTGCAGGTCTCAACTTTCAAGGCCATCTGATTCCATCAAAGCTTCAACTGTGCAATCAGCTCAGAATGAAGACTTGACTCTTTCCTTTCGCCTTGGGTGCTAAAATATTGCAGTTTCTCTACAAAATGTGATGAGAACTCTCTGTCTCACCAAACTCTTCGACTGATTAATGTACAAATTATACCACAGTACTTGATCTCCTCGGCTACGGAACTTCCGCCCACACGTCCTTTCGTTCGTCCTCTCCCGTCTTAGACCTTTTTCCTCGCAATCCTTCGACACGATTTTCTTCCGTGTAAGCCTTCAAAGAAACTGCATGAGCCCTAATCCCTTAACCACCTTAAGCTTATTAGTACCTGTCTACTAGTTGTAACCGGCTTCTGGTTGTTACGGTTCCATTAGGTTGCTGTGATCACAGCAGCCCAATGGAGTGCCACTCAAATGGAGCCTTGTTTCTTACTACATGGACAAGGGGACTGTCCACACGACTCTGCATTTTGTCAATGCTAGGCTTGAAGAGATGTAACGGTGTGAGCAGTACAGCTAGGTGAAACAAATGTAAATGGAAAGCTTGACTTGGAGAGTTGTGAGGTAACTGTGAGAAGTACAGCTAGATGGAACAAATGTAAATGGAAAACCCGCTGTTGTGTTATAAGAGCGGCCCTTATTTAGGTATTTCTTTAAAGTTTTGCCTAGGTGGGACAAGTGGTCATCTGCTGGTTACACTTACAGTGCTTAAGTTGGTTCCACTGGTGATGTGAATCAATGGTGGGGAACACTGTAGTGCTGTGACTCAATAAGTGTGGGAACACTTGTTATGCTTTGGAAAAGACACCCATCCAGAACCTGTTAACAAGTGGTGTAACAGGTGTCTCACTTACTAGGCTCAATTCAAAGCAGGACGTCAAGAACTGGTGGAATTTTTGTGAAGTGTATGTGAAGCACGCCTTACACTCAGTAAAACTTCACATAATAACACGCAAGGTGCCTCCTCTCCTACTAAAAGGAATCACAGCCATCTAAAATTCTACCAGATCTTTGTGGCAGGTAAGAGCATCTCCATCCCACACCAGCGAACATCCCTTTTTTGAATTCGGAATTTGAATTTTGATTCGGAATTTGTAGGGGGGCTGTTGTGGAAATTCAGGTCCCATGCGGCTCCTCACTCACTGTGGGCCTCGTTTCCAGGCTCAACCTATTTCATTGTACAGAAATGGAATGGCACCTGTTGACCGATTTTGTTTGTCTTCACTTGTCGATTCCTACACAAGAGATTGTGACTGGTCGCAAGATGGCCTACTCTATTTACTTACAAATGTAAGTATCATGACTAGATTTTTTTCAAATTAACAAATCCTTCTTGGCCTGATGGTTCAACTTGAAACTGGAAAAAAAGCTGAAAAGGTCATTTGAGATGGCAAATTTTTCAATGCTTTTGTTGTTTTAGTAATATGAAGACTTGGAGATTTAACATGTGTTTGTTGTTTAGACATTTATGCAAGTGAGAAAAGACACATTTATATTTCAATCAAACTGCGATAGATAACTTCTCTACATTTCTTGCTTTGTTCCACCCAGGAATTGTGGAGTGTGGTGCGCCCAGCAGGGCAAGTCATCATTCTCTTAGTGAAAACAGGTTCTTCCAGGGCCAATTCCAAAACATAATTGATTTTCACATCACCAATTCAGATTTCAATCATCTTCTTTTCCTTTTGCATGCGACAGCATTGACGATGGCAGACCTTGCGTGGCTTGATGAACGTCTTGCCAGCGACGATTAGGAGACAGAAGCAACATGGGAGCTACTCACGACCGTGCACCAACAGATGTGCATTATAAATCAAACAAAGGTACTAGCGCACGGGGATTCACGGAGAGGAAAGGGCACCCAACATTGATTGTGGATTCTCAGAAGCTCAGATCGGATCTGGTGGGACTAACTTCACTGCAGATTTTGTGTTTCCAGTAGAAACATTGAAGTGTAGATTTAAGGAGTTCGCAAGGAGTTGTTTGTGAGAATTCATAATGTCATTGTAATTTATGATGTGTACTTCTAAGAAAAGCAGGATGCTATTAGGTGGTCAGGGCTTTCTAGACTGCAATAAATCACAAGAGCTTTGTGAATTTTTGCTTATGGTATGGCAGCTGATTCTGTAGATGAGTACATTCAAATTGGTGAATCAACAACAATAAAATGTTTCTATAAATTTGCAACTGCTATCAATTGCCTTTTTGGAGAAGAATACCCAATCCTGCTGATGTGTTGAAACATATGCAGTTCAATGAATTGCAAGGGTTCCTTAGAGTGTTTGGATTAGTGGACTGTACACATTAGGAATGGAAGAACTGTCCAGTTGGATGACAAGGCCAATACCAAAACAAGGATGGGAATAGAAGTTTGGTGATTGAGGCAATTGTCACCAAAGATTTATGGACTTGGCATGTGTTTATAGGGCTTCCAAGTTCTTGGAGTGACATCATGTGGTTGATTGTTCCCCTCTCATGGTGAATTACCTCCTAACATGGTGTTGCACATGTAGAATTCACTGTGAACAACCATGCCCATCACATATGCTACCTCCTAGCAAAATGGCATATATCCTAATTGGGCTATCTTCCAAAAGATTATTTCCAAGTCAGAAGGTGAGAAGCGAAAATGGTTTGCAAAAATGTAAGAAGGAGCCCGTAAAGATGTTGAACATGCATTTGGTGTTCTACAAGCACAATGGGGAATGGTGTGATACTTGACATAGTTATGGAGTGAAACAATCACTCATGAAGTCAATTTGGAAAGCAACTATGACCATGCACAACATGGTGGTTGAAGATGAAGAGGGAGATGTAAAATCAAATTCAGATTTCTGGTTACAGTAAACATCACCTTGTTTAGAACAATACTTGGTGCCAACCCATTGTCATTTGAAACATTTGTTCGTGAATTGTTCAATGTTCAACAAGAGGATGTTTATCACCAAATCCGAGATGATCCAATGGACCAACTATGGAATTTCAAAGGACAATGTGATTAGTTTTTTTAATAAGTTATTGAATGATCAACATGCTATATGTTGAAACATTATCCATGTGTACAAGCTTCACTTCAATAAAATGAATTGAAAATCCAGTTGCCAAGTTGAAATTGAAAAGAATGAATATTATGAAACTATATACAGAATGCCAATATTTGATGACAAAAAAAATTTGAAAATCATCAAAAAATATATCTTAATCATCTTGCAAGTTAATTAAAAAAATTTGAACCTCCTTTACATGCACTCCTAAACTACAAGGCTGAAAAGGATCATGGGTAGTTGAAACTTTTTCATCAACTTGAAATGTACTTTTATTACCATCAACACTATAAATGCAATGTGCCACTATAGGTTGCGAAAGAAAATTAGCTACATCTGCAAGTGTCCTCTTCAAAGAACTTAACACTTGTTGGCAAAGGAAAATATATTCTTGAGCATCTATCCAAATTTTGTAGTGACATTGTGAAAAGTTGAAGGTGGGAAAATTCTTTCAACACTTTTATATTTGCAATGTTTGTTGTCACCATGGATGTAGTTGTTTTTCCAATGTCTACATCCAGTTTAACAACATTAGAGTTGTTGATTGTCATATTCTTAGCCTTAATGTTACCTACAATTTGTTCACAAGGTTGAATAGGTGTTGATGTTACATCCACATTTGTGCATTCATCGTTGTTTTTATTTATGCTTGGTGATTATGGAATTTGTTGTTTTTAAGGTGCGTAGGTGGGGCACAATGTGCTCGTCACTTTGGAACCAACCTCAACACTGCCAACATTCCATCATGGTAAATGGTTTTGTTAACTTTCAATGAGCCCTAGTACAAGATCTTTGCTTTGCAATTTTGTCTTCTTCATTGGTTCAAGATTGATCTTAGGGTCACGAAAACTTGTAAATGCTCTTGAAAACTTTGACGTTCCAGGTTGCACAATTGACTATTTTGATTCTAGCAACTATTGTGAACATATTACAACACCTTCACCCCCCAATGTCTTGAAAAAAAAAACCATCAAAGCCCATAAATGATTAGATTTTTGCCCCACATCTTTTGTGGAGTGTTGACTAGCATTCAACCATGTTTTATAAGGCCTAACTATCTCATCATCACTAAATTGTTATTTTGATTCTAATGAAAAGGAGGTTGTAACATTTATAATTTCTATGGTGTTGAAATTTTAATTTTATTTCACTATTAGCAACTACATTAATTTCCACAATGTTGGAAAACTAGAATACATTGACATGCTTGAACAACAAGGTGTCCAAATAAAGCAACAACATCCACCACAATGATCTTCTCTTTCAAAAGACAAACATTGAAAAAACATTTTATGTGTTTTAAAAAGTAGGAATCTATAGCCTCCTAAAGTTTAACAATTAAACAAAGCTCCCTAGGAATTAAACCATCTTACAAGATAGATTCAAATTTTAGCTACCACATTCCCCTAATTTGTAGTTGGTGGGTGATCCATGGTGGACCAATATTTTTGGGGTTTATTCCAATACTAAGTCAACGTAAGATATTATGGGATTTATACCTCAGTGGTGTAGATGCTCTAACCTCAAGCTATAAGTCATTTAACTTACCACTATGACATCACAAACTTTCAACATCACAAAATTTCAATAGAATCCATGCGAAAATCATAAAATAATATGTTTATGCAAAATCTATGGGTTTCAAAGTGCAAAAATGGCACACAACATATATATAACTTCTATGAAAATGATGTGTCTTCCCTTTATGATGTTTTGATGTGAAGTATTTACGGTTTACATTTTAATTAAATCTATGCAATTAATACATTGATATAATTTTGCATAAAACTATGCAAGTTTTGTATATTAAACATGAACATTCATGTATGTCATTCAAAAACAATGTTTCATCTATTTGAATATTTAAGATATTGAATACATATAAATATTGTTCATATTAACCTAGTGTAGAATTCATGTAATTTTTGTATGAACTTATGAAGCTTGGTAAGTTTGTGATAGATATTCCAAGTGGGGACCTATAACCTTTGTAAAAAGTTGTTGAAATAAGTGTAAATAAATAAAATTGAAAAGTTAACAAACCCCCAATGGCCCCTCAAAATGAAACTCTAAAAGTTAGGTTTGTTATCCTATTAATGAAAGTATTTATTTGTTTTGGTTGTTTTGTTTGTGACAACAAGATGTCTTCAAGATCCTAACTGTGTTCTTTTCATACTACCACAAGGCCTTGGAAAAATGGAGGTAACCATGGGCCCTAATAATGTTCTTATACCAACAAAATGTCATGGATGAATGAATGCAATGATGTGATTTCATGATGTCTAGACTAGTGTTTTTTGGTTCTTGGTTTTTATGAAAATAGTTACGTCCCCATCTAGAGATTTGACAAAAAGCAATCTTGATTTCTCCATTTGGTGAAAAGGGGTGGGGTTCATTTTGTTAACTTGTTAAATATGCTTTTGATCAATACAAAAGAGTTTTTTGAAATATTGCCTTATGTTAAGTTGACATTAACATAATGATGTTAAATTATGTTAAATTGATGTTAAGATCAACAATTTTTTTGTTACATCCATATTAAAAATATTCACTAATATCAAATCTTAAATGAAATTTTAGGTGACACATCATTTTACATGGGTGTGAAGTTGATATTAAGTGAATGTTAGTTTCACACCAAATTTTTAAAAAACAAAATGTTAACCTTATAGTAACCACATATTTGACTTTTATGAGTGTTTACTTCTTGTTATTTTGTTAATCAAATGTTAACAAACATTAAATATTTCTTTGATTTTTTAAAATGTTAAATAAAAAATTTTAATTATTTTTTTAATTAGAGGTTACCGTGTATCAAGTATAGATTTGATTTTTATATGTGTTAAATAAAAGTTTAGATAAATGTTGATTAATTATTAGTTGATATATTAATTCTAATTAGGTAACTACTTTAATTACCGATAAAAACCACTTAGATTATATATGGAAATGAATTTGAATCTTGTGTATTCTTAGTCAATTGTAATAACATTCATAAAGTTGTTTTGTTATCTTAATCTATACATTGTGTTTAATTTGAATATGCATGCATAACAATAGTGAGATTCTTGTGTCCATGTTTTGGTCTAAAAGTGCATTTTTAAAAATTAAAACAAAGAATTTAGAATATAAACATAGGGTGTAAATAATAAAAGAAATCTTGTTCGTAAACACTTCATTGTTTTACAATTAAGTGTCTAAAGCAATTAATGTGTAACTACATTACAACTATTTCATGGAAATATGAAAAACTAATATATAAAACATCACATCAAAAATTCACAAAGTTCCATTGTAGCTACATTTTAGTTACAAGATAAACCCCTGCTTGAATGTAATACACATCATATATATGATTGTGGTCAACCATAGTTAAACTTTGTGTGGAAATTGCATGAGAATTATAAGTGGCAACCACCATACAACTAACAAAATGCAACATTCAATCAACAACTACCTTGCAACTAGTGTATGACATTGATGTGTACAATTATGTCACATGTATGCATTGTCATTAGTTTTATATGAACCAATTAATTTGGAACTTTCAACTTTTTTATAACTAATTAGTAACTATTGTACAACTAAATGTCCATGACAACTAGTGTAGAATTAAATTCAATTATTTACACAAATTTCAAATTTGTGCAAGATATGCAAGCCCTTATAACACACAGCTATAGGTCTTTATAGATCTTATGACTTAAATTTATGGTTATTATGCATCAAAGAAATATAAAAGATTAATAAAGAGATAATTATTTTTTAAACTTCTAAGCTTGATAGTTCTATATGAACCAATTAAAAACATAAATTATACCATTTTTTCCATTTTGGCTTTTAATTTAAAACATGAAATGTGCAAGTTTTTTTTTATAAATCATTCTAATTTAAATAACATGAATGTTATTTTTTGTTGTTCATTCTTTTGTTTGAAAAATTGTTTTAATTAATTGAAACCATCAAAGTATTATTCTTCATGATTTTGTGAAATATATATTTTTTGTTTTTGGGTGTAATGAATAAAAATTCAAAAATTCATTATTTATTTGCATTAGCAATATCATTCATTATTTTTGTACATAAAAATATCATGTTGGTAAATTGTTGTCACCGCATCCATGTGTTCATCAAGATGCAACAAATGCATTTCAACGTAAACACAACCCTATGTCACATCACTATAAAGTTAACCTAGGTCAAAAGCCATATTGGGTGCCCAAGGCAGCCTTATGAGTGATAATAAATGCACCAATCTTAGTTGTCATAAACCTTGTGGTGAGTCAAACATCTCTCGACCAAAAAAGGGTTTTAATCACCAAATGGTTAGTGATTAAAAACTTTTGGTCGCCTTATGTATGGTGACCAAAAACCATTTTCGATTGCCATATGTAAAGTGACTAAAACTTTTTTCAATTAATAGTGACTACATTTTTTTATCGTTGGCAATTGAATTTTCAATCACATTTAATTGCCTAAAGCATCATTCATCGAGAGCCTTCCAAAAACATATTACATGTCCCCTTTTCACATTCATTTACCAATTATTAAAACCCATTTTTGGTTGTCACATGTAAAATTACTAAAACCTTTTTTCAATCAGTAGTGACTACATTTTTTATCATTGGCAACTAAATTTTCAATCACCTTTTATTACCTAGGGCATCATTCATCAAGAACTTTCCAAAACATATTACATGTCCCCTTTCCACATTCATTTACTAATGATTAAAACCCATCTTTGGTCACCATAAGTAAAATGATCAAAAGTTTTTAGTCGTCAATAAGCAAAACATTTGATGGCATCTTTTGATTATTTTAAACACAAATTTAAAAAATTAAAATTTGCATGACAACATTTTGAAACTCAAAGTTCATTTTGAATCAAAATTAATTTCAATCCAGTGATTCAATGAAGAGGATTTGGATCAAATCGATATACATAGAATATATAACTTACATTTTTTCAATGATCATGGGGCCTCCATGTTTGTGATTCATAAAACATTACCCCAAAAAAAAAATTTAAAAACGTAATGTAATGTCTAACTATAAAATCTTTCCTTTGTCATATGATAGTGGTTTTTTATTAAAAAAAGATATTATTATGTATTTATTGTTTTTAAAATGCAAAGAAACACACTTTTTGGATAAAAATTTCATTAAAAACTTTTAAACCTATAAATGGTTCTAGATTTAACTGATTTATATTAATATCATTCACCACAAATTTTTATTTATTTTTCAATAAGTTACACCCTATATTATTTTATTTGCCATTTGGAATAAAATGGATGTGACTAAACCAAATTAGTCCTATATGTGCCATGCAATAGACCCCAACAACAAATGATGCATGCTTTTCATTTAACTACACCGTCACACCACTTTTTAGGCATCCGTAAAAGGTAGTTGCATTATCTACGCCAAAATAAACAAGTTTTGAGGCCAAATCTCCAATTAACAATCCCTCAAAAGCACATACAAAAACCACTAACATTTTGGTGAGTATATATGAATCCACCCCCTCAATGACCTTTTCCAAATTCAAGAGAATGGGCACCTTCTCCCAACCTTCGACCACAAAACTTTGAATAGATATGCAACTTTGGTTATCAAGTGCTTTGACCTCATGAAACTTAGAGATTAAAAATTTGGCCTTTTAAATAGCATGTTTAATGTCAGTAAAGACAATGTTGTGTATACATTTTGCCATTCCCAATTTGCTAGAATTAGACCAGTGCACCTCAATGGGGGTCTTATCCACTTTCAAAAATTTATAAAAGCGTTGAACTCATAATCCATCATTGACCTCTTTCCCTTGTTTTAGAAGGTAAATATAGTTGCAAATTGAAAATGGTTTGCATGCAGGGTGAGACCTTAGGTCGAGGGCATTACCAAATTAAGCGCATCCTAGGCAATAGCCGAGTGCAGGCCCCATTTTCGTAATGCCCGTGACCTGAGAATTTTACCCAACATAAAGACCTGCCCAAAATTCAGTGGTTCGAGACCTGCTATAAATTCAATGGAGAACCCAAGGCGAAACAGGACGGGGGTATTAAAGTTATCCCTAAAGTTGTACCCTGTTGATGCCCACTTCCACCCCTCTTTGCTACCTCATCCCCTTTCTTGTATTATCTGGAAAGTCTCAAGATAGGGGACCAAGAAGGGTCCAAATTGGGAAAACCCAGGATGAGACCCCCAAATTCAGCACATCAATTTTTGTTTTTCTCACTCATGGGCTGCCCACCTCTAGCCTATATTATGGGGGCTAGGTATATGGGCTAGGGGGCTAGGTATATGGGCTAAGGGGCTAGGGGGCTGAAGTGGTGTTGGCTATTTGGGTATGGCTATTCATGATTTGATTTCAATATTGACTATTGTTATGGTTATTGTTTATGGCTATTGGTTATTGCTGATGGCTATTGGCTATGGTTACCCACTATTTGATTTTACTATTGACTATTGTTATGACGATTGGTTCTGGTAATTGGATATTGTTGATGGCTATAGATTATTATTATAGCTATTGATTATTTTGAGATTCAATTTTGAGAGTTAGGGTTTGGGTTTTTAAAGGTTAAATATAAGGGTTTATGTTTTGAGGTTTTAAGGTTTAGTTTTTAAAGTATAAGTTTGAGTTTTTTAGGGTCTCATTTTTAGGGTTTAGTTGGATACTTTTTAGGGTCTAAGTTTTAGGCTTTACTTGTAGGGGCTAAGTTTGGGCATGTAAGGGGTTGAATTTAAGGTTTCAATTTGGTCCTTTTTGGGTTCACATGGTAAGGTTTAGTTTTAAGGTTCAAGGTTGGGCTTTTTATAGTTGAATTTTAGGGTTTGGTGTATGGTTTAAGGTTGGGTTTTGTAGGGTTTGGGTTATGGTTTAAAGTTGGTTTTTTGTTAGTACACATGTTAATGTTTGGTTTTAAGGTTTAGGGTTGGGTTTTGTTAGGTTTGGTTTATGGTTTAAGGTTGGTTTTTTGTTAATACACATGTTAAGGTTTGGTTTAAAAGTTTAAGGTTAGGTTTTGTAAGGTTTGGTTTAGGGTTTAAGATTGGTCTTTTGCTAGTACACATGTTAAGGTTTAGTTTTAGGATTTAGAGTTGAATTTTAAAGTTTGGTTTAAGGTTTAAGATTGGTCTTTTGTTAATACACATGTTAAGGTTTGGTTTTAGGATTGGGCTTTTTAGGGTTGAATTTTAGGGTTTGGTTCAAGGTTTAATGTTTTGTGGGTTCACATGGTAAGGTTTGGTTTTAAGGTTTAAGGTTGGGCTTTTTAGCGTTTAAATTTTTAAGTTTTTTTTTAAGGTTTAGGTTTGAGATTTTTAGGGTTTTGTTTTAGGGTTAGGGTTTTTTAAATATGGTTTTCAAATTTTCAAATTAAAAAATAAAACATTAGGGTTAAAATGATGGATTGTACTTTTATGTAACATGGTTTAGATCTAAAGTAGGTTGGTACTTAAAATGTAAATTAAGACTTTCATGTGGACTATATAATGAAGAAGTCTTCTTTCCTTTTTTCCCTTTTTTTTCATTCCAAGCCATGAAAAATGTGTTCTTCAAGCTCCTCAAATAGTGATGATCCACTTCATCTTCAAGCAATGAAGATATTTTGGAAAACATGGACCAAAATGACCTTGTTATATTTCACATGATGGCAACAATGGCTTCCAACACCAATGATTTGTTCAATTCACATAAGATGGAAGAATTGGGCGGGGGCTTCAATCTCTGGACCCAATCATTGGTGTCCAGGATGTTTTGGGTACAATGCAAGCCACACCGGCATTATTCAAGACTTTGACAAATGTTACATTGGAGGAATTTAATAAGTTGGCTACTTGATTGGTCTTTACATTAAAGCCTAGTATGCGAGATCCACAAGTGAGTTTCATCTTTCATTTCATGTTTTCAATTCTGAATTTTGGGGCTTAAGGTTAGGGCTAGGGTTTTAGGTTTAAATTTTGGATTTAGGTTTAAGGTTAAGGTTTTCAAGTCTGAATTTTAAGCTTTTGGGTGTAGTTTTCAGATTAGGGTTAACATTTTCAGTTCTGAATTTTAGGGTTTAGGTTTAAGGGGTTGATGTTAAGGTTTTAAGGTCTTAAATTTAGGGTGCAAGTTTTTGGGGATAAGGTTAGGGTTTTCAAGTCTGAACTTTAGGGTTTGGGTCTAGTTTAGGGGTTAGGGTTTGCACTTTCAGGTCTGAATTTTAGGGTTTAGATTTAAGGGGTTCATGTTAGGGTTTTCATATCTAAAATTTAGGGTTTAAGGTTAAAATTTTCTTGTTATGATTAAGGTGTAGGTTTCCAGGGTTGTGATTAGGGTTTTGGGTATGGTTTTGGAATTAGGGTTAGCATTTTCAGGTCTGAATTTTAAAGTTTAGGTTAAGGGGTTGTTGTTAGGATTTGCAAGTTTGAAATTTAGGGTTTAAAGTTGATTTTTGCAAGTTATGATTAATATGTAGGTTTTCGGGGTTATGGTTAGGGTTTTCTTGTCTAAATTTTAAGGTTTTGGGTTTAGTTTTGAAGTTAGGGTTAGCACTTTCAAGTCTGAATTTTAAGGTTTAGGTTTAAAGGGTTGAGGTTAAGATTTTCAAGTTTGAAATAATAGGTTATGGTTTATTTTTGCAAATTATGATTAGGGTGTAGGTTTTTGGCGTTAAGGTTAGGGTGTTCAAATTTGATGTTTTGTTTTACATCATAATAGGTGAAGTTCTAGTTGTATAAGGTAGGTTGTCAAAGTTGACACCTAAACAACGTCTCTTGAACTTCATTCTTTACATGAAGCATGACAATGACACTATGTATGCCACTTTTATGTGGAATTGGTCAAAATCTACATTATGTGATGATGCAATATTCATTGCATCATACATCAAACATGCACTTAAGGATGAAATCAGATGACCCACAACTAAGCAGAAGCTTAGTTTGGGTGTGCATTTGTAGGAAATAACAAGGTGTTTGGGTTTATTGATGGCATTTTGATTGAAATTCACAAACCTTAGTAGAATGAAACACATGGCACATGGTTTAATGGGTAGAAAAAGGTATATGCAACAAAAAACACCATCATTCTAAACCATCATGGGTTGTTCATCTACATAGACTTCAGTTATCCTAGCTCTTATCACAATGTGACCATCTTGTGGCTATAATTTTTACAAGAATTGGTGTTAATACTTCACCCATGGTGATGATTACTTTTAATACATATGGGGAAATCAAAGCTATATGGGTGAGGAGATGTTTATTATGCGAATAATAGGCAGATGGGAGCTAACACTAAATGTTGACCATGTTACAATTCAAGCCTACAACAAAATGCATGCAAGTTTTAAGGTGCAAATGGAATGGGGCATAGGTGGGTTGAAAAAAAAATGGAGGCTCCTCATGAATAGGTTTGATTCAACCAAACCAAAATATGTACATTTTTCCCAAACTACAACTTTTTTGTTTAATTTCCTACATAGGAGACACATGGACCTCACATATGAGGTTGTTGGTGATTTGATTATTAACCCAACCACACATGGTTAAGTTGGGGACTTCTAACTACAAATGCAAAATAGCTCTAACCCCTTCTCTAAATTCTTCTTCTGTGATAACATCTAATTCTTTAACTACTTTCAAAGTATTAATCTTCATTTTATTCAACTTCTCATTATTGATTTCCACCTTGCCAACTAGGAAGGCATCTTAAATCTGGAAAGTTGTTGAAAAGTGGGACTCCACTATTACCATGTTCTTGGACTAGCTTTGTAACATTTATAATATTTCCATTGATTTCTTACCATCATTTCTAGATGGTGTAGAATCCAAAGATGGGCTAGTATATGATGTAAAGGTTATATGTTTAAACTAATTAGAACCTAGGGTTTCAAGTATAAGTACAAATGCCCCGTCGATTAGACTTTGACATCTTTTTGAAATGTTCCTTGTTGCATGCCCATTTGTGGCCTTCAAACACTTTAACACTTGATCACATTATAATGTTATTTTTTCTAAGCCTTCTTAATTTGAAGTTCCTTTTTTTAATTCTTTCAAAATGTCCCGCAATCAGTCCTTGAAGGTTTTTTCTATAAGGTATGAATCAAGATAAATGGTTTGATATTCAGTGTAAACTTGCTTTCACACAAGAATAGGAATAAGTTGAGTAACATGCTTCTTACCCAAGTTATAATTTACAAAATGTAAGTTGTAAAATGTTATTATGGTGCTGAGTTGGACAAAGTCAACAAGTTGCCTTAGTAGCTTTTCCTTCCAAAGGGCTTTAAACTATGTAATGTCACAAACTCAAGTACCTAATTCTCTAATACATTTGGCTCTAAAGTTGTACTTGCCCAAAATTTAACCATCCCTAGAAACAAAGAATGGACCATTCACAACCAAATTTACATACATAATAAGCATTAGATATGACCTTAACTAATCAACTTTGTCACAACTTTAGCCTTGAGCTCGTGACCAAAACAACGGCTTACGAAAATGTGGGCCAAGAGGGAAGCCCGGGAATCACATTTCACGTTCCCGAGAATGTAAGAGAGTGTGAAGGAATGAACCCTCACACTCCCAAGTGAGCCCCCATTTTGGGAGTTGGAATCTTGGTGGACTCTCAAATTTTCAAAGAACAATTGCAGGGGTCAAAACTCACTGGATTAAGGAATTTTTATATGATTTGAAAGATCTTGGAATGTAGATGTCTAAAATGGGTTCGCATGACCCAATTAAACACGTAACAAACAAGTTATAGCCAAAAGAAGGGTCGGGAGTCAAATTGCCAATTTGACTACTGATCATTAAAAGTCAAGAATCACCCCAATATCCTTGCGTGAAGGTGAGGTGCGACATACCATTGGAAAGCTCTCAACAAGGGATACAACTCTGTTTCAAACCTCATTTCAATCAGAAGTTTGCACGTGAAGTTATGGGCCCACAAAGTTGTAGGAGTTCCAACTATGGGAATTTCAGGACTCCCACTTGGGAATCTCGGAACAAAAATGACATTTGGGTGTTGGTCCCATGGCCAGACACAAAATATACCTTAAACCTAATGGCTTCACCCAAGTGCGGGCCATGATGAATCTTGTGAGTTCGAGTTTGCCCGTGGCTTATCCTCGCACCAAAAGTGCTCCAACTATGCACTAACTAACTTATTATTTGGTTTTGTGCAAGTCCGTATGAGTGAATGATTGCATGTCATTCTTCTTAGTCCCATACCGGAACTCTAGCATGCCTTCTACCCCCAAAGTGTTACGAATCAGAGAATGTTCCCCAACTCCTTACTTTTTCACTACTTTCGCCTCAAACTCACATTTCAATTTATCAAGGAGCTTGGGAGCACGTCAAACCTTGCCACCAAAACAATCATTGGAATTCAATGATGAGATTTCAACCAATGGCTTTCAAGTCAAAATAACTACTATAAACATGGTTTATAAATCATCCAATGGATTTGGATTCAAAATTATCATTAGAAACATGGACATTTTTCAAGAATGTTTGAATACCATATTCATTAAAACCAAAAGACAAGAGTATATGTTTAAACTACAAACCCATACATGTAGGTTGTTAATTCATTTAAAAACCTTTTCACTACAACTTTAACATGAATTACCAAATTTTTAGAGCTGGAAAACTTAGGGTAAGGTTTTAAGGCCATACTTAGAATCACACACACACATCCAATCCATAAATAACTTAAAATCATTATGGTTGAAAATGCATAACTAAACTTTCAAAAATACATAAATACCCATACATATGCAATTTAGTAGACGTTATAAACTTAAAGGTTTTAGACATAGGAAGATAAGTTTCAGGCATTTTTGAGTACCATACTCATTAGGGGCAACATATTAAAGACTATGCTTAAACTATAAACCATTAACACATGTTGGTACTTCAAGTAAAAACCCTTAGGTTCCAAATTGAATTTCAGTTATGACACTTCAAGGCCATACTTAGAACCACACGCATGTAGTTTATAAAAAAAACATGAATCATTCTATTTAGACATAGACAAGGTACAAAAATACCTAGGCAAATTCAATCCCATAAACCTTATAAACTTGAAATCCATCAGATCGAAAAAGATGGGTTTTAGGTGTGTTTGAATACCATATTCATTAAGGGCAACATATTAAGGTCTATGCTTAACTACAAACCATAATCACAAGTTGCCACTTCAAATATAAACCCCTAGTTTCCAAACTAAATTTCAATCACTAGATTTTTATAACTACAAGTTTTAAGGTAGGATTTGAGGACAATACTGAAATTCACACACATCAAATTCATTGAAAACTTGAAATCATTTCCACTGCAAACCAAAAGCTAGGGTTTCAAAAATATGTAAATACTAACGCATAGTAAGTCTTTCAAAATGTGTCAAAGTTTATTGAACTATAAAACCAAAAAGACACATGAAGTTCCAAACCCAACCTTCAAACTAAAGTTTCAAATGTTTGCATCATCTAAGAAGGAAAACTTCAAATAATGAACTTCAAATTGCAAGCATTGTTTCAAAGAACACCTTGGAAATCTTTCCAAATAACAATAGTGTGGTAGTAAAACACATTGTGATATTTCACAATGTTTAAGGCATGCCAATCAAGGGACTCGCCCACAACTCTATGTCACACATGGTTTACTCAACAAAGGTGCCACATCATAGATGGGTCCAAAGGTGATTTTGGGAGGATATGTTCAATCACAAATGCATCCGTTAAAGGTGGCAATAGATGTTTTGGGTATTCTTTGAGGTTTTCATGACTATGGAGACATTTTGAAGGTTTAGGGTTTGGGTTACAAGGCACAATTTTTGGAGTTTGTGGAAGTGAAAACAAGTTTTCAATTTTTGGAAAGAAGATAAGATGTTTTGTTTCTAGTTTTGTAGGCTCAAAATCAGTTTGCTTCAAGTAATCTTTTAGCTAGCCACCAATTAAAGTTTGGAAAAAATCACAACCCTTGCAACATGTGAAAAATGGCCACAACAATAGGAGAAATGCTTGCCAAAAAGAAAGATTTTAAGTGAAACAATAAAATAGCTTTTCTTCTTCTTCCCCTAAGCTACCAAAACCATCTTGTTGGGCTAAACCTCACCTTAAAGATGTTGCAAGAATTTGTTGTTATAGAGCTTATTAAGATAAAATGGTACTCCTAAAAGCTCCATCCTTAGACCTCCCTTTGTACTCAAAACTCCCCCTGTCCTTAAAACACCTTCTAAAATTTGCAAGTTTCAAAGCTTGCGAAATTAGCTTCCTCAAGTTTGTTGTAGACCATCTTGATGAGTTTCATAAGCTTAAGCAATGACAAAGCTCTTACAAGTGTAGATGTAAGGTGATGAAATAGGAGGTTACAAGGTGACTCACAACATGAAATTAACGAAACTTCTATGGTAGGGACAAAAAGAGTCCCCTACTTTTCTTGCTTTCATTTGTAACAACCATGTATAATTCTTTACCCTTGGCACATTCCCTTTTACCATTCCTGATTTCTTCAACCTCAACACAAGTATGATGACTTTGCAACCATGTATAATTCTCTACCTCTAGCACACCCCCTTCTACTATTCTTGATTCCTTCAACCATAGCACAAGTATGATGACTTCGCTGCTTTCATGACCTTGGTTAGAGAATGACCCTAATCCGATTCCTCCATCGTGTTTAATCTTCCAAGATATGTGTGACTTGCACATTGGTCACCTTTTCTTAATGAGTTCTATTTCCTCCCAGGTTGCCTACTCTCAATCAATCAAATTCAATCTCATGTCCAAGCTTCCATCTCCCCACTTTAGAAATTCAGATATATTTTTTCTTGCCGTAAATCCTTTCACCAAAAAAATAAACAAGTTGCTCACAAAAGGATGTAAGCTTTAATGCTTGTCACAATGATGTTCATGAACTCATAGCATCTTCACAACTCAATCCTACCTAAAGGAAGTATGAAGAGCCACACTTTGATCCTTCCTAACTAAACCAGAAGAAACATTTTTCTAAGATTAATTTTGCAACTTTTCTTCAAAGAATTAAAACCGTAACAACAAAGGTCCAAAATTCCACAACTTCCTACTTGTGGTGGTGATACTTGTGAGCTTGCATCTTCATAGTTTAACCTAACAACCTTGAAGGTTGAGGCACTTGCTTTAATCCTTATTAATTGCACCAACAGGGAAAATTCTTTTCCGATCAACTTTGAATTTTTTTCCTGAATGAAAGAATAAAAAACCTAATATGAACAGTCCAAAAATATCACAATCTTCATTCAATGATTGTTGAAACAATCTTTGTTCATAGAACTCATCTTGTTCATAGCACGGTCTAACAACCTAAAGGCTACAAAATAGTTATTCATGGTTCAATAATAAATGATTCCCAATTCAACAAGGAGAAGAAACAAGTCTCACCGCATATTTGGGTTTTGAATTCTTTCTCTTGAATACAACAAACCCTAATAACAAAGGTCCAAGAAGAATTCCACAACTTGTTTCTAATCTTGTTGCTTGTTGTTGTGATGATGATGTTGATGGAGTTCTTCACATCTTCACGACTTAATTTAAAACCTTGAAGGAGGCTGAAGACTCATGGTTGAACTCATGTTTAATTTGATGTTGCTCATGGAACTCTTCACAATTTCACAGCTTAGTCTAAAACCCTAAAGGAGGTTGAAGACTCATGGCTGAACTCATGTTTAATCTGATCTTGTTCATGGAGCTCTTCACATTTTCACAACTCAATCTAAAATCCTGAAGGAGGTTGAAAACTCATGGCTGCCTCATGTTTTTCTGATGTTATGATGCACAAAATCCATTGGAAATTCCCAAAGAAAAACAAGCTAGGATGATAGAAAGCTTGGATCTCTTGTAGATTTGTTCTTCCATGAGAAACATATGTTACTGCCACAATAGAAGGACCATTGTTCTTTGAAGGAGAGAAGGAGAGTAGTACCCTACCTCAAAGTTGAAGTCAGAGCTGGAGACATCTTTGGATTTAGAGTTGTAGAAGGCGATGAGAACTTCCTTCATGCTAGGTTTTCCCTTCTAGTTGTCATCCAAGCAAGCTTTCGCCACCTTCACCACATTCTGCAATTGCTTTAATGAGTACTCAAAAGGTAATACTTCCAGTAAGAAAAAAATCAGCCAAAGACCTAGGACATGGACTTGCTTGCTTCTCATCTGCAACAATCGGTTTCTTCCTCCGCCAAAGCTCTTTGGTGGATTACCAACAGCTATGGTTCTACTTCCTTGTACAGAAAATGACGACGCCACCTAGGGTATGAAGCACCTCCTCCTATACACCAAAGACAACAATCACAACAACAAGCGGCTCTAAGTTCCATGATCATTCAATGGTGTCTCTCAGTAAAAGATTTGAAGGCTACTGTGGTGGTTAGTGGCGGGTAAAACTCGGGTAGGAAGGGCATGTGTAAGTAAATTCTGGTACCTACATGCATTTTTGTTTCGCTCCGGAGGGTAGAAAACAAGTATTGATACTCGTATCCCCGGCCCCTCCCTCGCGCGCTTCGCGCACCCGACGACAAACTGGATGCCGTCGCGAGATGCGATTTCTGCCTTGCAATGAGGAAAATGGAGGCGACAAGTCTGTGGCTGTCAGGGGCAATCTGAAGGAAAGAAGTGGCAAATTTATTTTCTTCCTATTTGGTTGTGATTCCGAGAGAGAATACTTTCTTGCTGTGTCTAACAAAATCTTTCACAAGGTGTTCCCGGAGTGCTACGATGCAAGCTTTATCGGGGCTAATGTCTTGCAGGAAAGTAGGCTTGCGAGAATCTTCCTCCTCCTGGCGGAACCGTTCAAATGGCAGGCATGTATGTATGTTTCGGAATGCATCCCCTCATGTGCTCTTATGTGTGTCTGTTTTGCTCAATCTGGCATGTGTCTTCTGTAAATTCTGTTGCCGACAAAGCTTAAAGTCGTCGTCAGGGTTTGCACGATTGAAGCACGGTGTCCTCTTGTCAACCTGAGCATTAGACGTAGTCATCAGTGCTTGGAGCCATTTCAATCGTCGAACCTCCTCTGAAAGGCTGTCCCTAAAAGAAAGAGAACTTTGTTGCCGATCGCATCAGTGAATTGTCTATGGTGTTTGATTTGATTGTAACCTGCAACATGCATGCGGTGTCCATGCCCTGTTTCTGGAGCACAGATTTACTGGTTTTTTAGCAGTGTGGAAAATGCAAAAATTCATGTTTCTTGGAATATTAATAGGAGGAGGCTGTGGTGAATTTCGATCTGCTCTGAAAGTGGAAAGAGGGAAGTGCTGTGCAACTTCTTTTTTGGATCTGCATGAAACTTTGCTCTGACACAGTGTTTTGCAGCTATTGGAGAGGTGTGCTCAGCAAGAAAATATTCCAGAGTTTTTCCTTAAAGGACATGGAAGGCAGAGCTATGTTCCTCTTACCTGTCAAGCATAGCTGAATACTTATGCCAAGTCCTTGTACCGAAGGAAAGGATCAACCACATTTGCTGCAGGGAGGGTGACCAATGGAGAAGACAGAGACACACAAAATGCATGGAGAACTCACTGTTGAGCAGGTTTTTATTTTTGGGACCCAAACTCCATGTTTCAAGGTAGGCTGCTGCTATCTAAATTTAACATTTCAGAAAATCTAGCATTTACCGGTGTTAAAGGTCTCTGAAGCATGTCTGTGACTGTTGCTGTTTTTCAAACTGCTCATTTGGCTTTGATGTATTTCATTGTGTTCTCTGTAATTTAGGGTTGGGATTCCTCTGTTTTTTTTCTCTGATGTGATATGTTTTCAGGTCTGATATATCTATAACCTTATTATTGGCTCATCTCTCAATTCTCTTCAGCTTGACTTAAATTGCAAGTATGGAAGAGTTCTCAGTCCTCATGAAGATATCATCTACAACCACTATTGGGATCTGATGAAGTCAGCTGGGAGTAATGTGTCAGATAGTCACTACCACTACTGTTGAAGGTGATGGTTTAAGATGCTGTGAGTCACACACACAAGGTTATGACCACACGCATTCTTGTTGTGTTTGTTTTGGTGTGGCCATAACTAACATAGAAGTCAAAGTGCTATTGTGGAATTTTCACTGTAATCTCATTAGATATGTTGCTGTTGATGGTCACTCAACATGTGAGAGGGATGAGTTCTATTTTTCACACTACAAACTTTTCATTATTCTGGTCTTCTTAGTTGGTATTTCTCCTCTCTTCCTCCTGCAGTTTGCTGTATGGTCTCTTATTGTTTGGTTGAAATCTCCTTACCCTTTTTATCAGGTCAACTGTCATCTTCTAAATAGCTTGACCCAATCTAAGTGTGGAGAGTTCCTAGGGCTATTATCTCTCAGCTTTCCCAAAAGAAGCTGGTTCACAAGTAGCACAAAGGCAACCATCTCCTTTAGGCTAGCTTCATTTACTGCAGTTCCAAATAGATGTCTCTGAGTTGATACTCTGTGAAAGAATATTGATTGAATAGCAAATGAATGAAAGAATGATGGCTGAATCATTGCCAAATTGTTACACCTGCAATGCTTTGACAATACATCAGAGCTTGTGTGGTAGGTGCATGATGGAGTGCACCTTCACTACAAGTACTGAAAGGGCATTCAAATCATTTAAGATCCTGTAGGGCTGACTGCCCATATTGCAGCCCTTGGGGATCTGTCTGTGTTATATCTATAATTCCTAACTCAACACTGGACTGCTGAGGTGTGTTAGTGCAATCATCCTTCCTGGACACAACCCTCCCTTCAGAAACTGGATCTGCAGATCGATACCTGAGTTGTCTCATCCATATGTGAGTACAAACTGTGACAGGAAGCTTGTATGGAGAGTACAAAAGTTTAGGGTTCAGGTGGGTGTTTATCATCTGGAATGTTGAAGTAAGTGTTGACTAAGTCCTGAACAGGTGACAACCCACTGCCTTCATGTCCTACTGTTGATCCAGGGCTCCACCCACTATTTGTCTGCTCAAATATCTGATCAAATGACAGCTCTGGTTGTCTCAAACTCGACTGAGAGCTGCCTACCTCAACACTGGCTTGCTGTTGCTGCTGCCCAGGCATATGTGCTGGCATGCTGGTACTTGCCTGCTCACCTTGTGGGGCTTGAAGATTGGTAGCTGGCATATCTTCAAACCTATACTGGATCACATTTGATGATCCAGGTTGCTGCAACACATTTGCAGAGCCATATGGGAAACCATAAACTGGTGGTGTCGTGGTTGGAGCTGCAGAGATGAATCTGCCATACCTTTGTGACCACGACTGTTGCTGGTCACTGATTGTCATAGATTGTTGCACTGAATCAGGACTCAAGTATGTTGTGTAAACTGCAGGCAAATTTGAAGGTGACCGTTGGATATCCATGCTGGAGATGTTGACAAGACTTGAGGTTGGAACTCTGGGTGCAGCACTCCAGCTCATCATGTTGGAAGAAGGCACCTGCCTCATTGAGTCCCCAGCTGCCATTGCCCTTGATGTGGAGGGAGCACGTGGTGATGTTGTCAAGGAAGTTGAAGATGTTTGTGACAATACCATTGTGGGAGAGGGAATGCTCAGAGGGGATGCCTCTTGGGGTTCCCTTGGAGGGTGGTCAGGGAAATTCAGTTTAGCTCTGGGCCCTCTGAAATTCCTAGCAGCAGCATCATAAGCTAAAGCAGCGTCTTCAGCAGTGTCAAATGTTCCTAGCCACACCCTCGCTGCTTTCTTTGGATCCCGTATTTCTGCTGCCCACTTCCCCCAAGGTCGCTGCCTCACTCCCCTGTAATGCCGCTTCTTTGCTGGTTGCACCACAGGTTGACTTGCAGGTTCCAATGGCCCAGTAGCTTCCATGGGTGAGTGCATTGCAGATGCCTCTCCCACCTCCACTGCTTGACCTTCCATAGGCTCAAATTTTGTGAGTTCATCTGCAACCAACCCACAGCAGTTCATTCAGACATTCAATCAGCAGTCTTGTCATAAAAGCTTCAGCACTGTCACTCCCCTGAAAACCCTCAATTCAGCTCATCTAAAACCCTTGATAGCTCCAAGAGGATCACAGAAATCCTCTAGAGAAAACTTGTCTGGGCTACACTTCACAAATCTCCTGCCAAACAATTCTCAACCTTGCCAGAATCGAGATCCAAATCAGGAACTCAGAAGAGGAAGAAGATTATGGACATACCTTTCACAGGCAGCGAGGAAAGTTCTGGTGAAGAAAGATCTGGTAGTTTCCCGGATCTCGAATGGTAGGTGATCTCAGGTTGGATGGACGCAGAGCTATAAGCGTTACTGCTACCGCTGCCTCCTTCCGAGCCTTCGATCATCATGCTCGACGTGTCTGTGCGACGCCTACTGGCTTCTGCCTCAGCAACCGTCTGCCATGCAGCAGCACTTGAGCTCTCCGGGTCGATCCACTGCAGTGTACTCCACAGTAGTTCCCCGTACTCTTCTTCTCCGTCTCTTTCTTGCTCCTCTGCTCGATATCGTTTCTGGCCCACCGTTGGGTCTCCCAGCTCTCCTCCTCCTCCTCCTCCTCCTCCTCCTCCTCCTCTCCTAATATCCCCGTATTGCTGACAGATATCATCCGGGGCACGGTGGCTTGAACTGGCCGCCTCGTACCTGTAATCTGTTGCTGCTGCTGCTGAGCCGGGAGCAGCCAGCGTCGCCGAAGGCTGAACTAAGGCGGACACCACGAGCGATACTTCAGAGAGTGGATTCGGCAGCCTCGACGTTATCCGGCTCACCGGCGGGCTACCATAGATGCTCGAATCGGGCGGGGATTCACTTGGTTCCAGTTTGCTTAATCTTACTGCTGCTTGCCTACACAGAATCTGCATAATTAGTTCCTGCACGCCTTCGAACAAATCTGCTATGGTACCCCTCTCCCCTTCAGCCTCCTCTCTCTCTCTCTCTCTCTCTCTCTCTCTCTCGCTCGCTCGCTCTTCTCGTGATGAGAGGCGCAGTGATTTTAGCCTCCTCCCTTGAGCGGCTTCATCCTATTCTCTCTATGATTAGCACATGAGCAATTTATCACCTTCTTCTCTCTTGGCGATTTCTCTCAACTTCGTCAAACAGCACCCCAACAGCACCTTCAAAAGACCAAAATTCACTGACCACATGAGAACTGTGTGCAATAGTAATTATCTGCAGATTGCCAAAACAAGATTGATTCAACCTAGGTACTGATCGTTTTGTTGAGTGACGCAACGATTTCAAGTCAGAGGGCATACGCCCAACAAAGGAGAAAGAAATGCACAGCAATGAAAAACCAGCTTCCTACACTTCCACTGCAATTCAAGACATTGCGAGCTCCCCTTGTGCAGATACGCCAAGACCCAATTCAATTCACTCCGATCCCAATTACGCACTACTACGACTACTACAGCTACTAGTATGGTCTTTGTGGTTTGCTCACAGCTTCTGGGATCCTGCTGGCTACTTCTTTTCCGATTTGCTTCCCAATTAAGCAGCACCTTAGTACCGTTTCTCTGTCAAGCCTAGCTTTCATCAACTGCTTTTTTTGAGAGACGATTGATGTTCATGTGGTGATGGGCAAACAAGCAACAACGTATGCTTCTGCAAGTGGGTATGAGGAGGAGTGATCCCTGCTTCTTAAGCAATTTCTTTTATTTTATAAATTGTGCCCTTTACTTGAAGAGCACTCCATCTCGGAGCCTGCAACTCCCCTGTAAAACCAATTAAACAAGCTACATCCCTTCCATCCACTGAATTTCAGCCTCATCAAATCTCTCTCTCTCTCTCCCTCCCTCCCTCTCTATGTGACCTTCTTTACACTACCAGCTCCTCTTATCTATCACTTTGATTTTGCTCCGAAAACAACAACAAATACAAAATCTGGCCGGTGGGTGCTTCATAACTAAATGACGCTAGAACAGCAGTTGATAGCTATACCTGCCTACGGTAGCAGCATGACGTACATGCAAACAACAAAAACTAATCTAGTACACAATCCACACATGTCTAGAGTAATAACAAGTGTGGACCCCAGCAAGCAAGGATAGGTCCAGCGAGGAAATGAAGCTGTTCGGGTTCAAGTGTTACAACTACACTCTCGTTCTCCACTACAACTTGGTTAGGGTCGTATCCGTTCAGACGAGAAGAATCTCACGTGTACTATTGTACCCTCTGAAGAAAATTGTAAAGTAGATCTGATAATCGTTTTTCCAAATTCTGGTGATACGGAAACTGAACTGTTGCCGTCCAATTCTATTCACAATATGTGTTTTGCTGTTGATGGTTTTTTTTCTTTTTTCTTTTTTTAGCCCCGAAATCTTTGTCTCCTTGTAAACAGGGAAGGAGGGAAAGGAAAGGATCACGTCGGAACCCTAGATGTTCGTTTAATGTTATTCTTGGCAAGACAATGATTTGTGGGCCGCAGCCTTCTTCTTCGTCGTCCTTTTCTTCTTCCGAGCGCAACACTTGCTTTGTTTGCTTCGAAACAGCAAGTGCAACACATGGCGCACCGCTGCTGGTTTGCTTTGGTGTTTGTACGTGTTCTCATTAGGACTGCGGCCCCGACCAGCAGCCTACTGCGCCGGAATTTTCTGGGCCACAAATAGGAGCCACTGGGAAAATAACACGTGGACGACCTTTGGACAAACCGGTTGTTTCGGCTGGGCTTTTGTAGTTCCTCTCTTTTCCTATTCAGCACGTTTGGTCAAATACGGGTCCACCCATGCAGTCCACCGACCACATATGTTGTTTCCTTTGTGTATATTGAATCTCTGTGTTTTTTAAAGGAATTTTTGTTTGTAGCCAAAGTGACTATCATCCATAGGAAGATGCAGAAGAAGTGGCAATCATCCCTAGAAGATTTAGCCAAATCTGGCTATCAACCAGAAATGAAGTACAAAACTAATTGGCCTTCTACACTTTTGTCTACACACCAAAAAACCAAAACGTATGTACATGAATACATGCATGGTACATGTATGGGGGGTTGTAGGCAAGAGAGATAGGCCTGGACTCACATGCAGATTTTAGTACATGAATTTGTTGGAATTTTGTTGGCGATTGTGCTGTGCCTACTGGCAATCAACACTTCTCTGCAGAGAATTTATGTATTTGTAAAAACAAGGTTCAGCAATTTCAATTTTATCTTTTAAGAATTTCAACAATTGAGTAATAAGATGCAAAATACACCCTGTATATGTGTAATAGTAACCCAATGGTTGAAACTATAACAATTTTACACACAAGTTGGGAGTTTGATTCTCAACAATTTCAACAACTATCAATAAAAAAAATTCTTTTTTTTGGCTATACCTTTTGCAAATGAGTTTGTACCAAACATCACTTGTAAGCAGCCTTTTTTTTTCAACTTTTTGGAACTTGGTGAACAAAACTGAACAAAAATTGTGGTTTTTAAAGTTTTTTTCATCATTTCTTGAAATTAAAATAATTAAAATAACCACATCTAGACCTTGGCACTTCCTAGGTTGCCACATTGTAGCAGCACTTTTGTAAAAATGCTACAGCCCACCGAGGAGAATCGCCAATTAATGCTAATTAATGATGGGAATTCTCGCCAGTGGACTATTTGGCGAATTTGGAAAAAAAAAATACCCTGGACTTGTAGAGAGGACATATGTCGTATCTTTTATGTATATTGATGCGTATGTGTATACGTTTATGTATGAATACGTGCATGGTGTGTGTGTGTTGGGGAGCTTGTGCGCGAGCGCGCGAGAGATTGAAGATAGACGCGCGTGCGGACTTTAGTACGTCAATCTGTTGGACATCAGTTGCCGATTTCGGTGGCTGAGGTGCTGGAGGCGGATCGTAGTGGACGGTGAGACGAAAGTAAAATATGTGGTTTCATGATGCTGCAGGTTTAAAGAAAAAGGAAAAATTTGAGCTGTGACTAGGATTTTGGGTGTGGGGATGATTGAATGAATGGGAAGAGTGTGGGTTGTCGAATTTGACTTTAATCTTGTCTGAAGAATGCTTTCTGTGCTGACGTCGGTGTTAATTTCGTCTGTTCTGAGTTTGCAACCAGGTTCGGATGGTTGTGAGATTGGAATATGTTTCGACGTCTCCTGTTTCTCTATTTTATTTTATTTTTCCTGCAAGTTTTGTGCTTTCGGGGAAGAAGAAGAAGAGAACACAGCCCATTACGAGCTCCTGCAGCTTAGGATTTCGATTTTTTGTTTTTGAAGGTATTTTAAATTAGCGTATTAGTACTTGCAGAGAGTAGGAATTGGAATTTCCTTCTTCTGCGAATTTGTTAGAAAGTCGAGGGGAGTCGTCAAATTGACTTATCACCCCTGACCCGTTTGGATTAGAAACGTCAATTGAATTCTCTCTCGTCTACCGATAGCGAGTTGGAAACGGAGTTATGTTTCCTGCTATTTTCGTCAGCGGATTCCGAAAGTCAAACACACTATTTGTGCATCGTTGGTGAACGACCTCTGGAGGCAGCAGCAAGCTTTCCTTTGAGTGCTTGGAAAGGAACCAGACGCAGACTCGTGAAACCTTTGTCCATTCGATAGGAGGAAGAGAGAGGGACGAGGATGTCCTGCTTCTCGGAACCAATTTAGGGTTTTGAAATTTAGGGTTCCTGTAGAAGGGGGGAAAAATCATCCATCCGTTGGAAGTCTGTTATAACCCTAAAACTTGCTGCCACCAAGTTGGTATTTGGTAAAGATTGCTTGGTACTTGCAATGTATCTATGTCCTTGGGAAGTTGAGACATGATACTAGTAGACTAATGCATGCATAGAGCTCGAAGGAATGGATAGAGATTGCCAAACATAAGAGCTTTGGTTATGTATACCATACCCACAACTGATGTTTGCCACAAAATAATTCACAAAAAGATCTAGCCAAAAAAAAGAGAGAAAAATATTATTGACGTTTGCTGAAATTGTTGAGAATTGAACTCCTCTCTCAACCATTGGGTTACTATTACCTACACACAACACAAGGAGTGCACTTTGCAGGCTTATTCCTCAATTGTTGAAATTCTGGAAAATTAAATTTCGAAACTGCCGAATCTTGTTTTGTAAAATAAACTATTTGTTTAAAAAAATCACCAAAGAAGTAAGTACCTATACCTCAGCTGTAGGTACATTGGTTCGGGAAAGTCTTGAGAATCTTTCACAACTTGAGATACATGGGAGCCTGGATATTGCACCAGCAGAGGTATCAAAAAACTCTCAGAAGGTTTGAAAAAATAACAAACATCTTCTCCTACGTCCACCATCAGCATGCAGGATGGATGATGTGTGAACAGGAAACACAATCTTTCATTGTATTCCTGTCCAATAGCTACCCACAGTGGTTAACCATCCACATGCATCTGCTTACGTAGTAGCTACCCACCAAGTGGCCTTACGTACTTACTTACCTAGATAGTAACCATGTATATTACCTACCTAGTTACATACAATACTTACCCACTGGCATAGCATAGGTACTTATTAACTTACATTAGTTACCTACTTACATATGACCACCTGTGCACCATCCACTGGATGCCTATTACTACTCAGTTGTGGATGAATCTTAACTAAGTTAACATTTGGTTTCACCTTGGTAACCAATTTTGTAAGAAATAGGTCTCACATATAGGTAGATAGGTAGGAAAACAGGTAAATACTAGGTAATAGCTGAGGCTATTTTTACTACCTATCTACTAAGTAACAACCTCCTTGTGAGTTGTTGGTAGGTAGGTTTTTTTTTTAAAAAACGCAATTGAGCTAACCACCATGGTTAGCTAGTGAGCTTGAGCTCGACAGAAAACTGTTTCCTGACCACTTACCCATTCATCCATCATTGGTGCACTGGATAAGGTACTCATCCACAACCGAGTCATGTTTCTCATGGATGCTGAGTCGCATAGTCCAGGAGAACCTGGGTGTAAGTAACCAGGGTGCAACCAGGATTTTATGCCATGTGCACCTTCTTCTAATACACACGTTTTCCTTAGAGAAACCAACTTTGCAATATACAGCTTCCAAAAGGGCGGAGTTAGGAAGAGATTTCATCACTTTCTTTTTGTAGAACTATAAACAAAGATCAACTTTCTCATAATGCACAGCTTGTCTGAAGCCTGGAGAAAATAATTTTGACTCAAAAGCTGTGGACTCTCTAATGAGTCCAATCTAATCTGCCTCTTTAAATTTGGGTGCCACTTCTGACAGCTCTTTTTTTGGGGGGGAAGGGGGGGGGTTGTTTATAGCTATTTGGGACCACCCTTTGGTACTTCTTTTTTTGGGTACCATTCATTCATTTATAGCAAAGTCTGCTCTTCATTGTAACTTTCCACCACTCCCCCAAAATAAGTTTTTTTATTTAAAAATTTTCCTTTCTTTCTTTCTTTTCTTTCTTTCCACTGCAGACAAGAAGTTCAATTGTGTACCTACACATCCATCCTCATGGGTTTCTTTTCAAAATGTGGCTCTGGGTGGCTTGTCTGTCTGGTGGCAGAAATGTGAATGGGGTCTCTATGACATTGCTTGCAGTGCTTTTTTGACTTCCAACTGGCTGAGAACTGCATAGTGACACAACACAAGAGGTGATCTGATGGTAATCTGTTGCTGATTCTTTAGAGGGAAAAAAAAAAAAGCTTACTAATAGAGGAAACCTATGCTTGACCACTTTTTCCTTCACTTTCCTGAAAATTTCCCAACAATAAAAAAATACACAAGTCTATGGATAGTCTCCATAGTAGGTACCACCTATCCAAGTCCCTTAGGCAAAAAGTTCTTCTGAACAATAATGTTAGGGGAAATATATTTTTCTTGCATCCAATGAGATGAGCCAGTATGAGTAGAACAACAGACCCAGTTTTTTTTTCCATTCTTTTTGGGTTCAAGGTTTTGCTGCCCCTAAAATGGTCCCTATATCTTTTCCCAATGGTTTTTCTCAATGATGTTCCAAACTTTTCCCTCATATGTTCTTTTTATTTCATCCCATAAGCTTTGTTCAAATGTTTCTTATGTTGTTCCCACAGTTCCCATGTGTCTCTCACACGTGTTCCTTGGTTTTAACCTCATTTGTTTTTGCCAAATGTGAAATACTATTCCAATTGTGGTATGTCCCCACCATTCCCATGTGTCTTTAAATGTCTTTGTCACATGTTTTCCATGTTGTTCCAAAAGTTCCCATATCCCTTTCATGTTGTTCCCAATTGCCCCACTTTTAGTCCCATGTTCCTTGCCCAAAGTCCTACTCTTTTAGCCTACATATGTTGGGAATATGGAAAAGCTAGACCAATTCTATCTTGAGACTCCAATCAGAGTATCCAAAGTTTGAAGCATTTTGTGTAGGCCAATCAACAAGTCTCATTACCAACCCAATACATTTTTTATTTTTTTTATTTTATTTTTGGCAAATGTGCAATTTTTGCATGGTCTAAGAACTAAACTGGGCTTCCCCCAAAAACCACTTGAGCTCAGGGGCTTTTGAATCCCTAACCAGCCCTTTGGGAAAATGGATATTGGGATCGGTCATGTTTGCTTCACAAGACTCAAGTTGGGGGTCAGTCTCTTACTCTTGTGCAAAAAGACAACAGAGGAGAGGAAGTCACCTTCCTTCTTGTGAAAATGGAAGCCAACCATTGAGTCCAAAGATTGAAAAAGGTGGTCAGACTAGATTTTGGTAGGTCTCTTACACACAAGTCAAGACCAACACCCCAAAAGCAAATGAAAGAAGACTTTACCTAAAAATGGCTCAAGACAACTTTGTGATGAAACACAAGTATGTTTCTTAAGTACATAATCCTTGGATTTTGCAATGCATGAGTAGACTCTCTCATTAGCCAATATTAATCCTCACAAAGACACTAGGTAATATGTATGTGGTTTATATACATGACTCTCCATTGTCAGCCAGTTTTTGCATTTCTAAGGCTAGCAACACTTTCTAGAAGTTCCTCAGTGATCTTGCTCTTGATGGTAGTTGGGATGACAAAGATGGGTTCTTTGCAAACCCCCCAAAAAAAAACACATATTTGAGTATCTCCACACAAGATAGACTTATCATATATCCAACATATGTATCATGAAGAACCATCTAAATTTGCTTCAAATATGATCCCTCTATGGTAAAGTATGATATGATGATGTTGGCAACATCCATTCCCATGCCCAAAATTGACCTTCATCCTCCATTAGATATAGGTGGCATCCATTAGTCTAGACAACCTTCATCATCCATGAGGTTAAAGGGTTAGGTCTAGGACCTTACTTCAAAAGGGTGTGCCTGGAGGACCTGTGAGATACCCTGGTAGCTGAGGTTTTGGCTGCAAAGTTGGTGGTTGGGAGTTCAAATCCCAACTAGACCCTTTCTCCTCATGCTATGTGAGAAGTGAGGACAATGAGTTACCTTGGTGCTGAGGGGTAAGCCTATTGCCAGAGGAAGCCTAGCTAGGCCAGAGTTACCTAAACTGTAAATCAATAGCTTTGCATTCCCATAAATGAATTGTTTTCTAATAATTATGAGGGTTGAGAGAATCAAAACTGAACTTTTTTAAAATAATGTATTTTACTGGGTAAAACATGGTTAGATGGCTCACTTTTAATATTTTGAAATTTTCACATCTTACATCAATTAAAAATATAAAATTTATCTTTTCCATCCTATAAATATTGATAAGTCATCATATAAATATCTTTAGACATCTGATTACTTTAAAAAGCTCATTTGAAAGGTTGGAGATTTCAATGTGAAATAGGAGAAATTTTTTTGACAAAAATCAAATCATTTTAAGTTTTTTAAATGAAATTTTCTTGTATGAGAAAAGTTTCAATGCATCATATTCTTAAATTTTTCATTGGATGGTGATTTATTTTATTTTATTTTTAACACTACTATGACGACTTTTTTTAATTCACACTTTTCATTTTTTATATATGACAAACACAATATCATCATTTCAAAAGTCCACTACGAGTTTATTCTTTTCTTATAACTCATCTATTTTCTTACATGATTTTTACTAAAGTCTATTGCAACATGGACAATTAAAATTAAAACCTAAGTGTTGAAATGACTTTACATTTTAAGTTCATTTGCAATTCAAAAAAATTACAACTTTGTAAGTTCAAACTATCCACCTAATTATGCTTTCACCCCACTCTTAACATAATTTGGAGGGGGAAATGAATCCTAATTGAAGAATTTGCCATGGCTTTGAAAAGCTTTTAACAAGGCTATACATATTTGTCTTGCATGTTTTAATTGGATTTTCTATTTCTCACAACTTCAAAGTCATGAAACACTAAAATGTGCCAATTTCATAAAGGTTTTTGGAAGTCCTAAGAATTTTTGTCATTTTCATATAATCTTCACCAAGATTTACATAATATCCCACAATGTTTAAAGTAGTCTTTCTTGTAGTGGTCTAGGCTATGGTGAAAGCAATGTGAGTCCATACATGATGAAGATATGATCCAATTTTGATTCCAATTGGAATAAATATCTTTTTAACCTAATATATGTAATTGAAAAGAATAAGACTTATACGTCAAGTGCATCAATTTATCACGTTTATCTCGAAATTTTTACCCCTTTGTCATAGTCACAAAGAGTTAATGAACATCTCTCAAAATTTTCATAATTGTGTTATTGTATAATCCAAAATTGCCACCAATTTATATCACTTAACAGACATATTTAGTCAGAAAAATGAATTCGACATTCAAACATCAAGAGGAAGATAGTGCATTCACATGTTGAAAACATACATGTTTCATGATGGTTGTGGACTTTCAAAATCGTGATTTTTGAGAAATGCAATTTTAGGACTTTAAGAAAATGCCATTGGGATGCAATGCCATGGTGAGATACAAAGTATACTATAGGGAAAGTGATACCTCATGTAGGAATTGGGTTGTGTGGTGAATCGAAGTGAACACCTAAGGAGTTCACAATGAACTAATGATCCTTATATTTGTTTGTGCA
Source organism: Sphagnum tenellum (assembly GCA_963921925.1). Taxonomy (NCBI): domain Eukaryota; kingdom Viridiplantae; phylum Streptophyta; class Sphagnopsida; order Sphagnales; family Sphagnaceae; genus Sphagnum; species Sphagnum tenellum. The sequence goes on along the minus strand of OY998142.1, from coordinate 13,148,027 downwards.
ATTGAAATGATTGAAAAATAAATGTGAAGTGTCATTTTGTATCGTTCATCCCAAAGTTTTCAACCCTCAATTTCAATTGCAAGGAATCAAGGAACATGCTCCAAGTTTGCAATTTTTCAATCTAAAAAATATATATCATTGACCTTTGAAAACTATCATGACCGAAAAAATCCCAATGTGCACAAGGACAAATGATAACCAAAACACAATTCAACCTTAATTCAACCACATATTAATGGTAATTTAAAACAAGTGAGAAAAATGTGCAATAAAATATTCAAATGAACTTTCCATTAGAAAAAAAAATGTTAGAAACATGAAACAAAAAAAACATTCAAACATAAATGACACACCTCTAGGTTTGTCAAATGGTATCGAATGATAGATAATCTTGTTAAATCTTGATTTTGCAATGGCGCACTATTTAGCTTTCACAAATAAAAAAGGTTTGAGAACTTCGAAATAAGATTAGGAAAAACTCATTAAGTTGAATTCAAGGAAAAGTCAATATGCGCAAATAAAAAAGAATGGTAGGTAATGCAAATTGAATCAAATTGGTGCACAAACAAACCAATGGGCCCCAAGGGTGAGTGCATGGCTTTTTGTTCACTTGATCACTCTTTCTTTCCATTTGGCCTTGGATGTTTTTGCTCTTGTGTTGTGCACCAAGTTGACCATCCCCCATCCTTTAGGTCTTGGGTTGATTCATTGCATTTGTGGGCAACCTTTAGATTTAGAGGGGACCCACCTTCTTCATTGTTCTCATGATGGGGAAAGGATTGCAGTTAATGATGTCATTTGGGATGTTTTTGCTTCCGTTATGAAGGATACAAGGGTTCATGTTGTGCATGAGCAAACCAATGTAGTTTTTATGCCCTCCTTTTATTTTCTTATTGACATGTTGACATCATGTTATCAACTAGTGGCATTCGCACCTCGACCAATGTTATCATTGCCAATCCCATTTAAGCAAATTTGGTTTCGTGTGTTGCTTCATTTCATGGGGCACTACAATAGTGGTAGCTCAAACAAAAGCACGACTTTACCATGATCAACACCCAATGGATGCGTCCCCTTGCCATAGAAGTTTTTTATTCTTTGCACCAAGAAGCGAACCATTGCCCTCAGTCATATTCTTATCTAATTTGTAAATGAAAAACCATCTAGCATCAAGTCATGTGCACTAAGCCTTGGTGATGCTATTGCTCCCATGAGTTGAACTCCTTCCATTTCCAAAGATAAATACATGAAAAGTAGGCTTATGTGTATTTGCCGGGCATTTCAAACCTTGTATTCAACAGGATTGAAAACTGATAAGAAGGACTCAGATTGAGACCTTCCAACAACTGTATGAAGCAGATACGAAGCCTAATTCAAGGACTCAAAATCTTGTAGATGTCTATGAACTTCAAGATATGCCCACAGAAAGTTTCAAGGACCTCAGAAGGCCCAAGCACCCCTGGGTTTTAGAGACACATGATGATCCCCAGCAGCATGGAGGAGTTTTCTGCAAGAATGACACACCTGACAATGCACACACTCAATAATATTGTACACCATGCCATCGGCCCAAGCAAATGTGTGAGGAGATTCCACCTACAGCACGCATATATATATATTTTTTGACGCACTTCACCAATTCAAATCCAAGGACTTTTGAGCCTTTTTAGAGCATGGCAGTGTCGTTATTGGGAGTGCCCATAACAAGAGATGGGACTGCTACATGCCCATAATGAAGATGGGTTGCCACATAAAAACAAGTTGCATTGTAGAGAAAAATGAGCACAACTCAATTACCTTCTGAAAAATACCAAAGAAGAAAGACTGGCCAGATTGCTCTACCCAACAATCACCATCTTTTGCTTGGTGGTAGCCTTGGCACTCTTGCACAACCAACAAGAGTTCAATATTGTCAGAATTTTGAACCTCTTATTGCATCTCCATGGGATTGCAGAGAAAATTTCCACAAAGTAAAACTTTGAAAGTAACCATTCCATCAGTGCCAGCCCAACCAAAACAAATTTGAATGTGGTCTTAACCTTGTGAGCGCTACTCACAACATATCAGACCATCAGCAGCGGCATTGACAGGCATTGACTAGGTACCATTACTCCTCACTGAGTACTTTGATTCCTGACAGTGGGTTTAGACAGGGATTTAATCTGCTCAAATTTTGGGGAGACAAAACAACAAAAACTCTGCATGCTGAGTTCTCTTTCATTCCCAGAAGCAATGGGGAGGCTCATATAACAAAAACCCGTTGAAGAATTTTCTACATTGCAGCACACTTCTTTAGATATCTTTTCAAGCACAAAAGAAGCTCACTTGACACAACCTTGCTTGAATCTTATTCTTGTCAGTAGATATCCACAAGTGGCTATCTCCACACATCTGACACAAGATCCTACGAGAATCAGCTGGAATGTCTTCATTGCCTTCATCTTCTGAGTGTTGACAGCTATGTTGAGGAGATCCACATCTGCCACTCTGCACAATTTTTGACATATGTTTTGATCAAAAAGTTCATTGACAAACAATCTACACATTTCTGCACAGGAACAAACACCCCAGAACAGTGGACTTGATCTGCTTAGTGGATGAAGCAATCTCTTTCAAGAGCTTGGGTTGTAATATAACTTCTAAATCGCACTGGAATTGACAGTGGCACACAAGAATAATGCATACCATATGAACAATGTGGTGACGTTGATGGAAATTTTTTAGAACTTCTTGCTGTCACAGCTCTATCATCGTAACACCTCTGTTTGGTTGCATCCAGCAACACCTTGTTCTGCAAACATCCCCAGATTTATCTGAAGACTGAACAAACTTAGTACATTTGTCTCCACATACTCCATCATAAAGACCCAAAAAGGGGGGATACATTCTGCCACAGAGAAAGGTCTCTTGCTTTGTTGATTGTTAAAACCTTGCATCAACTTATTGACCACAGACTAATGGACTTTTACATGATGAGAAATGCGAGTCCCAATAGGTACAAGTGTTTGCAGGATACCTCATATGCATTTGCAATCTCTTGAAGGCCTCTTCTGCTTTCCTATTTCCACCATTTTTGTCAGGATGACACCAGCATTGCCTGCCATGTCCCTTGCAGTTTAATATACCAGCCTATGATATCTAGGCAGTAAGAAAATAGCAAGTCAGCTGCAAACACAAAAACCCCATGTCACTCTTGAGAATGAGTCATCATTTGGCACATGCAGTACAAAGATAGACCAGAATTGTCTGACATACATGTCCATTGTGGTTTGAAATTCAGCCTATGATGATATCTAGGGAACAAGCAATAGAAAAGTCAACTGCAAATGCACACCCCATCTAGCTCCATGTGAATGAACCATTCGAGTACTATTTGAGCAATCCCTGCAACTGGAAGTATTTTGTGTATGAAATTCAAGGTCTGCTGCTATCAAGATCTATGGAAGTAATGTCAAAGAACTTGACAAGGAGTGCTGCACCTTCTTCTGATACCTCTCATTTGAGGACAGAAAGGTTAATTGTAAGCAAACAGAAGCTGTCCATGGGCTCCTTGTGCAGCATTTCTTGCTTGTCACATCACATCTCCTCCTCCTCAAAGCATAAGTGCAGCAGATCACAATACTGCTACAGGTGAAATTTGAACTAGAACATTGGAAAGCTCCTAACCACCAGCCCAGTATCAGAAGAATACATACAGATCAGATGCTGCACCAGAGAAAAATGATAGAAAGACATTTGCAGTGAGCCAATAAGGCCTTCAACCACATTATGGGAGGACTTAAAAAGCAGCCTCATCATGCTGATGCCAGGAACCACATTTACCAAACGTAGTGATCAAGGTTGATCTCCTTGAACGTTTGTCCTTTGTGTTTCTCTTCAGAAATGGTGATTTCTCTTTTATTCTTGGAATTACACATTGCTGGGATGTTGTTGAGCATGTAAAAGATATGAAAAACATAACAACCACATGGACAAAACAGCAATCATGGCAGACAGACAGAGAGACAGAGAGCAATCATTCAATGTGCATCATGACAAGTGAAAAACAGAACTGCTAAATGTGTGAGAGCAACAATATTCAGATGGCAAGCAAAGAATTCTGCAAAAGATTGGTTGCAATTCAAAAGAAACACTCAAAGAGGACTCCAAATTTCTGGAGTGGAAGAGATATGATGATTGACATTATCAGGTTCACAAGAGCATGTTGAGGCCAATGAGGAAGAGTTCAAATGAACACATTTGAACCCCAGATGTTCAACAGTGGTACAGACTGTTATGAGCGTCAAAACTCACGATGTAATCAGACCTTCACCTTCATCATCAAATGACTAGCTTGCAATGATCCTCACTGACTTCATCATCAAATGACTAGCTTGCAATGACTCCTCACTGACTTCATCAACTCCCTGCCAACAGTGGGTGTAGAAAAATGGTATGTAACAGTCTATCTGAGAATTTGTGAAAACATTCACTTCCTGCCATTGCAGCAGACCTTGATCAATGCTCCTTGATAATTTGCTGCAAATCTCTCCTAGTGACTACTCCCTTCAGCAGCAGTTTGGATTTTTCATCACTTTCTCTGTCTCAGGTACATGATTACACAGCAGCTTCCTCTACTCCTACTTCTCAAGCTCCCACCTGGATAAGACCAAAGACACTACTGTAACCATAATCCTGATTTCCAGTTGCAATTGTCACACAGGCCTCCACATACATGGCTTGAAGACCAAAAAACAAGGGTTCCAACCTCCTCCAACACAATCATAGCTCAAGAATTCAGAGCTTAGTTGTGAGCTTGTGGGGGTGATGAAACAACAACAATAAAAACATCCCGAAGTGTGATCCAGGAAGACCACCACCATCAAAAAAGCTGCAAAATCTTCAGAAACCTGGAAGCAACAAAAAAAAAAGTTCATACAAAACACTTCATATCAATATTCAAAGCTGTCAGAAAAATCCAAAAACTAAGGAATAATTCTTGCAAATTCTTGTCATAAATGCACATGAATTTTATCAAATGGCAAGAATTTGTAGAGAGAAAGATTGGTAAGAAGAAAAGCTGCAATAGGACCCAACAACTTAGTTGTTATTATTCCTTCTTCACAACCATAAGAACCAATAGTCATTATATATCCTTAATGATCATATTTATTCACAATCCATATTAATTAGTTATGGGTGCATTCCAAAGTTCAAGTGCTTTTTTCTTTTGGCAATAGGTCACTTGGAATGACTCTTCACCAAAAAAATATTATATTTTAATATTCTTGAAATAAAAGCTTTTATTATCAATATGGTAATTGTGAAAGCTTTTCACTTTAGCTTCACTTATATACAATACAAGAACACATTTTTGAAAAAATAAATAAATGGGATAAATTGGTGCTATTGCAAAACATCATGGGTGCACATTCTTGGGTGCATCTTAGATACATGTTGTCCCACCTCATCATTTGAGTATAATTTTCATTCTTAATCTTATTCATAGTCACTTTTGGCCTAAGCTTTTTCAAGAGCTTAGGTATCTATTTTGATTTATATTAATTTATAATTTTTCATTCCTAATTTTATTCGTCATCATTTTTGGCTTAAGCTTTTTCAAGAGCTTAGGTACCTACTGTGATTTGTATTAATTTATTGTGTTGGATCTCAAAGTTTCTTTTCATTTTTTTATTTTTTATTTTTTTTAATTTTTTTGTCTGTTTAAGAGCCCACATTGATTGATCCATCACCAAACTCTGGACACTTAAACACACATGCACAAAACAGAAGTTACATTTTTTACATTAATTTATATGGTCGTGTAAAATTGTGTATTTGTAAAACAAATCCTCTAAAAGAAACCAAAATCCTTCAAGATTTTATAACTCTATATATAACTAATCTCAAGTTTCAACACAAGCCAAAAAAAATATCATCTTTCAAAAATCTTCATATAAAAATAGACCTATTATTTATCTAGGGGCCAAAATCCATTAAGCTACTATATATACTCTATAATGAATCTAAACACAATATCCTTGCCTTGGTCGGTAAGGCCAAAAAAATTCATTATGCCATGTACACTTAATGAAATGTAAATATTAAACAATATACATGCACAACAAACACCGATATACAAACCCTTCCTCTCCTACCTCATAATACCCACCAAGTAGGAACGTTTCCATAAACAAAATGTTCCCCCCTAAATGAGCTTTTAAAACTAAATTTGAATTTTTTGCATCACAGAGTTCCAGATAAATAAATTAGTAAATAAATCAAATAAATAAAAAATAATTTAGACCCTAAACAACTCCCTTTTTATTTTTATGTGTATTTTGAGAGATCTCCCCCAGCAGAAGAACCCCAGGGCATTATGCCGCGGGAGCTTCCCAATGTTATATGTTCCCATGTTCCCATGGAAATATTTCTTTTCTACCAAACAAAGAAGCAGAAAAAAAGAAAGTTGTTTACATAAGGGGAGGTTCCCATACATGTGCGTTCTCTTGACGTTTGGGAACACCCTCCGATGCCCCTCCATCAAGAGAATGCACTCATATGGGACTCTCTCTCTCTTTGCAAAATAAATTTTATTTTTGAGCAAAATAAATTCCCCATCTTTGTGTGTTTTGGTTTCAAGATTTATAAGTGAGTTGACGTATTATTTATTCTAAGGAATTCAAGAAATTTTGGCAAGAGTTTTCCATTGAGAGGGATTTGACACAATTTGGAACACCAAAAAAAATGGGTCCTTGATTAGGATCACAAAGGGTTCACTTGGAAACTAACCCAAATTATATATTGATGAATTAAATTAAACCAAAAATGATGTACCATTATGCAAAGGTGGATGAAAGTGTTTTGTTGTTGTGTGGCCGCCAGAGTGAACCAGCACCCACCATGGATGGATGGTGTGTGGACATGACACATTTTCTCATTGGCTTCTTGTACCCCAGCTTACCTCCCCATGGCTGAGGGTTCTCAAAGTGTACCAGTCCGGGCAGGGGTTCTAAAATTGGGGTTCATCCAACTTGATGGCATCAAAATGCAGAGTTCAATGGATGAGATTTATAGAATGTGTTGTTTTCAGCAATGGAGCCAAGGAAATCAAATTGATGCAAACATTTGAATAACTAGGATAAAAAATTAATTTAAAAAAATCCTGCAATGGAAATTAAATCTCATAGGCAGTAGAATTTATTTTTTGTTGGCTAATTTTTTCTATTTGGCCAAACAGTTCAAAAAGTAATATTTCGTCAAATGTTCCCTCTTTTTAAATTTCCAAATACATGAAAAGAAATCACCATGTTTCTACACAAGCAAGTAGCCAACATATAAAATGATTTTAATAAATTTATACTTTCATAGCTGGTCTATATCCAAACATGGCTAAATCTCATTATGGATGATTGCCAATGCGGCAACATCACAAAAGAAATTAAAACTTTGATAGGTAGGTGTTAATTTTGATACCTATATATGGGTAGCCTTTTCCTTTAATGGGAAAGTGGCAAATACATGTAGGCCCCAAAAAAAAATCATCTAGGATTGAAAGTTGAAAATTCAAAGTCTATAAATCATCAAATAATTATTTCAAATAATTTAAAATACTGAGAACTAGAGAAAGGTTTTTTTTTCCAACAAATTTTGTCATTTTTCCTGCAAAAGGTTTTTTTCCTTTTTTTTCCTAGCTTAAATTTGACTATCTTTTCATTTTTTGGGGGAAAAAATGCCAATCTTTTTGTATAAAAAAAATTTAAAAACTATACCTGCCTCAAAATTGTTATTATGAAGTTGTTTCTTTATTTATTTTTCATCTTAAGAGACTTCTTAAGTATTCTAATCATGGATAACCGAAATGTCCCTAGTAAGTAAATATTTGAAGCAAGGTTTGAAGGAATATTGGGTCTAGTTTAATTGTCTCCTCCCCATCTAAATTAAAAGAGTGATGCAAAAAATATTACTTTAAAGGTGTGTTCACACTTGGTGTTAGGGATTATAGTGTTGAGTCTTCTAACATTGTGCTAGTCATTTAAGACTTAAGCTACTTATTATGAAAAAAAATATGTTAAGTTAGCATTCACTTAATATTAAATTATCACCTATTTAACATTGTGTGCAACCTTGGATGTCACTTAGATTTTCATTTAACACTAACTTAACATCAAGTGTGAATCCACCATAAATTATACACCAAAGGAGAGGCTGATGAGATCCTTCAAGAAACCCATATTATGTTTATTGAGAAAAACAAAATCCCTAAACACACAAAGCAATAGCTAACCAAACCCACAGCTAAGGATGAATTATTTTCAACTATGGGTGCAATGGCAAAGGAGAAAGTTCACGATCAATCAACATTGCTATCACTCAAGTATATCCTAAAAAATATTCTCTTAACGCATTAAACAACTTCATGGACTAAAAAACCCAAGCAATCAATAATAGTCCTTAAACCTAATTTTTCCAAAGCATTTGACAAGGTGGATTGGAACTTCTTATTTGGTTGCATGGAAAAGCTGGAAATTCTAACAATTTTTTTATTAACATGACAAAATTACTTTTCTTAGGAGCCAATGTTAGCGTGGTGGTTAATGAAAAGGCTTCTGAAGGATTTTCAATCAAAAGAGAGGCACAAAAAGGTTGTCAAAGCCTACTTTTAATTATTAGGGTAAGTGTTCAATGCCATGGTCCTAAAATAGCTTATTGCGAAGAGAATCCAAAGGTTCCAACTCCCAAGATCTGAAGGGTAACATTTGATAACCCAACATGCAAATGTTACAAGCTTTATGATAAAGCGTCGCATGTTAGTTTCTATCAAGGTTCTAGCACAAGTTCTATAACTATTTTGCCTTGCTTTAAACCTCTTCAGTAAGGAATCCAAGTTGGTTGCATTTTGGGTAGGAGTGATGCAAGGAAATAGGCCATACTAGACCCAGACATTTAAATGGACTTGGGCCCCTTTGAAAACTATATCAAATCATTTGGAACTCCTTTCCACTTTACCATGGAATTGATTGAAACAAATAGTATATTCCTATAAAATATTTGTTAAAAATTGAATTATTTGTTAATTGCCAAACTTTCTTTGACAAGTAAGAAAGTAGCAATAAACAACATCCTTTTATCCACCTCGTGTTATTTTGTTGAACCGAAAAATGCATCTAGAAAACCACCTAGTTGCTTAAAAATTACCTTTGGGTTGGTTCTACCCATAATGGTTGTTGTAGGCTTGCATGGGATCAATGTTATGCAAAGGAAAAAGAAGCTCCTTTAAGGCTAGTGGATCTAATTGAACCAATGGATGCACTCCTATCTAAATGGGTATTACATGCCCTTGAGCATGGGGATTTTAATTTGCAAGAATTCCAAAAGATGTCACTTAAGAAATTATCAACTTCACAAAAGTGGCAAATGGCTACCTAACTTAAAATGGTGTGTGCAAAAGAACCATAAGCAAGCCCTAAGCTTTGTGCTTTGGAATAGGGTAAATAAAACCTAAGCCAAAATGGTTCCAAATGTTTTGGAAGAGATCTTGGCAATAAAGTTTTGGTGAAATAAATCAATCCAATCTTGGGATGAAAGCTTTTCAAAAGATAAAACTATTGAACTACATTCACTAAGATGGATCACAATCAATGATGCATAGATGGTTAATGTTGATAGGTTTACTATTAAAGACAAGATTTGTGAGAAGTTCACAATGTTTTCAAAAGAACAAGTAAGATACAATAGAATTGTAACTAAACTAAAAGAGAAATGGAGTAGGCTCAAAAGATCTCATGAGATGGATGTTTGACTAGGAAATGAATTAGATTATACAAGGATAACAAGCTCTTCCCCTCCTTGGTGTGCCAACCTTCTCTTAAATTCACACCAAAGTGTGAAGAAGGAAACCAAAAATTCAACATCCCTTGGGAGGTGAAGTTATACTCCATTGGGTTTAATCTATAAACCATGACCTTCCTAAAACAAAAATATATAATAGTCAAAGCCTCTAAGTTTTGTGAGGGCAAGGTAGCACATATCAAGGTGATAGAAGTGATAAAGGACCCACAAAAGGCTCATTTCTTTAGCTTTGGAGGTAAAGTAGGGGTTATAAAACTTGACCCAAAAGCTTATTCATGGAAAGGAGGGGAGTTGCTTATCTCTTTTATTATAGCACTAAGGAGGAAAATGTTAAAATGTTTTAAACCCAATTCTAACATCACATAAAAATGATGAATTGAACTTCTCCTTCCCAACCTTCAAATTAAGGTGGTCCAACCTATAAAATAAATGGTTGTGCAAAAAGGTCAAATTCATATGGGTAGTTTAGAACAAGGTAGTTGCAATGAACAAATGGCAAGCAAAGGTGAATGTTTCAATCAATTGAACTTGCCAAATATGTGACATTGGGGAAATATCTATTGTGCACAAATTTTAGGAATGCACACATGTTTGATGCAAGTGGGACTTCACAAGGGAAATTATGCAGTACATATTGCACAACCCTAGGCTAACCCAACAACCAAATGCAATGCATTGGAAACAAATTGCATATTTGTTACCAGAGTCCCAAGATTTTTTTTTGGTGGTCAAAGAGTTATGGTACATGTTTAAAGGCATTGTAATATGGACCATTTGGATTAAATGAATTGATTTGGTCTTCAATAATGTTAGCTAGGACTACTTAATGTCCAAGGAACTATTTGGGACACCTGAATCAACTATGGCAAAGCTAAGTGGGACAAATCTTCTATAAAATTCTCCTTTACTAAAGGGATGAATTACTTGGAAAGATTTGACAAATGTTATTCATGCCACGTTTGACAAATTTGTTGAATGGCACCATCATGTGCCTTGTAAAGATTTTATTAATTAATCGCATGCCTTGAGCATGTGGTGGCATTCCCCCTCACAAGCTTCATATTTTCTTTTCTACTTGCAATGAATGTTTTCATTTATGCCAAAAAAATAAATAAATTAGAAAAAAAATTGCAAAATTTTGACACACTTGCTAAATGGGTAAAAACATGGTAAACTATACAAAAAAAAGTGAATGTTTCTAGATTTACCTTGTATCATGCATATAAGACCAAATAAGTAACATAAAAACGGGTGGAAATATAATTATAAAATAGCCTGCAACTCTATTGTTACTATAAAAATTCTTTTAAAAAAAAGGATTAAACAATTTTAAAAGTAGACCAAAAATATCCCAATTTACCAAGTGGTAGATTTGTAAATGAGGATACTTTTAACCTACTTTTAAAACTTAGTTGCTACATTACTTTTGGGGATACATATATCATTATAGTTTTGAGGTGTGGCCCTAATAGAAAATAAACAATCTATCTATTAAAACCTACTTACCACATATTTTACAAAAGTCCACACTACAAAAAGTACATCAAAAGTAGATTGGAAGATCTATTTGTATTTTTTTAAATCTACATTCAACCTACTTTTACAATGTGAAGTTTGAAAGATAATGCATAATAATGAAGAACTATCTTGTCTTTGATCATTCAAATAAAAATATCACATACATATGGTTTATGATGGATTTTGTTGTTATGTTTTTTCAATTTGTCAAGTAGACTTCCAAGGAGATTTAGTTGTGTACTTTACCATGTTTATGCCCAAAGAGATTCTCTTCCTTATTTTGCTAGAGTTTTCCATTGTGTACATGCAATGTCATAGGCAATTATCTAAAAAATATTTGAATTTGAGATATTGAAATTTTCAATATTATCAATAATTATAGAGTGAATGAAAAACCTTTTCCTTATTTGTTATACTTTAAAGAACAAGAAGTAACATCATATGACTTGTTACTGGGGTGATATCTCAATGCTACTTGTCAATTAAGATGTTTCAAATTTTAGATACAAAGGATTACATGCATTTTATGATAATGGAATTTTTTTTTAGTTAGGAATGATCAGTTGAATACATAAATTTCAACAAAAGGATCATGTATGTTTCTATACATGCCATTGTTATGAACTAATAATACAAATTGATGTTAGTCTAATCTATAAACTTATGCATGGTATATAATCTAATTTATATAGTTGATTCTTTAGAAAATTGAAAATGCAAGGTTATATATTTCTTTTTTTGGGCTTGCTTATGAAAAAATTACTTAATGTCAAACATCAATATGAGGAATGGAAAGAATTTGGCTAGAACTTAGCCAAAAATCAATATTTTGACTCAATGTTAAAACAAGTTTAATATGTTCAAAAGTTTATTCCGAACCAACATGGGTATATGGTACATACCAATGTTGTCTAATTATCCAATTTCATCTAAATATGCATGTGCATAATGGCTGGATATGTATTCATACATATTCGAATTTTTTAATTATTTTCATAACCAACTATGTGCATTACCCTCGGATGCCTAATTGTTTTATTATTTTTATCTTTAACCATATCTGTCCAAAGGGGTTTTCAAAAGTTGATATCCAACTATTAGGGTTTTTAAAAATCCAAATATGTATTTCATTTAGGGTTTAAGCTTTTTAGTTAGGTTTAGGTTTAAAAGGAACAAAAAACTTGTCATTTTCAAGTTTTCAACACTATGGTTTTTGCATTTTGTGTTTGTGTTTAGTTTTGTTTCGAGTTGCAAGTTTATGCTCTCAAGTTTGTTGTTTCATTAGATTAATGTGTGGTGCTTTATTTTCTTAACATTTGGTGCTTTCTTTTGTGTTTGGTGCTTTGCTTTTTAGTGTTTGGTGTTTTGGTTTCTTGGTGTTATGCTCTCTTTGCGTTTAAGCTTAGTTTTGGATGCAACTTCAAGAGGTGCAATGTGCAACTTGAAGAAACTTGAAAAAGTTCTTCATAGTAAAGTAAGCTCCTAACCCTAAACCTTTTTTTTGTTTATCAAACACTATGAGTTTCCAGCATTGTTTTTGGGCACTATTCTTTTTCAAGCACTGTGATTTCTTGGCATTGTTTCTAGGCATTGTGCTTTCTCAAATGTCATGGTTTCTTAGATTTGTTTATGGGCATTATGCTTTTTCAAGCATCATGGTTTCTTAGCATTGTTTATGGGCATTCTATTTTTTCGAGCACTGTGGTTTTTCAACATTGTTTATGGGCACTATGCTTTTTCAAGTGTTGTGGTTTCTTAGTGTTGTTTGTGGGTAGTGTGCTTTTTCAAACTAAATAGTGTGTTTTTTCAAGCACTATGGTTTCTCAATGTTGTTTTTTTGCACTACGCTTTCTCAAGCACCTTGGTTTTTTAACTTCGTTTTTTATAAGGACCATGATTTTTTGGCATTGTTCTTTTAGCACAATGTTTTTTCAAGCATGGTGTTTTCTTGGTATTACTCCCAATGTTGCACTATGTGTTTCCTTTTGAACTTTTCTTGTAACTTTATGCTTATGTGTTCTACATTCTACGTTTGTGCTTCCTTTTTAGTTTTGTTCCAAATGTTGTGCTCTCCACTTCCTTTTGGCTTTGGTGCTTGGTGTTTCTGCAAGGTTACCACATTTTGGGCTTTGGATGTAACACGCAACAACAAGAAGCCATTAAATTTCATAGTGAAGGTAAGCTCCTAACCCTAAGCCTTTGATTTATTTATTTTTGGTTTTGGGAGCTTGAAATTGAATCTGTTTTGTTTTAGTGTGTTTTAATGTGTGGGTGCATTGTGCATTTTGTCTATTTGTTCAATGGCTGAAGAAGTAAAATTTTACATGAGTGAGAATGAAGGCGAAGTTAATGAAAATGCATTATAAACCCCACACTCAAACACCTATAGCTACATTTTCATTTTCAAACATTGAAAATGTCCACCTTCAAACTGGCAATAATGTGCCAAATTCAAATGTTCTACAACTTGAGACCATAAAAACACAAGCTATTGCTTGGAGGCCTCATGGTCAAATCTTTATATGTTGGGGAATTTTTGTTGTCAATGATAATCATCTTGTGGATTTGGAGAACCTGCAAATGCTATAATGCATCATTTGTAGATCTAAGTAGACATCAGAAATTGATTTAACACAACAATTTGTTCTCCACAAGGGTCTATTAAAATATAGCAAAACCAATGGCATAATTCCCATGAAAATTCATGTTGAGACTACACATCCAAAGTTATGGGCTTAGAGGAAGCATATATGTAATGAAAAGGTGGTAATATTTGATCATACACGGTAGCCAAGAAAAAAGAGGGCAAGTCTTTCTAGATGTGCAATTACAACATTCTTTGGTGCCAAAAATCTTTATAAAAAAATTCATGAATTTCAATTATAGTTTTTTGAAGATTTACTATTGTACATATGCAAGGGCTACATGCCATTAACTTCTTATGGAAACATTTGGCTTTAAAGGTTGGTCTTACACCAATGTCCATGAGTTCAATTTCCTTTTTGGTCCTCTCTAGTGGAAGAAGTGTTACTTGCAATTGTGAAAAAAACATTAGACTAACATGCTTTGCCAAATTTGAAAACTATAGCAACAATTTTAGCCAATTTCGATCTTTGGATGTCTCATGGCAGTGTTGACACATTTATTCTAGTTACAATTTTTTTGAACGAAGTTACGGTGCCAATGCATGTTTCTATGGAGTTGTTTGAAGTTCATGAAACTTTCAAACATTTCCACGACCATACAACTCTAGTCTCTATTGGAGAAGTATGGATTATTGCATCAAGTAATTACCTTTATAAAGGATGAAGGTAGTAATTTGACTATTATGGTAGCAGTTATATAATCAATTGTTGATTGTGAACCTTTGAAGTTACTCAAGGTTTATGATGGTATTTTCTTTGGGCGTGTAATGTTTAAGGTGTGTCAATATGCTACTAATCATGATAAAATCTTTGTTGGGTTAAGAAGTGTCATTGTGAAGGATGCATAGGATGGTTTAAATAAAAAAATTATCTGAACTAAAAAGTTTGGGGAATGGAAGTAGGCGTGAGAGCAAGCTTGTTCTCATAGCGGGATGCAACATTGAAAATTAAAAACTCCCGTGAAGACCAAATTTGTAAACAAGGTCATAATGTTTGAACAATGTCTACAATTTTAAAACGCCATTATTCTTTGTTATGGAAGGTAAAAAACTATGGCTTTGCAGTAAAGAATGCCAAAAGCCCAAGTGTGGGCTGTTAATAAGGTGGTCACATCTTGCTTAAATCGTATTGTATCAACATGTGTCATGAATCAGTCATGGGGCCATTGCTTGTTGTTAGATGCTTTGACAATAGTTATTACACTTATTGTGAACATGGAAGCACTAAAGGTTATTAAGGTCATCAAACCTATTTTGCAATTTCTAAAAACTTTTGATGGAAGGTAGGCTCATGTTGGATCTGCACTTCAAGTTTTTACACGTTATGGAAAATTTGTTGGGACATGGGAATGCCATTCGATTGGCCATTGAATATGATGCTAAAATTGTTACTCTTTTGATGGTCTATTTTGAATAGTTGAACCCTACTGCCATATTTAATGCATCTATTGTTATAGCAACAATCGATGTCGTGGATGAAGAATTTGAAGAAAACATGTTTTGTGTGGGGGCTTCAATTGAGGAATCTTCACGTGCATTGGTTACTAGAGAGTAATCTTTGTTTAAGAGGCTTCTTATTTTGCCATATGCATGTGTAGATCCACTAACATGGTGGTGCATCCATGAAGGCCAATTTCTAAACATGGGTTTTCTTACAAAATAATTTTTTGGAATCTTGGGTTCACAAATAGAAACTAAATGTGTGTTTAGTCTTGCAGGTGTGTTGACAACCTTAAGACATTATTGCTTATAAGTGGAAAACATAGATTAGATCATCACAGCGGTGAAAAATTGGCCTAAAGAATATTTAAGGGGAAGAGTTTTTGGGAAAGGAAAACTATGACTTGCTTGAAAAAGTTGACTTCTTTGAACAATTGCAAGTTGAAAATGATTAATTTTGTGGTTTCTTTTTGTGGGAGTGTGGTTAGGGGTAGGAAACTTATGCTACAATTGGGCAAAGTTTTTCATAATTCTATGAAGAATTAGAGTTCAATTCCTCCACAAGTTATTTTATTTTGGATTTTGCTTGTGTCATTTTTGTTTTGCTAGATTAGCTTCTAGTCTTTTAAAAAACCAACTTTGGAAATTTTGCATACGTAAACTTTTTGCATATTCACCATGTTTCAAAAACTAAAAATTGGAATATTCATAATTAGTGGATGAAGGAAAAAAGTAAAATTATTTGTAACCGACTATTGTAGTAGATTGATTTTTTTTGGGATACATATCCTTCTTTGCCCAAAAAATAAAATAAAATATATTATTGGTATCCACATGTTAGGTCTAGATGTTGATAATTGGACAACATTAGTACATACATTTAACAAATAACAAAAGGATAATTTTTTTAAATGAAGGAAGAAAAAAAGGCTCCATCTTGGAAGGAAACCCATAGCAATCTCTTGCTTGCCATGCTTGGGATTCTCCAAAGTCATGGGCAACTTGTTCCCAAAGTTAGGTTTTATATTTACCCATAACACAAATATGTGTATATTTGATTTTAATTTTCAAATTTGATGAATTTTCTTGCTTTTGAATCTAATTAACTTAAGAAAATTTATGGAATGTTTAGGGCAAGTATGTCCATCATTGAACACAAGTTGGTCATCAAACATTGTTATTATTATTTGTTTAAAGTGATCTAAAGAACCATGGGTGCACTAAGAAGGGTTTTAAATAACCTTTTTGAACTCTAGAAACAAAGGAGCAACAAAGAAAAATTACAAAATGTGTCTAAATCACACAACATGCTTTCAAGGAAAAGATCCTTGTCTTCCAAACCCCATATTGTCTTCATTTCTTGTTTCTTTGAACAATCTAAACAACTATGGGTGCACCAAGAGAAGCTTTACATAACCTCTTTGAACTTAAAAAAAAAGAAAAGAACAACATTGAAGAAGAATTTCAAAAGTTGTTTAGATCACATAATGTGTTTTCAAAGAAGAGGCTCTCACCTTCCAAACCCCATATTTTCTTCATTTCTTATTTGTTTTGAACAATTTAAACAACTATGGATGCATTAAGAAGATCTTTACATAACTTTTTTGAACTCCAAAAGTAAAAGAACAAAGAAAGAAAATCACCAAGAAGACAAGCATGTCATAATCACAAAGTGTCATCACCAAACATTGACACCCCTCACTTTTGTACCCCATATCTTCCACATTTTTTTCTCCATTTGAATTATCTAAATGGATATAAGTCCACCAAACCTACATAAACCTTTTGAATTTCAAAAGCAAAGAAACAATGTTTTAAAATTCTAAGCTTTCAAAATTGTTAAATTTGATGATTGGTCTATCTACCCTAATGGGACTTTGAGAGGGTTTTTCAAATTCCTTAACCTTTAGATACAATGTATTTATGAAAGAATGACAAACCTAAGTTTGTTAAAAATTTGAGTTCAATTCTATGTACAATACACTTAGATAGAGATCAAAATTGTTTGTTACCAATGTTGTATGATCAAATAAAAATGATCACATGATTTCAAAATACACCTTGCTTGCTACCTTTTTTGAAAATGGATTAATTGCTTGTACTACTAAGGGAACTGGCATATTTCACCTTATGTTAGAATAACTATTGGGTGCATTAGCAAAAATTAACCATAGTCAAAGTGGATAGATAGCATGTTGCAAAGAATTCCAAGCCCAAAATAGTTGAGGAATTAAGTTCAATCTATGTACATTACATATGGACAACAATTAAAAATTGTCTCCTATGGATGTTGTATGATCAATTAGAAATTAGAAGGGATCACATGATATCAAAGTACAACCTACTTGTTTCATTTTCTATTTTTTGAAGAAGGTATTTTGCTTGCATTACTAAGGGATGTGGCATATTTCACTAAAATTTGGATGAACTAGAACGAATTAGGTGCTAACCACAATCAAAATGATTGTCGTGTTTCAAAAGAATTCCAAACCAGCCTTTTTTTGTTGGCTATATGTAGCCAAAATCCTATATTATTAATTAAAAGTGCTAAAGTCATATGCTTTTTGAGATTTTCAATAGTAAGAATTTGACCAAAATATAAGAAAAACGATCAGATTTACATACATGGTTCAAGTAGGTAGCCAGAAATATTGAAAGATGTTTTCAAAAAAATTCTTTCATATTTAGCTTGTGGCCAAACTTGGCTAAATCTTCCTGTGGATCATCACCATGTTGGCTATAACACAAAATTGCCAATTTTTTCTTTTTTTCCCAAACCCCAATTATTTGGAAATCTGAGTTTAATATTACTACCTATGTAGATAAAGTAAAGACAGAAATTAAAAAATCTGATAATTAGGTTACCCCCCACCAATGTTGTATGATCAACTAGAAGTGATCACATGATTTCAATGCACAAAACTGCTTGTTACATTTCCTGAAAATGTAGTACCGTTCCGACATTTGCTTTTGGCAAAAAATAGATAGATATTTTGCCGGCAGAAAATTTTAGGATATTATTTGACCCGTCTGCAGAAATGGTCAAAAAATACGGACCTTGGCCGCTGAAATGAGAATTTTGGTATTTAAACATTGGCCAATGGCCCGGCCGCATCCCGCGCTTCTTAGCTCAGCCGGCCCGGCCCGAAGCCACCTGGTCCAATTGCACAAAATAAGCTCCTTCGACTGCTTCCATAAGTGCTTTGAGCTTCTGCATTTTGATCATTGAGCTTACTGGCCTCTGATGCCATGCAAGTACAGCTCAAAAGACCGCTCTGATAAGTTAGAAAGCTAACAAATCTGACAAATAGCTGACAAATGAGCTCAATTAAACCTGTCTTTAATTTTTGAGGCGGCTTCATTCATGTGCCATAGTCATGTTGAGATCGTTATTCCGATATCTAATTTGATGGACTAGCTTGGGAATGTCTCAATGGGGTTAATTTGTTTGTAATGAGCTACAATTATCGAGCTTGCTACCATCAGGAAAACATGATGTACAGGATGTACCTCATTTGAATACCTATTACCGTACCTATCAATGTTGTTTAAGCTCATCTGGACGGCTAACTCAAGTATAGAAAAAGCTTGTGTCTTTTTAAGGTCGAGTTCTTGAATGCCCACTGAGATTCGAACTCAGATCTCTGAAACAAGTTGTTCAGGCTCTTCCATTTGAGCTATGGGCATGGGGCTAAATTGGGTCTATAGGTTACCTCTTGTCAACATGAGGCAAAGGCATCAGGCCAAACTATTTATACCGCCCCACTTTGTAGCATCATCTACCTCTGCATCAGTCATACTCTCGAATGCTTCACTACATAGCAGGTCCAGAAGGGCCCGCCTCGCCACTCGTCGGCCACTGGCCAATGGGCAAATCGTCAAGGCACGCTCTTAACACCCTGTCCACCAAAGTGTCCGGTGCTCCCTCCATTGGAACACCTTCAATGACCTTCAGCTAGCATACCCTCAGGTTCTTTCCCAAACATCACCTCTATCGCCCCCGGTTTGGCGATGGTCCCATCAGCAACCAACTTCAAAGCCTCCTTCTGGAACTCGGGGTCGAACGCATGCAACAATCCACACTTTTTCCACCCTTTGCGGACCATGTCCTGCCATCCCATGAGAGAGTGGAAGTTCTCCTTGGCCCACTTAACGATCTCTTCCCGCAGCGTTCCCATCTTCAGGTCCAGCTACACCTCGTTTGGCGGCACACCATCCGCAATTTGCTTCGCGACTTGTCCCGCCGTGTAGAGATCAAAGCCCCGCTTGATGCCCGCTTTGAGGGGTTTCTGCTGGATGACGTCGGCAAGCTGACCTTTGGAAGTGCAACCCGCCGCAATGTAGAGGAGCTTGATGAAGGGTGCACATCCACCATCCAGCATCAGAATTCTTCGCTCTTGTGCACGGACCAGCAGTCGATGAAAAGGATCATCCGCTGACCCTTTGGCAGGTTCATGTCCTTGCACACCTGTCGTGAAAAACACAAAATGAGCTCTTAAAGTTTTTTCTTGTCAGATGTCAAATGTCAGAGTTGTTCTATCTGCCAATTTTCGAAACACACTCAGGCATTCGGAAACTTTTAACCTAGCCCCACCGCCCCAATGATATAGCTCTGCTGGCCATTCTTCTAAGTTATCTGGTGGGAAAACTTCGAATGAAAACTTTCATGTTTAGTAGACTGCAATTTTGCTTCCAGTTTGATGCAAGTCTGCTTCCAATCTAAAGCAAGTTCGCTTGCAATCTGATGCAACTTCGCTTCTAGTCTGCAGTGCAAGTTCGCTTTGAGTCTGTTGCAAGTTTGATTCGAGTCTGATGCAAGTCTGATTCGAGTCTGATGCAAATCTGATTCAAGTCTGATGCAAATCTGATCCAAGCTTGATTCAACTTGTCTGGTTCAACTTGAATCTCATGCAATAAGTTGTTTAATTCAATTGAGCTTCAAGATGCAACTTATCTTATTCAAATCTGATGCAACTTGTTTGATCCAAGTCTGGTAGATGATTGAAGTCTGATGCAAGCTGATTGGTTTGAATGTGCCTTACCTTCTTGTAGTAGGGAAACAAGTTTTCTTCCACCCACTCTTTTGTGGTGCCAAGCGTGCTCCAATGATTTTGTGTGTACTTGAACCGCCAACCCTCGCCATGATGCAACTCCCTCACCGTGGGGCCACTTGGAAGGCTGCGAGAGCTCTTTCCTTGGAAGATTAGTTGAGGAGGAAGCGTTGTTCCGTCTGCAGCTGAGCTCACGCAAATGGTAATCTGACGCTTATCTTCGACTCCCGTCACTGCGATCTCCTTCTTGCCCTGCTTTGTCGTACGTCCGACTCCCCCCCGACGGAACAAGGTGCATCGCCGTCTGGTCCATGTTGACCATCAACTCAGCGGGCACTCCATGCGTAAGCACTTCAAACGCTGCCCGGTATGCCATCATGTCAAGTTGGTGCTCCCAGTCCTTGGGGAGCTTTTGAGCAACAGTTGTGGCCACCCGAAAAAGACCATCCCAACTTTGAGCGAATCCAATTTTTCATCCAGTTCTCTGACAATCCCCATGGTCCTCCATTGCTCCGCAACAATTGTGGAGCTTTGACTTCCACAACCCCCTCCAACACCGCACGCAGCACCGGAGCATTCAATGGCTGTCCGCCACCCCACATTTCTTTCACCAGATTGATGAGGCTTTCTTCTAGCTCTTCGTGCCCCTTGAGAACCCGTTTGGCTCCCCGATTCAACGACATTCTGCCTTTGAACTCCGCCGAGACTCCCTGAAACTCCCTCATCTCCCGGACGGTTTTGATGACATCTTCCTTCAGCATCTTTCTCCCCAACGCCGTTGTTGTCAGCCAACTGTCCACCATCTGCCTGGAGAGCTTTTCGTAAACACCCCTACTGTACTGCTGCCCAGGATTTGGGTTGGGGTGTCTCATTCTTAGAAGCTTCACCGTCTCCCACGTGTGGAAGTTGGTTTCCTTCAACGTCTTCTCAATGGCTGGCCACGAGTCTTTGGTGAACCAGTTGACATAAGGCTGCCGCTGAACCTTTTTCTGAGGAGGTTCATCTGATTTTTGATTTTGCCCCAGATTGGCGAGGCCCATCTTTGTCACCCCCCCAATTAAGCCATCTTTACCACCTCCCCCAGCTTCAAGCGCTGGATCTTCCACCCTAGGCTGACCGTCCTGATTCTCCCCGTCCAGTTCAATGGGGTCACCTCTCTCACCACTCGCTGATTTAGGATCAAAGATAACGATGTTGCCACCTTTTGCTGCAACAACGTCATCAATCCCAAAACCTGCTCCAAAGCCCAAGACGTTGCTCACTGTGAGACTCTTTCTTGGACGTCCAGGCCTTCTTCTCGGTTTTTCCTGCAAAGCTTTGCTTGCAGCCTTTGCCGCTTCCGCAGCGCGCATACGCCTGTCGGTCTCCTCAAGATCTGCTTTGAACCTACAGGCTGCCGTTCCTGGAGAACAAGGTTTAGACAAAAGGGTCTTGAAGCCACCACCAGCTTGAGCCGCCATCCTCACTTTGCTACGGTATGTGACAAGCTGTGAGCCTTCTTTTGGGTACCGAGAAGTGAGAGCTCGTCATAAGACTTGTACCTGTGGACCGTGGTCGAGCCAGCACCTTCCTGATTGCGCACTGGTTGGATATCCGGGTTTGTAGGCTCGACCAATGAAAACAAAGTTTGACTGCTGAAAGCGCGCACGAGTTTGGCAAGTTACCAGATTTTTTTGATCGGACGGTCTACAATGCTTTCGAGCACCTTTGGCCGTCAGATATACGTACGGCTGAAATGTCAAAAATGGTGTCAGGCGGCGAGCTCGCTGAATTGTTCAGAAATTCGTTTTTCAGTTGGCAAAAAACCCCGAAAATTCGACGAGGGTTTCGCTGAAAGGTAAAAAAACTTATAA
The DNA here is from genome assembly GCA_963921925.1 of Sphagnum tenellum. NCBI lineage: Eukaryota > Viridiplantae > Streptophyta > Sphagnopsida > Sphagnales > Sphagnaceae > Sphagnum > Sphagnum tenellum. The sequence goes on along the minus strand of OY998142.1, from coordinate 13,125,690 downwards.
TTAATTATTCGGCATCAAATGTGCCGAAAGCAAATGTCGATACGATAATACTTAAGGTGTAGTCACACTTGGTGTTAGGGATTCTAGTGTCAAGTCCTCTATCATCATGCTAGTCATTTAAGACTTAAACTTACTTATTATGAAAATTTTATGTTAGGTAAGCATTCACTTAACATTAAATTATCACCATTTTAACATTACATGCCACCTAGGATGCCACCTAGATTTTCATTTAACACCGACTTAACATCAAGTGTGAATGCACAATTAGCTTGGTTCTCCTAAAAAAACAGTATTTGATTCCAATTGCAAAACATTGTCAATTTTCAAGTTCCAATTCCATAGTGAGCTTGATCCTGCCAGTCAAAGACATAGGTACCTCAAAACAAGACTTAAGGTCCCACTTTACACAAGGAGTTTGAGGCCAAAGTCGAACCCAAATCGAGCAATCCTATTGGTGCAGCTATTGAAATTAGTGCCAAGCGCCTTATGCTAAGAGTCAAGGCCAAACTAAAATACAAGAATTTAATGCATGATTATTTGGCCTTGTGATGGCCCCAAGGGTGAAAAAGGATTGCCTATCAATTTGAGGATCCAATTCCCAATCCTTGGGGCCAATGATGTAACAATAAAATATTACTTATTCCTTGAATTTAGACTTTGTGATCCAATGGAACTCTGCAACCCCTATAGTATAGTTTGTGTCTCTCCATTTTTTTCCCATCTTTATATTGCCCTTTGTCTATTCTTCTCACTTATATAACAAGAAGGGTGGGTGGGGGAGGTATAGATACTTCATCTACAAACATCCCCCTCCCAAGGCCATAACATATCAAATATCAATTCATAAACTATGTCATTGTTTGTTGTCGACTCAGCTGTCTACAACTAATGAGCACATTTGACTAAGTGAAAAATATTTTGAAATATTGTTGAATATTTTTATATATTTTTCAAAATGAAATCTTCAATATAAATTAATTATTGAGCATACACATGCTGAAGCTACCAAGGTACTAGGGTATATATTAAAAAAAATTCACACATATTAAAATCCTATCAAATAATGAAAAGGGAAAAATAACGTCGAGTATTTGAGATTAGTGCTAATAGTGATGCTGAGGGCAAGGTTTGGAATATCATTACTGCTGGTAAATATTTGTTATAGTTGCATTAATTAGTTTTGGGTATGTTCAAAGTGAATTCTTTTTCTTCGTGATTGGCCTCTTTGATTGGCCCCATTGCCAGAAAAAGAACATTCACACTATTGACGATCACAAAATAGACAATAATGTAGCCTTTCCCTTTGGTCTCAACAATGTAGGCTTAAAGGGAAGAATTTGGACCAAGGAAATGGGACAAAGTGTGATGCTTTGGGGGAAATGCTTGGGTAACACATGGGAACTTGGGGAACAAAATGAGAGTATCATCACAAACCTGGTGGCAACCATTGTTGGGCGGATATAAGATTTTTTCAATATCCATTGGTTTCGGTTAGTTGTCCATTTGTTATCCAGTAATTTTGATTATTATTATTATTTAAAAAAAATCACTTGGCAATATCTTGTAAAGATATTTTTTTGAATATTAATCAAATGTCAGATTTCAATATGGGTGGATATATGTCAACATTAATATCCATCAAAATAAGAAATAAAGTGTGAAAAGGAGAATAATAGCAAGTGCGAAGGGGAGAAGTAGCACACCAAGAGGAGAGCAGCAGCAAGTGCGAAGAAGGAAACAACAGCAAACACAAAAAATAAAATAACAAGTGCAACAAGAAAAATAATTGCAAGCAAGATGAAGAGAGCAGCACCAAGCACAATGGGGACAAGCAACAAACCAGAAGAGGAAAGCAATAGCAAGCGCAACAAGAAAATCATCAGCGAGCATGAAATCAAAAAGCGACAACTAACACAAAGAGAGGGGAGCAGTAGCAAGCATGAAAAAAAGAGCCACAACTAACATGAAGAGAGAGAGCGGCAGCAAGCACGAAGAAGGCAGCAGCAGTTAGCATGAAAAGGAGCAATGAGAAGCGTGAAGAGGAGCTACAATACAATATAGGGCCCTAGCTGGAGCTTGGACCCCTTTTTATTCTGGTTATAAGGTTTTTTAAGGTTTAGGGGTGGCGCCGACCTTTTTTTGCCCTTTTAATGGCCAATAGCCTACATCCTAAACTTAAACGCCCCTCCATATCCATATCTGGGTAAGGATCTGATATCCTATTTGGATATCAAAATTTCAAATTATTTTTACCTTGTCTGTATATTATATGATCCGATCTCAAGATTATGAAATCTGGACATAAGAATATCATCTCAGATATCATAATTTTTTATATTCAAAGAATTTTATAAATGATATCCTAAGTGATATCTGAAATTTCAAGATATCCGGCCAACACTGGTTGCAACATGCTGGGAGCAAAGTGGGAACATCAAAATCCATGTACAATGGAGAAGACTTGGTAGAACCCCACATCAATAATGTGAAATTTATACATTAATTTGTCTAACATTTTTTGTTAAGACTTAAGACCTGTGCAACAAACAAACAACATTAGCCTTTATTGAACTAAATAACTTCTGAAGCAGGGTTTTTTTTTTTTTTTTTTTTTTTGAATTTTTTGATGTAGCTGAAGTGACTATCATCATTAGATGATTTAGCCAGATTTGGCTACATACTAGATATGAATGTAGAAAATCACAGAATCCTTCTATATTCTTGGCAACCTAATAGTGGAATGTATCATAAAAATCTGGCAATTTGGCATTCTTTTCCTTCAAAATTTGGCGAATTTGTGCCAAAATTTTCCATGAAAAATCATTTGTATAGGTCGGTTGAAATCATATTTTTCATGGCAAAATAAACAAAAGACTTGTTCTGAAGTTGTCACCGTTGAGAGTGGTTGAGTTCCTTGAACAATTTCTTGAGAACGTTCTCAAGAACTTTCTTCTTGTTACAAAAAGTGCAGAAGAAACTTCCATATAGTGCCACGTATAGGATTACAGAAGAATCTTTCTTCAATCCAATGAAGAACCTTGCATGAAGTTTCTTCTTATCATCATCTTGCAAGAGCCCAAAGGATTTGGTGTTACTAGTAGCCACATGTTGTTGGTGGTGATGGCTACAAATGTGCACACCTTCAAGTTGCTTTCTGCCCCCCTACAGGCCCCCACCCCAATGCCCAAAATTAGGTACATTTCAAACTTTTATCACCCTTGTTGTGTCTGTAATTCCAAGCCTTAAACTTCTGTTTTTGTCGTTTACTTGTTGGGGGTGGTTGGTTGGTGATGGGAACAAATTAAAGAAAGAAAGAAATGGGACACTCAAGAGTTGTCAACCAAATGCACCGGTGACAAGCAAACAAACAAACACTCAGCTTCCTTAAGACAAGTTCCAAATCACATCCCCAATGTGATGATATCTTATGCATTACTGAGCTCAACAATTGATAAATAACTAGACTATTGATAAAACCTCACTCCACACAAATAAACATCCAAGAAGAAGAAAAATAACCCCTAAAAATCCAAAAAGGAATACACCCCTTCCCTCTAAAACCTCTACTTCTTCTTCACGGCCTTAGGTCAACCCAAACCAAGAAAAAAAGGGAAGGGAAAAAGTGGTGGGATTGTGCATGTCTTGAACTGAAAGGCACCCATAAAATAAAAAGAGATCGTGGTAGCATTACAAATCAAAACAAACACTAGCATTAGAAAACCAACCAACAAACTAAGAGGGTGTCAGACTGTGGCCTTGCCATTTACATTAAAAAGTATCTGAAGGCAAAAGAAGAATTATGGAAACTCAAATATTTCACAATGCAACAAACTAATCTTCAATAAATCCTCTAAAAGAAACCAAAAATCCTTCAAGATATTATAACTCTATATCTAATCTCAAGTTTCAACACAAGCCAAAAAATAATCATCTTTCAAAAATTCTTACATACAAATAGACCTATTACCTGGGGGCCATAATCCATGAAAGCTACTATACTCTAGAATGAATCTAAATACAATATCCTTGCCTTGGTAGGCAACGCCAACAAAACAAACACTTGTTTTAGTATATGAATAATCTCTCAATTTCTTTTTAAAAAAAATAGAACCTTTAAGGTAATCTCTTTCCCAATCAAGGGTTTTTAGTTTTATTTTATTTTTTCAAATTCCTCAAGTAGGTCCTCTGGGGAGGATCCCCCTCTAGTATTATGTGGTGAGTGTCCTAGGTGGGTTATAGCATTTTTACAAAATATTGTGGATTTACAAAATACCAGTGAAAATACGGTGATTCAGAAAATACTGTGCATTTACAAAATACTGGATTAATCAAGCAGTTTAAGCGTGAATTAACCTTGAATTTAGAATCATAGTTAACCTTGGATTAACCTTGAGTTAAAGATCAAGGGTTTAGTAGCCAGGGGTACTGAGCCACCAGCAGCAACAAAAACTTCGCAATTTCTGGGAAAACATTTGCACACTTTTGTACCCGAATCTTGAGTTATCCGACTCCAAAATTTGGATGGAAATCGGCCGATTTGTGCTTTTCGATGCAAAAATCAAACACCCAATTTCTCGAAATCCTTTGAAATCCATTACAGACAATCCAAAAAATCGAAGAAAGTGCGAACATTTTTCTCTCAAAAGCCCTGAGCGAAGAAAGTTCGAGTCGTGAAGAGTTGGAATCGCGACAAAGGTCGCGGATTTCGCGGAAAGAATTTTGTTTTCTAGATTTGATGCTATGCGCTCCTCCTGCTGCGGATGCCAGAGAGACACGGAAGAGCAATGGCGATCTTGGGTATGTGCAGTTTGAAACGATCGAGCTAGAGCACTCTTCTGAAAGCACTCAAGCCAGCAAGCAAGCACATAGAGAAAGGAAAGAGGAAGAGGAATAGGAATAGGAGGAGAAGGAACGAGCTCGCTGGGGAAGACGGAAGACTCGGACGTTGTGGTTGTGGTGATGATGGTGAAGAAGATTTTGTGGTAGTTATGAAACAGAGGAAAGAAACAGGTTGTTTTGTGCAAACGTCTGCACTGAGAAGCTCTTTGGAGTCTAGGAGAAGATCTCGCTCGCCGCGAAGGAGAAGAGTTTTTGCCGTAGTCGATGGAGGAAGAGCATTAGCCGGGGAAGTTGCGGTTGTTTGTTGTTCTGATTCATGACAACAAACGGTGTTGTAGATGCTTTGAAAAGGAGAAAGAAAGTAGTTGAACAAAGCTTGAATGAAGGTTTGTAGTTTTGGTGTTACCAGCTCGAGACTTGGTTTTGGAAGTTTACGCGACTTATAGATGGAGATCCAGGTGTTTTGCAATAGCTGTTGGCTCAAGGGGAGAGAGTAGTGATGATGACGAGAATATAGATTTCTGGAATATCGTCCAGGAGGCAAGAGGTGTTTGACAGGCAGCAGCTTGAAGGACGGAAGTTTAGGAGCTTAAGCGAGTCCTTCTGTGAGCAGTTTCGGCGGATAGAAATCAGCTGGAGGCGGAAACAAAGTGGAGTAGCTAGAGGAGGAAGAGAACAAGAATGGAGTGTTTCATGGCGTCGCCTCCATCGCCGGTATCGCAGAATTCCATTGTGATTAGCGGTGTGAGCATCAATAGCAGTGTGTGTAGCAGCTGTAAAGGAGGCAGTACAGGAGCAGCAGCAGCAGCAGGGGTGGAGAAGCTAGTGTCCGACATCGAAAGCTTGTTGTATCGTCCGGCCGATGAGACTTTCAGCGATGTGATCATTCACGTGGACGGCAAGAGAGTAGCGGCGCACAGATGCATCTTGGCAGTCCGCTGTCCATACTTCCGGAGATTGTTTGCAGCTGCTGCTGAGAACAAGAACAAGAACAAGGAGGAGAAGAGGGAGGAGGATGCGACCAAAGCGCTGGAGGTAAAACTGGAGACGCTGATGAAGAACAACGACAAGGGCGAGAAGGTAGGCTACGAAGCTTTCATGGCAGTGATGGGGTACGTGTACGGGAGTGGAGGAATGAATCCCGTTGTCTGCAGCAGCAGTGTTTCCTGTTTGGATCCTTCTTGTCCCCACATCACTTGCCGACCTGCCATCGAATTCGTTCTCGAGATTCTCCGCGCATCTTCCATTCTCGAAATCTCGGAGTTGAAGGCCGCTGCTCAGGTACACCACCACCCACCCCCAAGCATTTTCTTCTGCAATTTTGTTTTGTTTTGTTTTTTCCTGAGAGAATTTCATCACTGGGGAGGGAGATCATCATCTTGTCTTCTTCTTCCTCTTGTTGTTGTTGTGTGGATGGATGGAAGGTTTTTTCTGAGAGAATTTTATCACTGGGGTGGAGATCTTGTCTTCTTCTTCCTCTTCCTCTTCCTCTTGTTTTGTTATTGAAGTTTTTTTTTCTTGTGAGAGAAGAAGTTCCATCACTGTGAAGAGGCTTTTTCTTCTTCTGCCTCTTCCTCTTGTTTTGTTATTGAAGTTTTTTTTTTTTCTTTTGAGAGAAGAAGTTTCATCACTGTGAAGAGACGTTTTCTTCTTCTTCCTCTTCTTGCCGGAGAAATTTTGTCTCACTGGCAGGAGAATTCTTTTGCTGAGATGATTTTCTGATTCCTCTTCTTTGTTTTGCTGATACTTGAAAGATTTTCTCTCAGGGAATCTCATCACTGCCAATTTCTTTTATTGCTCTTCCTGTTTTCCTGAGAGAATTTCATCACTGGGCAAGAGTTTCTTCTTTCTCTTTTCCTTTTCCTTTTTGGACTTGCTGATACTCCGAAGTTTTTCTGAGGAGAAAGAATTTATCTCCTGGAGGTTTTCTAATGGTGTGTTTGAGTTTTCAGGGGGTTTAGGGCACAGAGAAGGGTTTCAAGGAAGAAACATTCCAAAAGAATGAAATGTCTTTTGTTCATCAATGCCATGGTTGCAGCAGTGGTTATTTTTGTTTTGTCAAAACATGTACTGTGGACTTTTGATGTGGGAGAGGCACACCATTTTGTGCACCCACCAGTTTCCCGCACAACATTCTGTTTTGCCTAAACTGAGTGTTAAATTGTTGTTTGATGTTGTGATGCAGCAACACTTGATGAACATGGTGCACAATGCTCAAGTGGATGACGTCTTACTCATCTTAGCAGTTGCAGATGCTCACGGTGCTTTGCACCTTCATTCCATGTGCTTACAAGTGATTGCACATTCTGAGCTCAGTATTCTCACTCTTGAGAAGCAGCTTTCCAAATCAGCGATGGAGGAAGTGGTGGATCTGCGTCGCAGGCTTGGTGTACCAGAGTTGGATATGGATTCTCCACAAGCAAAGCAATGCAAGCGAATATACAGGCAATGCTCGCATCTCATATCTCATCTTGGGTTGAGATTTTGGTTGACTTCAAGGATTCTTCACACTTGTCAGAACCTGAAATCTGTCATCTTTAGTGCTTCTGCTCTCTGTCCTTCCAGTAGTTTTGCAAGTTTTTAAAAAATTTCTTGCTGGTGAAGGTCAGTCTTGGATGCTCAGGTGGGGTGAGGGAATAATGAATGAGACTTGTTTGTGTGGGGGAACAGGGCACTGGATCTGGATGATGTGGAACTTGTACAGATGCTGTTGAAGGAGGAGAGGACTACGTTAAATTGTACTTATGGACTTCACTATGCAGCTATGTATTGTGATCCAAAGATCATGGTAGACCTGCTGAAACTGGAGATTGCAGGTGATTTGGGTGACATGTGGCTGGCTCATCTATCTAGATACTGGTTTTTTCATTGCACATTTTTTCCAGGTTCTTTGTTATTCAAGCAGAACAGTCTTCACTTACTCTGTGGCTTTGGTTTTGATGCAGACACAAATATGCGGAACGAAAGGGGTTTCACAGTGCTGCATGTTGCAGCTTTGAGAAGGGAACCTCAAATGATTGGGGCACTGCTGGCGAGAGGCGCAAACTTGCAGGATGTTACCCCAGATGGACGCACTGCCCTTCAGATTTGTAGGCGGTTGGGAAAGAAAACTGAGGCCCACGATGTTGATGATGAGTACCAGAAAGATCATCTCTGTATTGGCATACTGGAGCAAGCAGAGCAAGCAGAAAGAAACACATGGACCTTCTCAAAACCAACTGCAGATGTGTTCAGTGTACCCCTCTGGCAGGAAAAAGAGCTTCAGGAATCTCTTTCTTATTTGGAAAACCGAGGTAAGCTTGTGGAGAAACCTTCAGTAGCTTAGCCAATTCCACTTCCATACAAAAGTTGGTCTACACATTTCAGTGTCCAGTTTGCAAATTTGAATCTTCCGAATTCTGTCCAGGATTCTGTCCTTGCAGATTGTGCCAATATGAAGTTCCTTGCAAATGTCATTGCCTGATCAGATGGTGATGTGTTGCAGTGGCATTGGGGCGATTGCTGTTCCCACAACAGATGAAGATTCTTTTGAGCATCTCAGACTTGGATTCCACCCCTCAGTTCACAGGCGTTGACAATGGTTCATCTGTGACTTCAACAAGGGTGAAGAGTGGCAGGAGACAATTGAAGCAGGTGGTGGATTCGAGAGAAACACTAGGCATGATACAAGCTGGTGGACCCTTGTTCAACTGTCATGGGGATGAGGTGAAGATGACGGCCGTGAATGAAGCACTATTGCGAAGAATAGTTGCACTTCGCACAACAGGTGAACAGTTGGTTCCTTTCACTTACACTGCACTCTCATACTGACCCACTTCCATGATGAGACTTGCAGATCATGTATATACAGATGGGTAGGAGTCGTCAGGGTGGGTTTTCAGATCTGTGATACCCACTTTTACACTAATTGCTGTGGTCAATAATTGTTTTGCAGTTGAGTGGGCACACAGGATCTTTCCCAACTGTGCAAGGGTCGTAGACACATATGTCACTGATGAAGAAGTGTTGGATCTGTCGGAGAAAGAAAGCTCTGAGGAGCAAATCAGGAAAAAACGGCGCTTTGCTGAGCTCAATTTTATGTTGGCTGAAGCATTTATAAAGGATATGACCGAAATTGACAATCAGAAGATGTCCAGAAAAGTGAGTAAATCATTGTTGTCCTCTTCCTTGACTTCATCAACAATGAATGAGAATGGCTGCACGATTGACGAGCTTTAGATGGAGCCTTTGCCCCTAGATTTGGACCCCCAACAAACAAAGTGTCCATGATTTTGGATTTCTCAAATTTGCATAGAATGAGGCTTGTCAAATGGGTCTTGTTGTTACTGTTCTTGTTAGTGACATTTTTCTAGAGGAGCCTAGTTTTTGATTCAGACCAAAATGGTCACAAGGTGCTGATGGTTTTGCAATGACGATAATCACTGAAAACCTTCAAACCAGGATTGTGGTACTTGTTTGTGGGAATCAGCAGTGGTATTTGAGCAAAGGCAATTTGCCACCATTTGGTGGTAATTTGGCTGTGTACAATTTGTCACAAGAATTTGAGGAATGCAATTATACCAGCTGAGTGATGTCAGAATTTTTCAGCCATTTGTCATGACAATGGATGTATTTCATAATATGAGCATGTGCAAAGCCTTACCCCATGGACACTGATTGGAAACTTCCACAACAATCTGCTACAAACTGAACAATAGCATTCATCAATGGAAGAAACAAAAACTTCCTCCAACTCAATTTAGCACATACACTTCTAAAACCTAACTTTCTTGTTTGCATAAGGACAACAGAGTTTGGGAATGCTTGAATTTTTTTTGACACATTAAATGTGTAAAGAACACCAGGACTAGCTAGACATATGATTCGTTAAATTGATTAACAACTACAACTGTGTAGTGGGCCGGGAAAGGCCCATTCCAGTCCCACTACCAACATGTTTAAAAGTGGTAGCTTCCAGGTTCTCATCATGTCCAGAAAATCCAGTTCCCCCTTTCTCCAACACTACTAGATTTTTTGATTTGCAAACTTTGTTGCAGGCTAAGCAGCTCTTATCCTGTGCCACAAACTGCTCCGCACATTTCTTGCAAAAAACATGCCCACATGAGCTGACAGCAACCAATGTCTGCGTGTTTGTGAAGGTCACAGAACAGGAAGGACAAAGATACTTGACTGCATGCATATCGATTTCCTTCTCTTGGTGAGGAACATCTGTGAAGGTGATTGGAAACAGATCCTTGAGCCTCAATTTCTCATTACCTTGAGGGCAACAAGTGTCCATCAAAGGAGCTTGAACTCTTTCTTGAGCTTCAGGGGTAGCAGATGGAAGCCAAAATGCCTTCATTGTCCGTAAAGCTTCTTCCTCATAAGCAGTTACCCGGACACTGTTAGCTCCATGAAAAGCATGACGACCATCTGCAAGCTGTGTTCCTTGTTGATGTGGTACAGCGCTGCTATTTTGACGATCAAATGCATCAAGCTGTCTCTCCCTCTCCAGTGTCCTTTTTTCCAATTCCTCCTCTTGGTCTTGCTTTTGCTGTAGATTAAAGGCTGCCACTTTCCTGCTTACACAAGTTCCAGTAGAAAAAGCTTCCCCTAAGCTTCTGTCATCTGATTGAATATGTCTCTGAATGAAGGAACAAAACATCTGAAACCCTACAGCACATGTCAAGAGCAAGATCATGTACATACTATAAAGGTCCAGCTGTAAAACACTGATTGGACTACGACAATGCAAATACTCCTTGCATATATCTGCCACCAATAGGAATGTACACTGATAGAAGGATAGAGGCAAACATCAGTCTAACCTCTTGATGTCTTTCTTCTGAGCCAGCAAGCACTCAAAGATACATTCTTTACAGAAGAGATGTCCTTTGAGGCAGCAGAGAGGATCAATGACAGGTTGCAAGCATATGCAACAGAAATCAAATGGCTTGATGGAGTCCTTCCCCAGTCGCTCCTTCTGTGTCCCATACCCTAACTTCTTTCTCTCATCGTATGTGAAGAATGCAAGATCATTGTTGTTTTTTGAATGGCGCTGCGGCATCCTTTGCTTGTCTTGCTATTATCTTTCAATACCAGTCCCACCTTGCCCACCATCAATGTTTCAAAAAACCTCCCAGGGCACAGAAACATATATGCAAAGTGCAATACCAATGTAAAAACCTATCCTCGATGACAACAGGGGTTAACTATCAGTGTGCAACATCTGATTGACCAACCTTGAAAGCTGATCAGTGAAGGGCTATCAGTTCATATGCACACAGAATTTCAAGTTTTCAGGCTAGCTCTGCTGCAGCCTGCAAGTTTAATTTGAGAATTTAACTTTCAAGAGTGGCAGCAGCATCATTCTTTAGGAATTCATGGACTTCAGCAGCAGAGCCTCGTTGCAATTTATCACAGAACTGTTGTATGATTCTAGTCTGTGTCTGTTTAAACCCCAAGGCGTAAGGAAAGTAGTCTGTGATAATAAACCTAGACAGTGAGAACCCTAACCCTAAACTACAAAGCTCCTGTAATTAACTGATGCTACTTGAAAAGTGCCTGCCCTTATCATCGGCATATCACACACATAGTTGCAAATGTAGAAAGGAAAATGGCAGAAGAGGAAAAATTCGAGAGAACCAAAAGAGGACCTTGCAAAAAAAAAAAACACTAAAAAGTAAAAGAGCTCGAGAACTTCGAAATTCATAATAGACCAACCAAAAATGCGAAAAGTTCCGCAGTGAAATTCAAAAAGTGTCAGAAAAGCGATAGAGAGATCATACCTAGGATTTTGTCAGAAAACCATGAGACAACTGCGCCTTCTGCCGTCTGCACCGCTTTCTCTCCTGCGCTTCTCCCTTTCCTCCACCACCACAGATGACTGAAAATCCCCTAAAATGCTCCTCTGTCTCTCCTCTCTCCTCTCTCTCCCACCTCCACCACCAAATTCCCAACCAGAGACGCAACAACTACTTCCAAAAACAACCCAGAGTTTGCTGCGTAAATCTTCAAACCATCCTCCAAGAAAAAGAACTCAGCAGGAGCCAATCAGGCACAATTATGAAACACAAACAAGACACCCACAACGAATCCCGCCAAACCAAAAACGCGCAAGAGACACAACAACAAACAACGAGAAAACAAGAGCAAAGCAGAAGCCAACACGGTAGACAGAATTAGGGTTTAGTGATTTTAGGGTTTCCAAAGCCAAAGGAAGGAGCAATGGAAGCCCCTCAGGACCCCAGAGGTTATGGGTTCGAATTATGTACCAGGTATGTGGTGGGTACCCAATTGACCATGGATTCGTTAGTATCTCCTTCCCCACACGTCCCCAAAACTATCTTTTTCAAAACAAGAAAAAAATTGATGTTGCTTTTCATTTGCTTTCTTGGAGAATTTGGTAATTAGTAAAACAAATAGAATGTCAATCTTAGCTAATGGAAGTGAATTGCCTCTTCTTCTCATTATTTTGCTGCTAGCCATTGTGTTGAATGTCAACATCTTGTAAGTTACTTTTATCACATTATTTTTATTCTTAGATATTTTCAGGTTCATGCACTTAACATTTTGGAAACTGCAAATTATTTGAGTTAAGTTTAAATATGTATGCATGTGCTTGTGCATGTGCATGCATTATTAGGAAAGGTAACATTTGCATGTGGGATGTTTTCATCTCTTATTTAGAAATAAGTCAGCAGTGACAGGTGAATCATAAAAGTTTGAAGAAACTTGTGTGATCCTAAGGTTGAGTAGAGAGTTTGCCACAAATCTATCTTTTACTCAGCTGTATTTGTATAATACTCATCTTTCATTGATCCATAGGGAATTTCAAACATTGTGTAGTGTAAAGCCCTAGGGGTGACAACATTTCTAATGAAAGGGGCCTAAGACAAGTTGGTAGGGTAGAACAGCCCATGAGCAATCACGTAAGGTAGGGTTTGCTCGCGGTTTTTGCAGGAGGGCTACATTGTTTATGGTCTCAAAGAGTAAATGGAGCCTCCTTGTGGCACATCTATCACACTAAAAATCGGCAAAAATGAATTGGAGGTGAGAAAGTAACAGTCCCCTCAAGTAGGGGGGTCATTTTTACAGAAAATCTTTGTCCAAACAGCTCATAGCCTCTTTTCAATCCCCTCAAAAAATCCTCAAAGATTAACTTGTTGCCTTTAGAGTTAAGAAGATGATTTGTAGAGCTTAAGATGGAGATTTCAAAACACTTTAAATCACTCAATTATTTAAAAAAATGAGAAAGTTATGTGCTGCTGAAGCTGGAGGGGTCAAAATGAAAAGAAAATGCACTTTGTAATACGAAAAAACTTACTTTCTTTACTGCTCTTTTTTGGGTGCTGCCTTTGGCTTTGTGTTTCAAAGATGATTTGTACAGCTTGAGAAGGTGCTCCTATGACATTTTTAATCACTCAAAATGGAGAAAAAGTGAGAAAGATTTGCCAAAGTGATCAGTGATGGGCCGCTCTACTCTAGCTGAGTCTGGCCTTGCATTTTGGGAATGCCATCCAAGAGTAAGCTTTACTCATTGTAAATTATGAGACTAAGGTTATCATGGACTTAAGTAAATTCACCAGGAGGTGTAGGGGAAGGGATTTGAAGAAATTTGTCCGAGCTGGTTTTAAGTGTAGAGTAATGCCCTCAAAGTGGGATGGTCTTGAAATAAGTGGCCACCCGGTGTGAACTGATGGACACTTATCTTTAAAATGTCATCCTTCGAGGTCATTGGCATACTTAACAAAGTGGCAGAATTTTATTTTATTTTGTTTTGCATGCGATATTGGGTAGGTAAATGTCATGAGAGTAATTGTCAAGTATCATGAGGAAAAATGAAAAAAAATGAGGATTTCAATAAATTTCAAAAACCAAATGTTTGCTCTCTAGTGTATGTTTAGGCATACACAACTCTTTAGGTTCTTTCTACTCTTATCAGAACTCATTCATATTTAAATTACCTCACCACGTCAAACAAACGATTGTATTATCTCACACGCAATTTCATTCAAAACCTGAACAGGCATTGAAATAAACTGCAGACCAATGAGCTGCTTTATTCATGCCACACTTTATTGGCTCTGCCCTCTTGAGGAGAAACTAATGGATGGTGAAGAAATAATTCATTTGGTCCCATGTTTTGAGGGCGAGGGTGAATGGGGCACTTACACTGGTACCTTTGCCTTCTTGAGTGAGGCCTCTCAATGGCCATATTAGACTCAAGAAATATTAGATTTGGAGGGGGAATCCTTGATTTAGTGTTACCATAAGTGATATTTATAATATTCAGAAGCAAATTTACCTGAAATTTAGGGGTTATTTTTATCATCATGGTACAATGTAGGTGCTGGTTCACCCAAGGCCATTTTGAGAACTCTGCATCAGGTGTTATTATAAGTTATGAGTTTATTTTTGGGGAGAATTTCATGGAACATTTTGTATTTTAACCCTTGCTAGCTTGAACTTAGACCCAGAGGGTGGAAGCCAGGGTATTTTTTAATTTTGTGATGTAGCTACAGTGTCATTCATCCATAAGATGATTTAGGAAGCTTTGGCTACAGACTGGATATTAAAGTAGAAAAAAACATAATTCTTCTGTATTCTTGACTACCTTCTGGAACTTATCACAAAAATCTGACAATCTGGAAAAAATCAAAATCAAAATTTGATGAATTTGGGCCAATTTTTTGCATGGAAAATCCTTTGTGCAGGTCAAAATCATATTTTTTCAGGTCGAAATTTGGTGAAATTTCAACCAAAAAAAAACACTGGGGCAACACCATTACAAATTATGCTGAATATTACCAGAAGGCACTTAGTACCTATTACGAAAGACAAATTGAAATAGATACTTGTATCATGGTGACAAATTTATACAAAGTTGACAAATTTGTCAAATACCAATATCATTTCGACAGGTAAATTTTGTCTAGACTTCTAAACCATTATCACATTGGCATATGATCTTGGTGGCAACAAACTTGGGGACAACAATGGGAGCTTTATTGGGAACTATTGGGGGAACCTATGGGATACATTAAAAAACAAATCGGGAACATGGTGAGAAAACTAAATTCCAAAAATAATCATAGACCCACTATTGCTCACCCACAATTATATATAGATTTTTATTTTTATTTTATTTTATTTTACTATTTCTGAAATGTGGTGAATTAGGATTATTTTCTCATGAAAAATCCTTCTTAAAGGTTGAAATTGTATGTTTCTGGTTGAAAAATGAAAATATTGTCAAGAAAAACAAAAAAATTGCTACACATTTCAGGCTCCATGCCCTCAAACAACCCAGCAATCTCTAAGAGGGAGCCTAGTGTATTTCGAGGATGCCTTACAGAGCGCAATTCCAGAGGTTTTTTGCATAATGGAGTCTCGGAGATTTCATGTAAGGTGATATGAACCTTCGGTTGTTATGCAAGGGAAGGAGCAATGGAACCTCAGGCTCCCGACCTCAGTTCACAGCCTCGCAGTGCTTTCCCCTGTACCTAATCCCCTATTGACCTGCCCTTCTTCCATTACATGTGAGCAAATTGTTCAGCACTTTGTCATTTCGCTGACAACTTACTCTGGATATGAGCTTTGGATGGATGATAATAGATAGCTAGTCAATAGAAGGGACCTACTTATTCCATTGTGGGAGATCCAAATTGTGCCACGGCTTGGGTATGCACATTTGGTGTGCCCTGATGTTGTAAAAGTTGCTCAAGTGCTTTAGAAAAATACTTTGCTTGGCTTTCATTGGAAAGTTCGAGTGCAATAACACATGTCTCCAAATAGGGTAGCTTTCCTTCACTTTGGGGATTAGCACCAAAAGCTTGACCTATTATGCCCACACAGCCAAGCAGAACCATACAAAAAGGGTGTAGGATCCATGTGCAAGCATTTGCAACATCCCAAGTCACAAATCCACCATTCCTGGATGTTTCCAAAAAGACAATATAACTGGGAAGGCTTCATCCATACTTCTTAGTATACATGCATCTCCAGTCTATCCGTCCGTAAGTAAGTAAGTAAGTAAGTAAGCCTGACTATTTTGACCATCCGTCCACTCAACATCCATTCTGAAATGGAGAGTCATAAGAATGGAAGAAGTTTGAGATCATAGAAGCTCCCTATGCCTTCCTTATGTTCAAGGGGGTTAGCAAATGGAAGATTTGGCTAAACTAGAGAGTCATCTTGTGTGGTTCATTCTAAATCCTAGAAGCTCTCTATTGATTAATCCGTGCTTTTTTAGTACACATCTCTAGTTTGTCCCTAAGTAAGTAAAAGCCCCATAAAACTTCAACATCCATCTAACCTCTCGACTTCAACATCCATCTGGACTAGAGACTCATTTTGATTTGGTTCACTCCAAACCCTAAACCCTACTGGCCTAAAATACAAGAGACAAGGGGGATGGAAGCTTTGGACCTGGAAACTACTCCATCAACTTCATTTGCAGGATTTGTGAGAATAAAACCTGTGCCCAGTGGCCACATCCCCCGAGGATATGTAGGCCCCTCTAATTGAAGGCTTTTGTGGTGGAGGGTGGAGGGAGGTTAGAGTACCTATGTTGACCCGGCTAATTCAGAGCATTGGGATACCAAAAAGCTTACAATTTCTTTTCAGAATTCTTGTTGATAAATTGTGTGCCTATTAATTGTAGGTATTTCGCCTTAAGAGACGAAGCCTTTTTTTTTGCTTGCATTAATCTCTATTTGAAATCTTGGTCTTATTAAAGTTATCTATAAAGTAGGTAAGACACAAGATGAGAACTTTGGGTTTGGGCAAAATTGATGAAGGAAAACTATGCAAGATTAAAGACGTTTTTTTTCCCTAAACTCAAGATCAAACCAGCTTGATCTCGGATCCTATGTTTTGTGTGGTGCAAAGACTCATTGCATGTAAACTTTTTTCTTGCGTTTAGGGTGTGCCGGTTCTCTTTCTACAATGTTCGTGTGAGCTTGTGAGAGTTTTCGCATTTGCTTCTACCAAAGGAAGCCTCGGTTCCTAGCATATTAAACCCGATTTTAATGACAAAAGCCAAACTAATGGAGGCAAACAAGTTACAAAGATTTGATTTGATTGTACTAATTTAAGTCATGAAAGTGTGGAGTGAAACAACAAAGGCTTTTTTGGCCTTTGTGTTTGGAGAGAAAACATAGATCGAGACATTGGCTTGAGTGTGCATTAAGTGAAAAGATGAAAACAACATAGGTTGTGGATTTGGAAAATAGATGGCAATAGCAACAACACAAGTTGTGGATTGAAAAGGAGATGGCAACAACAATTGTTGCTTTGGACATAGATAAATTTTGCCTGAAGTTTGGAAGCTTCATGTTTGGAAAAGAGACGGAGATGGCAACACGGATTTGTGTCAAGTATGCCAAAGCTTGGAATTTCATTTGAACTAGTAACATCAAATGCCTCTAGGACCAAAATAAGGTGAGGTTTTATAGAATTTAAGATTTTTTTTTTTCAAAACAACAAAGCATTGATGGTGCTTATACAATCAATGTGGGAGCATGAAGATGTTTTTTGGGATTGTCAATGCCATGACCTCACGTTGTGGGAGTCCTTCTAGCTTTCAATTTGATCTCTTTCCATTCTGGCACAAAGCTTTTGAGCTAGTGCAATTGAAGGCTGGTCAATTTCTAACACAATCCCTAAAGCAACTTGAACTAGAGCCAAGCCCCAAACCCCAATCTTTTGAAAACCTACACCTTGAATTTTCAGATTGTCATTTCCAAACAAAAATCTCAAATGTTTATAATGTTATTTTGCCACCTCTCCCAGATTCTATGGTGATTAAACAAATTTTGCTACATTTGCCATAAACTAACCCTTCCATGTTTTGGCACCTTCGTTGAGTACACAAAAAATGGTCTAATGTTTTAGGGAAAACAACAACATGGAATGCACTTGAAATTGTCAAAACCAATAATTTCAATTATCAAGAAATGATATCCTAGAGAGGTCTCCATAGATCATCTCTTAAAGATTGTGTAAGGTTTAGAATGCAATGTTTAGAAGGATGTTTGGCCATGTTTGATGATCAGTTTTTTTTGCTAATGGAAATGAGGTTTTAAAAAGTGAACAATAGAAGGTTTAGGGTTCTTTGGATTTTTATAGTTATTGGGACATGAAAATTTTCGAACATTTGGATTTGGAACAAAGATGTATTTTTTGCTTTTAAAATTTTGGAAATGTTACTACACCTTGCTATGTGTTTTAACATGTAGGCCTAATTCTACTATTATTAATAAAATCAACTATTTCAATCAATTTTTTGTTGATTTAAAAATTATTCCAATTTTGTAACCACCTATCTTCATGCTTCTAATGATGATTTCTATAAACTTGTTACTAAATAAACATGTTTTTGATGTAGGTTTTCATGCCAATCTATTCCAATTTCTATTCATTTTGTCCAAACCCTAACCAGTGTTCCATTCATACCAAAGATGTGGATTTTGAAAGATGTGGATTTTGTTGCTTAGGTCTAATGTAATTCATATGTTACTTTTCACCAACAACTCACATCCAAGTTGAGGTGTTGGTCTAATGGTCCTTGTTCATCCCATCTAAACTAAACTTGATCAACACCATATATAGATCCCAGATGTTGATTTTATTCATTAAATTTGATCCAAAATCCAATTTTTTTCTTTTGTAATTTTTTAAAGTGTCTTTATGTAGGAATTAAATTAGGGTTTGGATTGTATAGTTTGGACCAACATTTTAATTTTAGGGTTTGGGTTTATGGGGTTTTCAGTTAGTGATTTAATATGGTTTAGGTTATAGAATTTGGGATTTAGTTTTAGACTTTGGATTATGGTTTGGGTGGGGTTCTAATTCTAGACTTTGAATGAAGGTTTTAGTTTTTAGGTTTGGGTTTAGGTTAGGCTTTTAGTTTAAGGTTTGAATTAAAGTTTTAGCTTTAGACTTTGGATGAAGGCTTAGGGTAGGTCTTTAGTTTATGGTTTGGATTAAGGTTTTACTTTTAGGGTTTGGGTTCAAGTGTGAGTTTTAGTTTGAGGTTTGGATTAAGTTTTAATTTTAAAGTTTAGGGTTTTGAATAAGGTTTTAGTTTTAAGGTTTGTGTTTAGGTTTAAGTTAGCCTTTTAGTTTTAAACTTTGGATGATGGTTTTAAAATTTGGGTTTAGGTTTAAGCTAAGGTTTTAGTTTAGGATTTGGATTAAGGTTTAAGCTAGGGTTTAAGGTTTGGTTAGCGTTTAGATTAGGGTTTTAATTATAGGGTTTGGATTTAAGTTAGGTAATAGTTTAGGTTTGGATTAGTTTTTCAATTTTAGACTTTGATTGAGGGTTTGGGTTTTATTATTTGGGTTTTGGTTTAGATTAAGGTTTTAGTTTAGGATTTGGATTAACTTTTAGTTTTAGACTTTGAATGAGAGTTTTTTTTTAGGGTTTGGGTTTGGATTTAGGTTAGGGTTTTAATTTAGGGTTTAGATTAGCCTTTTAAATTTAGACTTTGAATGAGGGTTTTAAATTTAAGGTTTGGGTTTAAGTTAGGGTTATAATTTAAGGTTTGGTTTGACTTTTTAATTTTATAAGGGTTAAGGTTTGGGATTTTGAGATTTTTGAAGTAGTTGTGAAGGTGTCAATGAAGGGTCCAATGGAGATAAAATAATCTTCAAACATGGTAAGCGTAAAGTTAATTCAAGACAACATAATGATTAAAATAAATAGTGTAATAGGGTGACAATGGCAACAAAGATTTCATAATCAATGAAACTTTTATTCATGTTACAGATAAGTTCAATGAGGAGCTGCAAGTACATGTTGAGTCCTAAATTATGCCATAGTGATAGTTCATAACTCCAAAAAATTTAGGATGTGTGAGATGGTGTGAACTAAATAATCTGCCTTGCTATTAAGAAGTAGTTGATTAATTGGACCTCACAACCAACGATAATGTCCAATGTTAGGAATTAAAGACCATGCAAAGATGAAAATGTTCCAAGCTTAGAGGCCTTTGAAAAAAGGAAGAATATATTGGATCATAGTAGTATCTTTGAAAGAATGAAAGTGAATAGGGGTAGATTTGGAGCTTGAAATCTTAAATAATGTTCATAAAACCTTTCAAATTTTATAGCATAATTTTATTTTTATTTAGGTGCATAGTTTGAAATTTGGTAAGTTAGTACACCTTGTAATTGACTTTTCAATGAACTAAAACAAGCTAAATTTGAATAGTTTATGGAAGGGCAACAACGTTTTAAGTGACTTGAAATCTATTGTCAAATTGAACTTTTTGTTTTTGTAAAATCCTATTGGGTTCTATGGCACAACTTTTTACCAATTTAGGTGCAAGGCTTGAAATTTGGTAAACAAGTGCACCTTGTAGCTATCTTTCCAATGAATTAAAGCAAATTGAATTTGGTTAACGTATGTGATGGCAATAATGTTTTGGGTGATTAGAGGTCTACTATCAAGTTGAACATTATGTCAACTCGTTAGAAGTTGGTTTAGGTGGGTGGTAGTTTAATATAAAATTATAGGATTTGGAAATTTAAACTTTGAAAATATATTTATCAATTTCAAATCATAAGTGATGCACAAGATGCAAATTATTTGTTTTCAATTACAAACGCAATTCAGTATCTAGAGATACATTTTGCATTTTCCGTTCACCAATAACATATGTACCTCCAAGTATAATCACTTTGTGAAATTGGGAATTGAAAGACAAAAAGTCACCTTACAGGAGGCAAGATCATCACATGATGGTAGGGGCGGTTGTTCAAGTGGGAAATTTCATGAGCATGGTGACTAGTGGCAAATGGTGGAAAATAAAAAAGGTACTCAAACTTGTTGTTGGATAGGGGAGATATGAGTAGAAAAGGGAAGAGAACATGAAAGGTTTTTTTTTGTGAGGCTTAGGAATAAAAAAATAATGCTCTACCCTCTTGTGAAAGTAAGAAAACCAAAGAGTTGAAAGGAAGACTATCCAACAAAAATAGAATGGAAAAGATATTGTTTTTGGGGTGTGGTAGAGAGTTATGGAGGTATAGGAGGTTGGGAGGTAAGATTGTACTGGAAGAAAATAATATAAAGATGGTGTTAAGGTTTAGTAAAGAGAAAGGAATGGGAAACTTGGGATTGTAACAAAATTGCATTATAGCCATTTCTTGGAGGTGTGACAATTTTTTTGTGTGTAAAAACTTATTGTAATTTTGATTCAATGATGCTTGTATGAAGCTACTTTAGTTTAGGATTGTAATTGGTTAAATGCAGGGAAAAGAGAGTGATAAAGAAAGGTTAGATTGTTATCTACAACAATCATAAAAATTGAATATAAAAGAAATGAAAAAAAAAAGTTGTTAGAAAGAAAGGTTAGATCATTGTTGGTGGCAAATAGGGAAAAAGGATATAACCAAAAAAACAAGAAAAGAAAGTTGTTACAAGGAAAGATAGGATAATCGTATGTAGCAGACAAGGGAAAAAATATAACCATCACAAACATGGGAAAAGAATATAACCAAAAAAACAAGGAAGATGGGATTGGAAGTTGGGTAATAAGTTGTGACTCCCCCTTTGATGATCTATGGAGTGTTGTTATGTCTATTCCACTTTTCATCTCCCATAAGAACCCTCACCTTCTTATGCCTCATGATATATGCATATTGAGTTCATGATAACCTTTGCCTTTTGCTTTGTGATGAGTAAAGCCCGTGGGTGGGGGACATTTCTCAAAATGTTTTTGTTTTTGTGCCAATGTTGATAGTTGAAGGTTTTGAGGCAAATCCTCATTTGGTTTTAAGGACATCTTTTGGTATAAGAACATTTTTCCATTGCATTTTTTCACCAACAATTGCTAACACCTTTTGCATTCACAAAACTTAAAAGTTGTGAGAGTTGTTAATCAAATTGTGAGTCATTTTAATGTGACATGTGTCTTAATTTTTTAATTAGAACCTTTGTGTATCTAAAATGTAATTAAAACTAGATAGATTGTGAAGCTATCAGCATTTATTAGCGTTGCCTAGCAAGGCAAGGATATTGCGTTTAGATTCATTAGAGTACAATAGCTTATGGGATTTTTGCCCCTAGGTAATAAGTTTATTTTTATACAAGGATTTTTGAAAGATGATATTTTGGCTTGTGTTGGAACTTGAGATTAGTTATAAAGTTATAATATCTTGAAGAATTTTGATTCCTTTTAGAGGATTTTTTGAAGATTATAGTTTTGCATGGTGAAATATTTGAGTTTCCACAATTCCTCTTGTGCCTTAAGATACTTTTTAATGTAAATGGCAAGGCGATAGTGTGAGTGACACACTCCTTGTTAGTAACAAGTTTTTAGCCCGTTGCAGGTACGCAATAGAAAGCAACTATTAGCACCCATGTCAGTGACTCTCCATTACTGTAGCCTGCTGTGATCACAGCAGCATAATGGAAAGAAACCCTAAGTCCAGTTTTTTATAAGTGCATCCCAAGTTCATGAACCTTTGGTTTAAAACAAAACTTGAACAAGATCATACAACCAAGAACTCTTGATCAGACCAGAATCCATCATGCTTTACACAAGTTTACCACATAGAAAGTGTTTAGTCATAATTATAGATTGACGCTCAGATTAATCATTATTAATTCAATATTGTCAAGAGTTTGGACACTAAGAGTTTTTTAGGGGTTTATTTGTTAGTGGAATTCAATTTGATGTGAATAGGGTTTCAATTTTTTCATGTTTGGGGTTTATTGTTAAGATGAATGTGGTTTAGAGTGTCCATCTTTTATGTTTTGAAATTTTAGAACGCAAAAAAAAAATAAGGATTTTTCTGGATGTTTTCATGTGTGTGATTTTATTAGTTTCGATAGTGCTGAGCAAGAATCTAATAACACATAACAACATTACTTGCTATGAAGGGAATTCATAATGATTGCACACACCAAAGAAATGTGTTAAAACTGCATTTAAACCCATTTGAAAGGTCCAATGTAGAGTCATGGAAATTAGCAATACTGGGTAATTATTAGATTTTTAAAAATAATTTCCAGATTTGATTATTAAAAAAAATCAAAATCAAAGAACCTTCAAATTCCAATTCCAATGTTTTTCAAAAAATTCAATATCAAAGGACCTCTGGGTCCTGTTTCTCAAAAAATATACCCCTTTTTTTTTCAATTTAATAACTGACACTCTTAAGAAGTAAACTAAGTGATCTTATAAAATTAGCCCTTTTTTTTTGGGGTGCAAATTTTTGCACAAATGGAAAAAATAAAAATAAAAAGGTGCATATACTGTAAAATTTTCTGGTCTAGTGAATTTATTTTAGTATTTTTTGTTTTTTGTTTTGTTTTTTAGCCAAAGAAGTGATCATCAATAGGAAGTTGTAGAAAAAGTGGAGATCATCCATAGGAAGATTTAGCCAAATATGGCTATATACCATATATGAACTACAAAACCCTAATCATCCTGTTTTACTTTTGGCTACACAATGAAAAGAAAATAAATAAATAAATAAATAAAATCTGGCGATTTTGAAAACCTCGAAAAAATCACTTCATTTTTAAAATAGAAAAATTAATTTATCTTTTTGCTGGAATTTCTCGCCAGTAAAAAAAGGCTGAACTGGACACTGGACACTAGACACTACTTGGGAAGGGGGGGTCGGGGGGGGGGGGTAATGGACGAACTGGGGATCGAACTGGGGATATAACTGGGGATGGAACTGTGTCGTCATCGTCGTCGTCCTGTGGAGCTCGAGGTGCTACCGCGTGTGTACTTTCCGTGTTTGCTTCGTTCCTTCGCCTTTGGCTTCTAGCAGCGCCTGCTGCTTTGACGTGTAATTACACACTTGTCGTCTGAGGAGGAAGGACGTGAGCGAAGAGCTGAAATGGTGGAGAGGGAAGAAGTGGCAAGTGCTCACAAATTAGGTTAAACTTTTGTTTGGCACCTTGCGGTTTTTTTGGAGATGTTTTTTGTTGTTTTTTTCCTCAGCTGGGTTTGGGAAGAAGCTGTATGTATTTACTTGTATATATAAATTGTCTAGACTTGCTTTGGTTTTGATGAAAAATTTGATCACACAGCAGCTCAGCAGTTGGTGCTCAATGTTTTGGAGCTGCTGCAGCTGCTGCTGATTGGTGCACAAATGCCAAATTTTGTGTAGTGGTGAAAATTTGAGCTTGTGGTTTTGGACATGGGTTTGATTCAAGGTGGATTATTACAATCACGTGAATCCCAAAATTTGTCAGTAGTTTGTTGTACAGAAGCTGCTGCAGAAGAGTGTCAAAACAGTTTTTTTTTTTTTTTTCCTCGGGAAGTTGCAGGCAATTGTTGAGACTTAGTAGTAGAGCTGTGAAGTTCATCAGTCAGGTCGCTGGAACTGCACAAGAAAAAGAGGTGGTAGTTTTTTTTTGAAGACTTGAGCAGGAGCAGAAGAAGAGTTGAGAAAGTTGGAGATTGTGGGGGAGGAGGGAAAAGAGGAATTCAAGCTGCAGACATCATGGCGAATGATCGACTCAAGTTTTGGAAGCGAAGATGGTGGCGTGGTGGTGGAAACAGCAACCAAGAATCTGAAGAAGCTGAATCTCGTATTGTTCACTGCAATCGACCCGACCTCAATTCTTCCACCGGGTTTGAAAATTCTCACCAAATTCTCTCTCTCTCTCTCTCTCTCTCTCTCGCTTTGTGGGTGCACCCACGCACATATCAATATGCCGTTGCTGAGCCTTCTCATGTCGAGGAATTCAATCTGCTCACAAAGTTGCACCTGGAAGGCCCAAAAAAGAAAGAAAGAAAAACTCGAATCTCGAAGCTCATGAGTTCATGTTCGATTGTGAAGAATTTGACGATCGGGGTCCGGGGAAATTTTGCTGCTGCAGGTATTCGTCAAATCGTACATCGACAACCAAGTATACATGGTACAGTTTCTTACCAATGGCGCTCTTCGAACAGTTCCGAAGAGCAGCATACTGGTACTTCACAGCGATCGCAATTCTCGCATCAGCGGGATTCGGTCCTTACGGGACAATCAGTCTATGGTTACCTCTGGCATTCGTCCTGGTTCTCGGCCTCGCACGCGACTTTTGGGAAGATGTACGCCGCTCTCGAGGCGACAGGGAGGTGAACTCTCGACCCATTCTTGTATATTCCGGAGCTCAAGGCAAGTTCGAAGAGAAGGAGTGGAGAAATGTGCGAGTGGGTGATCTCGTGAAAGTCAGTGATGGCGACTACTTTCCTGCGGATCTGCTGTTGTTGTCGTCAACCGGACCTGATGGGATCTGTTACGTCGAGACCATGAATCTCGACGGCGAGACCAACTTGAAAGTGCGACAATCGCTAGAGTGTACATGGGGTGTTGTGGATGATGATGATGATGGCGGCGCTGCAGAAGAATCTGGCAAGAACAACAACGAAGGAAAACAAGTACTGAAGAATTTCGAACCGGTCTTGCGATGCGAACCACCCAATGCTTCCTTGTACACATTCGCAGGCGTGCTTGAGTTTCCTGATGGAAGATCGTTTCCGATCGGACCCTCACAAATACTGCTACGCGACTCCAGTCTGCAGAACACGGGGAGCATAGTGGGAGCAGTTGTGTACACAGGACATGATACCAAAGTGATGCAAAACTCGTTGCCTCCTCCTTCCAAGCGCAGTAGAGTCGACAAGACTCTGGACAAGATCATCTGGATCATGTTCGGTCTGCTGCTCTTCGTCAGCATCTTGACTGCAGTTCTGTTGGCAGTTCGTACCAAAGGTGCAGGAAGCAATCCGTGGTACTTGTTGCCCACCATAGGTGACACAGACTATGCCGCAAACTACAATCCCAACAAAGAAGCACTTGTAGGAGTTCTTTCCTTCTTCAACAGTTTGATTCTCTATGGCTACTTTGTGCCCATTGCCTTGTATGTCTCTCTAGAAATTGTTCGCGGGATTCAAGCCCAGTTCATAGCTGAAGATCTCCACATGTATGACTCTATCATCACCCAGAAAGGTGCTAGCGTGAAATCTGCAGGTTTGAATGAAGAATTAGGGCAAGTCGATACCATCTTCTCTGACAAAACTGGTACTCTTACCAGCAATCAGATGGACTTCTTTCGTGCTTCCATTGCCGGAGTTGCTTATGGAATGGGTACTACAGAAGTTGAAAGAGCTGCTAAGATACTAGGCCTTGCTCTTGGTGATGATGGTCATGGTTCAGATCCCTCACATCCCCATGACCCAAAAGAAGATTACAAGAAGAATTCAGCTTCTAGGCACTCCTCCAAAGAGCTGCAGAACATTGCTGTTGCTGCTGATCAACAGCCGGAGAATTTGACAAAAGAAAACAACACCGACATATTGGTGCAGCTGCCTGATGATGCTAGTAATGGACCTCATGGCCCTGAGAACAACCCATATCGTGAGAAAGGGTTCAACTTCTATGATCCGAGGCTGTTAGGTGGCAACTGGATCCATGAACCCAATGCTGACAACATCCGATTCTTCTTCCAGATACTTGCACTTTGTCACACAGCGATTCCTGATGGAAATCCAGACAACCCACATACCATGCACTACAGAGCTGAATCTCCTGATGAAGCTGCTCTGGTTGTGGCTGCCAAGCAATTTGGATTCTTCTTCTACAAGCGAACTCCCACAGCTCTGTACATCAGAGAAACTCCAAGTCCCACCGCAGCTCCTGTGGAGCAAGTCTACCAATTGTTGAATGTGTTGGAGTTCACCAGTGCACGAAAGCGGATGTCAGTGATTGTGCGATTCCCGGATGGTCGCTTGCTGCTTCTTTCCAAAGGAGCTGATTCTGTGATGCTCCAGAGAGTAGACAGAAACAAGAGTGGATTTGTGAAAGAAACCAAGAAGGATTTGAAGGAATTTGGGCAGGTTGGGCTTCGCACTCTTGTGGTTGCTTACAGAGAGCTCAGTGAAGATGAGTACGAAAGATGGCAATCCAAGTATGCTGAAGTTCGAGCTACTCTCGGACGTGAAAGGGAGCTTCGTACTGAGGAAGTTGCAGATGAAATTGAACGTGGTCTTACTGTTGTTGGTGGTACTGGAGTTGAGGATAAACTTCAAGATGGTGTTCCTGAAACTATCAATCACTTGGCTCGAGCTGGTATTAACATCTGGGTCTTGACCGGAGACAAGGTTGAAACTGCCATTAACATTGGATACGCTTGCAGGTGTGTAGACAGTTTGCACACACTTCCCACTTTTCAATCTCTATTTGTCTGTTATTTACTGTGCTGATACAAAGTATATCATATGGAGGAGAGTAGTGCCAACTTACTGTGTTGATGCAAAGGATACTATAAAGAAGGGAGTAGTGCTTTCTTTTCAATCTTTGTTAGTTAATGTGTTGACGCACAAAGTATACTATAAGCAAACTAGCACCTTTCATAGGAGTTGGGACTACGATTAAATCCATGGGAGATAGTGCCTTTCATAGGAATTTGGGTTGTGATTGAGTCCATGTGAGCCTGTGATCAGTTGATGACCCAGTTTTAATTGGCTTCAAGCTGCACTAAGTGCACTCTTTTATGTCCCTTGCACCCATGCTAATTTAATGCTTGAATCTTGTGGAACATGATTTGGGTATCAAAGAACTCTTGATTGTTTCCAAGGCTCAAGAATCATTTGGAGACCGGATTTCTAAACCAAGTGATAGTATTGTGTGCTTTTGAGACCTCCACAATGAAACAGGAATTCTGCAAAGAGAACCACGGATTAGCATATGCATGAATATTCATTTCACCTAATCTATTTACTGAGGAATGTTTTCCTTTTTCTTTGTTTATTGTGTCTTATTCACCATGCTATTTGGGTGTGATGGTATGCAGTTTGCTTCGTCAGGGCATGGATAATTTGCTAGTGAGTTTAGACGGTCCTGAAGCGCATGCTCTTGAAGAAAGAGCTACAAGGGATAATCTTCCTAACAACGTTGTTGAAGAGGTTGGTTCTTTGCTCTTTTGTTGTAACTATCAGAGGAATGTCAGACATGCCACAGAAAAAATGAATGAATTTGTTGTTGACTTGAAGCTATACACAGGATGAAGTTCTTTGAATCAGGCATTATAGTCTACGTTTTATTTGTTGGCATTTTGCTCATGTACACAGGTTTCATGTTGAATTTGCAGGAGCAAAAGGCATTTGTGGGCCACAAGCTTTCAGAGGCCCTTGATTTGGTTTTAACTGGCCATGAAAATCCTCGAGAGTCCACATTGAGCAATGCACAAGCACTTAATTTTAGTGGGAGTTTACCGAGGACATTATCACGTAGTTTAAGTCAACCTAGTACCTTGTCACGTAATGTAAGTAAACGGAGTGGCCGTCATTTGGGTAGCCCAAGCTCTAGTGCACAAAATGGGTTTGAGATGACAGCACTTAAATCCAATCATAGTCCGATTGGAGGAGGTTTAGAAGAGTCCACTATAGATCGGCCTTTGCGACGAGCAGATTCAGATACAACTCCTGTGGAGTATGCACTGATCATTGATGGTCAATCCTTGGCATTCATCTTGGCAGATGAAGAGCTGCAAGAACACTTTTTGCAAGTGTGCATCAATTGCTCTTCCGTGCTTTGCTGCAGGGTATCACCCCGCCAAAAAGCTCAGGTTACTCTGCTAGTAAGAAAGGGGCTTGGCCAGAACCGATTGTGCCTGGCAATTGGCGATGGTGCAAATGATGTTGGAATGATTCAATCTGCTGATGTTGGTGTTGGCATCTCAGGTGTCGAAGGTGCTCAGGTAATGTAAAAAATTTCATTTGTCAATTCCAGCTGAAAAGAAAAATGAGACAATTGGGGGGACAAAATTCACACATTATCTGAGTATCAATCTATGGGTCCATCTTATTACCACTGGTCATCAATCTACAGCATACTATCTTCTGTTTCAGGACAAGTTTGCTTGTTTAGTATTCTAGGTTACAAAAGTGATTGTAGTCACAGAAATAGTCAATTGTGGATGATGTTGTAAGGAGTGATTTTCTGTGGGTTTATATGCATGCATCTGAGTAAGGATTCAGCTGTTATGACTTATATTGCTTAAATTGCTTTTGGGATCTTGGTGGATGCAGGCAGCAGCAGCTGCTGACTATGCCATTTCCCAATTCCGATTTTTGGAACGCTTGCTTCTTGTGCATGGTCACTGGTGTTATCGTCGTGTCTCTCTGATGGTACATTCTCGAATTCCTTTAACAAAATGCTGATGATACTAATATTGCAAGCATAACATATGAAATTGAGACTTCTGGGTATGATTTCTTTCTCCCTGACATGAGTGAAATGTGCAATTTTTTTTGCAGATGCTGTATTTCTTTTACAAAGTATGCATCATTGGGTTTATTGCATTCTACTCCAATTGCTTTGCATTTTTTTCGGGCACCCCATTCTACAACTCTTGGTATGCTTCCTGCTACAACACAGTATTTACAGCATTGCCAATATGTGTCATAGCTGTATTGGACCAAGATGTATCTGCAGATGAGGCAATTCGTTATCCTGAGCTGTATAAATCTGGGCAACGTGGTGAATTGTTCAACAAGAGGAGTGTATTTGCATGGCTTACATATTCTTTATACACCTCGGCAGTCATTTTCTTCTTCACACTAGCGATCTACTCAGGACTGAGTGCATTCCGCAGTGGCGGTGAAGTATCTTCGCTACAAGATTATGGGGGTGCCATGTTTACCACACTGGTGCTTGTACCAAACTTACAGCTCTACATGATGGTTCAGTACTTCACATGGATTCATCATCTAGCCATCTGGGCCAGCATTGCTATCTGGTACATTTTTCTCCTTGTCTATGGAGCTCTGCCACCTTTGGATGCTACAACCGCATACAAGGAGTTCATCGAAGTCTTGGCTCCCTCACCTTCTTACTGGCTTCTGCAAGCCATTGTAGTTGTGGCATGCTTGTTGCCTGAATTTCTCTACCGCAGTCTTCACTGGGCTTTTTACCCCTCAGATTATCAGATTGTGCTGGAATGCACAAAATTGGAGCGCACGAAAATTTCCGAGGAACAGAAAGTCTAGTCTTTGTATAAATCATTTTCCCAAATTCCTTCTTTTTTTTTTGGAACTCCACCCCCCCCCACCCTGGTCCACCTGCAAACTCCCCATTGTCCCTCCACACAACACAAGCCATTTCAGCGTGTTCCTAATTTGAGCAATGAAGAGCTTCTACATGAGAGGCCTGAGCTCCAAGTTCAATCCACTCCAAACTGAGGCAGTTGCAATTTGACATCAAGTGTCAGAGCTTTTTGTCACAGGGCTCTCCATTTTACAAGCTTCTAGCAATGGGTTTTTTGACTTGTAGCAGTGAGACTGCATTTTGGACTTTCTTTGCTAAGGGCTAGGGTTTAGGGTTTAGGGTTTTCTCATTGGTTTTGAAAGAAGGATGGGGCATCATGTGGGACACAAGAAGCTTTTTCTTGCTTCATGCATGCTCAGACTTCTTTGCTAGATAAAATTGCATGTTAGTACTGCTGGCACATATACTGTATTCTTTTTCTGTTGACCACACATCTGTAGTTTAGTTGTTGGCCAACAGCAGCTATAAATAAGGAATTTCCCATGAGGGAAGATAAGTAGCAATTGGCTTTATACTCAGCTATCGCTACCAGTGATCTTATGGCAGATTATTACTTGGGTTTTTATTCATGAGATTATATTGACAGAGTCTCATTATATGACCTCTTGGTAAATGGTTGATGTGCAAATTTCCATTAGGCAAGGTTTATACAGCTTTGTCTTCTTCTTGCAGCTGTTTTTAATAGTTGGCAGAATATTGGGTAAGTTTTGGATGCTGGAATTCACACTGCAACTTTGATCTTTTGGGTGTTGGTTAACAGCTTCAACTGCGATGTAATCTTTACTCTTTAGGGATGGCAGGTTTATGAAACTCGATAGTGAGGCATGGCCCCTCTTAACACAAGCATTTTTTTTTCCATCGTGGAAGATTGTCTAAGTATCAGGATTTGTTCACAATTACATGTTTTGAAAGAGTTTCAATGTTCATTTCATTCCTGGATACTGTTTCAAAGCTCATAAGTAGTCAGTCTCACAAGTAGTCAGTCCCCAGGTGAAGTCACTTCCATTCTTTCCTATCAAAAATAGCTTGCAAAATAAGATGTAGCTTGCAACTAATTCATTCTGAAGGAAATTTTTGTAATTTACTTAAATGTAAATAGGGAGCCAAGAATTCATTAATGAAAACATATGTGAAATATTTTTAGACTATATTTAATTATGATGAAATATTCATGCAAAGTTCCATTTTTTCATAGCAGCATACCAAAACATTCATCTTCATCTCATGTGTTGCAGAAAATAATATACAAAGAGTGACCTTCCTCAGGGTATGTCCCACAAGCACAGTACATCAAGGGGCAACTCGACCCATCATGATTAACACACATAATTGAAGAATCAGGTGAATTAATAAATGAGCTGTTGACATGACAATATATGTTTGTAACTGTGAATTTTGGATTCGAAGATCTTGGGTGGTGGTCAAAACTTTTTGTGAGCAAGTCATAACTAATATTGCTTGACCTCAAAGTTGAATACACATGTAAATAGTCACAAACACTTGAGCTCAGCTACTAGTGATGATGTCGGGCTTTGGTCTATCAACTAAAATGAAAACTTTTTCAACTCTTGTGTGTGCTCAAAAGAGTAACTTCATTGTTTGAAACCTGATATTACAAATCAATATGTGCATTGCAGAAAAAAACCTCCTTTCCCAGAGTCCCAACTCTTTTCTATCACAGTGCCTGGCAATGGATAAATAGTACAAAAGTTTGAATCTCCTTGCTGTACAAACTCTGGCTTACATTCTTCAAGCTCCAACTGAAAACAGTCATTCTGCTTGCAAGTGATCCAAAGAAGATTTCACTAGCTCCAGAAATGACCAATGCACCAGAATTGCAAACAGCTGCATCATCCAATGAATTTAAGTAGTCAGATCACAATTACATACAATTCAAGAGGTCCGTCTACTACCCAACTAAGTCTACATTCAAAATCGTTGTAACAAACAGTTCGATTTTGTCTGTGCCCCAAAGAACATTTGCATTTTGGTGGTTTTTGGTAGCATCATCATCACACATGATCACAATTCAATTGCATGATCTTCAAGATTGTACATTTTGGGAAAACCTGGAGATGATGTTTCTTCTTCTCATCTTTACCTGCTGCCCTGTATGTAAGTATGTATCTCATGATTGATCCATTCTTGTGTCTGATCATGTGCTCACTGTAAGTCTCACTGCAAAGTAGTTCAGAAGAAGAGCACCTGCAGCATCCTTTAATTCCAGCACAAAGTCTCATATTGCAAAGTAGTTTAGAAGAAGAAGAGCAGAGCTGCAGCATCCTTTCCACCACAAAGTGCAGAGCTGCAAAAAAATTGTTTAGAAGAACAATATGAGCAGAGCTGCATCTTTCCAGCCCAAAGGCTCTCATTGCGAAAACTAGTTTAGAAGAAGAACAACAGCTACATCCTCTGCAGCACGAAGTCTCTCATTGCAAACTAGTTTAATAGAACAGGAGCTGCACAGCCGGGCATGATCCAAGTTTCCATCACAAATTAGTCTCTTATGCAAACAAAGTACATAGTCTAGAAGAACATGATGATGGACCTGCTGCTGCCTCCGGGCTCACGGTTTCCAACAACAGGCTTTTGCAATCAGTTTGCAGCAACGTCTGGTCTTGTTTTGCTGCAGCTAAAGCTAGATGGAAGCACTGAGACATATTGATCCATCTATTTCTGAAGCTGTAATTCCTAGTGCAAATTCTCATCACTGCTCCAGCTATTGTGAGCGTGAAATCCCCTCTCCAAGTTTGCTTGCAAGCACCCAACTGATCAACTATGCTCGCACTAGACCTAGTTCTGTGGAAGCTCCATCTGCTTGCATGGTCTGACAAGCAAGACACAGAGAGAGAGCACTAGAGGTTTCAGTTAGCGGAAGTCTCGCTAGACGGAACAGGTGCGGTTCGGAGATCCACACAGCTTGCGCTGCGGGAGAGGCCTGCGCGAGGCCACGGCTTTCTTTTGGTAGTCTTGGGAGATCTGGAATCCTGGACGCTGCGTCTGAGAATTTGGCGCAAGGCGGAGGCAAGATGCACGACGGGGTCGAGTCGGGGAGCACTCTTGAACTGCACGCACATGTTCATGTGCGCGTGAAGCGCGTCCTCCATGGCTGTACCCTCTCCCATTCGCTTCATCTCCTCCTTCACAGCCTCCACGCACAAACCGCACACGAATCTTCCACACGAAATTGCTTTCATGCGCTCCACATACGCGGGCGTGCACTCTTCCCTGAGTCCGCAGCATTCACAATTCTCGTACAGGCAGCAACTACTGCAGCAAGTCTCGACCGCCGCCTCCTCCTCCTCCTCAGTCTCCTCGTCCAAAGTACTACTCACGGTCGTCGAAGCTGCTGCTGCTGCTGCTACTGCTGCCCAGTCTCCATAATTCTCCACCATCTCCGCTATGCC
The DNA here is from genome assembly GCA_963921925.1 of Sphagnum tenellum. Lineage (NCBI taxonomy): Eukaryota > Viridiplantae > Streptophyta > Sphagnopsida > Sphagnales > Sphagnaceae > Sphagnum > Sphagnum tenellum. The sequence continues at coordinate 13,092,400 of OY998142.1, read as the reverse complement.
GGTTGCCTCCGACGACGCTTTGCAGAGATGCGTCTCCCCACGTCCTCGTGTCACGGTAAGCGAGCTTGCAGCCGCCATGTTTTTGATCTCTGAGTTCCTTCTTTTGCTGCTAGCCCTGCCTTTGTCCTCCTGCTCCTCCTCCAAGTTCCTCCTCCAGCAGCTCCTCCTTCCCCCCTGATCAATCCTAGTGCTTCTCTCAAAGAAGCTGGCAACAGGATCTTCACGCCTGCTGCACACACTAGTTGCTAGCAGCTATGCTGCACTCCACTAGACTCTCTAGTCTTGGCAACTGCGAACAAGCTCCATGAAGCAACAACTACAGCAGGTGCTAGCCAAGCTATTTCCAAAACTCAAGCTACTGCAGGTAGATCCCATTCACAGACAAGCGCTTGCAGCAGCATCCGCTAAAACAAACACAACAAGACCAACACAAGAAGACCACCCCGATCACAACAGCATCTACAAGAGCTGAAGAAGTAATTTCCAGCAGCAAAAAAAAAAAACCCCCCACAACGATCTGAACCAGACTTCAAGCACTGATCTATTGAAAAAGAGAAGCAGCTGCAGCAGCAGTGCTCAGCTTTGAGCTTGTTCTTAAGGATTCTTGTACAGGAAATTCCTTATGACACAAAACACGCCACAACGCTCTACACTCACAATTCCCTAGCAACTGTAGTTTACTTCTCCAGCAACGAGCAAATCCAAAACACACACAAACCCCCTCACATCCCCACCACAATTGTGAAGGTACTCTTTTTTCTCTCTAGTTTTCTTCCTTTGTTTCCATCTCTCCAAGAGTCAAGTGCTTTGATTTTTATTTTATTTATTTATTTATTTATTTATTAATTTATAGAAAGTTGGTACTAACATTTTGTAAGTACTTGAAAGAAAGAAACACCCCACAAAAACAAAAAGAAAATAGAAAAAAACTTCTTGTTAAGTTTTTTTAAAATTAAGTTGAGGTACTCTTTTTCGACTCTATTTTTTCTTCCTTTCTTCCTATTTCCCCAGAGTCAAATGCTTTGATTTTATTTTATTTAAAAAAATTAATATAAAATTTGGTTGTTCTCATCTCCTCCTCGCACAACACGACAACATACATTTAAGTATTTTAATTAACTTACTTTTTTTTTCTCTCTATTTTTCTTCCTTTGTTCACTATCTCTCAAGAGTCAAGTGCTTTGATTTATTTATTTTTACCTTTCCAAAGTTTCTCGGGTACGATTGATTTTTTACCCTAAACGTTTAATCACCAACTTCATCAATTAATTCCATCAAAAAAATTGCTTAATTACACCCACCCCTCGCCCCTTCAATTCAATAATCACAAATATAGCTTAATTACCCTTTTGTCTTCAATGAAATTCGTTTTATTTGTGCCTAATCTTTTTTTTAAAATTTAATCACAACCCAATTTAAAAAATATATTATCATGGCTTAAAATCACAACCCACTCTTCTTTAATTTAATCATGCCAAATGTGGATTAACCACAACCCATTCGTCTTTAATTTAATCATCCCAAATCTGGCTTAATCACCATCCTCTCTTCTTTACTTTAATCATCTCAAATGTGACTCAATCACCATCCACTCTTCTTTAATTTAATCATCTCAAATGTGGCTTAATCACAACCCACTCTTTTTTAATTTAATCATCTCAAATAATGGCTTAATCACAACACAAACTTCAGTAATGGTCATAAATGTAGCTTAATCGCAATACAAACTTCATTTAATGGTCACAAATATCTGGTGTAACGATAACACAAACTTCTTTAATCATCACTACCATGGCTTAATTACAACACTAGCTTCTTTAATCAAACCTTCATTCATCACAAGAATTGCTTAATCACAAAATAATGTTTCTAAGTATCTGAACAGTGTTTTTTATTTTGGGGGGGGGGGGGGGGGGGGCGAATTTTCGCACCTTGGTAACCAATAAATAAATAAAAATAAAAATACAAAAATTAATAATTAATAAAAATTGTGCTAATTGTACCAAGGCTTTTCTAGAGGAAAAAAATAATGCAAAAGTGGTCTTATTTTAAAGGGAAAAAAAAGGTTACTTGGTGCCATATTTAGACAATGAGTTCCTATTGGTCGCCAGAAAATTCTAAAATAAACATTATTTTACTGTGTGGCTTCCAGCGTTTTTTCCTTTTTCCCCCAAGTTACGCCAAAATGAGACAAATCAAAACAAAAAGAGAATATTCTGTCGTGAAATTTCCATTTTTTTTGCTTTAAGAGATCGCCAAATTTCGAAATATATTTGTTTTTCTTTGGCTTATTTGGACTGTTCTTTTTTAGTTTGATAGCAGTTTTAAAACTAGTTTTTGTATTGTATAAACACTGAGACTCGCCATTTAATGTTAAATCCCTCTTTTGAAATGCTAGCCAATAACACAAAATGTAAGTTATTTTTATTTTTATTTTAAATCACTGGTGACCTCTACCCAAAGTTGGCTCATTGCTCTTGTAAATGATGGCCTATCCACCTACTTGACCAAATCAATTAATTAATTAATTAACTAACTAAAACACCCTGAATCACATACATTAGAAATTTATAACCGCCAAATTTCTTGGCTCCTAAAATCATTAATAATAATTTTATTAAAAAACCACAAACCCTCCTAATGACACACAGAGTTGTGTTTTTAATTCCAGGCTGAATTTAGGTACCCCCCTACTACAACCTAGTAAGGCAATTAAATGAGGAAAATGAGCATTTAAGGGGCACGCCCATCCAAGCAACTACTCCACTCCACTCCACAACGGTTACAAACATGTTTGCACCACGTTACTAGCAACTCCCCCCCCCTTCCCTACCCCACTCACATTAGTAATGGTGCTCTATCTACTAGCTACAAATACTATTAATTTCATATTTGCAAAGCAAGTGATGGGTATTTGTGCACCAACTCAATCCATTTTCCCAAAGGAGATTAGGAGGGAGGAAGATTGGAAAGAGGTAAGTACTAAGGATAGGTCAATAGGTGGGTACATAGACGGGGTGAGAAGGGTAGGTATGAAGGGCTTCACATAGATTAGATACAAATAAATTTAATTTATAAATAATATATTGGCTACTAGGGGATGGAGGGACTATCTACACCTTGAAATTCAACTCTTGGTGGGTCATTTCATTTTTTTCCCCCTATCAAAGAGAGAGAGAGATAAAATAGGTAGTGTAAACTAGTGTAGCCCAACCATGAATTGGGTACCCAACTAATATCTATGACAAAAATAATTCAAAATTTTAATATCTCCCACACCTTACCTTATCTCTTAATTTTTTCAAATCTCTTTGAGTAAAGGGTTCACACTGAGGGCTTTCCTACGATACCAAAAGAATGCCCAATTTCTCTTATAATATTTTTAAATTTTTTTTAAAAAAATGAATTCTCAATGACAAAATTGTTCAATCCTATATATTAATTCACTTGTTTGTGCGTATGTCTCTCGAGGTTCTCAAACCCAAATCACTTTTAAAACTATCCCCTCGAGTCCCGAGTCCCAAGTCCTGAGTCCCAACCAATCCAGGTCCCAAATCCCAACATCGCGGCTTCAAATTACTTACTGGGGTGCCAACGGTCAAAGAGCCGAACGATAAAAAAAAAACCTGGCGCGGGTCGGGGACACCCAGCCATTGATTGCGTTATTGATAGATAAATAAAATAAAACAAAGTTGTAACAAAAAAGAAGAAAAAAACAAATATATATTTTAAAAAGGGGAAAAACTAGAAAAAAAAAAACATTTTAACAATTAAGAAGTTTTTTTGAACAATTAAAACATGAAAAAAATGAAAAATTATATATATATATGTATATAATAATAATAATAATAATAATAAAAACAAAAAACACATTAAAATAAAAAATAAAAAAGATAAAAGTTTCTTAAAAAAAACTAAAACATGAACCAGGTTTTAAAAAAAGGGAGGGACTTCACAGTGTCCGAAGGTCGCAGGTACCCACAAGTAATCAATTACTTCTCCGCTGGGGGTTGAAACATTACGGAACCAATTGGGTGCACCCTTTACTCATCAAGAGCTTTTCAGTGTGACCAAGAGTGCGACAAAAGGCACTGTGGTTTGGGAGATCTCAAAATGACAAACAAACAAAACAAACTACCTTCCTTCATGGATAGAAGTACTTGAATATAAGACACCAAAACAGGTTATATATGGAAGCGTTACTCTGGCTAGTCCAATCCTAAGGAAATATTAGTTTCTTAGAAACTTTTTTTGACTCTTTAGAAGAACCTTATTTTTGGTCCTTCCTCTTTTTAAATGGAAACCAATAGCACCCAAAATTGCCTTGGGTGAACCACTGGCACCCATCTTGGTACCATGGTAAAAATACCAAAATTCATTTGAATATATTATAAATATTACAAGTATCCCATGCTTAGACTAAATTAACCATGGTAAAAATATCAGAATTTCATTTATACTATGTATAAATACTACAAGTTTCCCATGCTTAGACTAAACTAGCGTCTCTGAGTTCAAATCCAACATTTTTGGGGCTTAATATGGCCACTAAGAAGGCTCACTCAAAAAGGCGCAGGTACTAACATGGGGTGCTGGTTCTTCTTCACCCTGGCCCCTAAAATTTGCTTTGCTTTCATAGGTAAAATTGTCCATGAAATTGTAATGCCAAGAATTTTGGATACCTTGTAGACAAATTGAACTAAGAATCAACATGTCCACTTTTTTTCCTTCTTTGTTGTAATCCATTCTCTCTTCAAGTCAAAACACTAACTAGAGTTTTCCAAGGACAAAGCATCCCATCGTCCGGCAAAGTATGCCAAGGGCATTAAAATGAAAATCAATGATTTCATTTCCTTGATCATTTTTGGTATGTGTAAGGTAACACCCAAGGAGCAGGTCTTGTGATAGGTATGGGGAAGGTACCCAACAGGTATCACATGAAAAATTATTTTAAAACAATGTGGGGGCATGAATGACCCACTCCTACGGAGACAATAGAGTTATCCGTAAAGTCTGGCTATCAGGGGGCGAGAATGGCCAGTTTTGGCATAATAAGGGCATCAAACGCATAACTGAGAATGAAAATTTTACAAAAGCGAAATAACTGGGACCCAAACTAGTTTTTACACCAAATTTGGTGGTAAACCGAGTTGCATCCCTGTCTTTCTTTTTTCCTTAGCGCCTGCACTGCTGCTACATATATTTTCACTGCTCCTACCTGTACAATCTACTATTATAATTACCCTTCAACCTTGTGCATTAAATGGTGAGTTTCAGAATTTCATACCGAGATTTATTAAAAAATTTCCTTACTTTGGGTATACCACTGAAAGAAGGGATATGGGGGTGAAAGCAGACCCAAAGACAGAGTGACTTTCCAGATAAACTCTAATGTTTAGGAAGCAGTTTACTACCGACCTTTTGGACCCCAGGTGTTTCATGTGGGCAAAGCACTCTTGGTAAAATATTCTATATCTCTTGTGTGGGCAAAGCTCATATCCCTATGGTGTCCTTATTCTTGGGAAGCTGGACTTTTAAAAGGTGCTTTATATACTAAAGTCGCCAATGCATTTGGAGACTATATGGGTGGTCCTATATGGGTGGTCCCCTTTGTCATGACTTCACTACTTGCATAGTTTAAAAGTTCATTTATATGGTAATAAAACTTTGGTTTGTCTAGTAAAAGCTGCTCTAGGCAATAGCATCATGTTCATGGCTTTTGCTTCTCTCTAGGGCCACCGAAACAAATTATGCTAAAGAGATTTTTTTTCTTACTTTTGGTGAAATATTGACAATGCTTGTTGTGAGTTGTTGCAAAGAGAGCAACAAAAATAATGCATATTTTTGGCTTCTAGTCTCCTTCCTTTTTTTCCCCAGGTAATAACATTTACTTCATCCACCAAACTTGAACCGGCACCCGTACCAACACACCATGCAGAATGGATGATATCTGGACAAGAAATCATGATTTCATTTGATTTTCTGTCCCATAGCCAACCAGAGTCATTAGCTATGCACTAAAGTCATCCACATGTATCTTCATACATAGTAGTCATCAGGTGCCTTTACTAACCTAACTACATGTAGTAAGTTACTAGTAAACACTTACATTCTTTACCGATTTACGTGTGATATTTACCCACTTGCTTGACATGGCAAACATGCGATAGTTGCAGAATCTATCTTTCCAACACACTTTGAGTAAGTACCATTGTAAAAGTACCCTCATGCGCAATGGGTTGAGTTTGCACCCCTTTTGCTTCACAGCTCCGGAGGCAAAGGCTTTACAGCTCTCATTACATTTGCTTCCTCAACTTGTAATTATTCTATTGTATTCTCTTCTATTTTCTATTGCTCGGTGATATTCCTAAACTCTTCTATATTTCTAGTTACACAATTAGTTTCCTATCATTCAATTTCCACATTGTTTACATGTATTTGATTTTGTCTCTCCATTGTGAATCATGGTTTAACTTCTTTTGTATTTGATTGTATTGGGATCTCAGCTATGGTGGGTTGGTCTTGGTATGAAAGGAGAAGTTATGAACAGATTTATAAGGATTAGACACTCAGATGTTCAACATCCTAAACTTACTAACATATTGTGTTGAATGTGTACATGACTTTTAATCTAGTGTTTCAAGGGACATATTTTGCATGCTTTAGGTAACACATGAATGTCAAAGTGTTTTAGACATTCATATGCAATTTAGCTCCTTTTTTGTCTAAAAACCTTTTGTTAGCCTACAACTCTCAGTTCATCCTAATTGTGTCTACTCTCCTTTTGTAGCATGACCTCCCTTTATAATCTCTAAACCAATTGATGAAACTTTGACCTAAAATAATTTTAAGTTTGCGAAGCAAGCCTAAAGAAATGGGCACTTTTTCTATCCATTTTCTTTACCCTTGAAACCCTTTTTAAGCCTTGTAGTTGTGGATGTATTTGGCACCTTTGATCCATGACCTTTATCCTAGGATGTATTTTAATATACATCATTTCACTTTTAGACTTTTTCTGGTGGACCTTCATCAAAAGTTATGTTCTTCCTCACCCTAGTATTGCCAATAAAAAGTAAAAAGTGTCGGAGCTCCATATGTCAAGCATGACCCACACCATGCTTCTAATAAATGAACAATGCTAAGGAATTTCCTCGTGCATTTAGAGGGCACCTTATATCCACAAAACATGGATCCTACACCTATTGTTTAGGAGTGGGAGGCACCTTACACCTATATGTATATGTAGGCATAAAATTCCTCCCATTCCTAAATAGTATATGTAAGATCCCTACCAATCCTCTTGCGTCATGACCTACATATTATGATTAGGTCCAAAGGGGAAATACATTCCCAAGATGTGGGCCAAATTCAACTATTGCCTAGTGGTAGGCCCCTTGTTTTGACAATGCTTCACCTTAGGGCTTTATACCACGTGTATAAAGAATTTTGTTAGTGTATGTGGAGCACACCTTACCCTAAATAAAGTTCCTACACCTTAGGCATATAAGATGACATCTTTTGTTCTCAAAAAAAATCACAACCATTGAAAAATAATTTAAGCTTTTTATATAGGATATAAAATATATATCACCATGATTTTTTTTTTCAATTTCTTCAAGTCGCATGGATGGCTACCACGTGCTTTTGGTGGTATGCTTAGGTGGCATATTTGTCCTTGTGTCGATGATTCCCATTGGCTACCCAAATTTTACTTATTTTTTTAAATGGTTAAATTATTTCATTTTTTCATAATGTGGTGGTGAGAACCCAATGAATAGTTAAGGATCAAAAGGCTACCATTTCTTTCACATTTATGTGCAAGTAACTATTAAATGTAGTGCAAGGTAAAATAGGTGATGACAAAGGCTTGAGCATAACAATCTTTTTGGTTATTGAATAGTATGAAAAGTAAGTGTCATTCAATTCTCTAAAACATAAAGTAAATTCATTTGAATCATACTTATTGACAACCATTTTTTTTGGAATCATACTTGTTGGGAACCATTGCTAGCTACAACATCCTTAAGCCAAATGTGTAACAAGCTATGGTAGTAAACAAATACAACTCATTTGCATAGTTTGTGATTCAATAAAGACCAACATTTGATTAAATAGAAGACAAATTAACTTTAAGAACATAATTGATGGTTCAATACATCAAAATTTGCTACTTGTAAAAGTCTCAATGATGGATAAAAACAATAATAAAACACCAACATGGTGATCAAAAGGTCTATTGAAATCTATTTGACAAATAGACATTATGTTCTTCATTACATATTGGAAGGGTCCATTGATACATGTAAGTTTGGCAAATTAATCATGCAAAAATATCATGTTTCCTTGTATTATTGTAACTTCTTATAACAAATAGTCATTAGAATTTAAGTGTATAATGTCACCCTTGTGCAAATAAAAATCCAAGTTTCATTTCATTTCCCACCAATGTATCAGAACATATTTCCAAAATAAAAACTCATAGCCTAGAAACCCAATAAAAAGCAAATTAGTTACTAATTAAACAAACTTACCAACCATGTGCCATGAACATTAATCATTATGAGAGGTTTTTTTATAAAAAGTTGAAAAATAAGTTTAGAAGTTTTTAGAAGTGTTTTGAAAGATTTTTAAAAAATATGTTTCTAGATAAACAAGGAATATGCATAAACATTTTTAGAAACATTAAGAAAGAGCTTTTTGAAAAACTTAGTTAGTGGAAGCTTCTAGGAAAATAATTAATAGAAGTTTTTAAAAGATTTAATTAGAGGAAGTTCCTAGAAAAAAATTCTAAAAGAATGATTTGTAAATTTTTTTGAAAACAATTAAATGGCAAAGGGTTTTAAAATACATTATCAATGAAAGCTTTTAAAAGACATGGTCAACATAGGCTTATAGAAGGCTTAATGAGTAAAATTTTCTAAAAGGTTATTAAACTTCTAAAACATTCCATTGAATAAAATAAATAAATGTCCCAAATGTGGCACCTTTTAATCTTGTCAATGCAAATTGTGACCCTTACATTATTAATCCATCTTGTGTTTAACTCGCAACATGCATTGTTCAAGCAATAAAGTTGTTTAATTTTTTTCATTATCAAATTCCTTGTTCATCAAAGCCATATATCCGTCTCCAAGTTGTATATTTTTTTGTTTTTGACAATATTTTAACATGCATCTTAGTGAATCACAATGGAAGATTCCATTGCCACGAATGTTGCAACATTCATAATCTTCAATAACAAATTCAAGAACTTTGTGAAACAAACATTCAATTCTAAGCAGATTGTTTTCAAGTTTTAACTCTAACTTTACAAGACTTGCAAGATCAAATCCAATGGTTTTGCAAAGCCAATGGAAGTCATCATGAGATTTCAAACACCATTCCATTTCCACAACAACACGCAAAAGAACCTAAAGTCAATATGTTTAAGAAATTCAATAGTCAAAATTTTTAAGGTTTTATTCAATAAGCTCATCTTTTCATTTGCTTACAACCTAATTGACACCCCAATAATGTTTTCCAAGTTAGATTAATTGGGACACTTCTTTTAGGAATTATTTTGTCTTGGTTTAGACCATTGCTTGAGAAAAACTCATCATTCGTGTACAATTCTTAATGTACTCCTTCAAAAATTCAATGCAACATTTGGTGAAATTGGTCATGAAAAAATTGTGGGCACAAGAATCTGGAACTTATGGCAAGGATTTGTCCTACATATAGACCTATGTTATGAAAATTTGGCAATCAACATGTAATGGTAATTAGAATGAAAAAGGGTAAAAAAAATGGTAAAGTAGACACAAAAAATAAATGCCTTTCATTTTAGATTATATCATGCATATAAAACCAAACAAATAGCATGAAATTGTGTGAAAATACAATTGAAAACCCTCCTATACCTATACTATAAGATTTTATTTTCAGAATCCTAGAAGCAAATTGTTTTTAAAAATAAACCAAAGTGAAAATTTATGTTTTTTTAATCTTTTAATAAAAAAATCCCAATGTACATAATTTTAAAAAAAAGGTGTTTTATTTTTATTTATATATACTTTCATCCAACCTTGACAAGGTAACAAATATGTACAATTTATTATGTTTACACCCAAAAGGTTACATTAGCCAATTTTGTTGGGGTTTTAAAAATGACATGAAGGATCTCACGTTCATAATGCCAAAAGTGAACACACTAAGTGAATTCATCATTCAAGCCATTGCATGTGATAATCATTTATTTGAAAGGCGACAATAAAGATGACTTGGATTTTACACACAACCAACCTACGATCATAATCATTCGAAGAAATTAAAATTGGCTACTAGTACTTGTAACTATTTTTTAATCACATACAACATTTTGTAATTATTTTCACATTAGTTGCCTAAAACACTTGCAATTGACAATTAGTTACAAGCAACATGATATAAGAAATGACATCATCAACTATTGAATGAAATCACTTTTTAAAAAAATGCATATTTTCAATTTCAATTGACAACTAATTTTTAGTCACGAACAACATTTAAAACTAAAATGATTTATAGTTGCACTGAACAAGTCGCAGGTGACATTAATCACAAATGTTAATGTCATGATGATATCATCACATAGATAATGGATGCAATACATATTTGAATTAACTATATTTTTTCATTTATTGATCGTATCACACATGCAATTAATATGCAACTAATGATCAATTTTTAATGACTAATGTCATATTACCATGTGGCACATTCAAAGAGTATTAATTAAATCAAATTTAGTACCAAAATTTTAGAGGAGATAGCTTCGAGCACACACACTCTCCATGTTTTTTGCATGCAGTGGTATCCCACTATTTGCAAGCATTTACAGACTTAGCTACACTGAAGTTCAACCCTTTTGTGCATTACCAGGTTGCCTTAAAAAATACCTAGTTTTGCTGAGGGTATAGCTTTTAATTTGATGGCTGGATTTACATCATCCAAGTGCATATGAAGGTTAAGAAAAGCTGGAAGGATTCCACATGTAGGTGGTCTCAGATGAAAAAGGCTGCGATAATCAAAATCTCAGGCATCTAGATCTTCATTAATTGTGTAGCCTGAAATCTCCACTTAATGGTTTTGTTGTGTTTGGGCTGGCATAACAATGGAATAGTTGCCATCTTAAGTTGTTTTCTTGTGGTATGGTACCTTGTCTGGACCTTTGATCCCTAGGAACAGTGGTTTTTCACTTCCTTTTGCTTATGATCTGCTCCGTCTGTTCTACACGTTTCAAGTACAATGCATGTCAAGTTTATTGAGAGAATTGCATGATGTTTCTGCATTCATATTCACACTGAGAACTATGGGTAAAAGATTTGGATTCTCCTGTGTGCTTTCTTCTCATTGTTCATTTGTCTGTGAACTGTGCAGCCCACAGTGTTGGCACCATTCATTGAGTACCTGCTTAGCCTGACTAGAGCCATTGAGAAGAGATGAGAAGGTGGGGCAAGCAGTGATGACACCACAGCAGTAGCTCTCGAGTAAAGCGTCTGCTTGCTGAGGTTAATGAGTATGATCGAGCCTGATGCTTGAGCAATTTTTTCCAGTTGAAGGAAGCATTGTAGTTCTTTTAGCTCAATCAGTTTTTTTCTTAACTGTCTTCATCCCCTTAATGCACATTGATGAGGGAATGGAAGTGGGCTTGAGGTCCAAGTTCTTCTTCCTTTTTGTATTCAAGAGCTTATCTGACTTGAGAGGACGAAATTGGAGCCCAGGAATGAGGAGTTTTGTCACATAGTTTATAGAGTAGACTTTCAGGGTTCAAATCACATGAAGAGATGGTAGGAAGCTCTTTGTACGTTTGTTGATACAATTGAACCTTGCTATACCATATGCAAAACCCCACATCTTTAGCCATTTCATTTCCCGTTTCAGCCTTCATAGGAATACAAGGTTCCTTCATGATTGTGTAAGCACACTTTCATAGATACATCTGTTGTAGGAAGACAAAAGATGGCTAACTTCAGGATTCTCTCTAGTGGTAGCCATATTGTAAGTCCCCAAGGAGCGAATGGCAATGTGTATGGCACTATGCATGACAGTCCTAAATTTGTTCACTTCTGCCTTTTCTTCCTGTGTTAGTGTTGTTCCTAGGGCTTCAGTAAGATTGTCCTCACTGGTTTTGATTCTGCCTTTCTGGTTGCAGTGTTGGTGTTGTTGCTTGTAGGGCCTCCCCAAGATTGTTGTCCTCGCTGGTTTTGATTCTGTCTTTCTGGTTGCAGTGTTGGTGTTGTTGCTTGTAGGGCCTCCCCAAGATTGTTGTCCTCGCTGGTTTTGATTCTGTCTTTCTGGTTGCAGTGTTGGTGTTGTTGCTTGTAGAGCCTCCCCAAGATTGTTGTCCTCGCTGGTTTTGATTCTGTCTTTCTGGTTGCAGTGTTGGTGTTGTTGTTTCTAGGGCCTCCCTAAGATTGTTGTCCTCGCTGGTTTTGATTCTGTCTTTCTGGTTGCAGTGTTGGTGTTGTTGTTGCTAGGGCCTCCCTAAGATTGTTGTCCTCGCTGGTTTTGATTCTGTCTTTCTGGCTGCAGTATCTCTGTTGTATCTCGAGCTTCCCAAGATTGTCCTCGCAGGTTTTCAATTCCGCATTTTCCTGCTGCCCTGTTGATGTGGATGGAAACTCTGTTCAAAGATTAGACTTGACTGTGCACAATTTCCAAGCATTGCCACTTTGCAATCTTGCTTTTGGTATGAGATGATAAAAAGTGTTTAGTGCAACAAGAAGCTCATGAAAGAAGATTCTGGGGAGCTCTAGTCGTGTAAATACTCAAAGACAGATTGAAGCTTCTTTTGAACCTTCATCAACAAGGGAAAACACAGTGATTCATCTTCCCATGAGCAGCAGCACCAGCAGCACCAACACAGTTCGATCACGGGAAGATGAATCACTGGCACAGAACTAAAGGCCGCTCTCGCCTGAAGAAACTCATGATCTTCTTCTAATTTACATACTATGTAAAATGGCTTATAAACATATATAAGTTGTATACAAAATTATTGATTTCAATTAAACAAAAATTAAAACTACTCCAAAATTTGGAATTTATGGATATATTACTGAATTATTTTACACATTTCCTGTAAATATTTCATGGTTCAATATTCCTTCAATTATACTAAATCCATAGATTAGTAGTATATTATTGTCAAATGCAAGAACATGAATATGTACATTTCATAATTCTGTCTCACATGCACAATATAATTCAATGCAAAATATTTTGGTAGAAATGTTGAATATATTATGTAAATATGTAGTTAAAAGATTTCAATTGACTACATGTTTGATTTAATCTAATATAATCAATCTGTATGAACCAAATAACAAAGTGCATGAAGATAATAAAGAGTACACAAAATCATCTGAAAACCAAATACAAGTTTTCTGAATTATCTATAGAATTATTCAGGAAATAGAAACAAACAGGATTCTTCTAGGAAACTATAAATTATAAGCATTATTATTCAATGTAACTACAAAATATTTTCATAAACATAATAATTATTCTTTTTTTTGCTAAAGTTGCACACGTAAATGTTCAGATTTCATATTCATGTGGTACACCCATGTGATGCTTTGTGGTGGTAGTTGCTATTATAGTGTGTTTAATAGTGATTGATGGCATGGTTTCTTCAGCTACTCCTTGGTCCATCTTTTAATATCCACAAGAAACACCCCATCAGATGGATTGTCCAGAAATAAAATAGGCAATAAAAAAAAAACAAAAAGGTATGGATTCTTCACCTTGTTTTGAATAAAGTGCAAAATTGCAAGGCGCATTAACACGTCCTTTACTAGCCGTTCTCCAGTTTCTTGAAGTGCTATTGTGGATTCCTTCACCAATTACCTTGAAATCATAGATGAATAAAAGTCAAAGAAAACAATTATGTTCCAAGGCAGATCACTAAAAAATTTCATGTGCAACAACACCTTTAAAAATGGCATGATGCATAATCTGCAAGTCTGAATTGGATTTGAGGTTGAATTCGAGTAGGGCCGCAGAGCGTAGCTTTTTGTGGGCCATGATAAAATATTAAAAAATTGATGTAAAAATATTTAGCTAAAAAAAGTATAACATATAAACAAATCTCCACTTTTGAAACTAACCCCAAAAACATGACAAGAGCTAGTTGTGAAAGAGGGGTGCAAGAGATGAAACCTTGGCTGCTCTAAGCTCTATAAGCACTCCCCCTTTGGAGCATGTGAGCTTTGCAGCTTCTTGTCACCACAAGTCTTCCCAAAATTTAGATGCACATTCAAGGCATTAAAGATGATATGAGAGACCTATGCATTTCATCCTATTATTAGATTCACATATTTTCTCTCTACAGGCCAATAGTGAAATACTAAATTGTTCATGAATTTGAATGATTTGTAATTGTTTCTCCACCTCTTTCTCTAGCTTTTGCACCTATTGAAGCAAACACAACACACATTTATTTTTCATAAATAAAAATTGGTCTGACTCCTCAAAATAATTTGATCCAACTAACAACCTTGAAACGATGATCAACACATTCTTATTAACATTGAGAATTTGCAACAAGCTCTATACATTTGGGGCAAAAACTTGAGAAAAAGGAATGATTGGAAGGGAAAAGATGTTTACATTGGCTTTGATTTCATTGCATTCCTTTGTAATCACCAACTACCCTTTTCTTGTTTCCTCCAAAGATCCTATTGTAGCATGATTTCATAGAAGACATTCACATTAGTGATCACAAATAACGAAACATGGATTCTATCATGTACTCTATTCTTTGGACAACACAAACCTATTGAGATTAGGAACAAGTAAAATATAAAAAAAACATCAACCTTTCATCAACCCATCATATTGTGCAAGTTCCTCCATTTTTTGTTCAAATTTTTTCTTGCCTTATTGAGCCCCTTTAAGCTCATGTTCCTTTTCCTCATGTCATTGTTGAATTAACAAGTTGTCGTGTCTCTCCATGTCTCTTTTTGCTTACAGTTGAAGCTTGTGTAGCTACTTTCAAGGTTGCAGTTTCAATATCTATCTATCGATCATACATAAACAAATAGTTCCTACTCCAAATCATATTTCCATTCCAATGATACAATATGGCATTTACATGTCAACCAAATGGGTTTATTTTCTAGTGAAAGTTCTACCTTCATATTTTAAACACCATGCTAGCAATCATGTTTTTTGAGCTACAATTTTTTTCAAGAGTACTTTAACACAACAAAAAATGCAAAATCATCCAAGGTACTAATAAGAAACTCTAAGTTAAGTGTGAACAGCGGAGCAAAGGGACCAAAAATTGGAGTTCAAATTCAATAGACTTATTTTTGTAAAACTTCAAAATCATGCTCCAAAATCCTCTTGTTTGCTTACAACTCCATCTCCACCACCATTTGCATCCACAATGTCAACGTAGTCTTAATAGAATTACACAAAGGTTTAAAAAAAACATTCTAAATAATTGAATGGTGTACATAAGTTGAAAAGAATATTTCAACCTTTGTTCAAATTTCCTATCTTAACAACTCCACCATTGTTGCAAGCCCTTGATCTCCTTGTTATGAATTTTCAATTCATAGGTAGTAAAATGCATTTGACTAGTCCTCTAAAAGGTGAATGCATGGTAAGGTGGATCATTTATGGAGTCACATTCATATTTCTATATTGTACCTTTTGTTTAAATGGATGTGGTGATAAATATATGTTTCAATTTGTTAATTGATAATTGATTCTAAATTCATAACTTGATTATGAAACTAAAAATATATATATATTTTTTAAAAATGTTACCCCTAATGTTAATAATGGACTTTTGAAAGGACAACGTATGAATTGGTCTCCTAACTACAATGGTATAACATTAATGTCTTCATAATAAATTTCAATTTAATTATTTTTAATGACTTGGTATATGTTGAAAATGGAATAAATAACATATATATGGGACCATTTTCTTGAAAACCTTAGCAAATATTTTTTCATGGAATTTAAAATGGTTAAAATTTGACTTTATTATCATAAGTCCTTGTGAGTTACAAATGAGTTTTTCATTGAATTTAGGGTTTAGGGTCTTATAAAAGTGTTTGATTATGAAATATCTAAAAGGGCCATTATTCATATGGACTTTATAAAACATTTTTCCAAGTATTATGATTTTTAAAATTGCATCCATCAAAACAACTAATGTCATCATCATTTTATTTAAGTTTACAAATAGAATATGAATGTTCATAAATGTATGAACATCAATTTATAAATTATTATATTCATAAGTTATGATAAATAATAACCATGTTCTTTAACAAACTTTTTATGGACTCCTATGGAGTGAAACATTTACCTAAAATGAGCCACCTTACCATGCATTCACCTTAGAACGGAATGGATCCTTGTTGCCAAGAGTTTTTTGACTCCTTCAAATAAGTCCTTCCCTTGCAAAATATTTGCTGTGGGTGGAGCATTTAAAAAACTCCTTTTGTGTTCCCTATGAATAACTGAATAAACCCACACAACTATTTGAATATTAGTTCAATATATCTTAGTTAAAAATTGGAACCCATTCACCTTGAACTTTAAAGCTTGTTATTGACATGAAATTTGAGTTGAGGTATGTAAAAATGGCCTTACAAGTATGGTTCAAGTGGTTAACATTGTTAACAGGAAATTGTCAATGTTGTAACCTTTAACCTTGGGCTCACGACCAAAGCAAGGGCTTGCGAAGGTGTAGGCCAAAAATGAAACCCAGGAGTCACATTTCATGCTCCTAGGAATGTGGGAGAGTGTGAAGGAATGAACTTCCAAACTCCCATGTGAGCTCCCATTTTGGGAGTTAAAGTCTCAATTGGCCCCCAAATCTTCATAAAGCCATTATAGGGGTCAAATATCCATTGGATTAAAGAATTCCTTATATCATTGGAATATCTTAGAACGAAAATGTCTGAAATGGGCTCACATGACCCATTCGAGTATTTAAAACACAAGTTATGGTTAAAAGAAAGGTCGGGAATTAAATTGTCAATTTGACTCTTGACCACTAAAAGTTGGGAATTACTTTGATTTACTTGTGTGCAGGTGGCGTATCACATACCATTGAATAGATCTCAATGAAGGCTACAACTTTGCTTTAAACCTCATTTCAATCAGAGGTCTGCACATAAAACTATGGGCCTCCAAAGTTGTAAAAGTCCTAATTTTGGGAATTTTGGGACTCTTGGGACAAAATGACATTTGGGTGGTGGGCCTATGGCCATGCACATAAAAACTATAAAGGGGAAGGTGGTGGTTTCCCCCAAGTCCGGGTTGTGGTGAGTCTTGTGAGTTTGTGTTTACCCGTGGCTCATCCGTGCACCAAAAGTGTTTCAACTACACAATAAACAAGTTGTTGTTTGGTTTGTGCAGGTTTGTGTGAGTAATTGACTTGGTTATCAATATTCCTAGTTCCCATCTCGAAACTCAACACACCCCTCTATCTTCGAAGTGTTGTGAACCAAGGAGCACGCCCCAACTTCTTTTCGTTCCAATGTCATCACTTTTAGACTCACAATTGAATCCATCAAGGAGCTTAAGGGTGCGTCAATCAAGGTCGTTTAGTGTTGTGCCATCCTTGTATAAATTTGCACTAAAAGAAATGTTGTCCATTCCAACCCTATGGTTGTGACTACAAATATGACTAATGTGCAAATTAACTAATTTTGCGACTAATGGTAGGCTAATCCTATGTGTCATTATAGTCATAAGTACTCACTGTGGCATATGAAACTATAATAATCATAAATGTGACTACATAATAAATGTAGTTGAAACTGTGATTGGAACATGTAATTACTCCATGCTTCGATGGAAAAAATAGGAAAAAAAATGTAAATTTTACATCCATTATGGATGGATGAAGATGCAATTGTTTTTGTAATAATTAGAGTTGTAACTTTTGCAACTACAGATTGTTTTGTACATTAATGGATATTAAACCATACAAGACACCTTATAGCTTGCATTATAATGGAAGTTTTGTGTATAAACATTAATTATTAGCATTAAAAATACAATGGTTGTATATTTCCATCCAAGGGAGTTCAAATGTCAAAATTTTAATTAGAAAAAATTACAATTAACATGACATGAAACATATGAACCAATAACCCTTACTACAAACATAACCATTTTTGAACAAAATTTCAGGTTTTTTAGTGATTTGATATGAAAGCCTTTTTGCACTTGGCACATGCACACCCTTCCTTCAACAAGTGTTTTGAATCCACATCTTTTTAAATTGTTAATCCTGAAGAAAAAACCAACATAAGCAAGACAATTAGCTCATTAATCCAACTTCACATAACTCAAGTGTTTGATTTTGGATAATTGTTCGTAATAGGGCCAGAACATGGATAGCCAAATGGGGGGACCAGTTAATCCCCAAAATTGATAAAGTTTCAATGTTTGTTAGATGAAGAGGATAAACTTGTAAGCTCGGTGAAAATTTGTAGTACATAAATATCATCATACGTAACCCTTACATGTCACAATGTCCACCTTTCATGAGACACAATTGTAATACAAAATTTGGTGCTACTATTGTTTATTTTATGAAGCTTGTACATGAGAAATAGTTTTACCGAATCTATCACATTTTGAAATTCAGCTTGTCAAATGGAACATTGGCCTCTTTTGCAAAGTACATCATTTGTTAATAAGAATTTCAACTACTTTATAGAACACAATGTGGTTTGCAAAGGATCTAAAGCACCAAAGAAAAATTGTAGGTGGTAGTAGGTATTTAGAAAATGGACCTTGACCACCATAACCACCAAAGAGATAGAGTGGCCTCTCCAAAACAACTAAGGTATGTGTTATTCACCCACCAAGATTATCTACCCATGTTGCTTTCTCATCCCACTTCTACGCTCAACATTTTGGTGTATTTGGGCCTTACAAAATTGTATGCCAAGAAAGCAATTTATTCCTTGCACATCTTGGTGATGACATTGAAATCTGCAACCATCTCACAAAACTTGTATGTGATATTGTTCCAGAAACTTATCTCAATATAATGAAAAATTTAGAAACGCAAAATTTGCATTTTATTAAATGATTTTGATGTCAAAATTGAAGTGCAAATGTATCACTCAACTATTTGGTTCCATTATGGCCCCCTTGAATTACTATTAGATTTTCACCCAACAAGCAATAGAATGATTGGGAGTGCAAGATTGGAACCTTCCCTTGCACTTTTGGCATGTTCCATCTATCTATTGCTACATCATACAAACTACCCACATATGACACCATCACAAGATTGGGGCAACTACTCTTTTGCATTGAAGTATGCTGAAGACATAAGCGCAACTGGATTGGAAGCTTTCAAAAGAAGTTACATAATTTTGTTGGGCACTAACAATGTTAAGAACATGTCAAGAGAATTTCAAGTCAATAGGACTAAGGACATATCTATAAGATTCCAAACAAACCTTTAGAAAAATAGTACAATGAAGTACACTAGGAGTTTAACAACAATCAATAGAATTTTTTACATTCATGCCCATACCTTAGGTTATTTTTAGAAGGGACAATTCCAGCCTCTCCCTTCCCACCAAAGATAATCACATAAGTTCTAATGGTGGTCAATGTGTGGTAACCATGTGTAGATGGTTGACGTCCTTTGGGACACATTTGTTTTAATACTCAACATGTAAGCCCAATCACATAAACAATGGGAAAACTTTGTGTTTTCTCAACCAACAACATTAATTAGTCTACACTTCAATTTATTTCCAAAACTCGGTTTCTTCTTTTTCATCATCATCTACATGTTCATTGTTGGCATTGTTTGCAAAACAAATGGCAAAAAAATAAAAATATATTACTATCAATGAACTTTTAAAAAAGCAAAGTGTCGAAGCACCAATGATCCATGCCTACATTGACTTCCTTAAACTTCCTCACAATAGTTGAAACCTGATGTCACAACATTTCACCATGTGCACCATGTGCACATCTACTGTCCTAGCCCTAACCAATCTAATTCACTTTCATCTTTGTTTTTAATCGCTTCCTATAACCCTATCTCCCTTCATTTATGATTAGCCTCAGTTCTACAAAATTGTGTTAATTGATTGTTTTGTCTATTTTAGTTGCTCATAGTTAACCATATCAAGTTCCACCAACATTTGTTATGTGTATAATTACCAACATAAAGAAGCCAACACATGCACATGTTATTATTTGTTTAGTCATTTCTCGTCGTTGTTCTTGCTCACCAATCAAACAACACCCATTTCTTTCAAAAGGTCTTGTTCTTACACATTCTACCAAATTTCTTAGTACACATTATGTTCCTACACCTATATCCATAGTTATGACATTCTTGGTGCGGGAATGTTATGGAAGTCCAAAGAAGCACGAATTTTAAAGAATTTTATAGATCAACCAGTGAACATTTGGTAAACATTCGTGCCGAAGAATGTTTTGACAAGGTGCTTTACCACGTAAATTCGCGAATTTTAAAGTGCAAAATGAAGAATGTCATTACTATGCCTATATCTACAACTAATTGCTACTTATGATTTTCATATTTTTCAAACACAATTTGTTACTTATAAAACTTGGATCAATTTGATAGGGCTTTGCCGAAAGCCAACTACGTAGCTCTCCTCAAAAAATTCAAGAATGACCTCATTGAGTCCACCCTATTACCTTTGGACAAAAAATTAAAAAAAATCACCAAACCTATTATTTGATCGATAGGTAGTTACGTTTCTTGGACGTCTATGAGTACAACGGTTACAATGACCCACCTACATTTTCTTCCTCCATGGAAGCGAACCAATTTGTGGATAGTTCTACAATGAGGAAATTTAAATTCTTCAAATACCACATCAAAATATTGATTATCGATACCATACCATCCCCATTTGCCCTTATAATTCAATTTTACTCCATAATGTTTTCCCAAGAAAATCATTTGCATTTTTTTTACAAGGCACACCAACTTGGTCATGGACACGTTCAACATCCTTTATGTCGATATGGAAGAGGAGATGACCATGTACATGGTGATCAACCTCATCCACCAAGCCATGTTCGATACCTTTGCATCCTATTGAATGGCTCGTTTCCTAGTTGAATTCAAAATCATTGACATTAGCATCTACCGTAGTGGCATACCATGTTCGCACTAAATTAATTATTTTCAGGCCACTGTGAAAAAAAATACAAATCCGTCCTGCGGTGCGAAAATGCAAAATATAAATAAATTATTGCGGATCATTCAGTGCGAACCCAAGAAAATAGGTACTTACAACAAAAACTGTGACATCTGCAGCTCGCGCGCGATCGCTAGCGCACTATACCATAGGCAGGCCCACGCGATCACGAAGCTGGGAGCGGTGCACTGCACATCTGACTTGGTGCAATCACGTGCAATTCTGATCAGGGATCCCCTTTGCGGCACAGGCTCTCATATCATTACTAGGCAAGAGATTCCAAATGCATGCGGTCTGAGCCTTATGGAACATTCTGGAGAAACATGATGTGTGCTGGTAAAATCAGAACTCGAAATGAAATCAACGCAATTGCAATTCGGCTTGAATGACTTCATGATCTGCATGCATCTTCTTTAAATGTCATCTGTAACTGCATACAGACAATCAAGTAGACAAAGTCCAAAATTTCGACATCGACTTAAGCCTGAGCTACAGTACAGTAATACCTAGTGACAAAGTATCAGCTGAAAAAATATGATGATGAGATGATGATGATGATGATGAGATGATGATGATCTCGAACTCAATGTCCTCAATGTTATTGAACTCATCCAGATTATCCAATTCTTCGGCCTACTCTGCATCCTCCATGTCTAGCTGGTCAAAAATTACTAATGTCTCCTTATCCTCCAAGCAGGTGCTCACAACCTGAGCAACCGAAGCTGCAAGCGGGAGCTCATCAATCTACACATCACAGGCAGCTTGAATTGCCGCTTCTTCCTCACGATCCTCCAAAGGCTCGAAGTTTGCCAGCAACCCCTTGGTCAAGCACTCCGAGTTTGCATGGCTTTGGAATGCCGAGTCGTGAATCTTCCCTAGTCTGCACTTCTCCCAACCCCTCCTGATCATCTGCTCTTCCACCGCTAGCTCCTCCCACGACGGCATCAGTCAGCCCACAACCTTTCCCCAAAGCTCTTTCACCCCCAAATCCAGTTTGATGTGCTTAGGTTCCACCTTGCCCGGGACCTCGAAAGCCACTTGTTGTGCCTGCCAAGTGTCAAACTGCTGTCGGAAGCGATGCTTGAGAGGTCGCTGTAGTACAACGTCTGCCACCTGAAGCTTGCTGGTGCAATTTGCAGGGACGAACATCGTCTTGATGAGGGGAAACAGGTCAAGCATCCACTCCCTAAAGCCCGCCGAAATGTGCACCTTCCAGCAATCTATAAGCTAGACCATCTTTTGCAAATCAAGAGCCAAGCCCAACTCTTCGCACTTTTTCACACGCCACGGATCCAACACCTTTTCAACAAAGCTCTTCATGGTCACAAAATTGGACCAATGGTTTTCCGACATGGTCAGATGCCAGCCCGCTGTGACCGTTCGTTTAACATCTTCATCCTTTGGAACTACTGCTTCCGTCTTCCCCTGGAACACCAGCTGCAATGGCACAAGCTCCCCACTTACAGTGGAGCTAACAACCGCCGTGATCTGCCTCTTGTCGTCCTTCCCCAGACACTTGACTTCCTTCACTCCCTTAACCTCGTACGTCTACTCTGTGGAGGGGCGGAGATGGACAGCTGTCTGATCCGAATTGCAGACCAATTTTGGTGGGATGCCCTCTGTCTTACAAAGCGCAGCCACTCTGAATGCCATCTCATCCCCTTGCTGTTCCCAATCTTCTGGCAGCTTGCTGGCAGTGGTGGCTCTTCTCCATGTCCACCCCAGGTAGCGGTTCAGAAACTTCCGAGAGAACCTTTTGGAGACTTGAAACAACTTCCCCCCCCTTCCTGTACGCTTCAGAAGCAGCTCACGCGCCAGTGCTTGCACAATCCCTAGAATCACCGTTTGAGCAACATTAGCATCCATTGGTTGGCCTACATCCCGCATGCCTTTCAATGTTGAGAGGATCGTGTCAAAAGCCTGAGGGTGATCTTTAAAGATTCCCCGACTCCCGCTCTTTCCCTTCTGCACTCTTGCCTTCTGAGCAGCAACGCCCTCTTCGTACTTCTTGCGCAACTTGAAATGGCCTGACTGAACATCCCTCTCAAACCAGCCCTTCATGGTGTTCATGGTTAGCTTGTCAAAAGGGATGCCTATCCGACCAGGCTTCCTAATGTGCTGCAAGGAGAAGAAAGCATCATACAAGCTCTTTGGGTGCTGCCTCACTACTGCCTCAATATGAGGCCACAAGTCCTAAACGAACCAGTTGGTGTAGCTTCCTCGCTGCTTTTTAGCCGGTGGGTTGACTTGCTCACTGTTGTGCGCAGACCTGCCTACATTGCTTGCCCCAGTAGCATCGCCCTACTTCTCAACTCCCATGTTTGGAGGCACCAGGACAACCTGAGCCCTAACCCTCTTTGGTCTCCCCACTAGCCGTTTCGCTACCAATCTAGCACTTTCTTTTGCTACCTTAGCTGCTTCATTCCGAGCTACTCTGTTTCTCTCCTCCTCCTGCTAGGCTGTCGAATCTTTCTTTATCTTTTCATGCACTTACTCCTTGCTAAGAGGGCTAGAGAAGCGGGTGATGGTGGCCGCCCTGCTCCTTGACGCCATGGCAATGAGGCGACTAGAAGGCCGCCAACCCCAGTACCCAGTCCCAAGCTCCCACAAATTGAATCAACAGAACACTCCTTCGTGCCAACAAAAGTCCAGTGACTCTGGCAGTGGCACGGATCACAGAAAAAATTATGGCAGAATCCTAAATTGAATGGTTAAGATGTCTTGAGTGCCCTGTCATCCAACGGCCAGGATCCTACAGGCAAACCCTGCGAAAACCTTCAAAACCCTTAACCAAAGGCTGTGCGTAAATCTTGAAAATCGGAATTTGTCCACTGCGAAAGGAAAAAACGATCGAAAATAATTATTCGCGACCTCGGGTCACGAACAAGGTATGCCACTACGGTAGTCTAACTTGCTTTTTGAGCAAGCAAACTAACTCTTGGAAAGTTTACAAAACAACGAAAGCCTACTTGTGTCAGTGGCTAAAAAAACCAACTTCCCAACCGTGTTGAAAGCGTCCACATCCACATCCAAATTGGCATGAATGAAACCAAAAAAATGAACATGCAACATCATGTGTGCAAGATCATGTGCATACCCACCGATTACATCTATGTTGGATAGAACATTGACCCATTTTGTCGATTTTGACAACATTGGGCAAATTGTTTGTTTCACATGCGAGCTAATGCAAAAGGTTTTCAACCCTTTGAAAATCACTTCAAGCTCGATGTGATTTTTAGCAACTTTCATATATACCTAATCAATCACTTTGAACTGCAACAAATAGGATTGTTAAAAACGATTGACCCCCACGACTATAATAACCTTTAAGGTGCACCGTCATCGGATTGCAAGTAATGGTGGCTTTGTCATTAGAATATTTTGTAGCATTTTTTAACAATGTGTAAAAATAACTCGTCCATTTTACTAGATTGCTTTTTAAAAAAACTCATTTGTAGCAATCCAATTTAATGGATTGGGTTTTTTTTAAAAAAATGCTCCTTTGTACTAAAATTATTGTTTCTAAGTTTCTTTTAATTATGTTATTTTGTAGGCTACTTCCACCCACCAGCCGACCCACTAAGGGGCCCAAGCATTCGTTTTTGAGTAAATTCTGGTTACACATGCACCCAATGGGCCATGGGGGCTTATTCACATTTTAATCTTAGAAGCATTCACATAGGAGGATGAAGATGATTATAATCACACATTAATCACACATTAGTCACAAAACCCTCCCCAAATTTGATGAAGTTGGTAAGTAGTTGCAAGTAATCGCAAACAACATAGTTGTAAATAGGGTGGTTGCATATGCCTAAATTTCTTCTAGTGAATCTACAGTGAACAAATATAATTTCATCCTTTGACCAAACTGTATAAATATAGTTTACATGGCATGAATCTACAACTAAAGTGCAACTATTTTGATAATCTATCAAATTTTGCCACATGGTGATTTGTGAAATAGGTAGGTAGTTAGGTAAAACCACATGGCATCTAAATTAAACTAAACTAAACCACATGGCACTTAAGCTAAACCTAAATTAAGTTTAGATAAAGGCCACATGGCACCTAACTAGGAAAGTTTTTTTCATTTTGGGTTTAATCTTTAGGGTCAAACCTTTTTGACCAATCAAAAACTTGAGCTAGGTTAGGTGGCACTTAGGTTTATATGCCACATGGCACCTAGGTTAGATTTAAGGCATGCCACATGCCATTCAAATCACATGGCATTTCAACTATGCTTAGACCTAAGCCATGTGTTGCCACCTAAGCTAAACTTAAACCTAGGCTAGGTGGCATTTAGGCTTAGACCTAGGCCATGCCATGTGACACCTATGCTTATACCACATATGATATATGGCACTTAAGATAAATTAAAACCTAGGCCACACAGCATTTAGGTTGAGTCAAATCATAGGCCACATTGCACCTAGGTTGAAACTTAAACCTAGGCCATGCCATGTGGCGCCTAGGCTAATTTTAAAATTAGGTCACATCATGTGGCACCTAGGTTAGTCCTAGACCTTGACCACATGGCACATAGGTTTAGACCTAAACCATGCCATGCAACACCTAGGTTAATTATAAAATTAAACCACACCATGTGGCACCTAAACATGGGTGGGTTGGTTGGGTTGGTAAATAAATGTAGGTAGGTAGGTTAGTCTAAGTTACATTGGTAAGTAAAGAACCTATGTTAAGTAAATAGGTAGGTAGTTTAAGTTAGGTATGTAAGTAACTCAATTTATGTAGGTAGGTACATTTTGTAAGTACGTAAGTAGGTAGGTGGGTAGGTAGGCAATTAAAGTTAAATTGACAATTAAGGTTACTTTAGCTAAATTAGGCGAACTAATTAAATAACCTAGATTAGTACATAGGTAGACATAGGTAAATAGATAGGTAGGTATCCTAGGTTAAGTAGCCCCTAACTATGGGGTGGACATAGCCCCGAGGGGTATCCTAAGGTGTATTAGGTGTATAATGGGGGTATGTCTATACATGTCTATTAAATTTATATTTAACTTGATTCAAAGCATATTAAGGTTGTATTTAATTTGTATTTATGGCACATTTTGATCAATATTATAACTAATGGGACATATATTTCCTTTCTTAGATGAAGATCATATTAAAAATTGTGAAAAGATGAAAATAATAATAATTGCAACCTAGTTGCAACATAGTCACATGAATGACCAATTTTTTTCAAATAGTTGCAAACATGACCAAATTTAATCACAAATGATTAATAGTTGCACGTAATTGAAAATAAATTGGGTGCTCTTCGGCAATTTTCTTTTAATGAATTTACACTGGCCATAAAAATCTTGAATCACTAGAAGAAAATTATTGTTTTGCAATTGTCGTATGCAACTAATTTTTAGTTGCATGCGACACATCCAATTGATTTTTGGCTTAGCATAAAACAAGTTGCTTGCAACATATTATACATATGATGTACATACAACATGTTTGTACTTTTCATTCATTCATATTCATACAAGTTGCATATGCAACTACACGTGCAACTAAATGATTTTTTAATGACACATGTCCACTTTCAAGCCAATCATTTAATGATATGTGGCACCTATGTAAATAGGTAGGTAAATAAATAAGCCTAGGTAGGCAAGTAGGTGGCTTAAGTAGGCAGGCCAGTAGATGAATGTGCTTAAGTAGTTATGTAAATTTTAACTCAAAAGGTAGAATTACAATTTTTTATTAAAGTAAATTTGGGTTTTAAATCACATTAAGCCACAAGGTTAGAAACCTTTAATGTTTGAATGATAGTTGAAGACCACTTATTATTAATCATACTTGTTCCATGCTAGTTTTAGCAAATTAAGGTGTTGCAAGACCTAAGTGAATGGATAATCTTTGATTTGAAGGCATCAATGTCTGTTTTCTTTGGAAAATTTTGCCAAAATTTTTAATTAAAAACTAAAAATCTGAAGATTAAGTGATTTTGAAGATTATCAATAACCAAAAGTGACAGAAAACAAAGTGAAGATCACCAAACTTTTATATTTGATTTTCAGTGTGTAATCAATTTTTTTTAAAGATTGAACTTTTGTATTTCATATATGGTTTTATAGCTAGATTTGGCTAAATCTTCCTACGGACAATTGGCAAATTTTCTACATCTTCCTATGGATGATTGCCACTTTGGTTTTAAACCAAAATAAAGGCAAGGCCCAATCAAAATAATAAAAATGATTTGTGGCGATAGAATTGGTGCATACCCATGATTGGACAATATATCCAAGACGGATGATGGGGCTAATAAAAAATGACCTATTCCTAATCATACATGGTAGAGGCGAGTTTTAGCAAATTAAGGTGTTGTAGACCCAAGCGAATGCATAATCCTTGACCTCAAGGCATAGTCCAATAAAAATAAGAATAATTTGCAAGCATGAAATAGATGCATGTACATGATTGGAGAATAACTATATGGGATGGATAACAAGCTAATAAAAATGACCTATTTTCTAATCATATTTGGTCGAGGCGAGTTGTAGCAAATTAAGGTGTTGCAAACCCAAGTGATTCATGCATAATCCTTGACCTAAAGGCATAGTCCAAATAAAAATAAGAATAATTTGCAACATGAAATTGGTGCATGTACATGATTGAATAATACCGAACATGGGATGGATGGTGGGCTAATAAAAATGACCTATTTTTTTTCTAATCATATTTGGTGGAGGTGAGTTTTAGCAAATTAATTAAGGTGTTGCAAAAACCCAAGTGATTCATGCATAATCCTTGACCTAATGGCATAGCCCAATAAAAACAACAATTAAATTTGTGGCCATGAAATTGGTGCATGGACGTGATTGGATAGTACCTAGATGGGATGATTGGATGAGGGGCTATTTTTTGTGGATGAGTGTGAATAGGTATCAGGACGCTTTGCTGTGTGTTGGTGTGCCAGACAGAATACGACTGCCCTTTTGTGTGTGTTCGTGTGCGCGCGTGCTTCGCTTCGCTTCGGGTTTGCTTGCTTGCTTTGACGAGGGTAGCGTCGAATCCTGTGCAACGCTCCACGTAACAAGAAGATGCTGCTGCAATCGGAGACGTAGAAGAAAGAAGCAGTAGCCTTACACCAGACGCATCTCGGATTTGTGACTTTGCTGGACATCGCATTACCTTCAATTGACGGTGCTCTTTTCTTTTTGTCCTTTTTTTCCTTTTTTTTTCCCCCCTCAATTTGTAAGTCTTCTACCTCTTCGATTTGTGGACACCAGTCATGGCCTTGTTGCCGTGTTTTTTTTCGCTCTCTCTTTTCTCTTTTTTCTTTTTCTTTTTTCCTTTCTTCTCTCTTACGTTTCACGTAATGGTTCTTTTTTTTGGGTGTGAAGTGTACTTCAGTGTTTTGTTAGCGAGTTTCGTGGTTACTTGTTTTTCTTTCTCAGGCTTTAGAATGTCGTAAACTGTAAAGGCCTCGGCTACTTTGCTTTGCTTTTCCTGTTTTATTTTCTCATATGAAACCGATATCTGTACAGGATTGGAAAAGAGAGGGTTACGCGAAGAAGAAGAGGAGCCATGAAGGGGTGCACACTTACACAGGGTTGCGAATTGCAGCGGTGGAACATGGTTTTAGCAGGTTCTTTTTCACCTATCGATCTCATCACTGTATTTTAGTATGCGATTCCTGGGTGCACCGGCTTTTTCTTTCCCTCTTGATGTCTCCGTCATGAAAGGATATCGTTCTCATTATGTGTGAATCTCTCTTTCACTTGGATCCTTCTATCTCACCCTGTCATATCAAAAGTACGATGAATTTTCTTTTCATACAAATGGTTTGAACCTCTTCTCTTTTGCTTTTCAAAATCAAATCGATCAGATGGATGTTCTTGTTGTGAATCCTCGGACAATATGCATCGGACCAATAACCACTTATTTTTCACTTGGATTCAATGATGACTTTTTGTTGTGGACATTTTCTTTAGGCAGTTGGAAATTCTGGTGTTCAGATGTCAAGGAATTGTTATTCAGACTAGATTGATATCTATGATCAATTGTTGGAATGGTCAGTAGCAGCAGCTGATTTTTTAATACACACTGTCAGCATCATTTCTACATTCCTTGGTCATTGTGTCTTTGTCATGAGATGTGGATGCATCTTGTTGCCTGTTGACAACAATCAATTAGCAACAGTGCTTTGGGGATTGAATGTTCTTGGATTGTGATTTTCTGGATAGACCAAGGAATTGAAGCCTTCATTCATGGTCATCATTTATGATAGGACAATCTACAGAGCAAGTGAAACTGATTAGGATGAACCAGAAGCTTATCATGAAGACTAGTTTGCCTCAATTATCATTGTGTCTCTGATGCTTGCCACAACTGTAGTTGCAGTCATGGAGTGTGTGAAACACAAGTGCACTATCTTTCCTTTTCTGTATATGGTTTCTCTAATGATGTTGCTCAGGCTCTGTAGTTGTTTCATCTTTTGGGTTTGGCTCTGTCTATTGAGCAAGCCCTAACCCTGGAGTTACATCTTTTGCTGTCATGTAATAGTTTTGGAGTCATCTACAGACCAAAATATCTGAGTGTTGAAGTAGAGATTTGTGATGGGGAAGTGTTGCATTTACTCATGGTTATCATTGGCATTGTCTTATCAAGATCTGTAGAATCATTTTACTAGTATGGTCCCTGAATGCATGACTTTTGCTTCCTCCCAGCAGATGGTGCATGGGTTTCCAGGATGTCATTTCTTCCACCGACAAGTTAAGAAATTTTGGTGAAACTTGCCACCACCAGGTCTGAGGAGTTCTGACAGTATACAAGTGTCAAGATCAGAGTTCTAGAAAAATACGTGAAGTTGAGGATGGGCCGACTGTATTTGATACAGCTAGATGGCCGTATCTATAGCTGTCGCTATTGTCAGAGCCATTTGGCCAACTGTGAAGATCTCATCTCCAAGGTACTGTCCAGCCCTTTCATATCACTACTAAGGCTGGTTTTTCTATGACCAATCAAGAAGGGATATGATGAAAGGATATATATGTGCTACCATTCTAGTATCCACAAACATGCCTCAACTGTGTTGTCTTAGATGTATGATGGTGAATAGCAGATTTCTGATTGGTGATAGACAGGTGCACACTACACAGTTGTCTCTTAGTGGACCTTGTAAAACCCTAATTTATTAGGTTGGCAGACAAGAGAAGTCATCAGCATTCTAGAATGGAAATGATGTTGTATTATATAGTTAGTCTTACTCTAGGGTCTTTTAACTGTCACTATATAACAGATTGTCAAATCACTTCTTAACTGTCCATCGTCAGTGTGTGTAAAAAATGTGACCTTTACAAAAAGCTCAAAGACTCTAAATTCATCTGGACTGCACTTCAGAGTTTTTTTTTCCTCTCTCTATGTACACAGTGTTCTAAACTGTTTCTGGTGAGGGTTGTGAAATGTGTTGCAACAAACCTTGTCAAACACCTTTGACACCAACCCCTTCCTCTTATGTGCTACAGAATTAGTGGCTTTTGAGTGACCACAACAAGGTCTTGCTATTCTTGCCAATCTGAGTAGATAATGGTTCATCAGCTTCTTGAATTCAGTTTTTTTTTAAATTTCCATTGCTTCACAGCTTGTCATCATGCTGTGTTTGAACTCACTTTGTGCATTGCTCTGTGTCAGTCATTTCACTGCCGATATGGAAAGGCCTACCTTTTTGATAAAGTGTGAGCACTTTCACACCCTCATTATGGCTTCTCAACATGACTTTGGATAGTCTATCTCTGCTCAACTAGGTTTGTAAGGAGTAGAGCCCAATAGAAATGCATCTGCGATTTAATTGGGGTGGAAGATTATCATGGTTGAAAAATGTATTAATACTTTGTAGTTGGCATCTTTTAGGAGCCAGGCATATTGCAATACTCAGCACTCACAATTTGATAGCTGTAAATTAAAAATTGTGCAGGGTGAATGTCTCAGTTGGGCGTCAAGAAGATCGAATGATGACAACAGGAAAGCACACTGTGGCTGACATTTTCTGCAACTGTTGCCAGCGGATTGTTGGCTGGAAATATGTATTTTCTCCTCCAAGAAGCATTTTCCCTCAAATTTTCTTCATGTCTGCTGCAGTTCTCTCCTAAACTAGGTTTTGTTACATGAGTGGGTGTAGCTCATATTTGGAAATATGTTTTTTTTTATCCTGGCAGGAATCAGCATATGAGAAAAGTCAGAAGTACAAGGAAGGAAAGTTCATTCTTGAGCGGTAAGTCATGCCACCAAATTAGTGCAATGTTGATTTTTTTGCAATTGTCAATTGGAGCCTGTTCTATGCTCTTTTTTGTATGGAAAATAATTGGAAGTAATGGTCTATTCATCTCCATCAGGTTAGAACCTGTAATGCACACAGTATATAAACATAATGGGTACAGTTAAGCCACAAAATTCATGCACTCGAGATGACAAAAACATAAATTTTCATCTGATCCGAGATTAATGGCAAAGATTCTGGGCCTTTTTGCTCTGGGTTGAAACTCATCACTTATTGCCTGCACTGGTTTTTTTTGAGTAGAGAAAAAATGGTAGATGGGGACCAAGTTGGCAGTGATGGTGATGACGAATAACAGCATGACAAATCCAAGTTATCCAAGATGGCAACCTCAAAGTTGCATAGTTCCAGAATGGAAAGAGGGGGCTTCTGCTATAAGGTAAGCTCCATCATGGAAGTTAGATAGTGAACTCAAAATGATGGACAAGTTTAAATGTGGAATAGTGCCAGAGCCCAAGGGGATTGGAGCTCAAGGGGATTGGAGCTCGATGGCATGGTTCCTTCCACTAATTAAAGTCTCCATGCATTCGTATGTTTATTGCTCTTCTTAAATGTTTGTATAAAGTCCAAAAATTGTGTTCTCCCCAGAGCTGTAAGCAGACTTGCTACTCTGCAACTACAGGTCAAGTACAGCAGTCAATTACAATTCATGCATAAACTTAACATAATGATCCTCTTGCCATCACGGATTGTGTGAAAATTCAGACTTCTTGTGGATGCATGACAATAGCTGTACATAGGACAAGTGGGTTGTTAGTACATAGGTAGTTCAAACCATAAACTGAGATAACTGACCTGCTTAGCTTTGAAATGGGAACCCAATGGAAAAGTGGATGTCTGCTCACCATCCTTCCCTAATGGTGCACTGGTGGCTGATAGATCTCTCTCGGCACCAAGTCCCAGCCCAGCCCAGTTGGGTTTTTCTGTGGAGATTTCTAGTTTTAGTTTTTCATGTGTTTTCAAGGTGTTTTCTTCACAGCCAGTATCAATGTTTTTCTCTTTTTCTTTGTTCTTTTCTCTTTTGTTCCCTTTTTTTTTTCCAATGGCTTTTATTTTGTCAAACTGGCAAATTTTTGCTGGGAAAAACACAGTGGACACTGAAAATTTCTACTATTACAGAATAGACACTTAATCATTTCTACCTCTTTTAAGGCTCAGTTATTTTTAGGCTTGTGTTCTGATGTGCCCAGTTTCTTACAAGGCCTTATTTCTTCAAAGCAATGCCACAATAATATCTTGCTTAAACTAGCTTTTTGAATCCATATAATTGCAATCAAAGCTAACATTGAATCGAAACCATATTCCTTCAACTAGAAGCTGGATCCTTCTCACAATACCTCTTTTTGAGTGTGAGTTAGATGTCAACTATAGGGTGAGCATGACTGAGAAAATGTATCCTTGCAACTGAAGAGATGAAACCCCACTTGCCCATTTTGCAATATCTGCTTAAAAGCAATCTCTATGAAATGGGTACACTCACGGTTAGACATGTCATTCAAATTGTAACCAATGTTTATTTTACTTGGTTTTTAGTGGTAAATTAAGTTAGTGTTGCAAATGTGTGATGTATATGTACAATAATGCTTCTAATCTATCATGATAGTATGTACTTAATTTTTAAATGAATCTAATGGATATAGTGTATGATCCAAAAACATGTTTTAAGGACTGTAACCAAGGTTTAAAACAAAATTTAAACACTACAATTAATAAAACACAAGGAGTGATTGGCCAATCACAAGTTACCATGTCAATTTATGAATACCATTTCAAGACCACTTTAGTGTGTTTTAGAGGGAATTGCTTGATTCTATTACCTTTGATGTACCCAAATGTAATTTATGCGTGTTTGATGATTTTTTTATTCACAGAAAGGGCTCCACAAGGGGATCCAACAATTACATTGTAGTTTGTGTTAATAACTTGGGGAAGGGGAGAGGGGGGTCTGACATAAAACTAGGTAAGAACAAAAAGGACCAAAACATGAGACCAAAGCAATCTAGTGGTAACCCACTTTTGGGGTGGCTATTTAGTAATCACATCAAACCTTTGATCATCAACATTAAGCCAATAGTTTGGGGAGTTCATGTACAAATAGTTGTACATGAAAGATGGTAAAATAATTAGGCATTAATTTTTAAAGTAGATAAAGAAATTAATTTAATTTATATCTTTCAAAAACTAATCAAATAGTTCAATTATGATGAAAATGAGATGAATTCATTCGACATACCTTTAGTAGCACATGTGAATGTCATTAGAAATATAGTAGTACAAGGTATTATAAGAAACTTAGATCTTGTCAATTTTGTCATTAACTATGGGTTACCCTTTGAAATGAAAATAAAATATGATGAAAATATTTAATTATAATTAAATAATATTTTCAATGAAAGGCAACTTGTCATCTTCCTTCATCATTCAACATCATGTTTTTGAAAGTGCACAACCTTGAATGAGGAAAACCAATTAAAACGTTTTGTAAGAGTAAACATGGAGTGAGAAAAAAAAAGGAAGAAATAACATGAAGAATTGTTTAATTTGCCACAAGGAGTGAATGTGTAACCATTGCATTAAAACTAGTAAGGTGGAAACATCAACAAGAATCAACAATTTACAACAATTTGTAGAGAAAGACCATAGAGATTCAAGAAATTGTATGAATTTATCAAACATGAAGAGGTGGAACAAGCACATGATGTTCCCAATTTCGTGAAGTGTCAACAATAATATCCTCTAATATAAAGGAATAGGAGGATCAAGAAGCCACACCTTCAAAAACACATATAAAAAAGGAGGTCGAGAAAGAAGAAGTTTCATACACTTTTCATGTATTCAAGAGAACAATGCAACAAACTCCAAAAGACATTAACAATGAAGTAAGTAGGTATTTTGTTAAAAAGGGACATTCTAATAGTCTTTCATTTGAACTTAAGCTTAAAAGGTTGTTGCATTTCAACAATAGAAATGCAATTACATGTTGGTTAGTGCATAATAGGTTAATGTAGTGAATTGGTGACATCATATTCAATTGTCTATGCAAGGAGTTGATTCAATGGACGCAACAAAAAACAAAAATATTGTAGTCCAACATTGTGGATTCCAAGGAGGAGTGTAAATTCAATACATATATTATTGCTAAGGAATTGGTTTCCATTGGAAAATAGGAGGAAAGAGCAAACACTAATAGCTCTAGCATCAACACAACTAACACATGTTTTTACTACAAGTTTAAGGGAGGTGTTTATGAAAAACATGAGGATAATTGATCAAATGAGAGGATTTAACGCTTCCCCAACATATGAAAGGAGATATTCCTAGCAACAACCAACAATTCTTAAGGGAAGGCATCAAATACAATCTAGTAATAGGGTACATTTTAATTCCAAAAAAAAGGAAGACCAACTAGGATTGGTTAGGAACCCAAAGAAGAGGATAATACAAAGTTCAACTAAAGATCTTGAACCACATATGCCACAATAAGGAGTAGGAATGAGGTATAAAATCATGACAAACCTTTTCCTTAAATAATGGCAAAAACAAAAGAATGGAAGTCAATTGGACATTTATGAAACATATAAGGCTATGGAACGAGATAATGTTCCTTCTATGGAACCACGAGCACATGGAATATAACCTACACAAACAAATTCATGGATTTGAAGCATAAGAACATATTTTCCAAGTAGCATCATATAAAAATGCACCAACTTCTTCATATACAAGTACTAGAGCAACTACGCTTGGATCCATTAGTCCAAGTTGGGGAATGTTTGGTAGTGTAGAGGAACATAGAAAAGTTGTAGACATGCTACAACAATAACACAATATAATGAAAAATAACAACAAATTATGGAAGAGATGACCAAATTTAAGACAATTGATAGGGATGCAAAGGAAGCAATGAAAGAACTATAGGTCAAGAATGCACATAGAAAGCAATTGTGATAGTGTAGGAGGAGGGAACAAAGGCCACTTGGCTCTCTTTTTTAAAAAGTTGATATTCATAATCTTAATTAAAAAGTTCAAGAGTTGGAAAGACAAGTTGACCAATATTAAAAGTAGAAGGTTTTCACCATACAATTGTTGCAACTAAAAAGTATGAGTAGAAACATTGGGAAATGAAAAAAAAACCATAGCTCAAAAATTGAAAGTCTTTAAAAAAGATTTTGACAAAAGTCAAACAATAGTACTACAACATGTAAAACAACAACAAAAGATGAAAAGTAACTACATCAAACATAATAGGCAATAATTATTGAAAATAGAAAATTTTCAAATGGAAACAAAAAATTCCAAGGCATTACAAGAGATGCAAGATGAACAAAATAGACTATAATTACACATTTACAACCTCAATTAACAAAAGCCTTGCTGTTGAAAACAATAAAAAAATACAATTTGGAGAACATTAAAAAATTTGACAAAAAAGAAATTCAACAATGAACAAAAATTAAATATCTTTATTGCTTGAATAAAACATGATGTAAACTAAGCATGAGAAGGATTAGAAGTACAAAAGCCACAACTTACATCAATGAGATTGAGGGAGGTGCCTTTTTAACCTTTTTTATACTATCCAATGAACCTTCTAGAACATCACCAACCTTTTAGAAAGTTTCACCAAATAAATATTTTATAAGTTTATATTAAACAATTTTCTAGAGACTTGCACCAACCATATCTTTTAGAATTTTTCACCCACCATGTCTTCTATAAGCTTTTGTCAACCATGACAATTAAAGCTTATGTTAACTTTTAGATTTAAAAATAATAATATTTTACTAGTTCTACAACTTTAAAAAACTTCCAAGCATATTTTTCATAAATCTTTTTACAAACTTTTAGAAACTTCTAAACATATTTTTCACGGATATTTTTTGAAACTTTTTGTAACTTCTATAATGATTTGTTGTCCATGACACCTACATTACTCACCATAGGTTTAAGGAGGCCAAAACATTGAAATCAAATATGATTTATTACAAGATCCTAGGATCATGAAAAAGATGAAGACACTGATACAAGTTATCAATCCCCCATTAAAAACCAAAAATCTTGTCACTCCAAAGGAGTCATGAAAAAAAAACTTTAAAAAATGAAAGGTGGTGATGGTAATGTAGAAGTGCAAGGTTTACAACAAAGTTTATCAAAAGTGGACACGAGTAAAAACAATTACACACCAAGGGTAACACATCACAAGCACAACATGAGCAACATCAAGATGAATATTTCAAGAAGTTGTACAATACTAGGAAATAACATCACAAGATGTCATTCAAAATTTGCCTATAGAACCTACATTGATTCACCATAAGATAACCAACAATAACTTTTAGCTCAAAAAATACATTTAACATCTATATTTGATTATCATATGAATAGTAATTTCACAAGACTTGAGTTTAAGACATAGGACCATGAATAGGTACTTGTATCCTATAATATGATTTCAATGGTTTTAGCACAACTTTCCAGTAGCTTTGGATTTCAAGGATGTAATCTAGAATACATGTAGGGTAATGTTAAGGAGGTAATTACTAGTTAATTAGTATTAATTATCGAGTAGGTATTAATGGGTTTTAATTTTGAATTTGAATTACTTAAACCTATGCACTTGAATTTTAATTCATTCATTCATGCATCTTTACTTTGAGTTTTAAATTTTGAATTATTTGCAGAGTTCTCAATGTTTAAAAAAATCACTTCCTATTTTATTATTTTGATACATGAAGATTTGTTACATTAGCAATTTTAGATTTGGTTATGATAGGATTTTAAACTTGTAATTTCATAGGCAAAAAAAATGTTAGTACCAAAAAAATTGTTAGAACAATAGTAGACTTGTAAATATTCATAGATTAGGAAGTTATAATCTAATTACCCCAAGATGAAATGTAAGAGCTGATAAAAAATGAAAAATGTAAAGTGGATGTGGGTGGGAATTGAACAATTGTCATTGTTTCCACTAATATTAGGTCAATAACTCAAATGAGGTAGTTTAAATTCATGACTTGACCAAGGATTCAACATTTGATGGCCTTTAATAGGCCAAAAACTTGGATATCATGGGTATGGAACTCCATAACACATTCATGTTCATATGCATTGAGATCCACCCAACAATAATATTTTGATTTCAAATCATATCGTAACCATCATCACAAAAAACATGGGAGCTTGGAAAGTTCATATTTGTGGGCACAAGGCCACCCATGCTTGGCCCACCTTGTTGAAAATGGCCTTGACATGGCTAAGCAATTATTACCATATCCACTAGGCCAACAACATCCATATCTCACACCCTTGGGAATGTAATGTAATGAAATGGTTGCCAAATATCCACACAAATATGCTTAATAATAATTTTGGATAATGATTCAACAACATCCCCACATGTTGCATGGAAACCTTTTGGGCTATGGTGTTGGGGTTCAATAAACATATTCTCTTTCTAAGAACTAACCATAAAATAGGGGTGGCCCATACTATAATGTATTTTGGT
The DNA here is from genome assembly GCA_963921925.1 of Sphagnum tenellum. Lineage (NCBI taxonomy): Eukaryota > Viridiplantae > Streptophyta > Sphagnopsida > Sphagnales > Sphagnaceae > Sphagnum > Sphagnum tenellum. The sequence continues at coordinate 13,054,386 of OY998142.1, read as the reverse complement.
GGGTTGTTTTTAATATGGGTGGTGGTAAACTTTTCCGTGCTTGCATGACACACCGATTAGTCACCTTTTCCAACTAGTCCAAGGTTCCCGATAATGCTAGTGGGTCACATGTGGACAAGGCAACATCAAATGGATGGTCCTATGTCATATCTTCAAATGAAGGTGGGACATCATATGCATCCAAGTTGCCCTTCAATAGCCCCAAGCCCTAGGGTAATGTGATGGAAAATCTAGCCAACATGGTAATACCACCAATTGATCCAACATTTCATGAAAAATATTGCACAAGGAATTGAGCTTGATATCCAACTCGCAATTACCTCCTAAGTCTATTAAAAGGTAATCTCCTACCAAAAGTTCAAACAAAACCTATGGGATATAGCACAGCACCCCCAACCAACACATCTTATGATGTACCATTTGTCACCATGGCTCGAATTTAAAAGAATGATTAATTTGTTGGATGTTGGGGTTCAATTGCGCCAAAATGTCAATCTTTAGTAAACCCACAAGCTTTCTCAAATATGCCCATCAATGTTTGAATTTGATATGGGCATGGTTCAAAATCTTCATTTTTCATGCCAAGACCAACAAATGTCGATTGGCCCAACATCACTAATTAAGCACCAAAGTCCAGTTTAAACTTTCAAAAGGCAAGATGTTTGCCCATGTCTACTCCCCTTGAATTGAAAACATCTTCCTTGTTGCTCACCAAGACCAATCCTAGTGTAATTGATGTTTGATCAATGGTATGTTGTGTTGGAAAGTTGGATAATTTGACAACTATAGCTTGCCATGAAGGAAGAATTTCCACCTCAAAATGTATCATCTCTTGATGTCATTTCTCAAAGCCAGTTGTTGGCAACAACTTTGATGCCATATTTACAATAAAGTTTAACAATCCTCTAGTTTTCACATAGAGTGGATGCAAGTCGAAAAATGGAAAATGGTTGCACTCCAAGGGTTGCCATGGTGATGGTAGAATATAATGGAACTTGCCAAATGGTGTAATTGCCCTCAACATCACCCCATTCACATCCATCTTAGAAAATGAAGATCCTCATTTTGTTGGCTTCATTGGAATGTGTGCCATGCTTGGGGATGTGGATGTATAAAGTGACATAGTTTTTACCAACATAAATGATTAGGAAGATACATTTGCATTTAGTCTCGCCCCTTTCAAAATTAAAGTATTTCATTATCTCATGCTTGGGGATGTGGATGTATAAAGTGACATAGTTTTTACCAACATAAATGATTAGGAAGATACATTTGGCATTTAGTCTCGCCCCTTTCAAAATTAAAGTATTTCATTATCTCCTTGTGGTTTTAAGGCATGTGAATTGGACCATGTAATTGCATTTGATGAATCCACCTCAAATGGATTTTTTTAAATAACACAATGTCTCACATTTCAAACATGTGCATCATGGGGAACATCCATGGAACCAACAAATTTTGCTCCATAAAAGAATCCCAAAGCAAGATTGATCTTAAATGCATGGGTGCACTTGTGGAACTTATGTCATTGCTTTATTCTCTTCCATTTTCCAACTTGCTATGCTAGTGACCAATTCATCCAAATGAGCAAGTTGATCTTATGTAATTACCATGCCACCACCTTAACCTTCGTCATTGACCTTGCTTGGAACTTTACTTCTGATTTTGCCTTTAGATTAAGAACTATTGCCTCTTTTGTGTCCTCTTTTGCTTTTACCATCCTCATTGTTAATAGATTTGTTAAAACAAAATTCTGGATGCAATGAGTAACAATGGTCAATGTCATGACCCTCGACACCACAATATTCAGATTCTAAATGGTATTTTAAAATGTGGATTTGCATGTAGATGTTTTACCTTTATTTGAACATTATATTTTCACATGAAAATTTCCACAAGTCCAACATACAATCCCTTACCCTTGTTTTGTTGAGATGGAGAAGGCCCATACATTACAAGAAAATATGTTTTTTATGACTTAATTTATGACTAGGTTGTTAGTCATGGAAGACATCTATGATTATATGACTATGTAGTTGAATAGGACATGTCATTTAGGACATTTAATCGTTAGTGTCGTTTAATTGCAAGACAATTTTGCATCTATGGCTTTTGTGACTATAAGGTCATGGATGTCATATGTGATTGATGAGATCCATAAATTATGGTCATTGGATATAATTCATTAATATGAAATAAATATGTTTTTCACCCATGCCATGTAGACACATGGTATAAAGGCTAAAAACCCAACCTATATGTTAGGAATGTAGGCCTTAGCCTACCTAGGAATGTAGGCTAACTTAGCCAGTAAGCTAAATTAGTTAGGCTAGTTCATTAAATTATAGCTATGAGGACTTGAACCCATCACCTCCACAATGAGGGAAGAATTCCATAATCCCCACTTAATCATTGCACCACATGATCTTTACATGACAAAAATAGTCACCATATTGTTATAAACATTTTTTAAAAACTTACTTTATAAGTTAAGTTAACAAAGTTGTTGCAGCTTGTAAATCCATTTAATAGTTGCAACATTCCGAATCCCAACCATGGAAAGTCATTACATTACAAGAGACATTTAATTGCAAAAGAACACATTTTATAGTGCAACAATGTAAACTTTTATAAAAATGTCAAAAACTTGGAGAATACATAACATTATTAAAATCAGACCCCATTTAAATTGATGTTGATGTGCACATGAACTCCAAACAACCAACAAGTGGTTTCACATTAATGCAAAATCCTACTATGAGATAAAGGAATTAACCAACATAAGCTTGGAATGTTGTAGCAAACAAGGTCATCAAGACTACCACAAAGGTAAAATTTTAAACATGAAATTGTTGTAAGCAAAATTGAAGAAACAACATAAAGCATGCACCCAAAAGCAAAAACTTTCTAAGAACAAATGCAAGTCTACAACTTGGTTGTAACATTCCCAAGTAAACAAAAAATTACAAGTTACAATTACAATCCAATTTATGCTCATCATAAACACAATCTCTAGATTATGAATGATTTTATGTCACAAATTGGAGTTTAATGTATTAAAGGTAATTGAAGTTGGGGGGAGAGGAGTGGTTTCCTCTATTTATACTTTTTTTGAGACCTAGATAAAAAAGGTGAAAGCACATTAAGGGGGTGAACTTGGGTTTAGGGTTTAGTACATTTTGTATTATTTTGGGGGCAAATTTTCTTTCATTTTGTCTCATGTTTTGAGGAACATATCAAATTAATTTCTAACACTAGACTTGTAACATGATTCTTGTTATCTTTCAAAAGAAAGTAACTTTTCAACATATTTTTAGTTTTCACACACTTATGTGAAAATTTGAATCAAGAATTTCATCTAAGTGTTTTTTTTGTTAAATCACATGAATGGGACTCTTTGTATGGAATTGAAATGGTATATGATTTGGTATTTCATCAAGTTTGGCAATTGTTTGAATAGTTTTCAAAATATATTTTAATTTTGAATTATAATGTTGTGAATATTATGTTCTAAAAACAATAAATTATGAATAGAATGAAAATTTGTTTTAATATTAGCTTGGTGGAAGTTCAAACACATGTTATTTTGAAATGTAGAGGTAATAGGTTGTGACAACATTTTTGGTCCATTGTAAGGTCATTTCACCCAAAGCAACTTTCACAAAAGTTTCCATATGATTGCCACCATCCAAAGAGCATTTTCAAGCACCTTTTAAATACCTATTCTGGATGAAAAATTTAAAATGATGGATGAATTTCATCCATGAACATTAAAATATAATAAATGAAATTTTATTTTACAATTAATGATAAAATGTTTGATATATATTTTATGTTTGGGTCCATTACAAAAAAAAGTTATGACATTTTGGAGTGGTGATTTGCAATTATATTTGAAATTAAGGTAGTGCCAATGGAATGGATTGGATTAGCAAATAAAGGTGACAATGAAATGGATAGATTGTTCATCCATCCATATACACATGGCAAAATGTTTTGTCACATTAGCCAAAAAAAATTCCAATGTGACAAAAAATATTATTGACATATTCTATCCACATCATCAAAAGATGTTCAAAAATATTCCATCTTGCTCATAGTCTCATGCTCACAAGTTCACGCTCATAGGCTCACAATATAATAATTTGGCACATAACCTTATATACTTATGGAGTTGGTAGAAGCAAAAGGGGTGATTCTAAGTGAAATTGAATGGCCTCATCACAAATCACATTGCATTCAAAAGATGAACATAATGACAATGAACACATCCATACAATTTTCTATAAGGATGTCGCTCAAAGTTTTGCCTTTTGTCATCATTGCCATCCAATATTTACTAACAATTTACTAGGTATTTTTAATGGCCTAAAAACAAGAATGGCAATCATATGCCATTTGCCCATTTCAAAAACTTGCAAAAAATTGTCACTTTATTGAATGATGATTAAGACAATGTCAAATATTGGTTTTTCAAATATAAGAAATCGTAAATTATTCTCACATGTATGTAAATGTGGATGAAGCTTTTGGAATTAACAATTTTGATTTGTAGAGAGCCATTTGCATCTAGAAGAAAACTTTTAGTTAATATTTTCATTAGTGCTAGTGGGCCACCTATGTCATTGGCCCAAGTCTATTAAACCTCTTGTAAGGTCACTTGTCCCAATACTATTCCAATCATATCAAAGTGGGGTTAACTATAGAGTTTTGATGGAACCCAACCTTTAAGGGGGGTTTCATAATGGAAATTGAGGACACCTTGCACAACACAAGTTCTCACTACAGGAAGGAGCCTTGACATCAATGCCTTTCCCTAGACATAAGACACTCTAGATTCAATGGCTTTCACTTCACCAGTTCGAAAATTGTGAAATGACAAAGGTGCACATTGCCTTGTTGATGGCTTTTCAAAAATACCAAAAGTACAATGGGGGGACCTAGCAAATTGTAGGGTCACATCCAAACAACAAACAAATACCTATCGTGAAATAGAATGTTGAAACTCTTAGAAGTTACCACCATGATGATAGGCATCATAATTGCAGCACACATTGTAGTGCCTGGTAAAAGCTGCAGCAATGCTGTAAATACATGCAAAAAAAAGAGTGTAATAAATATGATTTGACATCCGTTCAGTATCTCTGATTGGTCCATCATAATGATCCGTCCAGGTGGTTTGCTATTAGTAGTCCCCCCACCCTTTTTGCCATCCCAAATTCAGTTTTATTTTGGGGGGGAGGGGGGGAGAGTGGGTTTGCAAAAATTTAAAAGAACTAAGCTTGATGTGAAAAATATTTTTGCAGGGTCCCCTTCTGAGCACCACCTGCGGAGATGCTCTTAGAGAGCTGCTTTATTACCTACCTACTAACAAACATTCTCATCATCAGTTGGTATTAGTTGGTAATAAAACAAGCAACGGAGCTAACCACCATGGTTAGAGCTAGGGAACTGGAACCCAACAGATAACTGTTTCCTGACCACTTACCATCCATCCTTCATCGTTGAAGAGTGGGTGCCGGTTGGGTGCCGGTTCTCTCGGGCCGGTGGAAGAACCCGTTACACCTAACGGAACGGCAGCTGGCCCTGCCATGCGTAAATCCTACGCGAATTTTCCGCCGTCCTTTTCTTCCCTTGCGCGTGGCCCATCAGTTTGTACCATCGTTACCGCCGACGGTAGTTTCGTAGTTTCCCTTGGAATTTCCGTCACCCGTGCTCCGCACGGTCGGACCCGCCCGCACACCCAAAAAGTCTCGAGGTCTTGTCGAAATCGTACACACACCCCCGAAAAAACGAGGTCTCGTCGAATTCGTTTCACACACGCAAAAGAATCGAGATCTCGTCAAATTCGTTCGCACATTAAAAAAATTCGAGGTCTCGAAAATTCCAACACCTTTTTGCAACTAATCTCCGACGGTAACCGCCTGAGAGCTGCTTCACCCGGTCTCGGACCCGGTCCCACACCCGCCGTGACTCGGGCAGATGGGCAGGAAACAACGTGATCCCGCTGTGTGTATAAAGAAACGCTCTTCGCACCCTTTGCTTCCACACAATCTCGTTTGTTCTCCTTTTCCTCGCTCTCTCGTTACCCTTTTGCGTTTCTGTTTGCGTTGTCTCTTGTGAACGGCAAGCTTGTGTCGAGCGATCTGCTGTCGAGATTTCTTTTTCTGCTCATACCTTTCCTGATAATTTCTCGGTTTCGAAGTCTGTACGAGAATATCTGAAGAGTGTTTTTCAAGATGCAGATCTTTGTCAAGACCTTGACGGGCAAGACTATCACCTTGGAGGTGGAGAGTTCCGATACCATCGACAATGTGAAAACGAAGATCCAGGACAAGGAGGGTATTCCTCCGGATCAGCAGCGGTTGATTTTTGCCGGGAAGCAATTGGAAGACGGGCGTACTTTGGCAGATTATAACATTCAGAAGGAGTCGACTCTCCACTTGGTGCTGCGTCTCAGAGGAGGCATGCAGATCTTCGTGAAGACGTTGACGGGAAAGACTATTACCTTAGAGGTGGAGAGTTCTGATACCATCGATAACGTGAAGACGAAGATCCAGGACAAGGAGGGTATTCCCCCTGATCAGCAGCGGTTGATTTTCGCCGGGAAGCAACTGGAAGACGGGCGTACTTTGGCAGATTATAACATTCAGAAGGAGTCGACTCTCCACTTGGTGCTGCGTCTACGAGGAGGCATGCAGATCTTCGTGAAGACGTTGACGGGAAAGACTATTACCTTAGAGGTAGAGAGTTCTGATACCATCGATAACGTGAAGACGAAGATCCAGGACAAGGAGGGTATTCCCCCTGATCAGCAGCGGTTGATTTTCGCCGGGAAGCAACTGGAAGACGGGCGTACTTTGGCAGATTATAACATTCAGAAGGAGTCGACTCTCCACTTGGTGCTGCGTCTAAGAGGAGGCATGCAGATCTTTGTGAAGACGTTGACGGGAAAGACTATTACCTTAGAGGTAGAGAGTTCTGATACCATCGATAACGTGAAGACGAAGATCCAGGACAAGGAGGGTATTCCCCCTGATCAGCAGCGTCTTATCTTTGCGGGAAAGCAGTTGGAGGATGGTCGCACCCTTGCGGACTACAACATCCAGAAGGAGTCTACTCTGCATCTGGTTCTGCGTCTGAGAGGAGGCATGCAAATTTTCGTGAAGACCCTGACAGGTAAGACGATTACCTTGGAGGTGGAAAGCTCTGATACCATAGACAACGTCAAGACCAAGATCCAGGACAAAGAGGGCATTCCTCCTGACCAGCAACGCCTCATCTTTGCCGGCAAGCAGTTGGAAGATGGTCGCACTTTGGCAGACTACAACATCCAGAAGGAAAGTACCCTTCATCTGGTGCTGCGTCTCAGAGGAGGTATGCAAATCTTTGTGAAGACGCTCACCGGTAAGACCATAACTCTGGAGGTGGAGAGCTCTGATACTATCGACAATGTTAAGACCAAGATTCAGGACAAGGAAGGTATCCCACCTGACCAGCAGCGTCTCATCTTCGCCGGTAAACAGCTGGAAGATGGTCGTACTTTGGCGGATTACAACATCCAGAAGGAGTCTACTTTGCATCTTGTGCTGCGACTTAGAGGTGGATTGTAATTGCCATCTTGTGTGTTGCCAAATTGCTGATGATCGGTACATGTTCTGAAGTTTGTTGACCAGAAATATCGGTCTGTTGTAACCCTTGCAAGTTGCATGGTTCTTTTTCCAGGAACAGTTGTTGCACGTTTTCACAGTGAATAGTGACAGTACAGAGTGTCCTGAATCAATAAATGCTATGTAATTTGCTGAAGGCTTCCTTTGTCATCAATCCTGGCTGGTTGGATATTGAATTTGGACTGGGATGTTTCACCTTTCTGCTGTTTTCTCTTCAACGGGTTATTGTGCTTAATGGGCAGCTCGAGTTTGTGTGGTGTTTTGTGAACTTGCTTTAGGGATTTGAGAGGAGATTGTTGCTCAATTGTAGATGCACCTTGCAGTTCCATTCTACTTGACCTACTTGTAACTCTTTTTTTTTTCCTCATTTCACTTGGAAGAGAATGGATTGTTTAACCAATTCCTACTTGTGAAACGATGTCCTTCTACTTGTGTGAAAGATTGTTCTTCTACTTGACTGACTTTTGAAGTGATTGTTGTTATGCATGACCAACTTGTGAAGATATTGTTTTTCAGTTCTGCCTGCAAAACTTTACTCAAGCATTCTTGCTTTTGAAAAGTGGTATAATTAGATGTGTTGCAATTCAATCTGTGTAGTTTATGGGTCAACAATCAGACAATTGTGAAACAATTAGATTGAATAAGTGTCCAATTATTGGCAAACAAAAGGAACTGACTTATTCAACTGCAAGAGGAAAAAAGACATGGACATATTTTTAAAACTTTGGAATCAAGTGATATTTCAATTATCTGCAGTGTGATGTTATAGGTTTTAACCATGTGGACATATGTATACTGTATTAACAGTTGCAGAGTTAACAATGACAATTGCCACTTTCAAGTGGTTGTCCACTTCAAATCCCTGGGTAAGGCAAAACTAGCATTTTTGTTTTCCCTTCAATGTATTGCTAAAATTGTTAGATCATCAAGTTCAGGAACTATCACCAAAAAAAGTTCACTTCTGAAAGCATTTGGAAATGAGTTTCTCTGGAAGGAAAGTATCAGTTCCATGCTTCTCATGTTTATGAACCAGAGATGGAATGGCCAGATGCAACGACCGGAGCACTCAAAAGATCTCATGTAAACTTTTAACATGAAGGAATAGCACATGATACTAATCTAACTACTGTGATCCAGTGGCCTACTATCCAAAACTAAATCTCTTCCCAAAATCCCATACTGTGGTTCTGTACATCTAGGATGTCAAGGTGAGGTCTCTCTGCATAACAGCAGCCTGACACTTGAGCTGTGGTGAGAACTGAAATCCAGTGGTACCAACTTATTTGCTGTTTTATACATGAATTTCATGTCACTAACTTTATACATGAGATGACTACATTGGCATTGAAGAGCCAATTTAAGAACCTTTTTTCAACAACTACAGCTGAAAACAAAATCTCCAGTTCTTTGAGCTATCATTTCATGGTTTAGAGAAACAATTTTTAAATGGCACAAGAAATGTACACTCAATGGCTGGAAGTAGCATTCATAAATTCTGCAAAAATCAAATGCGCCTGCTAATGGAAGTGTACTTTCATAGCGAAAAGAACAGTCCTAAAGTGGAACAGCCATCCTTAGCTGCCATAGATGGCAACATAGATCACATCACAGGCCTAGAAGTGAACAGCACCTGAATCTTAAAATTGACAAGTTTGTTCCATGAAAGCAATGTGCTTGGTCAAAATTTACCTCAGTTGTGAATGGTTAACACAGCTCCACACTTGCCCAAGAGTAAAGCCCCTTCAAGAGTAAAGCCCCCTTCAGTACCTTGTACACATCAAGAGCCTGCACTGCATAAAGCCTAACCTCAAACAACACCACTAACCACACTATGCTTTTAGTGTACAAATGGGTAATGCCTTTGCTTGATTAGCAATGGCTTCAAATCTTTTTAAAGTTCAATTGTGTATTTTTCTCTCTGTTTGTCTCCTTTACACACACACACCAGGCACATTCCAGGACCTCAAGTAGCACCCATCATGGTGCCCGTTGGTATACAGCTCCTGGATGCATATCTTCAATGGAGTATATGTCCCTGAAGGTTCCCATCTCCCGGAAACCTTGCCAGCCCCTCCGCATGAGGAAGTTGCTAAAATCCTCATCAGAATACAGTGTTCTGCTCTCGGTGCTGCCTGTTGGGATCCCAGACTCATCATACAAGCACACCTTCACTAACAACCCTGGACTCAACAACCAAAGCCAAGAGAACAGATCAGCTTTCTCACAGTTCATGTGGATATTTTGCAGCATTGAACAATTGAACGTTTGCAATGTGATCACCACTATTCCTTGTCGATGAATGTTGTTTGATTGCCAAACAAATATCCTCTATTTATGAAAACAAGAAGGGTACATGCCTGGGTCCAGATTGAGAGAATACTGGGTAGAAGCCATTTCCTGACTCAAAGGCTGCACCACACCTTCATCATCCTCCAACCAAAATGGCCGTTTTGTCCGAAGGCCAAATGCATTTTTGATTGTCTCCTTGATTGACTCAAAAGGGCCATCCACTCTAATCTTCCGCGTGATATCCCCAAACTTTACTACAATAACCTTTGACTGGTGATCCTGACCTGCAACACTCACCAGATTGACCAATTAAAACTTTTTTGAAGTGTCTTGTTTCTTTAGCTAGTATCTCCTCACACTTCATTTGCTCCACCTCTTTGATAGACATATCAATATCTCATGAAAACATTCCCAGCAAAGCACCAGGACAGATGCAGTTCATTCATTCCCCTCAAAAAAACAACTCACAGATCTAGGTTTAGGCTTGTGCATTAGGAAAGTCAGAGAGACTTTTGCATGATGAGTACAGTTCTCATGAAGAAGCATACCCAGAATATCAGCTATATAAAATTACTACAACCAAGATCTGATTCACAAGCAAGTGCACCTAGCTGGAACAATTTGACAGAGGAAAGATTGTAATGAACTCTTGGATTCCTTTCCTACATCCCAGTTTCCTTTTTCATGCAGGCAGCAAATGAATCCTCAGCACCTTCAACTCAAAGGTCTCTTGGACAGTCTTATAGAATCAACTTGCAGCTCCACAGGTTGGAGGACATTTCCATAAGAAGGTCCTGCAGTACAGTCTCTATGAATGGATATAAGAATGCATTATATCTACTGCCAAAACCACAGTGGCCACACGTGGCTGGGATTGACTAAACAAAAATAGTGGTACAAATTTACCAGTAGCATTTGTTTCTCTCCAACTCCAAGATGGTGGAACCCCGTTTGGTGCAAAAGTTGGACCAATTCCATCACCTGATGAGAGGGTTGTTGGATGCCCATCATGGTCTAACTGATGCTCCAGATTCAGTCTAGGAGATCCTGCCATCACAAGCCCCACACTGATGATCAAGTCTGTCTGCTCACAAACAACAGTCACTACTAGAAGAGGAAGAGCATAATGCCATCACAACTATGCAACCCAAAGTCCCTTCCAGCTACCATTTAAGACTCATTCTATACCAGCTGGTCATCTTGTAACTATGTCCAAGTGATAGTGGTTACCATGTCATGACAACCCACAACATGAGGATACATGTCCAGCACATTAGAGCTCCCTGATAAATGGAGCTGATAGAAATCAAAGATCACGATGAGATAGTGCTACAAAAAATGAAATAAGATCAATATACTCAAAGGACATGGAAATGGAGGGCAGCTCCATATCTTGGCACAAAAATCTTAGAATAATCACCCTCCCAATACATGCACAGAGATGGAGTTGTATGCTGCATGGTAAAGAGAAACAGAAGCACAGCTCCCAACCCAAAGAGAAAAAAAACAACAAAAATGAGTGCAATCATGACCTTGTGAATGTCAATCAAAAGTATCAGACTGTCAGCTTCTTCACAAATGACAGTTGCTAGCTGCCATTACTCCCCACAGAATTCAGGTCAATGCATTCCATTGATCACCATTTGACAAGCTCCACAAACATATATGCTAATTTTGATCATGGGAAATAGGAACCGATAAACATCCCATTTGCCTAACATAAGACCCTCTCCATCTGATACAAGACCACAGGAAGAGGGCCCACCACAGAACCTATTGAGTAGCATACACTATGCAATTTTCATGGAGTGAATTTGATGGATTATGATCCAACAGACATGAGATTGCAGAAAAAAACTTCAGAATAACACTTTGAAGGTAATCATTATGTCTGTTCTGGCAAAACCAAAACACGTGCAACAAGAAAAGTGCAGGCATAATATTGTGAGTCTCACCCACAAAATTATGATATGACATGTATGAACCTTAAGGATCATCACATAGGTCAACATTCTGCTCATAAAGACATTTGTTCATACAGTGGACTACTCGATCACCTTGCAATGACCTAGCCTGGATCTCACAGCAAAATACCAACAACAGGGAGAAAAAGCTTTGAAGAGTACATGCAGCAGAATTCAAGCCATTAGAGACTTAAAACCTTTGCAATAAACCTAAAGAATAAAGACGAACAACGAGACAGAACAGAGGATTAAGACGATGATGTACAGGGATACCAAAAAGCATTAGCTAACATTTTTGATTGATTTGCATTACCCAATGTCAAAAATGCAATACCGGTTATCCTAAACCCTAAACTGTCAGTGCTAGATACAGCATGCAGACTGAATGCCTATGAGATTGTAGACAGCATGTTGAAGGTAATGGTTGTGTGTCTGTTCTGACAGAACCAAAACAACCACAACAAAAACTCAATGATACTGTACTGCACATTACAGTCTTGGTTTGCACTTCCATCTGTTTCTGCATTGTGATCTTGAGATCTTCTTGATGATGATGACTGGGTGAAATGTGCATCAAAAGTGTGATACATGTAAGAATTCCTATCATCTTCACTCTGTCTGTACTTACCTTTGGTTGACAGATGCAACATGCCTGGCTTAGCAGGGCTTCGGTAGGGGATGGACTTGGCCCGCTCACCAAGAATCTCCTCCAAGTCTTTGTAAAATGCCACCTTGGATGTGCCCTTATCATGAGCCTTAGCTTTCTTGTACTCCTTCAGCAGATTTCGCCATTTGTCTGTGCACATTGTGGCAGAGCGATCATATCCATGCTCTTTCATTTTACGAGAGATTTGCTCCCACAGATGCTTGTTGCTTTTAGATGTGTTGAACAGACTTTCCATCTCCTTGCGATATGCTATCAACACTTTGATCTCATCCTGAATCCATGTTTCAGCCCTCTTTTTGGGTGTCTTGGTGTCTTGGTCCTCACCATCACCAATAAGTAGTTGATGTGGTGATGCTGATATCTGTGTTGGTACGGTGCAACATAATTCAAGACAACCTCAATCAATCAAGTTTATAAACTGGGTGCTGAGCTGCTCTTGTATGTTGGCCAATGTGATTCCAGAAACTTCAAAAGAACCAAATTTACACCACTTCTCTATTCTACAAAAACCTCTCAAATTGCTTGAATAGTTGCCCATGCCTCCAACAGACACTCAGCCACCATACATTCCCCCAAATCACCCACACTGCTGCTGCTGCTGCTATCTCTATCCCAACAATTTTCTCCCCCCCCACCCCCCCACAGAAAAGAAACACGCTCTTCAGACCTTAAATCTTACAATTCCCCCCACCATAACAGAAAACCCCACCCATTGCAACCATGCCATAAAACCCTACCCATTGCAACCATGACGCCATTGAGAGCAATCATGATGACGAACCCCCATCGATTGCAACTATGACAAAAAAACCCACCGATTGCAACCATGACAGAAACTGAAACCCCAAAAGGAAAAACAAAACAAACAAAACAAAACAAAAAACCACACATAAAAGTTAAGTTTAGCAGTAGCAGGAAAAATTTGTACGTACCTGTTGTTGCTCTCGATCACCATCGACACTTCCACGCCACCGAGTCTCGCCTTCATACATATTTTAGGGTTTTCGGAAGGGGAGGCCGGGGAGGGAGAAGGGGATGGAGAGGAGGAGGAGGAGGAGGAGGAACGGGCGGGGAGGAGGGGGGGGGGAAAAAAAAATCCTGCGGAGTTCAATTCCCAACCAAAGTCGCAGTGAAGACCATTTCCTAAACAACAAACAAAACAAAACAAAATGATTGTTTTACCAAAAGTCCTTTTGCAGCGTCCCTGGAAGTTATTGCGATTTTGATTCTCCTCCTCCGAAGACGACGGGGAAAATTTTTGTTTTCTTTTCTCACTGCAAAAGAAGAGTTTCAGAATTTGTGCGAAGAAATGGTTCTTCTTGGTCGTTTGGTTCGTTTGTTTTCTTCACGTTTCTTGTTGCGCCCTGTGAGTGGTCACTTTCAACTTACTAGTAAGTATGTATATTGGAGGCCTCCTCTTTATCACCCGGGTATATATATATATATATATTCTCTCTCTCTCTCTCTATATATTTTTGGACATTTGGACTTTTGTATATACCCGCCGGTTATAAATCCCACATTTGCATGCCTTACCTTTAGGGTCACAGCCCTTTTTTTTCTTTTTTGGGTGGGGAATTTTGGGCAAATAATAGAGAAAGAGAGAGAGAGAGAGAGAGAGAAGGGGGGGGGGGGGGGATTTTAATTTTATTTATTTTTTAAAAAATTAAATTATATATAGGGATAATTTATTTGTTGCATGATACTCTTTTTTGTTTTTGAAAGAAATTATTTATCATATTTAGTGATGTTTTGAAATATATTTTGCCATCTTGTCACATACACACACAAACACATATTTGAGAAATCCCTATTGCCTATCTTAGGGCCAAAATTGTCCAAAATCATCCATTTCAAAATTAGGTCATCATCCAAATTGTTGGTGGATTAGGCGGGATGTGAAACCCCATTTCCTTTCAAGGTTGAAAATTTAAACCCATTTGAAATCAAATTGAAAATAATAAGTTCATTGGACAACAAAATTTCAACACATTTTTTAGATAAATTGCAACAGAAGTTCATTAGCTACAATTTCAAGATATTTTTAAATACACTTTCAAACAAAATTTCCTTACATAAAATTTCAAAACATTTTAAGATATATTTTCCACAAAATTTTTTTTTTTAGCTAGACCTAATTTTGAAATTTGGGCACCTTAGAGGGGGCCCCTTAGAGATTCTCGAATTGGAAAGTGTGCCTCAAAAACTACCATGAGGATTAGGTTTTTGAAAGGTGTGCCTCATAGACTATGATGTACTTTGTAAGGAACTTGCAAATTCAAAAGCCAAAAAGTAAGGTCAGGTTTTTGGGTATGGTTTAAGTTTTAGCCTCTAAGGTTAGCTGAAATGTTTTTATTAAAAAAATTGACCCAAGTGGTTTGGGAATGATTTAATCCCAAATCAATGTGGGTAGAGTGGTATAGATATGTATCTTAGTACCCTATTTAGGTTTGTTGGTAATTTATTTTATTTTATTTTATAATTTGAAAATTTCTAAAAATTGCATGCTCGAAATGTCAAAAGTTAATGAGATAATTTACTTGTCAATATTGAAAGTGTTTGGGAACTTGAGAGAGTTGTGTAGCTTATATATGAGGTTTATTGTTTTCTTTGTTTTCATTACTCGATATTTAATATGTAAGTGATTTCTCAATCACTTATTTATCTACATTTAATATTAGTTTCAACGTTTGTTACAATTAGTGGTGGAACATTGCATGCGTCCTAAGATGTAACTTAGTGGTAGAGGAGAACGAAGTTGATTGGAGAGTAATAGCCCCAACATTCACTAGAATTGATGGTTGCACATTGCATGTGTTTTAGAATGTAGCTTAATGGTAGAGCAAAACAACTTTGATTGGGAGGAGTTAGAATGTAAAGAGTGAAAAACATGAATTTAAGAAAGGAACATGTTATATGACATTGATTGAACAAGGATAATTGAAAGCACTACATGTGAAAACTTGTTATGGAACTATGAAGAGTGGGAACCAAAGGCACAACCCAAAGTCTTGGAAAATGCCACAATCCAAGGATGTTGAAACCTTGGATAGTCATCAAAAGAGCTTAATCACACATCACAAATGGTAATCTTCTCAATAATGAAGTGCACCACATAATTATGGAGTGGTTATATGTTGTATGTACTATAACAATGAACCAAATTTTGCTTAAGTTTTCCCTCTCACCTTGCCCAAGTGTGTTTTCATCCATAGTTTCAAATTATTGACATTAATTGGAATAAGGTTAGGGTTGAACTTATCTATGGTGACCAACAAAACCTTATTGTTGAGTAAACAATATTAAATTTGGCACTTTGTTTGAAACACCTTTTCTTGAATTTTCTAAAGTGGGCTTTAATTGCCTTTGGAAACAACATTACATAATCCTCAATTTTGAATTGTTTTTTTTGAATGATGTCATTGTTCTAACCATAAGAATTGTTCCATTAGTTGGCAACTACAAGGTCATAATCACCTCCAATTGATGCTCCTACAACTTTTCCAACAATGTAAGATGACTCATGAATATTACTAATATGATTTGTTGGGAATCAACTTGCTCATCAAGATGTAATCAAGATGTGTTGAGGTACTTGGTAAGCAACAATGGATGTAACCCATTATAATGGTGTAAATTTAATTACCTCTTTGTTTAAGTTGTCAAAAATGTAATATTATGGACATGTGCTCATCATAGTCTATTTGTTTCTCATTGACCAATTTGATTAATGAAATTATTGATTATTTTATTTGTTGACTTGACATGTCCATTCAATAGGAATTTTTTTAAAAACAAATTAGCAAGTTTTCAATATTAATGTGTGGATAATATCATGTTGGCTGGTATGACATAATAAAAAGTGTTTGACAAGGTATCAAATTGTTAGCTCATTGATGAAATGTGCACCTTGATTAGTTATAATTGTCAAAATGAGTGAAATGTATTCATTTGGGGATTATTTTGTAATTAGTGCAATATTAATGTTTGTCCTTTATGTTATTGTTTCCACCTGTTTGTTGGCATGATTGGTTACCACCAAAATGTACCAATTGTTGGGCAAACCCATCCTTGGGTGGTACCATTAGGAATGTCAGACCTTAATTTTTTTGAACCCATTGAACTTTTTAAATGTATTGGAAACATTTAAAGAAGTATTTTCATTTTTTTTAATGAGCACATTTATTAGGTTTCATAGATTTTGAAATTTCAATAATGTCAAGAATATTGTATATTTTGATGTTCCTAATCATTGCATTTAGAAAAAGATTTAAGAATGTAGCATTGGTTCCTTTCTTTGAATTTTTTTGTCTGAAACACAAATTTGAAACATGATTTGATATTTTTTTAAGGCAATTTTGAGTTCATTCTATTTTTAAAATTTTATTAAGAAATTAATTGAGTAAGTATAATTTAGTTATGAATTTCTAGAATTAAAGATGTTAATTCCTTAAGGGGTCGTTTCTATTAGGAATACAAAATTTTAACAATTTCCACTTTTTACTTCCACAATATACTTCAAGCCATATATCAAAACATGCAATGGATAAACATGAAGGAAAAACAAAAAAAAAGTTGTGAAAACATTTCAAGGAAAGGGTCCTAGAAAATGATTTGCCACTTTGGTTTGTTAGGGAATTCTTTGAGGTGGTTCCTAATGGTACCGCCCAAGGATGGGTTTGTCATGTTGGTATATTGTTGTGCATATTTATTGGGTACCATGAAATCTAACCCCTACTTCATAAACAATTGTTATGTTAAAGTATAGTGATTATTTAACCCAACTTTATGTGGTTGAATTTCTAGTTAGTTAACAATGAACACATGTATTGCAAAAATCAACATTTATGTATTTCAAAATTGGCCATTAGCACCCATTGTTTAACATCTTTCTCAATTGTTACATTAACAATAATTGTTTTCATGTGACTTTTGCATGAACTTTCTTGAAGAAAATATGTACTTTTATAGTTGTAAACAAAGGAAAAAATGGTGATCTAGTCCAAACTCTATACAAAACTTCATTTCAAATTACAAATATCTTAGCTTTCTAATAAACATATTGTTTCCATGTTATAACACACCCGTGATTGATAATCAACATATCTTGCCAAAATAATTGATTATAGAAAGAAAAAAAGGTTTTACAATCCCAACCTAAATATTTTGAAATTTTGATAATAATTTAATAAGTGCACTAAGTTTTTTAACCCCTTAATTCCTAAGTTAAAAAACATGATTTTTACGACTGTTTTCACCCTCTTGGACATTAAAACATATTACCTACCAATTAGAGAATTTAAAAAATGTTGAATCACATGTTTCTAATGATATGAAACTCATCCCCTTACTTGATTTGGTAGTAAAGGGATATCATTCTACCATGTTGGTGTGGACATTAGAATAGTTGATGAACCAAATGTTAACCTTTTGACCATATTGACCATGTGTCAATTGAAGTTGACCATGTCAAGTTGAAGTACCATAAGTTTTTTCGACTTGCATCCTTACCTTACCATGTTCAAGGGATCTATAAAGATATGTATTTTGCAACTTTGAAAATCAACAAAAATAACAATTGGCTTATACTTAATCTATATAGACATCATGTCATAATTGAACCAAATTATAATTTTGGCTTCACATAATTTGAAAAAAAACATGTTTAGAAACCAATTATAAGAAAATTTTGACGATGGAAATAAAGAATGCATGTGCAATTTTTTTTTATAGAAATTGAGTTCAAATGAAACATAGATGTGAATTTTTTATGAACTAGAGGTTTGCCCAACCTAAACAATTACATTGGCCATGATAATTGTATTGAAACTTGGGGGCCAACCTCCAAAAGGGGAACCTATATTGTCTTGTCTTTTTTTTTAAAATTACATTCTACACTTTTTGTAGTTCCCAAAAAATGTACTCTACATTATACACTATTGAAAAGTTCATACAAACGATTATTTACTGTCACAAGGCACACAAAAATTCATCGTTGTGTGACCTTGAAACGGGCTTTTTCAAAACAATATTTAGAGCCAAAAAAATGTCCTTCACATTCACGCACATGGTCTTGATCCATTTGTTCCATGTTGACTTGTGACAAACACCACGCATGGAATAATGAACAAGGTTGTGTACTTGGGGATGTTGAAGGTTGAAAATATATGTCAACCTATGGTCCACCATTGATGCATTTGTTAGAAGCTCTACCATCTAGAATTGGAAATCAAGATGAGAGAAAGTCTTCTTGGGGTCAAGTTTATTGGATGTAGTGGTGTGCATTAACATGTTGATCAATGTGGCATTCAATGCAAATTTAAAAAATCAATGTCACCACTTGTGAATGTGCACTTGACATGGATATGTGATAGGCAAAGTTGATTTACAATTTCAGCTTTTGTGCATGTATTTTATGCATTATAAATGAAGTGGAAAAGTCGGTATCAATCCTATGCCCATTGACCTCCCTAAAACATGTCACCACTACTTTGCCAACCACACAGGATAAATTAGACATGGA
Organism: Sphagnum tenellum; assembly: GCA_963921925.1. NCBI lineage: Eukaryota > Viridiplantae > Streptophyta > Sphagnopsida > Sphagnales > Sphagnaceae > Sphagnum > Sphagnum tenellum. Next base: position 13,035,273 of record OY998142.1, on the reverse strand, counting down.
TAACATGAAAACAATTTTCTTGTCATTCCATTAAAAATTAGTTAAAAAATAAGTTGGTTCACTTTTTGTGTTACAATGAACTTTTTATAAAATGAACTCTATTCAAATACCACAATTGTATGGTAAAATCATCAATATATATAGGATTAAGATTGACAACTTGAATAAAAAGTGTGCATAATAATGAAATTCAATAAATATATATTAAACATATAGTAATGAACTTTTGAAGTGGAATCATGGACTATGATTATTTTGAACGTGCATGAATATTCAAATGCACTTTTCAATATTATTCCATATCAACATGTTTTATAAGGACTTAATGTGTGGTACATGTTAGAAAAAAATTCAAAGAAAAATTGGAATTATAATTTACCAAGCACCATATTACCATCATGGCCCACTTGATAGGTTGAGAAGGTCCATATATTATTGTATGCTACAATAATGACTTTTATACCTCACTATCATCTCATCAATTGCAATTTCCTATTCATGATACCATACCTCCATGCTCCATTCACAAATTTCTTCCAATAATCACCTACCTTTGTAAAATTTATCAATTTGTAACATGTCTTCCTTCTTGACACCAAAAATTGATTGACTTTTTATCAAATGTAAACACTTTTACTATTATTGCAACCTTTTTCGGTGGTAATGGGAGTCCCACAATTTTATTTTTCATAAGTTTGTATTGAATTGAGACATGAATGCCATGTGTTTAAAACATGTATGAAACACATATAAATATGATGAAAGATTTTTATGCACATTAAAATCTTTCATCCTATTTATAAATGTTCCATAATCATTTTAAGCACATGGCATTCATGTATAAGTAGTATGAACCTATGGAAAAACAAATGTTGCATGATTATTATTATCAAAACATGACCCAAAAAGTTGAGGATGTTTTCAAACTTGTCATGAAACATCACTAATCTTATTATAGAATAATGCAAAAATAATTTGGATTTGGCCAATTCAATTAGATTATTTGGTTGTGTCTTGAAACCCATATACAAATTTTGACCCAATTTTTTTTCAATTCCAAAAACTCTAATATGTGCAAATGCATTCAATGTAAGTGGAATCACTTTATTATCTATAGTCCCATATAATAGCATCATCTCATTCACATATGCAAAAAATTTTGAACATATGCACCTCAAGGTATTCCATGGGTAAAAAATGTTGAACAAGTGCATCAAACTTGGAATTTTAATGTAGTTGTGAACAAGGGATGGTGTTGGGCCATAAAATGGTACAAATGGTAGATTGAAGGTAACATGATCTTGAAATCAATTTTTGTTTTGATATTTATCCACAATTGAACTAGGATTCAATGGTTTCATGGGGGCCATTTGACACACTAGTGAAAAAACAAGTTTTTTTTATTGGAAATTTTAATACAAAAAGCCCCAATTTGATAGTCATAAAAGAAAAATCTTTCATCATTTTGGACAAGTCAATTTTAATATGTCTGTTGTGACTAAGTAGTTTTTTTTATTTGGTCATTTTGATTTGCAAGGCAATGGATCATTCAATTGGTCAAATTTAAGTTATTTTTTAGAATGTTTTTTTTATTTTAAATTTACAATGAATAGGTAGCTAGGTACTTGTGGTAGCCTAGTTACCCAACCTAACTTACATTGCCAAGGTACCCAACCGAGCCTACCTAGGCTAACTACTCAACCTAGCTTACCTACCCAATCTAACATACTTATCAAAGCCCCTTAAAACATGCACATTGTATATTGCAAACTTATGTATCTATATACTATAGTTAAAAGTTAACTAAATATGTAACATAATAAATAAGAGGTGTATTGGCCATCTAACTACCTAACAATTTAACCTACTAGGGTACCTAGGTGCCTATAACCTAGTGAGGGTGAACAACCCACCTACTACCTACTTCTTAGATAATAGGTAAATAGGTATCAATGTTGTAATGGTAAGTCCATATTGACTTACTAAATTGGTTTGGGTATTTTAGAAAATTGAAAACTAATTACCATGTGATTCCTAGCGTGTTGGGGTTTTTTTTTCTTGTACCAATTTGGTATGACTATTGTTTTACTTTTCATAATCATAAATGGTATGAATACCAATCCCTTCTGATATTTGTTACCATGGAAATATGAAAGTTACTATGTTAAGTGAAATTTGAGTTGCATATTATTACAAAATGACATAATGATATTAACGAATTACAATAAAATTATTAAAAAAACACATATTTGAAATGCAAAGCAACAATGTACTTGAAAATTCAAGCATTAGAAAAATAATTAGCTCCAAATTATTCCCACTACTTGCACCACTTCCACTAAATTGAAATGTTATGTGAAGTATCATTATGAAGCTTCTTCCTCTTACCAAGGACAACAAAATCCCAAGTATTGGTAAGAATTATGATTTTTGCAAAATGAACAACCATTCAGATCAAGTAATAACCATGGTAAGTTCAATTGACTTATTTGGAGCAATATGGATAAATTCTAAGTATGTGGGTGGGATCATACCATGTTATACATGTATGACATATCCATACTCTTACTAATATTACATATCATGATATGAACTATATACTAGTACAACACTGGGGGGTACCTACTACCTATTAGATACTTAATTTGTTAGCACCTAGGTAGGTAGATACACCTAGCTACTAAGTAGTTAACTATTTATTTACTAGGTGGCTAACTAGTTATTTAGGTATTAAATAATACCTATTTACAAGTACTTAGTAGGCATTTAAGTGGATTACTATGGTGGTATTATATACATAGGTAGAATGTCATTTTTGCTTGTTCAATTCGACTAGATGTCACATTTGACACATAATCAAATGGGTCATCATCAATCAAATTGATTAGTTAAAAATTACGATGATGATTCATATGATGGACCTTTAGTCAAAATGGGGATTCACCAATCAAAAACGACCCATTAGTGACATATGCAAAAACCATTAGTAATGGTCGTGCTTCAATTGTGGCCCAATCCACACCACAACCTTTTCCATGCCTTATAATCCATCTTCCAACACTTGAAGTTTGACTTTTACCTCTATGTGAACTACAATTACCACACAAACAAGTTTAGCCATAATAAAAGGAACAAGTTGGATTAGGAACTATCATGTTTTGATTTTAAATACCCAATTAAACAGCTTTTCATGTAATTTTTTAGATTAGATATCAATATTGAAACCATATATGACCCATATTATAATAAATATATGAACATTTTGCATCAAATTTTATATTACAATCAAACCTACAACTTTGTTTTTAACCAAGATCACAAATTTATCATTAAATCATATTAATCATTAAACACATATGAACATTATAATTCAATATAAAATCACCACACAAAATTCAAAAGGACTTTTGAATGGTTGAACACATTGGCTATTTTTATGAAGTATGTTAAAGCCTACAACGAATTTGAAAACATTTGATAAAGGTTTGAGTAACAAAAAACGCATCCAAATTTTAATGTGCATTGAAAAACATTATTCAACAAGGTTTTTTTTGTGTGTAAAAAGATTCTTTCAACATAATGAAATTATTCCAAATTCATGGGATCTCAACTTCATGAGTGAAAAAACATAATAACAAAAAAAATAAAAAACAAAGAATTCATTAAATACAATTGATGATGATTTTTCAAAATAGTGAAAGTATATTTTTTCATTGCATTCAACAATTGTTTTGGCTACTTATATTATGACTACACCCAAACCTTTCATACCCTAATTACCTTTTCATCCTTGACTACCTTTCCTACAAGGAAGATATGATTATATATCAAGCTTGGGAATGAATTGAAGCCCAAAATAAGAAATTCGAAGCCCTTGCCATGCGCCAAGTCTTCATTAACATACATTGTTGATTCCTCCATGAAATCAAAGTCACATGAGTCATTATGTTCTTAAAAACTCTTTTGGCCAATCATCATGCAATTCACAATTGAAGTTGTTTCCCCTAAATGCATCATCAATGAATTCCTAATTAGTGGAGGAGAAGTTAATGTAATTATCCCTAGACCCACATTCAAGTCAACTGAAAATACCAACCCTAATTCATCATGTACAAATTGTGTACTTTGAGAATTGGAGATTCTCCCAACTCCATGACAATTTGGGGATGTGCTACAAATTTTTTATGAATGTTGGTGTTCCAACTGTTCTCCACTGATTCCCTATCATGTTATCAATGTGTTCCCCAAATTTTGTGGTGTTCCCCAAGGAAGTCCCAGTAGCACTGGTCCCATGAATGCCCATTTAGGTCATCTTCTGTTCTGAGGCTTGAGGACTTACTTGGGCTTTGATGAAGCATGTCGCTCATCATGCTTTCTCTCGAAACAATAGGGTGAGGCATTTGTTGATTAGAGATCGTTGTTGTTGATGTATGTGGAGGTACAAATCCAAAGGGAAATGGCAGCTTATTTGGGCAACAAGTTGGTGCAAATGGGCACCAAGATTGTGGGCGTGGGGCGGAACTATGCAGCGCATGCCAAAGAGCTTGGCAATGCTCTCCCTTCGGTATGCTACATGTACTATATACCTCCCCATCTCCTGGCTCCCATTTGTTGAGGAATCCCACCTTGGAAGATGCTGTGGGTGTGTGTGTGTACACTTGCATTTGATGTTGTTTGTTTGTTTTTTTGGGGCGGGGTGGGGGATATAGCAAACAATTGGATGATGATCCCAGCACAGTTGGGTCTGCAAAGCAATTTTGAATGAGTTTGAGCTTTTGGGCATCATTCTTCTTTGTGTTCCATGACTATGCATGCTTCCCATATTCCCCTGCTACATTTGCTGATCATCCAAAACCGTGCTTAATTTTCATGTTGTTTTTAGGGTAGCAAGTGATTTTGGAGGATCCCAGGACTATTGGGTGCTTGCCAGAAATTGTAGGATGAATATCCAGCCTCTGAGTAGTTTCTTTCTTCTTACTGTGATTGCTAGTGCACCTTGATTTATGGCTGCTGAAGAATTCAGAAAACTGGGTTTCATGGTGCATTGCCATTTTGCATTTTCTGAGTTGTGAAATATGAACTTGTAATTTGGTTTGACTGTAGTTTCAAATCTAATGCATGATTTGGTGATTTGTGGGAGTATTCAGGAACCACTGCTTTTTTTGAAGCCCACTTCCTCATACATAAGGGAGGGAATGGCAATAGAGATCCCACACCCTTGTACAGCCTTAGACCATGAAGTAGAGCTTGGGGTTGTGATTGGGAAGAAGGGTTGGGACATACCTCAGCATGCAGCAATGGACCACATTTCAGGTACACCCTTTACTCTCGCTCTTTCCACTCTGTCAAATCCATCCATCATCTGTTTGCATGTGTTTTTGTGTTGGAATCAAACCAGTTGGAGAGCCCAATCCAACCTACTCTCATGTGTGGCCACCTAGGATGATTATGAGCTGATGAAATGCTTGTTCTGTTGGTTGGAAATTCCAAGTTATGTGTGAAGGGCTTCAACTTAAGTATTGGGCTTAGACAAGATAGTTGTCTGGGTAGAGTTGCAGGCAGAAGATGTTTGTACTGAGGTGGCATCAGTTCAGAAACAGCTCAGGGGATGCAGAATAGATTATGCTTAGGACTGAGGTCCAAGGCATGCCCAACTAAGCATCCCAATGTAGATTGCAAGAAGGGGCCATTAGGGTTCATTGATACATCTGCTTCAGAATTCAGGACGTTCAACAATTCCAGTTTCATTGATGTGAATCTCTGAATTAAATAGAGGTTACTGCAAATTATTGTTTCCATAGATTTATGTGACAAGACTCTGATGGTGTTGTTGGTTGACAGGATACGCTTTGGCACTTGACATGACAGCAAGGGAGCTTCAAGCTGTTGCCAAGGTAGACAAAGAAAAAGAGAACTTGTGAGGAAGGCATGTTATATTAATACATGTCATTTCATGATTTCCCATGCTCCAGAGTAAACTTCATCTTTGCTGCCTTATGGCAAGGAAACTGCTCTGAATCCATGCACCTACAAGTTGGTTACGTCTTATGGTGGAGTGTAACTTAATAGAGTTCATAATCTGTTTATTGTCATGGAGATGAATGTTTGGTTGGTTGGTTCCCATGTATTTCCGCAGCAAAAGGGGCTTCCATGGACACTGGCTAAAGGATATGACACTTTCACTCCGATTGGTAACTTTGTATGTATGCCCCTTTCCTTTCAATCAACCATCTCTCTGTTCATACTACCTCAGCATGTGTTACATTCTACTTCCATTTACATTTCCATTGTAGTGGTAACTGCATATGCAAGTAATGCTGCAGAATTCTTAATGCTTCTGTCTCTTTGTTGCTATTTTTCTGCTGCATTTGTTGTTTTCTGTGGGTCTTCTAAGTGCTTTTGAGTCTTCTAATCTTTCAATGTTCCACATCACATTTGTTGCAGCATAAGGAACTAACTGAGTTTGGTTTCTGTGTCAGATTCCTAAGACAAAAGTACCATCCTGTGATGATCTGGAGTTATGGCTTGAGGTTAACTCAATATCTTCTTTCTTCCCAGTCTCAAGTCTGTGCTATAGTGGGCATTCATGAACTCAGGGTATTAAGAAACAGTTCATGATACTCGGTCTACCCTGAATTGAGAATGCAAGTTGCATTTCACTGGGAGATAGTAGTCTTTGCTTTGTTGGGGCACAGGAAAATATTTGAAGGTAGGAAGTATATTATGAAGTTCATTTTGTGGTCTCTGTTGGGATCAACCTTGAGAAGGATAAAGAGGTATGATTGAGGTTATACAGAGAAGGTTGATATTGGTTTGTTCCAATTGTGTTCAGCTCAACAATTTAGTACACAACTTGATTGACAGGTGGATGGGAAGTTACGGCAGAAGGGAAATACAAAGGACATGATTTTCAGTATCCCTGTGCTTATCAGTTACATCAGCAGCATCATGACTCTTAATGAAGGGGATGTTATACTCACAGGTCTATATTCTCACCAGATTTCTTTTGTACAAATTGCTTTCAGAAGGAAAGGGAAGTTATCTCATGGTGCAAATGCCTTAGTAAAAATCTCCAAAATTCTATGGGACTCCATATCTAATGTACATTTGTGGCTTCTGAGGTGATACCTAGTAAAGGCACAAGTCCATTATACAATAAACTCTGACTCAAATGGGTATGGGATATTGCAGGAACACCATCAGGTGTTGGGCCTGTAAAAGCAGGTCAAAAAATCACAGCAGGCATCACTGGTTTGGTAGAAATGTCTTTTGATGTCAAGTTGCGGGTGTCACAGAGTGCATCTAGATCATAGCCTTCTCTCTTCTACACTAAGGGGGGGGGAGGGGGAATGGGAGATGAGTTAGAAGACCTACAAGAGCCTTTTGTCTTTTGTTCACAATCTCTACTTACCTTGAAATTTGGAGATGTTCTTATGGCCATGTGAATCAACTGAGGAAACTGAAGCTAGATACCAAGCTAGATGCACTAGATTGCAGTCTGCCATTTCATTTATGCTACCTGGAATGGAGATCTGTGCAGGGTGTAGATTTCAATTCCTCAATTTCACAATCATTTCCATTTGTCAACAGTTCAGCTTGAATAAAACATTACAATCATTTATTAACTGTCATGTTTTTAGGTTGACAGTCTCCAGTTTGCTTGGGAAGTATTGCTAATGGTCAGACAACAAAACTATTGGTTAGTCATAATAATCATTGAGATATTATGAATGAGATCTGAAGTTTTATGCTCTGCTTTTTAAAGCTTCTCATAATTCTCCATCTCTGATTCCGTCTAAAAGGACTTGCAGCAGAGATACTTTTGCTCTTGACTTCAGAAGATAGAATTCTCTACAAAGTGCCCATGCAAGCACAGTCACTTAGGAAATTGCTTCAAGAATCTGGAAACCTTTTACCTTTAGATGCAAATTGCACAAGAAAACTGAGTTGCCCACTCACTAGCTAATCCAGGAAAGCCCAATAGCTATCATTATCAGAAGCAGGGATCAAACCCTGCCTATCTGTATTCTTGCTCCAATTATCACATTAACAAAAGAAAGTACACCAAGAATTAACAGAGGACATGCATTGCAAAAGATCACAAAAGATTGCATCACAAAAGATCTCAGAACATGTTTGGTTGTAATGCCCTGTTGGGCACAATTCTGATGTTTGGGCCTAATGATCTGACATAAGCCTGTCACAAGTCTGCCGGTTGATGCTGCAAACCCTGAACCTTTGCAGAAATCAATTGAGTAAAAAAAACCTATTGTCAAACAACAGTCATTGAGGCCCCACTTAGTCATAACAATCAGGCATGGTAACACAAGTGTCTATTGCCATTCGTAGCATCTCAAGCAAGCAAAAGAGTGTAGATTGAAGCGATGGAAGACAGACGTGACAATCCATAAACACTCACAGCAAACCTTTGAAGAACAATACCTCCATTTCTCAATCTTTCTCCAAAAGCGAGAACTGAGAAACCCTGTCATATATCTAGCCAAAAATTGGGCTGCTCAGACTCTTCTCAGAGAGAAGACGAAGTTTTCCTGACAAACCTAGTTCATCTGATGAATGAGATTATTCAACTTATCCTCCCTATTTCCAGCATCACCAGACTCAATATAGTGGTTGCGCTTCTTCTTCAGGCCACCCAATGGACAGCTTAGCTTGAATGGCCACAAAAAGTTGTTGGCCTCCTTGAAATGAGGACCCACAGTGTAGATCTCATGAATAAGATCCTCAATGCAAATGATGCCGAACTTGCCAAGAGCCTGCCAGAATAAACCCCTTGAGAGTTTCAAAAGCTGGAAATATGTGGCACCATAAACACATCTCAAACTATAATACAGCTGAATTTGCATTGAGCACTGAGACACAAGGATGTGTGTTATGAAACTCAAAACCACTCACCTCCTCAATGATGGAGTTATCAGTCAATGGAGCTCAAGCTTTGTTCAGCTTGCAATATCCACGTTTGTAGATCAGCTCCTTCACACTCTTCAGGTTGGGATACCTACAACAAGGGCAGACAGAAAATAAGCAAGCTAACCTGTACTCATGTGAGATCATTTGTTTCACAAAACCTTGTCATGAGTCTATGATGTTGGTTACATCCTACCAGGATACAGCAAAGACTTGAAGACAAAAAAGAAGCCAAGAGGTGTACCCATAGGTGACATAAGGCTCCACTCTGCGCAGCATGTCAATAGTTGCCTTGTTGACCTTCATGAAAACTCCATTAAAAATCTGTGTGAACAAAGAAAGCAGGTCAGCCAGGGTCAACACAGAGCTGAAACTCCTCAGCTTTCTCCTCCAACTAGCATTAAACAAAAGTAGATGACATTGCTGTGACAAGGGCTTTGTGGTAAAAGAGGACTGTCTTAATGTGCAAAGAAAAATAAATCATCCCACCTGTCACAACCGCAGAAGCTGCAAGATCTTCCTTGTCTTAGGGTGCGTGTCATTGATACTGAACAAGATAAATTGCAATCAGAATCACAGTGGAAAAGATGGAAGGGATCCTGCCAGGAAACCCTGAATGCAAGCCTACAATAGTGGAAACCCTAAATGGAAGTCTATGATATTGACTTCCTTATCGTTCCGCGTGACGTGGACAGAAGAGTGTCCTCTGCCCTCCAATAATGAAGAATATCCCAATTTTGTGCAAAATTACCGAAGAATTTGCAGAAATACCTCTTGGGAACGAGAAGGGCAAATGCTTACCCGCGAATCCTAATGACGAACATCAGTTTAGCTTCTGCCTCCACATAAAAACCACCTTTCAGCTTTGCTTCCCTCTTCAGCCTGATCAAATCAGCTTCCTAAAGAACAAACGACTTTCCTTGTTAAGAAAAACTTTCAAATACATCAACCATGGGTCAGACTAGTTTCAGTTCAGGAACTTGCGATGCAACTAAACAGAAACCAAAAAAATGGCAACTCGAGAAAATATCAAATTCTCTAGTACCTGAGACCTGTATTCCTTGATATACTGCTCCGTGCGCTTGAAAATGAGCTGGCGATTCTTAACGTTCTTGCTCCTGGAAACCTCAAGCTGTTGCTTCCTTGTCGACGCCCATTGCTCGTCACGCTTCCGCTTCTTCAACAACGTCTCTGGCACCGTAGGAGCACCAGCAGCAGCGGCGGCAGAAGATACGTCCAGCTCCATCTTGTCACTACTCTCCGCCATCGTTGTGGCACAACAACAGGTACTGCAAAAGTCTCCCACGCATCAACAAAATCGCGTACGGGGGACAAGGCTCAACATCAAAGCGCAACAAGACTCTCTGCACCTTGGACAGAAATCGCATCCCTCAAACCCTAACCCTAATTTCAACGGCTGTTGTATCATCGTAGAAACAGCTATCTCAATCGACGGCTTAGATCGATCAAAGTATCGGGTGCTGGAGAAGCTGGACGGGTATCACAGTTCAGACTTCAGACTTCAGACTCCAGTTCAGAAAAAAGAGAGAAAAAAGACAACAAAACTAAACAATGGGAGAAAAGTGGGGTTGAAATAGCCCTAGAGCAGAATCGCTCATCATCAAACGTATATTTATCACTGAACACTTTTCAATATTTGGGTGATTTTTGTGTCATTGAACGAGCAAACTGAAGGACTACAAATGTTCTTGAAGTGTAAGAAGTAAAGGAGCAACATAAAGAACACACGAAGAGGATGAATGATAGTTTTGCTTCAAATTTTTTGAAAAATTGCTTTAAACCCTTTCTAGTTCTAGCCTCATATTTTTGTCAACTTGAGTTTTGTTTTAAGTGATTTCAAACCTGATGGGTGCATCAATTAAGGCTTTACAAAACTTCTTTGTATTTTAAAAGCAAAGGTGCAATGACAAAAAAATCTAAGCTCAAAAATCTTAATATGCTTTTATTCATTCATTATCGAACACTAAGCCCCCTTACACCAAATATCTCATAATTTTGACATTCATTTATAAAATTGAGTAATTTCCGTGATGCTGAAAGCACTAGGTGGAGGGTTACAAATATTTTTTAAGTTTCAAAAAAAAAGAAACAATGTGTAAGGGTTCAACCTTCTTCAAGTTCTTAAATGTTCATTCACCAACTTATCTACCTTAATTTGAAATAGCTTTATAAAATTAAAAAATAAAGATAAATAAGCTTATGAACAAACACTTACGAAGTAAAAAAAAGGTCGAATCTTTATGCGTTTCGAAGAACATTTGTAACCTCCACCTAAAGCTTCTAAGGCCACAACAATGACTCAATTCAATAAAGGAATGGGAGAAAATATGAGGTGTTTGGTGTTAAGAGGGTTCAGTGCTTGGTGAACAGATTAAGGTTTTGGATTGTTACATTTTTGTCTTTGAATTTTTTATTTTTTTTTTGTAAAGCCTTAATTGGCACACCCATCAAGTTTTAAATTATCTAAAAGAGATTTTTTATAAAAAAAAGATATGAGGTTAGAACTAGAAAGAGATCTAGAGCTATTTTTTCAAAAAGTTTGAAACAAAGTTTCACTCATTCCTTTCGTGTGTTTTCTGATGTTTGAAAAAATTTGTAACTCTCTGATATTGAAAAAACATTTGTAACCCTCTAATTTACACATCCAATGACACAAAATTGCTCAATTTGATCAAGAATTGAAATATATATATTTAAATTTTTTTAATGATAAATACATGTTTGTTGATAAACAATTTCACCATATAACTTTTAATGTCACACAAATATGTGTTGATACATGTGTTAGCCCCCCCCCCCCCCCCCCCCTCCCCCCACAAAGGCAAGAGCCCCCAAAATAGAGCCACCCACATTCTAAATGTGAACCTTTCCTAATGTTTATTGCATCCAAAATATTGCACTCCATTATCCAATCTGACAACAAACTGTTGAATAGTTAATTAAATTTTAAATATAAACTTTGATGCTTGATTTTCTAATGTTTAAATTTTCAGTAATAATGATTATAAAAAATAATAAACACGTTCTTGTTATGTTTATGGGACAATATAGTGTGTTTAGATTTCCTCATTCTTAACTTCTTAAGTTCTTAAGGTCTACAATTCAAGCCCGACAATAGAAAACTACAAATTCCTAATTTTATAATAATAATAAAAAACCAACACGATTAATAAATATTTTTTCAAAACTTCAACAAAATGAAAAGTAATTTAATTTATGCCAAAAACCATTCATGTACCTACAGTAGTGTGTAATTTATTTCTCCCACTCATGACCCAATACTTTAATAGTACCTTGGCAACTTCAACACATGTTTGTCAAATAATTAATTAGCTTAAAAATTTTCATTTCAAAAAAATGAAATATTCCTGAAGATTGAATATTTCCTTCACGGAATGTTTTCTGGAATTTATTTGGTGAATATTTCAACATTTCTGAAAATAATATAATTAGTGTCAAAGTGGCCAAGGTATCATGGTATCATCAAAAGCAGGTCTTTGGGTTGCAACAAAACTCTAGTAGATTCATATGAATGAAAGACTCTTGATTCCAACCCTAAATTACACCAGGTTCGTTTCCTGGTTCTGGATTCCAAACCTAAAGACACCAGGTTCGGTCTTACAGCTAACGTTTAAACCTAAGCCTAAAATGGTGTTTGTTTCTGTTTCATTGTGAGTTATCGTTGTGGGGTTTCCATTCTTACCAAACGTGTCGTTCCGATCTTGTGTCTCCAGTTTTGCTTCACTGTTGTTGATCTCGTGTTCTCTTCTCTTGTCTTGCAACTCCTGTTTCCTGTGTGACCGGATTTTGTCTCTGTTGTTGTTATTTTTTTTGGTTTGTTGTGGTTTTCAGTTGGAGGATTCGGTTTTCTGTTCTTTTGGGTTTTGTGAGTGAGGATTGTGTGCGTGCGCGTGTCTGTTTTAGAGCGAATATGTCTCGGCGTTATGATAGCAGGACTACAATCTTCTCGCCGGAGGGGAGGTTATACCAGGTAGAGTATGCGATGGAAGCTATCAGTAATGCGGGAGCAGCAATCGGTGTGTTAGCTAAAGATGGAGTGGTTTTGGCTGCCGAGAAGCGTGTAACCTCCAAGCTTTTAGCAACCACCAAGTCCACAGAGAAGATGTACAAAATCGATGATCATTTGGCGTGCGCCGTGGCGGGCATCATGGCGGATGCCAATATTCTCATCAATACTGCCAGATTACAAGCGCAACGGTATACCCTAGCCTACCAGGAGCCCATGCCAGTGGAACAACTGGTTCAGTCGCTTTGCGACACTAAGCAAGGCTATACTCAGTTTGGAGGTCTTCGTCCTTTCGGAGTGTCGTTCCTCTTCGCAGGTCACGACTCCAACTTTGGTTTCCAGCTTTACATGAGTGATCCTAGTGGGAATTATGGAGGCTGGAAGGCAGGAGCAATAGGCGCAAACAACCAAGCAGCGCAATCGATGTTGAAGCAGGACTACAAGGATGATATTACTAGAGAAGAGGCAGTTCAGCTGGCTCTGAAAGTGCTGAGTAAGACCATGGACAGCACCACTCTCTCTGCAGAGAAACTGGAGCTTGCTGAGGTCAGTCTAACTGCGCAGGGAGAAGTCAAGTATCAGGTCTTCTCTGCTGATGATTTGAACAAGATGCTTCTAACTCTGGGAATCACTCAGCCAACGGAGGAATCATAAAGCCATTGCCAAAAAGGTTCAGACCTTGCATGGTACAGGATGGTAGCTGGTAGTGGTGATTACAGGTTTTGTTCTCTTTTTCTTTTACAGATCATTGACCAACACACGAAGATTATCAGTGGACTGTAAGTGGAAGCTGTAAAATTTGACAGCATGTTAAAATCGAGTCCATTTCCATCTTCTTTGAGGAGGTGTTTCATATGTGCAGTTTTCTGTAGAGCTTGAGATAACCACATTGATGAATATACAGAGATTCAGCAGGTTGCCTGCAAATAGGGTATGGCATTATAAGGCTGCTGATGCCCAATTGTTTATCTTGATTTCTTGAAGTGCATCTGACTCATCAGTCAGATCAGCTAGTATTATTGAGCAGAAGGACACCAGAGCATTCTTCACAAGTTGCTGACTTTCAATGGGTGTATTTTACCCATCAAGTCACTTGTCCTAGGGGGAATGTGGAGTTTTCCTGCATACCAGTAAATTTTTGTCAAAGATATGGCAATTTGTGAGCTACAGTTGAGTGGAAGAAGTGCAGATGGTTTTCAAGTTTGTGAATGTGAATGGATGCAATTTTGTTGAATCCATTAATTCAGTGTCTTTGAACACATTTAACTGTGGGGATGCAGAGTCATGCTCTTAAATGTGTACAAAGGGCTCTGCAAAGATCATGCTCTTAATGTTATCTGTTTGGTTTCTCTCCTCTTTTCCTCTCTATGCTGGTCAATACCATACCTGTTGCTGTTGAACATGTGCATGACATTATTGGATTGTTTCTCTATTTCGGTCGTCTCTCAATTCTAGTCAGATTGTCTTAAAAGCATTGATTATCACAGTTCAAAGTCTCTCAATTCTAGTCAGATTGTCTTAAAAGCATTATTATCACAGTTCAAAGTGATTCTCCATACAATTTGGTACCGACATCTATATGAGTTGGAAAAGAAGTTGCTCCTTGCAATCAACATTGCAAAAGACAACAGAATGCAATCTTGATTGGGTATGTCCAATGCATTGTAAAGCTCCAATGGCTGTTGCTCTTGAAGGTCTGTGAAAATGTACATTACTGTTATCAAAACCAACTGTCTTGTTCTACAAAGGCTTCTTTTTAATGATTGTTGTTCTATTGCCAGATTTTGAAATATCAAGAAGATATGATGGGTTTATCTTTCCATTCTTTCCAGGTTGACTTTCTTGAGGAATGCTTGGTATTTCTGAAGATATTGTGGGGCATCCATCATGTTGGGAACAATATTGTGCATATGGCTGTGGATATCAGTTGAGAGACTCAGGAAATCTGACAAAATTGATGCAAATGCAACTGGATCATACATCTGTACAATTAGGATCAACTCTCTTTATGGATGCTTTTTGTACTCTGCAGGGAAACAAGAAACTGCATAGTTTGGCCTCATTGTGCATGATGATCTGCACCTTTGAGGAGGAAAACTTGAACATAGAAATGGGTGCAATTGTGTACAAAACCAAAGGTTCGATTATCGTTGGTAGACAAGAGATCACCAGTGTATATTCCCTCAAGTTTGCATCTTTGTGGTGCTAAAGAACTCAGGAATTCACCTGAGTCTTTGTATCACCAGGTGATGATCTTTACACTGCAGAATGTGTACACACATCATGCACACATTCCTTGTTGAGATTCAACAGCAAGGAGGGATGATATTCTGAGAGCATCTAAGTTGTGACAACAAGATTCAACTGAAAATGCAGGTGCTGATGGTCTTGTGTGAGGCAAAGAAAACCACCTTACTCATACCAAGATGGCTTCTTATGTCCTGGAGCCTCTTCACCTCTGTGTGCTGGACCTTGATATCCATGAGGTCCTCCTTCAGATGCATATGAGCCCTGTGGTGTATAGTTAGATCCAGGGTCACCTGAATAAGATGGACCTTGGTTTGCATAACCTCCAGCTTCACCAGGATAAGACGGGCCTTGGTGTCCATAACCTCCAGCTTCACCAGGATAAGATGGGCCTTGGTGTCCATAACCTCCAGCTTCACCAGGATAAGACGGGCCTTGGTGTCCATAACCTCCAGCTTCACCAGGATAAGATGGGCCTTGGTGTCCATAACCTCCAGCTTCACCAGGATAAGACGGGCCTTGGTGTCCATAACCTTCAGCTTCAGCTTCACTGGAATAAGATGGAGCTTGGTTTGTGTAAGCTCCAGCTCCAGCTGCATGGACTGAAGCTTGAGGAACACGATGCTGACCCGGGAAAGTTGGTTCCTGCATTGCAGCACCTGGTGTTGAGGTCAAAGGTGCAGCTTGGCCTCCTCCATGCTTCTGGGCATAACCATGTAAGTAGGTTTCTGCCTTTTCTATGTAATTTCCATATGGAGACTTGTCTAAACCTCCATAAGAAGACAAACCTTCCAGCAAGCTCTCTGCTGCACCTGCCAGTGTTAAACAAATCTCTTGCAGATTAACAGTTTGTTTTATATCCAGTCCAAATCTTTGATCACAAACAGCAGTGATGAGCTGCCACAATTCCCCACTGACTCCATCAGCTCCCAACATTGGGAGTAGCCCAAAATCTGAGCAAACCATTTTCTGAAATCTTAAGTTTGGTTTGCATCTCTGCAAGCATCAGGAAAACTCAAGTCATGATGTTGGCTAATACTGGAGAGGCAATCCGCTTTCAAGCAGGAACTCAGACACTTACCAGCAACTTTTCCTTCATCAACCCCCCCTTGCTTCCCTCTCCCTGCTGCCGCCTGATAGATGACCTGCAGGTCCGAAGATCAAAGAGATTTGTAAAACCCTGTCCCTGTATCCTGAACATGCGCAGCAGCACATGCATTCTGCTATCTGAGGTGGAAGCTACTACTCTGATATGTGTGGGTGAGTATTTGAAGTATATTCTTGAAGATGCAGGGCTGCAATACAATCCCAGATTCCAGCAAGATTCTTATTACAGACATGTTTATTGCATCTGAAGAAACAATTTGATCTTGTTGCATGATCTGAAGATGCAGATGCTGCAATAGGATTCGGATTCTCTTGCAAACCACTGGAAGGATTTCCATCTCTTCCCACTGGTGCTTGACTCTAGAAGTATTGCTGGACGGACAGTGAACCTAGATGTTGGTCACACAGACACAAGGGAAGTAGAGACAAGAGATCTCATTACCAAGGGACTGAGAAGCAGAAGAGAACAAAGTTCCAAACAACAACAACATTGCCATGCAGTAATCACAAATGGAGTAGAAAAAGACAAGAAAAGGCAAGCTGAAGGAGTGTAGGGGTAAAGACCTGCGCACTACTGTAGAGTTCAGTCTTGCTCGGCTTGGTGTGCTCGGCGGTACCACCCGGTACTCCAGCATGCGAGACGGTGGTGGTATGCTGGGAGAAAATCGTTGTGTGGGGGTGCGGGAGAGCTCCGTCATAGTCGCCACCATCGCTACTGGTGCCACCACCTCCTTGAGGCTTGCTATGCTGTTGCGCAAGCTTGGCCGCCTCCTTCAAGAACTCCATGTTAGAAAAACAAAAATAAAGAAACACAACAACAACAACAACAAAAACAAGGACGTGCACAAAACCCTAGACGAGACGAGCAAATGCGGATGACGAGAATTCCTAGAGATGGGTCCTCTCTCTTCCTCTCTCACAAGCAAAAAAAAACTTCCCGCTTGTTTGCCTCTATTTGGCTAGTCTGAGTTTCCTTCCAACCACAGTTGCCGAGCATAGCGTGCTGCCATGCCTACCTAATGCAATCTCATCACATCGACGTGGATTTTTTCCTTGGACGGGGGCAGGTGGTGGGTGGGAGGGATTCAAGTCTGTCTGAGGAAGATTGGACCCAAGACAAGATTCACATACATATCCGAGATTTCACAGAAATGCCCAAAATTCGCCATATTTTGAGAGGGAAAAAAAGAAGAAAAAAGAGTTGAAATCACCATATTTGGACCATAGATTCTTGCTTGTCACACAGAGATAGTGCAGTTTTTTTTTGCTTTTTCTAAAAAAATTCCCTCACTCAATTTTGTGATGTTGTCACAATGGCAATCATTTCTCAAGTAGATTTAGCCACCTGTGGCTATAGACCTGCTAAGAAAGTATAAATGTATTAAATAAAAAATATATCCTACCTACTTGTCAAGCAAAGGAATTTGAAAGTCTTTTTTTTTCTTTGAATTTTACATTTAATTTTATAGACAAACGGTGTTGATGGCTCTTCCAAGAGTTCAGACCGTCGTTATCTTGTGATGCGCTTGCACGACTTGCTTCATGTTATTGATGATGGGTTTAGGTCCTAGGTTTTTTTATTTCTTCCCTTCCTTCGGGCTCCCCATTGAGAGTTTTGCCTTTTCAAGTGTGTTCTTTTGTTCAGACTTCAGTCCTTTTTTAAAAATAAAATTAATCCCTTCTCTTTTTCCCTAGCTGGGTGTTTTTCCTTTATTTATTTATTTAAATTAGCTAAGATATATAATAAATAAAAATTTCCCATTGTTAGCCCTCGACCCATTCCATATTTTTCTCAAAAAAGACAGATGTTGCCCAAACACACTTTAAGTCCTGTCCATTACAGGCATATAAAACCTGCATAACAAGACTCCACCCAAAAAAAAGTCCGGGCAGCACTGGACACAACTAGTTCAGGCATCATGGCTTTTTAAGGTTTGATTATTGTGATTTATGTTTTTTTTCTTTTTTGCTTATTACAACAGATTTGTGAAATAAATATGCGTAAAAATTGTTTCGTGAAAAAATTCATGAATTCAGAAGCGTGCTCATATTAAATTAAAATAAAAAATACTATACTTTTACAACAAATAATCAACACTTCTTTGTCGAATAATGTATTTGAGGTTTTGTAAGTAATTGTGTTGATTGCATGCAAGAGACAAGTTCATTCATAGTGTTTCAAAGAAGAGCAGAGCTGTTGGTAGATGCTCAACATCTCAAAGCAAAAATGTTTGATTCTTGGGTGGATGTCAATTGTCTTATCTCTCAGTGTCAAATAGCTAGCCTTTGGCACTACATGTATGATGTCTTGAACAACTTTATCATAAGAGATTTCAAATTTGTATCTAGAAAATGATCATGACTAAGTATTTCCCCTTTTTCATTTCAGTAATGGTGCTCGTGCTTTACAAACACTTCGATTGCTGAGTATGAATATTTTATATGTGGGAGGAAAGGGTAAGAGAAGGTGATGTCAAAGTGAACAAATGTTGTGTATGGGTTCCTTATATCCACATGTAGTCTCCTCGTTGATTAAATAAGAAGATGCATATTAAAAAATGGCAACTAGATAAATTGCTCCAAATACACGTAGTTAGGTTAAATGACTTACAAAATATTTGTAAACTTTATCATGCAAAATTTGAAAACTAGAGATGTGTTGGAGTTGTACTTAGGGTTTGGTTCTTTGTCTTGCCAGCCAAAACTTTTGCAATTGTTCTTGTTTTTTCTCTTTTGATGTTTTGAGGGGTTTTTTGCTTTGTTGTTTTCATAACAAAGAAATTTATTGGTTTGTATAAGTTTCAAGATCATATTTAAGGTGTTTCAAACTTTTTATACTTAGTTCATGTTTAGTTTTCATCTTTTAGTTTTTTGTTGCTCCTTTGGCCATAATCAATTTGTAGTAGATAGTAAACAATTTCTAGTAGTTTTGTAATTTAGTTTCAATGTTTGTTTTTTCTTTTAAAATTTATGGCTGACTTCATTCATGGCCCTAGCAAGCAAAAACAACATTGGTGCCTATCGTGGGGATAACTAACATGCAACAAAGGATGTTGAGTGCCATATTTGAAGGGTATATAATCAACATGTATGAATCTTATGATGTTGTTAGCAATTGCTTTAAATATATACATTGTGTTAAGGTATCTTACAATCACCTTGATAGTTGGTTTGACTTTTGTGACCACTTTCTTTCCATGGCTTATTGTTGGGTTGTACATACAAATTACAAATTTTTGTGTTACCTTTTGAAATAAATTTGAAAAAGGGGATTGGGGCTTTGTGATGAAAGTTGGGGGAATGACATCAATAAAACCAATTGATCCATTGCCCGTAAGTTTGTGCTTTGTTGCCATCATACCATCTAGAGTTTCATACAAAGGTCAAATTTGGAACCCTAGAGATTGTTGTCACACATATATATTGCAAGTTTGTCAAAAACCTTTATTTTGGTTGTGGCCAATGGGTAGAAGCAAGTGACACAAGTAGTATTTTTTTCCCCTAAATTTTATCCACAATATGTGCAATTGGTGAACATGTATAGCACTGGCATACCTGCAACACTTTTGGTCAAGAATATTGGAAGTGTGGCTTTTGGAGAATAGTGGCTTGTAACCAATTTTTTAAGCATGTTTTTAACCCTTGTACCTAATTGTGCAATTGTTCACGAGTTAAATAAAATCAACAACAAGAAAATTAAAGGGCAAGATTTTGCCATAAATTTTGAAGTATGGGTGTAAATTTTGTTCTTTTCTTTTCTTAAATTATCCATGTTATTGCATACAATACATAGATGATTCTAGTCGATTTGGATTATACTTGTATTTGTGCACTGTAAGCAAATTGTAATATGTAAACATGTTCTTTATGGATATGTTTTGATTTTTGAAACTTCCATGGTTTTGTCTTGACATTGGCCATGTGGATTTCAATTTGGGATTTCAACATTCATATTTATTTAGCGACCAAGATAGCATAATGTAGGTCGCACAAAAAAACTTGTGGGTTTCTACATGAATGTGGGGGCCTTTTGACAAAGTTGGTAATATGTTGCATGAGTGAAAGCTTCACGTTTTTAAAAAAAATAGCTTAAGTAGAATGAAACAATCTTTAATTAAAATTTCATTGATTGTGATTAAATAATAGCTAGTTAAATTTGATTGTTTGTCATTTGTGTGGTTTGTAGGTTGTCAAAAAATTGGTAATTGTTATCAAATCGTCCTACTTTAAAAACATATGCACAAAATGTCACATGCCTTCTCTAACCAATCATAATAGCAATTTCTATTGTTACAGTTGTAAGTGCACAATTCACCCTAGAATTCAAGTTTGCATTTTATGCAAAATAAAGTAAGAAAATGGTGATGAATATGATTGTGTTTTATGTGATTTGTGGATTGAATTTTTGTTGAGACGCAAGCTTGTGAATTATGAACATTTTAAAACCAAGCAAGGGTTTTTTTTTCATCTTTTCAAGGATGAGTAGCTTAAGGGCCATTTTGTCTTAAATCCTATGATAGAGGTTGTTGGTTATTCATCCATAAAAGTAGATCGGAAAATGAAAAATCTAGAGGAGTAAATATTGTTTATATGTGCATTAGTGTTTCTATTTAAGGTTTTGAAGACATCACTATACATATAAAACAACAATTTTAAATCTATGGTTTTTGGCATTTGTTTCTAGAACAAATTTTCAACTCATGTGCATTCTATGTAAATGAAAACAATTTGGTGTTGTCAGTTTTTGGTATGAATGATGTTGGATTTGTTTTTTGGGGGGTTTAATTTTGGGATACATAAATACAATTTAAATAATGGGGATTTTTTTTTGGCCAAGGGTGAATGTATAGGTTTATTGGTTTTTTATTTTCAACTAATCGTAATCCCAAGTTTTACTTACTTTTACATCTTAACAAAAAGGTCAAGTATAAAAATTAAAAAAGAATAATATTTTGTGTGAAGTGTAAATAAGGACCATGTATTGTAAAGGATCAATAATAAACCACTTCTTTAAAGCCCAAATAATGAATAAAAATGTATAGTTTAGATACATTATAAAGAATCAATTAAACAATTGTAAATAAAATATAAATAATGTTTTTATTTTAAAATTGAAAATGAGATATATGTATATATAATTAAATTGGAAAAAAGGAAAATAAATTAAAAAGTAAATAATGAAAAACAATAGTCAAATTATGAAAATAGAATAATAATACCAAATATTAATAATTAAAGTTATTCATTCCTTGCATTGAAATTTCCATATTAGTAAAGTCAAAATTATAAATGTTTGTGAATTGTTAAAAAACCAAAAAGAAATTAATAGTGAATTAAAAGTAATTGATTAAAAAAATCAGCTAATAACATAAAGCTAATTAAATAACTTGCAAATAGAATATAAAGAATTGTATGTTGCTTAAAACTTCAAGTGGATAAAGAAGATTATATATATTAATGAAATTTAAAATTAAATTTACAAAGAAAATAATATGAATAAATGGATAATTTAAAAATAAAAAAACCAAATTGTGACAATGGAGTAATAATAACCAATATAATACCTAAAATGAATCTCTCTTTACATCAAAATTTTGATATTACTAAAACCAATATTATAAATGTTTATGAACTATTAAAAACCCCCCAAAATCAATAATGAATAAAATATGAATTGATTCAAAATAAATAAACCAATATCATAAAATAAATGATCTTACTTGAATATTTTCAATGAATCAATAATTATAATTATATATATACTACATAAAAATAACATAGAAATAATTTGAAACTAAACCCTAAACCCTACCCCCCCCCCCCTTCCCCCCCCCCCTCCTATAAAAACCATCTAGTTATAATGAATGGATATTGTTTAAAAAAAAAGTAAATTGTCTTGCAAAGAATTACCAACTTCCCTTATGCCATTGGTGATTGTATTTTTGATGCAATAGTATATTTCCTAAAATGTGCAATAAATTCAAATGAACTGTGCAAAAATAGTATATCTCATTTACAACAATGTTTTACACTTGGGACTTCAAAAGCATTAGAGTGTTGTACATGTGAATTAAGTTACAAATTCCTAGATGATCTACATCGTGGACAAGAAACTAATGAACAAACCTATATACAAAAAATGTCAATGTTTGCAATTAGTGGTGGATTGTGGGGTGATTTCACTACTATACATTGAATATCAAAATATTTAAAATACCCAATTCGTGTTTGGAATATAAACAATGGATGAACAATGGCAAGAATAAGATATCATATGCCACTACAATTTTAAATATAGTATATATGGAGATAATCATTTTGAACTTGCAAATCAATGTAATAATATTATTGATGTCCCAATTATTTCCAACCACAATGTATGTAACAACATAGTTTAAAATATTAAGTTACATATAAAAGGGAATTTCCAATTAAATGATACACTATTAAAAATGAAAAAAAACATATCCCACATGGAATCCATAAGAAATTGCATTAACATTATGTATCAATATCCACATTTGGATTTACCCATGTCACAAATAAAACAACATTTGAAACTTGATGTTCAAAAACAAAATAACATTAATAAAATTAATATTTGTTCAAAAGATAATGAAACAATTGTTCAAAAGAGAAACCAAAATTATTCAAATGTTCCATTATATGTACCAATCAATATTGATAAAATTCTGTTAACCATAATATTATAAATAGTCAGGTTTTGAATGATAAACTTGAACATTTGTAAATGTAAATTATTGGAAAAGACAAGGATTCAAATTTTTTTAATATTAAGACAAATATCAATGATAAGCACATTTTAAAATATAAATCTGATATTGAAGACATTGCAAAACATGTATGTCATTGTTGTCAAAAATTGTGTTTTGAACATCAAGTTTGTTATGCATCTCAATCATACATTAAACATTTCCCTAATCTGAATAAAAACATAATTTCGAAATGGTCATGTATTAATGTGTAAATCTTGTTGAAAGAAAATTGATTTTGGAAAGCCTTAAACTTAAGTTTATAAGAACATATTGTGAGTAATAAACCAATTATGGATTTTGTTTTTAAATTAAACAAAATAGAGGAATGCTTAATTGCACCTTGTCTTGTGTTTGCACAAAGTTTCCAATTTCAAGGTTATGGATAATATGGAATGCATGGTAGCATCATAAATGTACCAATAAACTTAAATTTAGTTCAAAATGTATTGGCATGAATGCCATATGATGAATCCTGAATTTCAAATTTTTAAAAATAAAAAAGAATGCAATTCTATATATATATATATATATATATATATATATATATATATATCTCAGGTTATGTTCACTCAAACATGGTTATGAATACATTTTCACAAATTATAAAACTCCTTTATATATAAACGTAGATGTTTCAATAAAACCAAATTGGCAAGGCTTAATGGAACATAAGTCAAGAAAGTGAAATACAAAAAAAAAGAATTTCAAAATGATTATAATTTTAATAATTCAAAAAAATTTGAAACAAATCATATAAAAAAATTACAGTGACACATTAATTCAAGACATATTAAAACTTAAAAAAATTATTGACGATAATTGTAAATCATTAATGATTGCCCATGGAAAAGGTTTTCAACTTCTTGGATAATTTCGTGACAAACATTTCAAAAAAATAACTTTCCAACATTATTTTTTGAACATGAAAGACCATCTTTTAATTGTTCATATCAAAAAATATTCCAAGCTAAACTAACAAGTGCAATAGAAATTTGCATACCACATAACATTTTACACATTTTTCAAAACAATAAAAATACTGATTCATTTATATTATCTTCTACATGAATTCGTATTCAAAAAGAAAATTTATTGAATCATACTTTAAGAGCTAGTGATGTATCAAACAATGTGAACATAAATTAAAAATTAAGATCCAATTTAGGTTATAAAAAATTAAGTCATATATAAACATTTCCAAAATATGTAGATTGTTTTCAAATATATATATTTGCAATGAATAAAAAATTCTGACCTCCAACATTTTTTATGTCATTTACTATAGGTATCAATAATTGGCCTACATTACAACAACACTAAAAAATTTACAAATTCAACATTTTGGTGAAAACATAACAAATAATAATAGTTTATTAAACAATAGAGATCTTGTCAAAAATGATCCTATTTTATGTGTGTGATGTTACGAACATAGGATGAATAGTTTTTGTAAAAACACTAATGTTTTATTCAACAAATTAAAAATTATTTTTTCATCACAAAATTTCAATCAACAAGTTTAGTTCATGACCATGGATTGTTGTGCATTAAAAATGCCCACATGTTTGGTATTTCCTCAAACAAAGATATTAAAAAATTTGTTGATAAATATTCAATAATAGGTTAATGAATCTTTCAAAATGAAATAATTCATGTTGCACAAATACATAAACATAAATAAACATGCAAGAAAAAAACTCCAACAAATCTATTGGTTTCGATATCCTAAACCATCAGCAAAAAGTACAAACATTTTATCACATTTAAAAGAAAAAAAATTGCACTTCATATTTACATGACATAGGAATTCAAATTTATAACGAACTTGTAAACATGGGTTTAGGCATAGAAATATCATTTATAAGTTCCTTCTAAAATTACAAATAAATTAAAATATTTATTTGCTTGCATTGCAATGTACACTATGAAAACCAACATTATTTTTTAAACATAAATGACTTGATGTATGTATAAATGTATTTAACATGTGTGTTGAACCTTTATGGGAAATAAATATAGATGTAGAATTTGTTTTAAATTCATATGTTGTTGCCATTTATTGCATTTTTTATTTAACAAAAATAAATAGTTTTGTTACACAAGAAATGCAATATATATAAAATAAATGCAAAATTGAACAAACTAGAACTTTCATATTATTATCGCAATTTTTTATAAAACTTACTCCCAATTTCAACAAACATTCATTGTAAATTATTAGTTGAAAAATACAAAGAACAACCCACAAAGTTAAATGATTGTGTCTTGTAAAGTTAATAGCAAATTACAACACAAGAACATGTAAAATTCATAAACATAATAAAGTAATTTGTTGGGTTTTTTTTTAATCTTCATAAACCATTATAGAGAATTATTGTTATTGTTCAAACCTTTTCCTAGATTAAAAAAACCATAACTTGTGAAGGGATTCCTAGTTGAATGAAAAAGATAACATTGAAAAGCTCAAAAAAAAAATGTGTACAATTTTAATCGTACTAATAAATATACTAATAAATGGGATCATTTACAATTGAAATTAGAAGAAAATACAAAAATTCATGAAATTGATAGATGGGAAAACCTTTCTCAAAACAACATGGTCATTTTTGCAAATAACCTACACACACAAGAAAAAAACATTAATGCAAATGAAATTGAATAATATGATTTAGCATATGAAAATGATTCATGCATTACCCCCCCCCCCTCCCCCCCTTCGGACACTATGAAGTCCCCCGATTTTTTTAAACCAAAAGAGACACACGCAAAGGCGCAAAACAACTTTTATTTATTGTTTTTGAAAAGTCCCCCATGAAAATATACATGGGGGGAATGCCTGATATATATAAAAATCCCCTTGGATGAAACCAAAGCCCAAGCCCTGGAAAAAAATTGGGAGTCCAAAGGAGACCCCAAAGAACCCCGTACCCACAAGAAGAATCACTGCAGCACTTCGCGATAGACTACATTATTGGTGTAAACGCCAGCAGGGCCCAATTCAGAGCCACCATGCTGCCACCCCGTACCAGCACCCGGACGCCCCGCCGTGAGTTGCACCGAGAGAAAGCCACATAAAGCTGCCCGTGGCAAAACACAGGCCTGGGTAGGTACACCCCCACTGTCTGCAGTGTTTGCCCCTGGGCCTTGTTGATAGTCATGGCAAATGCGGGCCGCAATGGGAACTGTCGCCGACAAAGAGTAAAAGGCATCTTTTTCGTGTCAGAGGGAGTGATGTTGAGGCGGGGAATGAAAACGCGCCTGCCCTTGTCTGGTCCTGTGGCAATCTCAACATCAATTATGTGTTGCATCAGCTTGACCACAATAAGCCGAGTGCCATTTGCAAGGCCACCCGGCATATTCCACAGCAAAATCACTGGGCAGCCTTCCTGCAAGGTCAAAGTGTGGGGTGGCACCCCTGACATGCTGAGGGAGTTTAGAAATTCAGTGGGGTAAACCCCTCTTTGTTCACCTTGCACAACAGAATCAGCACTCTAGTACGTGCGGCGCTGTGCTGGTGGGTTGTCAGGTGTGGTGAGGTCAAACTGATTCATGATGGCGGTGTTGATGCTGTCAACGTCCTTGTTCAGTGGAGTTAAAATAGCCCTCTGAATGATGTGCCCATTGCGTGACTACGAGTCTGTGAAGCGACCAAGGTCACCGTAAACTTCATCGACCAGGCTATCAATGGTGTCACCCTGGCAGCACATGTCTTCTGGGATCAAAATAGCCTCCTCCCCAACCTCAGGAAAGACTTGTTTTGTGCCCTCCCCAATGCGTTGCAAATAGTCTACCCAAGCTTGCTGTTGTTGGGCATCGACTGCGGCAGTGGCTCCACCTTGTGCCAAAAGCCTCTGAACACGCATGTTTTCATGTAGGTGATGCACTTTAACACTATGCCAAAGGATTGCAAACCTTTTGAGATTGGCATCCACAATCTAGCCTCTCGTGCCTCGGGGAACCACAGGCAATAGTTGCCTAAAATCACCTCCCATGACAACAACCTTGCCCCAAAAAGGGATGTCCTTTAAGGCAAGGTCAACAACACCCATAACATGTTGGAGCGTGCGGTTCATAGCCTCAAACACATGTTTGTGGGCCATGGGTGCCTCATTCCACACAATGAGGCATGCAACCCGAATCAAGGCCGCTTGTGGACTGTTCAGGGGAACATAGCAAGTAGAGGAGCCACAAAGGCCTGCTATGGGAATTTTGAAATGTGAGTGAGCTGTGCAGCCGCCCTCCAAAAGCAAGGCTACAATGCCAGAAGATGCCATTGACAATGTTATATCACCAATAGAGCGCACCTTGCCGAGTAGGCACCTGTAGAGGAAAGTCTTGCCAGCCCCTCCCAGCTCATCAACAAAAAAGGTTTTGTCCACCGGCCTGGGGTCATGGACCGCGTCAATGACATTTTCGTAAGTGGAGCGCTGGTGCTCATTTAACAAAGGCACATTTCGAGCAAGCTGCTGAACTTGGCGCGTCACATTGTATCTAGCCCGCTCTTCGGATATAGCAGCGTCCCTTGGGGCAGCTAGTTGTGCAAGGATAGGCAACTCAAAATCCTCTAGGATTTTCCCCCCTTGGGCCTGTAGTAACTGTTCCACTTCCCGCAAGCCTTGGTCAAGGATGGCCTAGTCCAGCTACCGGTTGGGCATTACTTGCGCGACGCAATCAGGGGCCGGGGGGGGGGGGGGGGGGGTATAATCCAGAAGTACACAATTATTCATGCTTATAGCTGCTAAGGAAATCTGGTCTGCGATAGGATCCAGCAGCCTTTGGAACACCACATGGAAGAGATCGGCCTTAAGTTCAACCGACACATTAAATGAAAATGTGGAATGATGCTTAAGGATCAACTTTCTAGTACATTGAATCCAACAATTGGTCGTTCAATAGAGAAGTTTTCAGGCAGCAGTTCAAAGAAGACAGCAAAGCACAACTTATACCATCATAACCCAACGAAAGGGAAGCTTGCAATATACACTTCCTTTGTGGAGGCCTTTTGGCAACTCACCTGGTGTGCTTGGTGCAGGAAATCCTCTGTAAAAGCTCCCTTATGCTTGTCCCACAGCCGCCCATAATTGCCGACGTTGTTGAAAATGAGCAGGCTCGCAAAAAGCTGCCGCAAGCTTCTGGGGAGTTGCACGCCAACAACTTCTGAAAAGCACTGGTCCCATTCAACATCATCTTGTAGTAAGCCACAGGCAAGGCATGCAACTTTAAAAGTGGGGTGCACAACTATGGTAGGCATGTGGGGCCGGTGGGTAGTTCTAAGGTCCTCAAAGCATGTGGCCCCTGCAACGTGGGTAAGCAAAACTCACAGATAATAACGCTCGCCCTCTGAGGGTTGCACAAAGTACATGCGCCCCACAGTTCCCAATGTGACATGATTGTTTCGGCCTGCACCCCACCGCCCCACTACCTTTTTTCGGAGGTGCCACCTTTTTGGATTTGTTCCACACAGCGACTTTGGGATAATCTGGGTACAGTGTGGTCAGCGCAACAGGTAGTGGCGGTGCAAGGTCGTTGTTGTTACAAACCAAAGTGGCTGCCGTCGTGTATTCAGATTTGGCTTTTCGGTTAAAGTCACACCACCCAGTCAAAGTGGTGGAATTGTTGCGCATCATGGCTTCCCCAACCGTGGTCCCTTTAAGAAAGTAAGTGGTCTGCTCATTAGGGAGATGAACAGCCAAGCGATAAACATTCGGGTGCATGCCTTGCAAGTCGAAGGCAAAAAGCCGATGGCAAGCTTCGCTGGCACTAACATACCGCCCATTGAGGTAATTTTAGACTTCATCCCGAAGGGCAGGCACATTGTTACCATCGGCCCCACTTGCAACCGCCTGAGGCGCGTTAACCGGCAGAGCCCCAGCTTCTGGCTGCACCATTGTCAAAGCACGGTCGTGACCCTTGTAAACATACTTGTAAAGGTATTTCACAGCCGTGATGGAGCTGCAGACTTCAACATTGATGTGGCACTTGTACTGCATGGTCAGGTAGGGTTGTACGGGACGACCCAGCGGTTGTCAAAGACAAAGCCCGAGCTGCAAGGGGGAGGGGGCAGCAGCAAGAAGTTGTCACTCACGTTGGCGTCCCAAACTTCACCTCAAGCATGATGATGTGAAAGAAGGGCGCAGAATCTGAAAGAAATGAGTTTCCAGGGGAGACTCAAACACAGGCATTTATGCTCAAGTGCACAGGATAGCAACTCACTTATCAAATTTCCAACACTTGTACTTACGTGGGGTGGGTGAAAGTCCCGCCATCGTCTCGTCGTCGGTAGGTTGGGTAGCTGCCGGTGGAGTCCTCAGTTTGGGGCTGGAAGGTCTTGGGATAACCTTTGTTGCAAGCCCCATTCACCATGCAAGCACATGAGGGATGTAAAGCCCCACAGGGCCCATGCAGCATGCGAGATGTCACAATGTTGTAAAGCTCGGGGTGGGTGGATTTGTCTGGCAGCTCGGCACACACGATCCGGTCATACTCGCTGTTGTCACGCGGCTAGTCATGGCTGCGTAGAATGATCAAAATGTGACCGTGCGGCAAGCCCTGCTTTTGCCATTCTACCACATGGGTGTCCGCCACCGTAGTGCCCAAAACACCATTCTGCAAAAGGTCTTTGAGGAAGGCATTGAGCTTCATGTTGAACACCCTGGATGTCAAGTCAGGGCGGTCGTTGGTTTCCTCCCCACGCCTCAGCTCATGCAGAATCTCTAGCCAATTTGGGTTGCACGTCACGGTTATGAATATGTCAAGTTTCCCAAACTTTCTTACAAAGGCCATGGAATCCTGGTAGAGCTAGTTCATGTGGCGAGGGCTACCAGCAAAACTGGCCAGAAGGACCACCATGCGCCCAAAGTTGGTGCTGTTAGCCCCGTCTTGCTGCATGGCATCTACCATTCCTTTATATTGGTTAGCACGCAGGGTGGTCTGGTTGAGGCGCACCCACCGCAGCCGCTGCCCCTCAACTTTGGAAACTGGTCAACCACCCACTCGTGATATAGCCTATTGCCATAAGTGAACGTGCTATTGGTGGGAGGGTTGCGATCATGCATGAAGTAAGCCGCGTATTCCCTGGCAGTAACCTTGCGAGCGATGCGCCCTACGGCAGCGCCTCTATCTCGGCCCCTACCCTTACCACGACCTTTGCCCCTACACTGGCCCTTACCTCCACCACGCCCGGGGTTCACTGCCGGCTCCACATCAGGTTGCTGCTCATCTTCAAATGGTTGTTGTTGCTCGTCCTCAAAGCTTAGCTCATCCACAACCGCAAGGGTAGCGCCAGTAATATTTGGGTGCCAACCGGGCTCTCCATGTGGGTGGAGCAGGACAAAATGCAGAGGGTCATAAGCATAATGGGAACCACTAATCCTCCGTAACCCCCCGCCCCTAGCCCGCACCTTGATGTCTCGTGGATTGCTACCTTCAGCATCACCGTCGCCTGGGAAAACGCACAACACGAAAGACAAATAAGGCACAGTCAGAACAGTTGCTTGGATGATGGAAGGAATGTGCTGTCGAGGAACATAGCAATTAGGACGGCCAACACCATAAAAAACAGCACAAAATGGGGCACCAAAAAACAGACATGCATCCGCCCCATTCACTCACCAGGCATCAGGCCGGCCACCTTGCTAGATGTGGGGGCATTGTAGCGGCGGCGGTCAACGCTGCTATCAACACAAATGAGAATCTCATAGTTAGCCACGTCTTGAGGGGGCAAATCCATGGCCTGCACAAAACACTGAACATAGACATTGTTCTCTAAAAGCATCTAATGTAGCTCCTGTAAAGTCTGACGGTCCAGGTCTATGTTGCCCTGACGGAGAGTAACAAAACGGGCAGCAGCCTGAGCATGCGCATTGTCTATGATATATAGTTGGGCAAACTGATTGGGGCTCCATTGAGGAGGTGCCAATGACCCCAGCAAATGGTGCACAGTGCCCCTTATGGCAATCATACTGACCCCATTTGCGGGTGACAAGATGTTAATGCCAGAGGAGGCCATCTGCAAGGAGGAATTGTATTTCCGGATATGCTTGCGAAAAGATACGGTGGCAGGGGGGGAGGCGTGCACTAGGGGCAGGCTTAGAAGTGGGTAGGTCCCGCAATGGTTGAGGAGGAGGAATGGGGAAGATGGCATCACAGCTGCAAGATCTGCCTTCAGCACAACAAAGGTTTGCGTGTCCCCGGGAAGCCTCATTAGGCCATATCATAGCTCGGCACTCTTGGCACTCAACTGTCCTACCCCCTATGTCAAGCACCGGAACACTGGCCTCATCAAATTTTGAAAGGGGGACGCAGGCTGTTGTGTGCAAAGCTTGTTGACCCCGCACTTACCGGTGCCGCTCGCGGTCATAGTCCCGCTCCTGCTGCCGCTCTCGGTCTGTCAACCGGGCACAGGCCTCCGCCTGCTGCTCGCGATGGCGGCATCGCTGCTGCTGCCGCTCCTGGTCTGTTAGCCGGGCACAGGCCTCCGCCTACTGCTCGCGGTCGTAGTCCCACTGCTGCTATCGCTCCTAGTCTGTCAGCCGGGCATGGGCCCCGGCGTGCTGCTCGCGGTCGCAGTCTCGTTATTGATGTCGGGCTGCGGTGGACATACGGTCCACATAGTTCCGCTGGCGGTCAACGGTAGACAGCCTATTCCAGGAGGTGGCGTCCATAGCTTGGTTTGCTGATGAATGATTCACACTATTGATATGCAATGTAATTTCAGATGGTGATCCTCGTGTGGCTTCTTTGGCACCTTAATCAAACACTTGCGCTGTTCTTTGCTGCAGCAAAAACATAGACACACAATGGAATTAGAGCTCTAGAGAAACAAATTGGAAATCTTGCATTGTAGAGAAATCATACTTAGAAAGCTTCTGATTGTTTTTAACATACTTCATGAGACACATTTGCATCGGAAAAGTCTTCTTTGTGTGGGTGGGGTGAAGACTGATCTGTTCTACTCTTTAAAAGTTTGCATCAGAAAAATCTTCTTTGTGTGAGTTGGGTTAAGACTGATGTGTTCTACTCTTTAAAAGTTAAGGGCAAATGCAGGTGCACATGAAGAGAATAGAACTTTCATAGATGGATGGGAATTGCCTGAAGAAACATTTTGTGACTAATTTTGGTTTTACAACATATAGATAACATCAGGAGTCAAGGCTTATATAGAAAAAAAAACTTTTCAATCTATCCCAAGTACTAATAAATGCTGAACTTTATGGCCATGTATTGGCCCCCAAGGCTAGAAAAAGGATACCATCAAATTTGCCGATTTGCAATCCTTTTGGCCAACGTTCCAGCATTTATTAATATCCCGACATCAATGTTGTAGCATTTATTACTAAAACTTGGGGCCAATTTGCAACCCCCAAATGCTCAAAGTTGGGCCCAAGTTTTTTTGGGCCCTGATTCCTAGTGTGAAGCGGGCCTTAGTGTGGCAATATTTTTATGCCAGGTAAAACCCCTAGGTGAAGCGTCCCAAAATTACCAACCCTTGGCCAGGCACTTCTTTTGGGAATGCCCCCGCCCTGGGCCTTTACCCTACACCAAAAGAATACCCTTTGAACTCATGGGGGTACCACCCAAATACAAAGAGTGAGTGAGCCCCCAGACCGTCACGACATCGCAGGCAATATGAAAACACAATTGCAATGCGCTTCTTTGCCAAAATTTCATGCTCGGATTATGTTGAGCGGCATTCTTTATCTAAATTTGAATTGAATCCAAGAAACAACCATAGCATTATGAGAGATGGAAATGAAAGGCAGAAGGATATCACAGCATTATGAGAGATAGAAATGAAAACAGATGGCCATCTTGCTGCAATCCTGGAACCAATTGCTTCCTTGGCAATTAATTGACTTATACCCTTGGATGCTTAAATCTTGGAGTACAAGATATGTCTCCACTTCCTAACCGTACCAAGTTCCTCTCTACAACAACGCTAGAGATTCAACATGAAATAGAAATGTTCCTCACACGACTGAATGCTAGAAATTGTTTTAGATCCACCAGGGACAACACCCCCATGCAAAGATCCATTAGTTCAGTTTACAAACAGGAGTGATAACATTTCAACTTACAAGTTTCATTTGAATGTAAATCTAGAAAGAGAGTCATATGAAGCCCTAGTTCATTATCACAATGTTAACTTCAGTAATGGCTGCATTCATACATTGCATTCATACAACTTTATAACAGCTAATCATAATAGTTAACACCCAGCTTCAAGAGGAGCTCTATAGATGATCTCCAGGGATTGATGAATAAATAGTGTTGTGAGGCTGAGCAGAAAGTTTGTAACTTGCTTGCAAGCTCTCTATCAATCTTTTTTCTCATGTCTAAAACTGGCCTGCAGATAGAGAGATCCTTTGGACTTATGTGGTACCCAAAAGGGAAAAAAATAAAAATAAAAAAAATGTTGATGACATGAGTCTTTACCTCTTCTTCAAGAACTTCAGTACTTCCAAAAATCTATCAGCTCTTTGAGGAGAAACAAAGATAGAAAGACAGAAGGAGGACCGACTGAGGGAGGAATCAGTTGCAAGGAGCATCTGATTTAGGACTTGCAAGTTGCAGCTTGACATGAGGTTTAGACTCTCCTCCAGCTTTTAAACTTCAGAAGCAGCATCGGGCCTTCAATAAACGTTAGTATTGGCAGCTGCCCTGCAACACTTGAAAACTAAGATGTGCCAAGACATGGTAGACTGCATTAGTAGAGGCACTGTGTCAAGGGTAAAACCCAACTATGATCACCAGTCACCTAGCGAGGTCCAGAAGCAAATGCTTCAAGAATCATAGTAACCTGGAGGAGCTGAAAATCATAGGAGAGTTGTATTAGTAGTAACAGTCATTGATCATCCTCACCAGCTTTGACCAAGATCCATTGAGTTGCACCCTCTCTATTTTTTCCATCATGGATCAAAACATCCGCGTAATTCTAGTGTCTAGGTTTCATGGATTGCTAGAGAAACCCGCTTGATAGTTGGTGTGAAAGTGTTCAATCATGAAGAAAGAAGCTCGCAGGATATATATAGCCTGGGACATGCCTATAATGTATCTAAAGATCTGTGGCGTTTTGATCTCGAACTCATGGGTCGATACTACATGGTGTGAAAGTGTTCGTTGATGTCTGTATGTTATTGGAGATTTAGCTGCTAGACTCCTCATGAGATTAGGTGCTTCTTCTAATTTCGATACCAACTTCGTCACATATGAGATTCATTGCCTTCCACAAGGACTCATCAGGTTCTAAGCAAACTCGAACTCCATGAGTACAGTTGTGGTGGCCTGCAGTAGCATGCATACTTTGAGACTAGCATGCTGTGAAAACTTAGTGATCTAGGACTTGAGTGCACATGAGGAATATACTGTATTGAGCTGAGGCTGCTGCACCTATGCCCATGTGCAAGTCCGGGAGTGCCGGGCTGGGCCCGGTCGGCCGGACTTACACCCGAGCTCTGTCGCAGACGGACGCACAGACGTAGTGAATTTATATATAAGATTGATAGATGGGAAAACCTTTCTCAAAACAACATGATCATTTTTGCAAATAACCTACACAAAAAAAAAAAACATTAATGCTAATGAAATTTGAACAATATGATTTAGCATATGAAAATGATTCATGTATTACCCCCCCCCCCCCCCCAAAATTACAACACCAATTTATAGTTGATCTTAACAAATAGATGAATGCAAATCATATGAACAATTTTCTTCAAACATGAAAAAATTAAATCATGAACAAAGAATTATTATAGATGATGTATATTTTTAAAAATAAACATTCATCAAAACATTTACATATTTTTCTAATAGGAGGTGTAGGCACTCAGAAAACATTCACATTCATGTGTATTATGAAAAATATGTTACAATATTATATAAAATAAATGTCAAATGTTGATTTTAAAAGACCCAAAATTAACATATACAAGAAAAATAAAATTCAACATTAATTGTATAACAATAAATTTTGCACTTGCTTAATAGGTTTCGAATAACATCACGTAGTTTCAAAAATATCATTTTTATTAATCAAATTTGTTTATAAATACCATAAAATAGATAATATTTTCTCATTTTTTTCACACAAATGCCAAAACAATTGAACATAACAAAATCATATTGCAAAACATACTAGGTCAAACATTTACATTTCATGCAAAAAATATTCATTCTAAAACATGTCCTCCACATTTCAAAATACCAATGGTACCAAGCCAAATAACTAGCCTCCATCATGAATTATCAATTAAAAAAGATAGGGTTACAATGCAAAAAATTACATAACATTATATGACCTTGTAAATGGTACAAATAAATTTTATTAAAATTATATTAAAACCATTTCAAAACTTCAAATTGGAATAAACCCACGATTTGAGAATTCACAGATGTACAAAAAATTACCTTCATTTGATAAAAATTGAACACCGATTGAACAAAAAATTATTGAAATATAAATAGGTAGCAATCCTATTCATACCATTACAAAAATACAATTCCCTATTCAATTGGTTGTTGGGCACATTATACATCATGCACAAGGCTAAATTCTTTGATCATTTTAACATTTGATCTACATGGTCTAACAAAACATCCCCTCACAAAAATACAAAACATTTGTACATACCAAGAAATTTAGTCATATTAAATAACAAATTTTACATCTTATCTTGTTACAATCAACACAAAACAATGATACTTTCCAATGAAATTGTTTCTTTGTCAAACAGAAATTCAATATAAAGTTTAAATATTAAATTCATTGTCTCAACTTTCAATGAAATTACACAAAGAAAATAGATCTAATTGCAATTTATAAGCCACCAAGAATATAAATATTTTATTTCATCTATATTAAATAGAGACCGTATTCTCCAAAACACACTTACAGATTGTCTGACTACAATAATTGGGAATTTTAAAATAGACATTTTAACACACATTACAATCAATGGAGC
Source organism: Sphagnum tenellum (assembly GCA_963921925.1). Classification (NCBI taxonomy): domain Eukaryota; kingdom Viridiplantae; phylum Streptophyta; class Sphagnopsida; order Sphagnales; family Sphagnaceae; genus Sphagnum; species Sphagnum tenellum. The sequence goes on along the minus strand of OY998142.1, from coordinate 12,999,208 downwards.
TACAAAAAACTATGAATAAATATGATTTAAAACTTGTTGCCTTTGAAACAACCACTTCTAACACTCAAAATTGATCACATATGGATTAATGCACTGTTACAACAATGCCATTTTCAATCAATTGAAGCTTATTGGACAAATCATAAGCCCATTACACATTGCATTCATATTACACGTGTTCTAAAATTTACCCTACCAAATAATAGAACATAATCTCCATCATATTCATGATTATTCAATCAATGATCATCAAGTTCTCAATTCAGCAATGCCTCCATGTAAAGACACCTTGTTTTGCATTTGTAATGATAACTCACTGGTTAGGATGACAAACAACTTTTCACAAGTTCGGAGCTCAATTCTCAACAATTTCAGCAAATATATCAATACAATTCACTCTTCTTCATCTTGTCCAGCCAGGTCTCCCACTTTTTCATGAGGATTTTGTGGATGCAGGGATGGGCTTTATGGGCTTTACGCCATGTAAAGCCCTTTCAGGAGGGCTGAGTGGAAACTTAGGACCTTGGCTCCTGCCTTGCACAGGTTCCTTATTCCTGCACATCTCCTAGGGTTTTACCCTACACATTCAACACTGGAATGACACACACAAAAGGCACACAAAAAACACACGGACAAGAGTTTCTATAAATTTTCATCTTGTTTACAGGATTGTATTAGGAAGATGTTTTGTTCATAAGAACCCACCTACAATCTTTTTTTCTAGGAGAGAAAAAAAGCTGTGCACTTAAAAGATGATCAAAACTCTCTTGATTGATTGATTGATGGATGCCTCAACTTCAACATCACAGTATTGTACAATTTGTATATGAAAAACTTGAGATTGTCAAAAGTTGGAAAACATGCAAATTTGCTCACTCAGGAGTTCACAGGTTGATGATCCGCTGATGTAGAAGTAACATGCAAATCCTCTAACCCCTCCTTGGCATTCAAGCTCTGGCCTGTGAAACACACACAAAGTATGAAGAAGAATCAAACCATCAAGCCTCAAATATCAATATGATGATGGGTAGTAGCAGAGCAGCAGTTAGAGAGATTCTTGTTGGCATTTGTAGAAAGTATGAATTCAGCAAAAAGAACAAGTCTTTGAGAATTTTGTGGTTGTTGGCATTGACAAAAGTGCAATTCAAACGGAAAGAAGAATTCCTCAAGATATTTGGTCAGCATTTCGAGAAAGTAGGCATTCAGCAGAAGAATCCTCTGAGACTTTTGTCATTGTTGGCATTTGGAGGAAGTCAGAATTTAGCAGAAGAAGAAGAAGAAATAGAGATTTTGTCTTTTGATTCTTGGAGGAATATTTGTTCTTGTAACTTGTTGCTGCTGCTGAAGCTCTGAACAAAAAAGAAGAAAAAATCTCAAAGGGTTTTTTGATGAGGAATTAGTTACATACCAGCAGGCACTTCACTGGTCTAGGTGTGCAGGGAAAGGAGGAGGATGATGATCGACAGCAGCAGAACTTCCTGTATCACCTTTCTTGCTGAAAAGAGAGCTTACAGCACCAGTGATGCCGCTCACAAGTCCCTGTGGCGCAGGAGCAGCAGGCGTCTCATCTTTCCCAGGTGTTTTGTCGTTTGCAGAGCTATCAACAGTCGAGGATGCAGAGCTTGTGCCAAACACACTCTCTTTCAACGTTGCTGGCAACTTGCTCAAAGACTCAGTCACTTGCTGTGCCAGTGCTTTATGCTCATCCCCAGGTGCCGTTGCAGTTAACACCCTGTCTCTGGAGTTGTATACGCGATCTGTTGCTCCGGCAGTAAAGCTCTTAGCAGCATCGCTTGTAGTCGTCATGTACCCCTTCGTCTTGTCGAGAAACGACGGCGCATTCGGATCCGAAGGTTTGTCCAACCCCAGACTCGCAGCTACACTGTTCTTCATTCCAACGACGGTATCTGTTGCTTGTTGAGTGTAATTCTTTCCTGCTGGCCGAGTGCCAGCTCCAGTGGTGGACGGGGCGGCGGACGACGATTTCTTCGTCTCCTGAGCATTCTCATCGGAGCCTGAGTAGTAACCGATTTTTGAGCCGACTGCACCTGCAGCCGCTGCAGCAGTTCCGATCACTGTGTTCTTCAAACCAGTGAATCCTCCTCCTCCTCCTCCTCCTCCAGCATTGTTATTGTTCGCAGCAGCGCTCTTGCTCTCTGGATCAACTGCCTGAAGATTGTTGCCATCGTTCTCCTCTCGCGTTGTGGAGGATTGCTCCTCCGTCGGATCCAAAGGTAGTTTCTTCAAATGGTCGTGTACAGCATGCGGTTCCGAGGGGAGACTGCCAGGGTGAAAACCGACGTCATCGGAAGTTCTCGCTGCTGCCGTTCCTTGCTGTCAAGACAATTCCTACTTATTGTCAATTTCAACATCCAGAGACTGAAGCGAGACACGAAGAAGCATAAGTCGTTGCAAACTTCCAAACCAAGCGCGCGAATGATCCCTGTAAACAAATGGATTCGCAGTTTCCTACAGATCGACACAAACAAAGCCGGAGGAGAAGGCTTCGAGAGCTCCAATTGTGCATGAAGAATACATGAAAAAATTAAATATACTGCACCTCTTTCGTATCGTCATTGTCGGACTCATTCTCCTCGCCGCCGCTGCCGCTATCGTCCTCGTGATTATCTTCTTGAGAATGTCTATCGTCGTCTGTGCCATCAGATCCATTGTTCTTGTTCTTCCCGAATGGCACTTTGTTTTTCAGCTTCCTCATCTTGTTTTTCAGAGTCGGAAGCTTGGCTTTGTCTTTCATCTTCTCGACGAACGACTTCGTCCCGCCGTTTTGATCGTCCTCAGCAACGACCGCATTCTCTCCTGCAATCAATCAACCAATCGCAGACAAAAAACTTCAGATCCTGAATTCTCTCTGTCTCTGTTTCTGTCTCTATCTGTCTGTCTTCTGTCTTCATCCTCTAAGGGAAATGCTCGCATACTTTTCTCTCCAACAAAGTAGAACGCAAAGAAAGAAACGCATCGAATGACGTACCTTCAGATCCTTCGTAGACCTGCGACATTTTCGAAGCTCCTCCTTCCTTGCGAAGCAGACTCACCACAAAACACACCAAGAAAAAAAAAAGAAAAAAGAAAAAGCACAGAGGAACAAGCAAAAGACCGTAAAAGAGGATACTAGAGTCCCAAAACAAACTTAACACAGAGACACACACATACACACAAGCAGGGAGCAGAGCTCGAAACTTTAACGAGAGCAAGATCAAGTGCAATTCTGCTCAATAAGACGTATCAGAGATTCGTAATCAAGTAAAACAGAAACACAAAAACAAAAGTAAGCAGAGTCACTAAGCGAATCTTTCAATTTAAAAAAAGAAGAAAAGAAGATCGAGCAGCAAATCGAGAGTAGAATCACAAGCAGAGACTCGGAGATCGAAGCATAAGAAAGCACAGAGCACAGCAAGCAAACAAGCAATCGCGCGCATTAGCCTGCCGCCGCCGCTGACGTCGAAAATCAACCCACCACCTTACCACCTACTGCCTGCCACCTGTCTTCACCACTGCCGCGTGGCTCCAGCTGGCAGTCACTAGAATAGAAGGTCGTGCTCCGTGCACGTGGCAGCGTAGGAGACGACTGAGGATACTGCGACATCAGGATATTAATTACGGTAAATTAAAAATAATATTGCACATAATACTAGAACGCCCCTAGCCAAGGGAAAAAAAAAGTTTTGGATTAATCAAAAGGTTATTATGTATAATAATTAATTATATTATTTAAAAAATTAAGTATCATTCATACCTTTTGTGTGGTCTTTGAGCAAGGTTTCAAACTGGGCAAAATTCCCTCTCCACCTTTTAAAAAAAAATTCTTTGTATTTTCTCAAATGATTTTGAAGAGTTCAATCTTTATTCATGTCAATCTGAAATTTGATTTCACTAGATTTAGTGACTTTGCATCATTTTGCTTGCTTTCTCTTCTTATCAAAAATTTCCTCTGAACGTGCCTAATTACTCAAATTTGAAAAACTCATCACAACGTGTTGTTACAATAGCATCAGAACATCACATATCAATAGCACTTAATATTGTTTAAAAGTGCTTTAAAATTGCAGATTCATGTAAAGGGCAAGTTTTTGTTAACTTCAGTTTGCTATTTGAACTTGCCATCTTTCACTCATTCTCCCTCGTTGTCCAAAGCAAGTGTGCCCCTAGTAATAGCAAGCCTTTCAAAGTACCCCACAAGCAAAGTAAAATGAGTCCCTTGTTTTTTGACATTTGTTTGCTTCCATTGACAGAATAAGTTCAAGGAGAAAAGGAGTAGTAGCAACAGAACAGAAAATTAAATAAAAACCCCAATTCAAAGCTCATCATCCCATCCATTGTTGAGGATTTGATGAAGTTTTGCTGCTGACATAGCATTCATTAATGCCCAATTGCCAGTTCTTATCAAGCCCCCAAAAAGATGAGGTAGCTAACTTGACTAGCAATGACTACATGTGTAGGTGCTTGCCACATTCCACCTGACTACATACCAACTTGAAAATGTATGTTTTCTGACAGCTTTTGCCTGACTAGGTACCAACATAACAATGTATGGTGTGTGCCAGTTTTTGCCTGACTAGGTATCAACTCAACCATATATGGTATTTGCCACCTTTCACCTGACTAAGTAGCCACTCAACAATGCATGCTACCTTCCCCCTTTCCCCTGACTAGGTAGTGACTTGACTATGCCTGGTATTTGGCACATTTCTCCTGACTAGCTAGCAACTCGACTATGTATGCTATTTGTCAAGTTTCAGCTAACGAGAGGCTGTAGCAGGGCCATCCACCTGGTCCCAGCAAGCCAGGTGGCTCAAGGTAACTAATACCTAGTCCATAATCCCAGGCCTTGATTGCAGAAAAAAGCCAAGGGAAATCATGATACCTGTTGCACTTTGTCATCAGCAATCTGCAGATGAGTGCCTCATACCACAGTGACTGTAGAGTCCACAATGCTTGCCACACTTTTCTTTCCATCTGGCTGTTGACTTTTTACAAATAGCCCCTGATGACAGTCCACCACCATTGTAATAGGGAGGCCTTACAAGTGGGGAATCAAAAGTTTAAAAGAGCTCGTGGTTAGTCTGATCCCACCCAAGGTCACTACCACAATTGCTGAAGAGAAAGTGAACATGAGCTACTTGATTTCTAATAGTACCTTACCCCATCCAATGTTGAGGTTGTTCACCATAAAAAGACAGGAACATGAGAAAAAGTGCAAGACAATGAGGGTGTATTCACTTCTATCCCCCACTTTGCATTCTCTAGATCTTATGCCATGTATACGTTCATTGAACACCGATCCAAAACACTGCAGAGAAAAGCAGAGAACTAGTGACCAAGCCGAAGAAAATCTAATCCCTGTGTTTTTGCCATTAACTTAATTAAAACATATCAGCGTTTCTACAACGCTGTGTGAAACAGAACACACATCAAATGTTGCCCCCCTCCCTTGAGTGTGCTGCATCTGCTCCAAGGCCATACAATCAATCGCGTCAACAGCACAAAGACTCTTCAGGAATGATAAATGTCATGATTCAGGCTTTCTTAGCAGTCACCACATCCTGGATCAAGTCTGCTGCATGCTGGACAGTTACAATCTGTTCTGCATTATCCTCATCTAGTTGGATGTCAAATTTCTCTTCAAGGGCCATCATGATCTCCACCTGCATCCAGCTCACCCCAATGGATTACTAGTACACAGGCCTGATCAAATTGAGTTGATAGTTTCTCCCAAACAGGAAGTAACAACAGAGCCTAGTTAGTCAAGACCAAGATCCATCCAGAGCAAGGCTAAATGTATGCAGACTAACATGGAGGAGCACCAACCACTTCTGTGTACCATTTCAATACCCCACACTCATTGCACTTGTACTTGACAAATTCATAACGTCATCCTCACAGTCTGACATCAGTGGGAGGGAGTGAGGCAAAATCATTAAGTCATCTTACTAACATCTAATGCAAGATTCGAGCTAGAAATATCTGCAGTCAAGACCTCGAGTCCCTTGGTGTTTTTCACAGTACACTCACCGTGTCAAGCGAGTCAGCTCCAAGGTCAGTAAACTTTGATTCTGCCCGAACATCATTTACATCAATGGCCAACTGCTCTGCAATCACTGCTGAGACAACTTGAAAAGTCTCTGCATCAGCCTGCAGTAGGTGAGCACATCATATAAGCAACAGACAACCAGAGCTGCTGATTTAAGTAGGAAAATATCCCATACATTTTCCTTGAAAAACCTGGAACCTCAAGGTGGGCACAACACAATTGCTCACATTCAGAAGGTAGAACAAGCTGTGCCACAGCCGTTCATAACATTGGCACAGACTATCGAAGATTCTTCATAACAATTCTTCATGATAGGAAATGGAATGTACTAAGCCATAGTAACTCTGCCATTGCTGCCCAACAATAGAGAATACAAGTGTGTGGGAAAGAATCCCAAAACCAATATCAGGGAACTCACTCTTTGAACCAGTCAGGTAATCCACAAGTCAACAATAAGGGCCAGAACATTTTTACTCACGGATGCAGAGATGCGTGGAGGACGTCTAGAGGAGGCAGCAACAAGCCTAATAACAGTTGGCCTTTGCTTGAGCATGGGAAATGCTCTCAATCCATTAAAGCTTGCCGCAGACTAAAAACAGCAACACAACAAGGTGGGGGCGTTAAGCAAGCATTTTTTAACATCCCACACACATCACAGTTTCTAAGACAGACCAAAAAAAAAAACAAATAATGCAAGCGCACAAAGCTCCTGAGATCCAGAACTACCAACAGGTCCAAAACCCCCACAAGTCCAAAAAGGCAGCCATTTCAAACATTCAAGGACAAAATCATCTTTCTACTGCCAAAAAAAAGCCTCTGAACTAAAAGAAACGCTTTAGTACTTGCCTAGCATCCAATGCATTAAAAAAAACTAGGTGAAAAAGATAGGGCAGGCGTTTCAGCAGAAACATGCCGCTTACAGCTTCTTCACTAGGGTTCCAAAACCAAGCAGAAAAACTACATAATCAAGCAGAGAGTGTGTGAGAGAGAGAGAGAATACGTCTCTGAAGAAGAAAAGAAAAGAAGCAAAAAAAAAACACACACGCACACAAGCCAGCGACCCCACTCACCAACTTCTGTGAAGCCGGAGCAAGAGATGCTAAGCTTACGGCTGCAATACTTCCCGAAGCAAGAGCTTGAACCGATGATGCCATAGTGCGGAAGGCTTTAAAACGAAAGGAAATAAGAATTTTATTTTTATAGGGTGTAGAAAGGAGAAAGGACATGCAAGGTACACACACACACACACACACTCCGGCAGCAGAATCACTAGCGCAGATGCGAGCGAAGCTCAGTGCAAGCAAGCAAGCAAGCAAAGCTAGCGAGCGTCGAGAGGAAGACGATGACCTAATCTGTCGCCTCTTCCCGTTCGTACTGCGAAGCTTTCAGTTGCCACCCTTTTCTAACAGGTGGCAACACAGTACCTAGTGTTCGGTGTTAAAATTTGATTTATTATCATTCTTTTTTTTAAAAAAGTGAATATATATACATATAGTTAGTTAGTTTTTGTGGGGGGAAATTAGAAATGAGTGTCAAAGGGTGAATTTCAGGTAATTATGGGAATTTGCAAGTTTCAATGGTTTTTTTTTTTTTTTTTGTAAATTTGGAAAATGTTTTAAAGCCATTTTGTTGCTTGTTATGCTTTTTTTTCTTTTTTTTTTCTGGTTTTATGCTACCAAATTACTAAAAATAGAATTTTGAACCTAATTTTCAAAATTCAACTAGGTAAGTAGGTAGGTAGGTAGGTAGGTAGGAAAAAGGAAAATGAAATCTGGAACTTGTGTGCTATATAGGTAATAAAGTACACCTAATTAGGTACCTAGCCTTGCAATTGAAAGGACAAGTTGAGGAAAAGTGGAAGGCCGCCAATGTTGAAAATGAATTGGCCAAAGCCACAAAATGAAAGGCCATGTTGAGAAAAAAAAAAAGTTGAAGGGCCATCAATGTTGAGAATGTATGATCAAAGGCCACAAATTGATCTCATGGGGTTCATTTTGCAATGATCAAAATTTCAATCACCTAGAAAATCTGAAAAAGCCAATGAGCATATTAGTAAAAAATCCACAAAAAAATGAAAAAAAGGCATTTCTTACAATTGCCAAATTTTTTTTATGACCACCAATGTTGAGAATGAATGGTCAAAAGCCACAAATGCAAGGCCATGTTGAAAAAAAAAAAGTGAAAAGGCCACCAATGTTGAGAATGAATGGTCACGGCCACAAAATGAACAGCCATATTGAGGAAGAATTGGAAGGCCACTAATGATGGGGATGAATGAATGGTAAAAGGCCACAAAATGAAAGGCCATATTGAGAAAAAAATTGGAAGGGCCACCAATGTTGAGAATGAATGGTGAAAGGCCATAAATTGAAAGGCCATGTTGAGAAAAAAAGTGGAAGGACCACCAATGTTGAGAAAGAATGGTCAAGTGCCACAAATTGAAAGGCCATGTTGAGTACAAAAAAGGTGGAAGGGCCACCAATCTTTTGAAGCTTCATGTGTGTTTTTTGCTGTTGCGAAACTCAATAAGCTCTCAAGAGAGTGAACCTAATAATCCCTGAAAATTCAATAAGCATTATGGAACCAGATGATGTCTCTCCGTGCACCATTTGCTTGGTTGCATTGGCATTCACAAGCAGTCAGTGTTTGATTTGGGTGTTGTTGAATCACCTGGATGTATTGTTGTAATCGGAGTCGTCAATGGCTACACCAACATGGTTGCAATCTCTACTACCTCTTCATCAGTGGAAGTCTCTCTGTTTCTGTTCCACCAAGAGCCATCTGCTTGCTGCAATGCAAAAAAGGAAGGATGCGGGTACTGTACTAGCAAAGGATACTTTGCAAAATTGTATCCAAGACAGACTTTCAACTGGGGTTGTTTTTTCTTTTAAAAGTTTAGATTATCTGTTTCATATCTATGAAATTGCAGAGAAATCTTCACCACAATAACAAACAACTTGAAGGTAAACATGGCAATGAGTGCAGCAGGCATAACCATATGAGAGTCGCTCACAAATTGTCAGATGTGAACTTCACGTTCACCACAAGTAGCTGTGATGAGCTGCTGTGACAAGCTCCCACTGACTTCATCAGCTCCCGATCAATGGTGGGTGTACAGCAGAAATGTTACTTTGTGGAGGCCCTCCTCTCCTGTCCTTTTGTTACAAGACAAATTGCAGATACAAGATATACAAAGTGAGCTTGAGCAGCAATGCCAAATAAGGTTTGAGGAAGTATGAATACCCATGCTGGTATCCATTGTTGAAGCTGCCAAATAAGGCTTGAGGAAGAGAGAATACCCATGACAGTATCCATTATTGAAGCCGCAAAATAAGGCTTGAGGAAGAATACCCATGATGGCATCAATTGCTGAAGCCACAAAATAAGGCTTGAGGAAGAATATGCATGTCAGTATTTATTGCTGAAGCCGCAAAGTAGGGCTTGAGGAAGAACACCCATTACAGTATCCATAGCTGAAGCCTTATGGTTATAACTATACCATGCTGACTGTGGACGGAGCAGACTCTCTCGCTCTTGCACACACATACACACACATATGCACACACATGCACTACTCATAAGACAGTTTTTGCAGTCATGGACCCTCTGTGTGTTGCAGACAAGTGAGAGAAGCTGAAAGAAACAGAAAGTGTACCCTGTAAAATGATGCAATCATGTCTGTGAAATTCAATGTCCATGAACTCTCTCTGAGCTGCTCACTGAGATGTGCAGGATGTTCAACATCTCCTGGCCTGCTTGCTGCATTCTATAGCATGAGGCAATTTTACCAGTCATCTGTTGATACACCCACAAAGCCACTTCAGAGTTTGCCATGATTCCAGATGCTTTCTGGAGTAGGGATAGCAGCAGAGCCTATGGAGTGACAACACCAGGGCTTTCTACTGCAAGCATGAACAGTAGTGGCAGCAAGCTGGTAAGCCTTCTGGAATGATCAAACTCATGAACTCTGGATCTTGTCTTTGCATGCTGCAAAAGAAAAATAATAATAAGGAAATTGGAGGGAAGTACCTCTGGATGTCTTGTTCCAGATGTGGAACTTGCTTCCCACATCTTTTTCTCAGTGCCCCAAATGCCATCATCATCAACAGAAGAGAGAAGAGTATGATGAAACCTTTGCAGGCATCTCAAAACCCTATTTCTAATCGTAAAGACCCTCTTGGTGTTAGAAAGGAAAAACGTGCAGGTGCATTGCTTCAAGTGGGATGTGAAAATCAAGAAAGAAGAAGATACCAAGCTTCTTCACAGGAAGAGATGAGGCACCCTACTACTGTCCTTCTCTGCATTGCTTTTCTTGCTCACCACAGATGAGGAGGAGAATGGGAGAGAGAATTAATGGGACCCACCAAGCAGCAAAAGAAGAAAGAGACTGTTTTTTCAGAAAGAGAGAACAAAAAATATGGATGTGTTGTTTCTCACCAACCTGACAAACAAACAAACATGGAAAACATGTCTGACTGATGATGATGGTCGGAAAACAGAAGAATCAGAGAGGAGAAGAAGAAGAAGCTGGTTATGGACGTGAAGATCGGAAGAAGAAGATGGAGAAGAAGAGCAAGAGCAAAACAGTAAGAAGAACCGGCATTGCCGAAATCTTTGCTGTCTATTGGATCTGATAGTCTAAAAGCGAAAGTGGAAAATAGCAGGCTGTGGAACTGCCACTTTGGGTGATTTCTTCTTTTTCTTCTTCTTCTGAGTCTGCGAGGAATCCCACCACTTCTTGTGCAGATTTGAGGGTTGGGGTGGTGTGTTTTCTTCTTCCTCCTCCTCAAGACTTGAGCTAGGGAAGAGCAGCAGCAATGGCTTTGACATCATCAAACACATTGTGGCCTTCACGTGTTCTGGTAGGCTGGCAAAAACTGTTGTTGCAGAAATTCTTTGTTCAAACATGGGTCTCATCATCTGTTGTCGCCGAAGAAATTCTTTGTTCAAATATGGGTCTCATCATCATCTGTTGTTGCAGAAAAATTCTTTTTTCAAACAAGGGTCTCATCATCATCTGTTATTACAGACGAAATTCTTTGTTCAAACATGGGTCTTGTCTGTTGCAGAAATTCTTTGTTCTGACATGTCTCCCTCAATCTTTTGCAGATTTCCTTTGTTTGGACATGTGTCTCTTATCTGTTGTTGTTGCAGGGATTCTTTGCTTCAAACACTCTTGTCTGCTGTTGGTTGTTGCAGAAATTCTTTGTTCAAGCATTTCTCTCATCTGTTATTGCAGTAATTCTTTGTTCAAACATGTCTCAGCTGTTTCTAGCAGAAATTCTCTGGTTGGGATGGAATTGCTACAACAAGAGACTGTGAGGATTTTTTTTGGGGTTTTGCAGATTAGGAAAGTGAAAGAGAAAGTTGTGAGTATGGTGGTGGAATCATCACAGAGTGAAGATGTAAGGGTGGTAGTGTCACCGTATCGGATTTGTCCTCTGGGAGCCCATATTGATCATCAGGTGATGTTTGCAAGCTCTCTCCAAGTTCACAAAATGAAGGCAGAGCTGAACTTCCGAAATGATAAAACTCCCCCACCTCATTGGCATCCTCAGATATTGTTTGCAAAACAGAATCACTTCCTTTTCAAGCATTTGGGATGGACAGCTTCAAGACAGCAAGAATGATGCATTCTTCGCAGTGTATCTCAGTTTTTTATTTTTGCTTTTTAGGTTTTTCTCTCTTCTTTAAGGGTGGGGTTTCTTTTTCTTCATCATCTCCTTCTTCTTCCAGTTTGTCAGATCCGAAGTCCCTGACATTGTAAGTATGGCAAAGGTTCTGTGTACTCATGAAGAGAGAGATATGTGTATGGCATTTGCAGGGAGGGTCAGTGTCAGCCATGGCCATCAGTCAAGGAGTACTTCTTGGATTTGTCTCTTCTGGCAATCTCAAGGTAATAATAGAGCTCAACTCATAATAGCCTGCAACCTGAGAGAATCATGACCCAGAGGACCCATATATCTACTTTCACAGTGTTGGGACTTGTGGGAGAACTTCATAGGACGTGTTTATTTTCATGTGCTTATTGCTGGATTTTTATTATTTTGCTGATGGTGGCTACAGATTCGGCTGCTATCAGGCCAGTTTGCAGGTGAAGTTCTGTTCAGGTACTGACAGCATAGCTATCTCCTTGGAACAAGCTGAGAGCAACAGAGATGACTGCTGCAGAACCTTTCTTCAGTTATGAGCGTTTGATTGATTTTCTGATGAAACTTAGGTATCAGATTTCTTTGTTTCACACAACTGCAACCTGGGTTGATCTCTATTTTTGCTGCAGCATTGATAATGTGCCTCCAAGAAAGTTCAGTGATGACAGCAAAAACAAGAATGCAGAAAGTTATGAGGAAGGTGCATGGGGGAATTATGCTCGTGGGGCTGTTCTTGCTCTTCAGAAAAGAGGCTATAATCTCACACAGGTTTGAAGATCTTTCTCTGGGTCAGTTCATAACAACATGGATATGAATTTTTTTTACAGGCAGATGAACACAAAAATGTTTTCTGTTTCATTTGCTTGGGGACTAATCTTTTGACTTTGTTATCCTTACTTGTAGGATCGGTAACAATGTGTTTCCTCAAGCAGGGCATTGTAGGATTCTTGGAAGGCTCAAAAGGGTTTGAAGGATGTGGAGTTAGCTCCTCAGCTGCTGTAAGATAAACTCTTATGACCCTTTTCTGTCAAGTAAAGAAAAAAGCTCAGCATCAGTTCTCCCCAATTCCTTCTCCATTTTTGGTGCACAATTTTCATTTTATTCACTGGTGTTTTTTCTGAATGGTTGTGCAGGTTGGAGTTGCATTTCTCCTGGCGCTCGAGCATGCAAATGGACTTGTCATCTCCCCAGAAGAGAATATCGAGCTTGACTGGTGCAACAGTTCTCTCTGCCTCATCCAATTAGCCACGAATATAATGCGGTGATCAGTCTGTAGTTCGAAATGTGACTAGTCTGCATGATTACCATCTTATTCTTATACCAGATCTGCAAGCCATCCACTCTTGTCTGCAACTTCATGAGATGGGAAAGAATTGGGGACAGGGGTATTGTTTCCAAACTCTGTTCTCATTATGGGTGGTTGTTTTCATGCAAGCGTTGTTTGCAGGCTGATTGAAAACGGGTACTTGGGTCTTTGCAATGGAGTGCTTGACCAATCAGCAATCTTACTTTCAAAACGCAACTGCCTCACTGCTATTCATTGCTCGGTTTTTCCTCTGTTCTGTACTTCTGAAGACACTACCTTCTTCTCTTTATACAAAAGATGGATATAATTGCCAGACCCTGATTATATGTATAAACATAAATCTCAAAGGGTGTCCACTGTCTGTTCAAACCTTAGAGCTTTGGGTTCATAGATTCTCTACCATGTCTGATGTTCTGGGTTTGAAAAATATGAAAGTGGAAGGCAAACTACACAAAAAGCAATGAAGAGTGAACTTTTTTGTTTGTTAGCCAAAACAAGCTATGGATCTCCATGGGATTTTGAGTCAGGCAAATATGTGATGATGGGGTGACAGAGTCGAAAGCACGAGTTGGTTTATCCTCCCTGGTATGACAGAACAGAAGAACATTACAAGATACTTTTAGCTTTCTCTGGCTTGCAGCACGCTTTGTCGAGCAAACCAGGATACAACTTGCGAGTTGCTGAATGTCAAGAGGCTGCCAGAATCCTGCTTCGGTAAAAAAAAATTGTAAAAAATCTTTGTGAAAAATCTGATTAGATGATGTCCACAGCTGCTACAAAAATTCTCATAGATTATCAGTATCCCTGTGCTAGCTGTTGTTGGCAACCCAACCCATCATGCATATTGAACACTAACAACAGTGCATTCTTTGTGTGCCTTCTTTTTGCAGGGCTGCAGGAAAAGAATCTGGTGAATCATTGCTGGGTAAAGGTGGGGGTTTAGGGCGTAAACCTGCTGCTTCTAATGTTGCAGAGGGATATGATTTTTGCATCAAATTAAAATTGTGTAGAATTCCAATTGTGGATTTCAGAGCAGCAGCAAGTGATGATAGATTTTCTGAAGGATCTTTTTCTCTGGTTGCTTTTCCTGACAGTGACTATGGAGGAGTATACAACCCATCAGGTGCTTCACTTGTCCTGTCTAAACACACTGTAGAATTGCATGACAGAACACTTTGGTATTTCATATTTGATAGGTTGATTTATTCTCTTTACATAGGTTTTTGTGGTTTGTCGTACTATGTCATGAGATCTTTGAATTGTGTGCTATACCCTAACTATTTGCCTGCATTGTTTGAGGTTTTGATGCAATCCTTTGAAATTATTGTGAGACAGGGATTGCTACATGGAGATCTTGCCAAGAGGGCTAAGCACTTCTTCACGGAAAGTGCTCGGGTTTGTGCAGGTACACAAAACTCTGTCTGTCTTTTTTGCTTACATATTGCACCATACCTAAAAGTCCTCCCAACTCTTCAGAAAACAAGAATCAGATGTCAATGGGATGGAGACCGGTTGGCACAGGTATTGATGCCTGGTCTTCAGGGAACTTGGAGGCTTTTGGAAAGCTCATGTCTCAATCAGGCCTTAGTTCCATACACAATTATGAATGTGGTGAGTGTTTCTTTCTTGTGTTTATCATGATGCATACCTACTTCTCAATTTTATCCTAAATGTCATATTTCTGCAAATTTCTTATCAATATGTGCAAAAAATGGCTGTACATATTCATGAAATTTTTTCAAAGAAATTTAGTGTTCCACCTGTTTGCAGGCTGTGAGCCATTGGTGCAGCTTCGGGAGATTTTAGTGCAAGCACCAGGTGTTTTTGGGGCACGGTTTAGTGGTGCTGGGTTTCGTGGCTGTTGTGTTGCGTTGGTTGCTGCAGCACATGCTGAAGAAGCTGCTGAGTATGTGCAGGAGTCCTACAAGAAAGCTCAACCTGATCTTGCTAAGCAACTTAACAATGCCACTGCAGTTTTCATCTGTGACAGTGCAGACAGAGCTCATGTTCGATGATCACCACTCATAAAATCTGCCCTGTTGAAGATGTATCATGGGTCATCAATTTGGTTGTGTTTGTTCCTATTTTTCAAGCAATAAGTCTTTACAAGACCAAAATTCAGGTTCTGTAGACACTGGAGATGTGCAAAGAACTAGTGCAATGACATACCCCATCTAGAGGAGCTACTCCAGAAATTTCTTTGAGAAAAATTCTATTGACAGATTGAAGGAAAACAAATAAACCTGGAGTTCAAAACAACCAGGAGGTTTGGAAAAACTGTTGCCATTTTGTTTTGGAAACTTGTGAGACTCCTCTCTTAAGCTAGGAGTAAAAGAGGTGATTAGGCAAAACTAAAACAAAAAAGGAGTAAGGAAACCTAAAACAGATATGGAGCTGTAATGCATAACTGCATCTCTTTGTGGCAAGGATATTGGGCCCATGTAATGATGGTGTCCTCCAGCAGAACACCCAACAGGTTTTAGCAGGATCATAATCTGTATGGGACCTTTAAAGTTTAAATTGGGAGATCCACCGCAGACATCAAGCATCTCTACACAAACACCACAGTAATCATCAGTACTCAGAACCAAAACATAGCAACTGGTAAGATTTACCAGTTGTTCAAATTGCTATGGAGATTCAACAGGTGTTTTGCACCCACTGTTACCACTTACAACAATATCTTTGCCATCTGTATGAAGCTTCTTATTACTAATGTGGCTTAACATAAATAGCACCACACAGTAGCTTGCAGGGAGCAATGATCTTTGAAAGCCTAGACCTTAGAAATGAGATGTGCCGCACCCTCGTTGGCCCATGTGGCAATTAAATGGTGGGCAATTGCATAGGGTCCAGGCACAGTAGGTGAGCTCAATTCTGTTTTCTCTTCTATTGTCCCTTTTGGGGCCTCAACTCTTTCATCTCCAAAACAAGCATATCTTATTTTTGAAGCTGCATCCAGTGTGCCATTTTCATAATCACTAGATCTCAGATACCTCTGCACTTGTTCACGGGAATGCCATTGCGCATCTGTCAAGATAACAAATACACATCAGTGCCACACAAATATCCATGCAGCTTCATAGCAACTTACTACAATCCAATCCCATGTACACTTCAAGGCAGTTTCAAAAAGTGGGTTTGGAAAAGTGGGAGCCAAATGTCTCCATACCTTCAAGCTCCTTATGGTCAACATGAATGTCAAAACTTGTGGCAAATGCAAAGAATCCAACCATCAAGTTACATGGCATGCTGCTGGGACCAACTGCAGAATCAAGGTGATAAATGAACAAATCAACCATCATATGTAGAAACATTGACACCTGACAGGCAATCTTTACAATGCATAAAAACTACCCATCTATCAAAGGACCCAACAAGTCACAGGAAATGACAGGCATGCCAGAAGTCATGTCCAACTTGAACAAACTCTTCTCCACCCAGGAGAAAAAACTTGGACCTTGGAAGTAAAAGCTCAATGGTTTATTCATATTATGTCACAGGAAAGGTGCACATTTACCAGGCCAAGGTTGAGAGCTGTGGTACACAATGTCACCAAGTTCAATACCCACTTCCTCTCTGGTTTCACGCCGAACTGCCTCCTCCAAGCTCTCCCCGGGCTGAGATTTCAAATATAAACAACACAAGATTTCCAATTGATCTTTAACACAGATTTACACCAGAGTGGATTTTGTGGGAAAACTTTACAGAATGTTGTGTTCCCTCCATGGCACCCAGACACAGAAAGCTACAGGATTGGATTGAGAAAACAAATCGTTAAGAATACAATGGAAAATCCTAAAACATCAGGAAAAGGCTCAAATGAAATGGCAAAGGTGCCAGCAGGAATGACAGACTAACCTCCATGAAGCCTGCTAGACAGCTCCACATTCGTGACACAAAGCGTGATTGTCGGCCCAAAATGACACAGTCCCGCTCCTTATCAATCACCAGCATTATAACCACCTGCAGACCTGCCTCTCCTCACATCAATACATGTTGGAGTTGGAACACTTTCTTCTCCAGAGACTGACTGACACATGATGCAAAAAAGCCACGCTGACAAAAAAACCTCTACAACTAGAGTTCCACTCCACGTCAAATCCAAACACTAGCATGCATGCAGCAGCAAGAAGAAAGGACTGCCCTTGTTGAGAGAGAGAAAGAATTCTCACAGGATCTATTCGTGGGTACAGCTTGTTGTTACACTTTGAACACACTCGCCGCTGCCCAGACAAATAAGACAAAGTCTTACTACCACATCGTCCACAATACAGTGCCTCCTTATGCCACCCAAGCATAACCCTGGCCTGCCACAATCAAAGAACCAAACAGAGAAGAAGAAGAAGAACCACCACCTCCATCATCATCATCATCACTATCTCCTGAAGAAGAAAAAAATTCTTGCAAAACTCTTGGCCCTCATTCTTGCTGCCTGCAGCTAGGTGTGTCTCTCTCAGTCAGAAACATGAACACGATTTTCCTTTTGCATGCATCCCTGGATCACACTAATCTCCTGAAAAAGAATAAAACTCTTCACCTCATTCTTGCTTGCTGCTAGGTATTTCTCAGCAAGTGTAACTTGATTCTGTTCTGCATGCATGCATCCCTGTATTGAAGAAGCTAGAAAGAGCAAGAGAAGGGACTGAGATGATGTGGGAGGGTGCTCACACACATGGCCGGCTATGGAGAGCTCTGACATGGCCTCTTCATCTGACCAATTCGCTGCTTGCATGAGCGTCCTGGCATCCACGAATGCGACTCTCTCGTCGTCAGAAGGCGAGGCAAACATAGATGCCAAGCTCCTGAGCTGCTTTCCATCGACTCCAGGTCTTCTTCCCTCAGCGTTCGGCGCAGGACAAGCCGGGACGTCTATAGCAAAGTACGCCAGTCGCTCTTTCTCCCCCAGATACACCAGCTGATCATACATCTGAGGAGGGTTCTCGCCGGAGGAAGAAGAAGTGACAGAGAGCGGAATCCTTTCACCGAAATCCTCCAGCGCTTGCCAAGCGAGTCGCCACACACGTGCAGCAGGAGGTCCATCACATGACGGAGAAGATATGGAGGAAGAAGAAGAAGCCGCCACCAGAGGCTTACCGTCACACAACGGCAAAACCTTCACCCGCTCCACCTCTTGGGAGGCGTGCAGGAGCGACGGCAACGCTTCTGTCGCAAGCTTATCGCGCTTTCCTGGGATGATCGGATTGCCCGCAAACGCATGCCGCATCTCGGCCCTCGACATCATCCCCTCTTCTCACAACACCGTCACTCGCACCACAACAACAAAAAATCTTGCTCGCAAAGCAGCAATTGCACCACCACCACCGCACAGTGGACCAAAAACACCAACAACCGAAGTGCAGAACCCCGCAGAGAAAACGTCAAGCTCCTCCTCCGTCCTTCGACGCTGTTGTTCTCGTGCGACGCCGATTCTCGTGGCACGTAGCTCCTCCAGTTGCCACTCCTTCCCTACACACAGGATTCACCGGGGCCCAGATCTAGGGCGGTCGTGAATAGCGAATCCCGCAACAACGCAGATGATGCCATTACAATTGGGCTTACACCACTCAAGCTCATCGACGTCTCATCGTGCACGAGAATTAGGGTTAGGGTTTTGAGCTTTGAGAGAGATACTGTTCTTCTTCTTCTTTTCTTCTTCGCTGTGAAGGAGGTTCTTGAAGCAACTTGGCGATGGCGTGATGATCTCTGTCATCTGCTCGCCTTTGGTTACTACTTTTTAAGAAAAGAAAGCTGAGATTCTCGGCGCCTGCAAACTCGACCTCCAATATGGTAAAGTTTGTTGTGTTTCTAAGCTTCTGCTGCTGGAAGGAGTGTCATCGTCGTGGTGCTTTGGAGTTTTCTATTCTGCAAGGATTTGGAGTGTTTTGTTCTTTCGGCTCCTCTATTCTTCCTGCAGTTTTGGTAGGTTGCTTAAGTTGCTCGCTGAGGTTGTGTGTCGGGGAAGTGCAGGTGAAGAAGAAGACATCGCGTCAGAAGGTGCGGGATAAGGCTTCCAAGAAGCAAGAGGGGAAGAAGGCCAGAAACAAGGTTTACAACAGAAACAACTTTGTTTGCATTATTGTGCATTCTCGCTCATGGCACTTGTGTTTTATCTGTAGAAGGGAAGGTGCTTGCTTGCTTGCTTGTTTGCTTGTTGGCTGTCAAACTAAGTGTAGGTAGTTTGGAGTTTGGAGTTGTCTTCTTCACTTTCCCATAGTGATGGACTTTGTGCTGGCTTTCTGAACCCTTTTGGGAGCTTACAAAATTGGCAGGAAGATGAAGACTCCATCGTGGCTGCAGATACAGGCAGGTGAGTATCCTTTGTAGCAGGGTCCCCAGTTTCTGTGCAAATTGCTGGAAGTAGGATCATTAGAAGCAAAAACAAAATCCTCTGCAAGATTTGCAACAATAGTCATCTGCAGGAATTCTCCAACTGCTGCCTTTAATACTATACCTCCAGGAAGCGCGAGAATTTTGGATTCCAGTTTCCCTTTGTTTTTCTATGTTTTTGTGGCAGCCTGATAAAACTCCTCATAACTGTCCATCTCTGCCCAGGCTGCCAAACATCAGAGAGGGATCTCTAACACTTCTGTAGTGCTGCAGTGAGTGGGATGGCAAGGATTTGATATCCACCGAGCGTGCAAGCCTGAAGAGGAAAATGGCAAAGCAGCTGCGGTTTCTTTCAAGTTTTGTTTCTTAAACCCTCGAAACTCTCTGGAAGCTTTTTGGTTGTCAGGCTTGATAAGGTCTGTAGTATCAAGGCTGTTGCAAGTGGATCCTCCTTGAAATTATATCCTGCTGATAGGATCATTGAATCATCTGTCTGGTTGGTTTTTTAGTTGGCTGCACCATCTGTCTTTTACTGTGTTGGCAAACAAGCTTGCTTGCTGCTCCATTGTGAGGGCTGATGCTTTGTTATCCACGTGCAAGACACACTCATCCACAGCATATGTGAGGAAATTGGAAGCACAGGTTTCGTTTTCTGCCGGTCCTGTGGGTTGCTTTCCTAAGCTCCTTTCTGATCACAGGAAGCTTGTCTACTCAGGACTGTTTTTGGTTTCCAACTGACTTCGTCTCTTTGCCACCATGTACAGAGTTGCAAGAAACACAAAGGGTCCTGTCCGCTACCAAAAAAATAGCAAAGGTTTATCATGGTCTTCTTCTCCCCAATTGTGTTCGTTCTGTTGTGTCCCCAGCATCGGGTTGCTTGGATTTGGCACTTTTTGATGGCTTGCAGCAATTGTAACCTGGGTTCTTGTTTTCTCTTTGAGAAACTGTCCAACCTCCTGATGTCAATTGCTTCCACTCGGGAGAATGCAGTATGTGCATATCTGAAGAGCTATGATAAGAAAGTGTATTTACTTTGGGTAGACTCGATGTGCTTGGGGTTCTCCAGAAAAGGCGCAGAAGTCAGACTGCAGCTGGAAAAACACTCAATGACCTCTCTTCATTGGCTGAGTTTCTACCCTCCATCTACATTCCAACAGCTGCTGCAGAGGTGAAGCCAACAACAAAAATTTTGCGAAGCAAAGCTCGACAAAAGATAGTGTAACTGCAATTACCTGATATACATCACTTTCTAATGTATCTTCTTGATAATCCAAGACTAGGTCAGAATCCAATGAAGACAAATGGAACTAGTTTGCATGGGTGGCTATTCAGTTGAATCAATTTCTACAAGCTACCCACATGAGTCGTTTATGATAGAATTTGTGAGATTGACATATCTGCTGTCTGCATACTTTTATAATGGTGTGGGGTCCCTTGGTAGAGAGTGCTGTTGCATGGTCTTTTTGCTCGGTTAGCTCAGCCGCTGCAGTTTTGATGGTCATACCAGACGGTAGCAACTATGAGCACCATTTCATTCCATCAACTCTCTTGCAGATTCTCAGCCTTAAATTCTTGGTTTTGTTTTTGCAGTGTACAGGAGACGAAGCAACTGGCAGCAGTTCTGTCACATCCTCAGTTCAAGTCCAATCCCTTTGCTGCCATTCAGCAGCATCTTTCCAACACTCTTCCCTCCCCACATCCTCCTCTGCAACCAAACACAAAGCAGATGTCTAATCAGAAACCTGGTGCCAAGAACAAGAAGACACAAAAGAAAAATGCTCAGAGCATGGACGTGGCCTGAGAGCAAAGCTAGCACAAATTGCATCTGCATTTCTTCAAATTTTTTGCTTCCAAAGAGTTTTACATAGATGTCCATGGACAGCAGAGCATCATATATTACTTAGGAATTTGTGGGATACTGCTCAGTGGGAGCAACGAGTCAATGCTGTGATGATGGCATCATATTCAAGGAGACCAGAAACCTTGAGTTACAGAAATGTATAGTTCCCTGAGACAGTTTTTGTTGATCTCACAAGGAAATATTTGAAGACCTTACTCTCAGTGCTTTCTGGATTTTCATGGAGATCCATTGAATTGTACTTTGCTGTATCCTTTGAATCCTTCTAACATCCCAGCAAGATATCAGATGAGATTGCCCATGTTGGTAGGTGTAGAGGCATGAAGAATTATGTAAGTAAAGAAGATACTCAAATGTTTGCAGCTGCAGAGGAGAGACAAAAGATTAAATGCAAAGTAAAGAAGATGCTCAATATTTGCATTTGCAGAAAAGAGACAAAAGAATGATGCAAGTAAAATGAAGAAGATACTCAATGATTGCAGTTGCAGAGGAGAGACAAAAGAATGATGCAAGTGAAGTAAAGAAGATGCTCAATGTTTGCAGTTGCAGGGGACAGAAAAAGAATGATGCAAGTGAAAGAAGAGGCTCAATGTTTGCAAATGCGGATGAGAGACAAAGAATGATGGAAGTGAAGGAGATGCTCAATGGTCAAAGTAGGAGAGATGCGCATCACCTTTTGCCGGTTTGATGCAAGACGATTAGGTGAAATCTGTCTGGTGCAAAACCTGGTAGAGAGAACAGAGAAACACGACGCGCTTTGCCATGGCTGCAGCAGTATTGTTGCGTTGCGGAGGTCTGCACACTGCAGCAGGAGGCTCACCACTGCAACGCACAACAACACCGCGGCGTCTCATCACCAAGCTGCCATCATCCTGCTGCGTCTACAGTGCTCTCCATACCGTAGTGGCATCTGAAGACCCCGTACGCTTCTGCCTCCTCCTTCCCACTCTTTCCCGAATTTGCGACTAGATTTTGCAATGATCTTTGGCAGAGTAGAAGATCATCTTGCCGGTGTAGCAATCGTGTCATGGCTCAGCAATCTTCAGGTTTGCCATTGATCCTGAATCGTGGTAGCCGTGATTGTTGTGATGAGTTTTTTTTGAGGAGAAGACCATCTCTTCTCTGGCATGGCAGAGTGGAGAGCGCTACAAGAACATCGTCACATCCGGCTCTCATTCTTTCAGAGGTGATCTTGGTGAAGCTTGGAGTGCTGGCGGAACTGCACCCGAGTAAGAAACAAAATCTTGTTGCCAATCCCTTCTCTACGCAGGATTTGCAGGTCTTCTTGCTGACTTGATTTGGTGTTCTTCTTCTTCTTCAGTCCAGTCATGTGTTGTTATTGATGCTCTAGCAGAAGAGCTTGAGCCAAAACCTAAACCTTGTTTTCTGGGGAGGCTTATTTATAGTTCTCCTCTTGTTGCTGTGCACCCCAGGCCAAAGGATTATGCACTGGCTGGACTTGCTTTGTGCACATCAATGACAATCCGTCTGGTGAGTGAGTGAGTGATTTCCACTAGCTTTGCAAAGGAATCCATTATTGCAATAGAAGAGCTCTGAACTGAGCAGTAAGCTTTTTTTTTCCTCCATATTGTTTTTGACAGTTTCTCATAGGTACCAATCAAGATATTTGATTTTTATCAGCTTCTCATACACAAGAGAATTTGTTTTTTGAGCAGTTTGCAGACAGAATGAAGTGGCCACTGCACCATGTCCAAGTAGAAGTGCAGGAGCTTGGGAAGGGCTGTAAGACTTTGTTCCATCTCTGAAGTGATATGATGCCTGTAATTTGAGCCTTCAATGACACATCTTCAACCCCAGAACTCATCTTGCACCAATTGTTCTGCTGGATGGCACTTACAGATTTATATATCCCCTTGAAATTTGATCAAGACTATTGGAGTTCAGTCTCTACTGTCTTGCTTTGGACTAAGAAGAAGATTGAAAACTGTGATTTGGAATGAAAGAAGAACAACAAGAAGATGTTCAAATTAATGAGTTGTGAAGGTTTCATAGGTCCCCAATTTTGGTATGCTCTTGTATGAAACAAACTTATCAAAAACTCAATCAGAAGTTTCTTTTGTAAGCAGTTTTGTATAGAGCTTGTTTTGAAGGTCCAGATTCGGTGTGCAGCTGGTTCAGTACCTGATGGGCTTCAAATGACCCTTAAGCTGGAAGGCAACCTAACATCACAACAAAAGGAGAGGTTATTACAAGTGTCAGGTACTCGGCTTATTCAACTTGTTTACTATGTCACATTTACATGTATATAATTTGGGCATTGCTTTGATGTGGCACAGTTTTGTCAGAAAGATGGAGATGAAATAAAGAATTAAGTTCTCATTGCAAGAGCATGAGATGTTTGAGAATAGTGGACACCTGTATGCACAAGGTGATACCAAAGGTTATGATATTCTGGATATCTCATTGTGGGTGCTTTTTGCACACACTGAAAGATAGTTCCATACATACATCTACACCTAGACTTTGTCAATAGGCATATTTGAGAACAATTAGAACAAAGTCATACATTTGAGACATGCTTGGTGGCGGCAAATGCAGCAAAGTGTCCAGTTAAACAGATGATGCTAGGGAAAATGCGAGATGGGATTGATATGAAGCTTGCACCATAGCAAACAGCTCTCAGAGGTTAGGATCCATGACTTTGAAGTGCAATTGCCAGACTTGGAGACTTATTGTGGAGACACAATGCTCACACCTTCATGAGGTGTGTACCTGGTTCAAGACTCAATAGTTTTACTGGAATAAGGGCCCACATGAGGCAGAGCCAAGTGTAGGCCCAAATCCAGTATAGCCCACGGCCATGGGCTTTACTAAGTGTAAAGACTTGTGCCAAGTCTTTTCTATAAAGTTCCCATGATACCCAATGGGCATCATGGGCATAAAACAAAATATTCATGTCTTGACTACCTTTGCCTCTTTTCAAATCCCTATGTTCAATGTCATTCATTAAAATTTGAATTTTTCTTTGAATTGCCATGGAACACTTATTCTTATTGAGAGTCGACTGGATTGAATTAGTGTTTGTGGAAAGTATTCATAATTGGCTTTGAAGATTATGCTAATGGGATTCTTTTCATGAAGTTCTCTACTTTCTAGAAAATGGTGTTTTCTTTTTTTGGTGTAATGTTGTTTGGTTCACAACTAAATACAAATAATTATTAGGTGAGTTCTACCGCACTCCATGGACCTTTAAGGTCAAAATGCGTTAATAAAAATGGAATTTGTAAATAGGATTAGTTACACCGATTGGGTTTCATGGGAACTTTATAAAAAGATGGACTCATGAGCAAAATAACTATCCTTTACATTTTAAAATATTTTGATTAAGTATTTCAACTCATCAATGATTTAGTTAACTATCTTGAGTTTAGGATGAGAAAGTAAATTGCATGGACTTGATTAAATCTTTAAAAAAATAGATTTCAAATAATTTAGTGATAGTTCTAAAAGGTAGGTTTGGAAAATAGTGATACCGACTTGAAGTTGATAATGTTTTATATATATATATTAATGGGGTGGATATTTGATTCAATATTATTTTCAACTATTTAAGAATTTGTTGGTGAAGTTTTAATCTTATTTTCAATTCTTTTTCTTTTTAAAAGATAAGCACAGTAATCAATCAAATTGATAAGTTTCACTTGCAAATTAATGGGTTTGAATCTAAAACATTTTTTGAGTTCACAAGGTTTGACACATATTACTTCCCAAAAGGTCATTTTTTCATAGTATTCAATTTTTGTCAAGGCTTGTAATTACACTTTTGTGCATAAGGAACATATGATTGAACAAACTCATATGGTGTCATAATTGTTAAAGCATGTATAATAAAACACTTGGTGAATGACTATCATAAGGTAAAGTCTTTAGGCAAATAGTGATCAACTCTCTTTTGATTGCAACTCATATAAAACTTAAATTTTAAGTTCATGAGTGAATATTATTTGAAGCAAATGTAACTTTTCATATTTGTATGTGTGTTGTGTGAATGATGTATGTGTTGTGTATCAGATTTTAATTTGAATAATGTATCTATGCACTAATACAAATTTAAATTTAAAAACTATTTTCAAAGGTCTAAATTTTCTTATATACATTTTTTTAATTTATATTCCATGTAAGTATATATGCTTATAATAGTTTTAAATAACTTATGCTAGGTAGAAATTTAAGGTAATCAAATTAGGTTACTATGTAAAAAATTTAAAAATGTTCATAATAATGTAATGATAAAATTGATCATTTAATGAAAAAGTGGTGCAATGGTAAAAAAAAATTGAACTTTAAATGAAAAAATGACAAGTTCCAACCTTCACACTTATAACCTACTTGAATGTGTTTGATTTATCTATCAGTAAGCTAAGTTAAGTTACTTTTGCATATGTTGTTTTGCATGGTTTAAATTGTTATGAATCACCAATCATTAGTTTTAAAACACACTGACATTCACAAAATAAAGTAAGTTCAATAGTTAGAATTTTTTTTTTGTGATTATTGTCATGAAAATAACTATGGCAAAAGCAATGAATTTGAATTGATTACATAATCATGGAATCAAACGTAGTCATTTTTATATGAAACAAATTTAAATTTTTTATAATAAATTTTTGATCTTATCATAATGTGTAATTTGTTACACACTCAAGAAATTATATGTTGATTTTATTGAAATTAATGAGTTTTGATTTTAATTCCTATTAACAAAATCATAAGTTGTGTGACAAATTATTAAATGTGAAGATGCATATTACATCCTTTCAACTTGTAAATGAATTATTTCATTGAATCTTCCAATTTTCAATATGAAAATTTCATATCTATTATAATTTCATCTACATTAATATTTATACATTATTCTTTCACTTTTTATTATTCATCAAAAGCTCAAAAAAAAAAATTAATGTTGTTAGTAAAAATATGAAAGGGATTAATTTGCAACATGTTTTTAAACATTTAAACTTTTGCAAGTGAACAAACCTTTAAATGCAATGCTTCAATCCAATTCATTTAATTTAATATCACAACCGTACTAAGTTTATTTTGTCATTTATCATGTATATGTAATGCAAGTTCATGTTTTTATTTTGTATTTTGATTTCAAAGCTTGTAGTTGTATTTGGATGTTTGTTTTGGAATTTGCAAATTTGTATGTTTTTGAATGGTGTACATTTTGAGATTTTGATAATTTTAATATGAATATGTTACGTCTTGTGAAATTCAATTTTTTTCTATAATTGAATAGAATTACAATTAAAAATTTATGGTTTACCTCACCTATTGATTTTTAAAATTTAAACATGTTTATTTTTATATAAAACTCCTTAAAAGCTTGAATTACAATAACTTATGTACAATCTAAAATGTTTTAAGAAAAGAACAAAAATATATATTTTATCAATTTTATACAAAAGCACTTCATATCTTTGATGTGTTTATTGAATTATAATAAATATATATATAAATTTTTCTTAAGAAATCATTTTTATAACAACTTCTTTTTTGTGTTACACTAAATGATGACATGTTTCATAAGGATATCACTATCCATGTCATCTTTTTTTTGCATTCGATTATAACGTGAACATCAATAGCCGAATTATTTATTTCAAATCAACATTGAAAAAATAAAACATAAACACATGCTTATGAACACTACCATTAACATTTTTTTTCAATAAGAAAGGAAAACAAAGAACCTCATTTTCATTATTTTTAATTATATCATTATCGAATGATAAAATAATAAGCAATACAATAATATTATGCTAATTACATCAAAAGAAATAGATGTTTAATTTTTTTGTTCAAAATCGAAACAAAACATGAAAGATTTATAATTTTAGAATTATTTATTTATTTAAAAATATTTTTAAAACGTTTGAACATTCCCATGGTAAAGTTTCAAATTTTTCAAAAAAGATTTAATTATTCATTTATAAGTGTGTCCATGAAAATTAAATTAAATTAAATTATTGTATCAATTTTTAAAGTTTGATAATATATTAATCATGTTTACAAAATAACATATTTAAATCCAAAACCTCATTTTTCTTGAATAAATCATTCAATCTTGTTTTGGTTTTGAACATTTCCTTCCGTAATGTTCCTAGTCCTCCTCCATTATTTTTTGTCAATAGAACTCCTTTTCTACAACCATATTTTTCAATTACACAATATGTATAGACATCTCTTCAATTGTATGGTTCCTAGTCTCTTGCTCCTATATCCAAAGATTAATATTTATTTTCAATCCCTTATTTTTATATTGACAATCTATCAGTGGCTTTTGATAACATGTTATATCTCATTCGAAGCCTCTTTCTTTTTCAAATTTTGACATTCCTCTTACATAGTTGTCCTATGGACCGTGTTTTTTTTCAACTCCTTATTCTTTGTGGTCAATTCCAATATTTTTGCATTCACTCACGCCTCCGTGTTCATTTTTATTTTTTTCCAATTGACCATCCATTTCCTATATTCTTCAATATCGTCATGTTATTTCTTCATTTACTTCAACAATCCATGTTTATTTCTTTCCATTTTGATTAATCTGGTTTTTAATTATTACACTTCTAAACCCAAATTATTCATCTTTAAACTAATTATTACCATTCCTTAAAACATTTTAACAATTTTGTAATAAAAAACAAGAAAAAAACACAAGTGAAGAACGAAAAAGGGAAAACAACACGAGTGAAAAACAAAGAGCGAAAAACATCATGGGTGAAAAGAGAAAAGAGGAAAATAACATGGTTCAATTTACATTCCATTGTTAAGTTTATCATTGATCCAAGCATATGAATGTCTTACATTTGATATTTCTACCCACTAATCCATCAATATAAATATATTCAAGCTAGAGATCCACCATTGTTGGATTATTTAAATCACCATAGTTGCATTACAATTTATAATATGTAGTTGATTAATGTTATAACAAACATTATGTTTTTATGTTTTAAGTTTAAACCATGTTGAACCCATGATGTTATTTAATAATTTGTGTGATTTATGTTACATGACATGTTTGTAAACAACACCACCCAAGGGCGCATGGTATGTCCAAGGAAATTGGTCAAATGGTATTCATCCAATTATGTTAGGCCCAAATGGCAACCTTGCACGAAACCAACCTCAAGCGATTTATGTCTCATAGTACTTTGGTTTACACACATGGTTTCCACATGAAGGCTTAATGTCCACCCAAATGTGAAAAAAACAATAAAGGAAATTCCATAGAGAATTGTAGAAGGAACTAAAGCATGTTATGGCATTTGGGTAACCCACACTTGTGAAAATCCCCATAGATGAAACTAAGGAGATTGTTAGTGGCATGACATATTAACAACAAAAGGTGCGAAAAATGGCATACTCACATTTGAATGTGTATGTTTGCAATTTCAAACACCACACATCAAAACAAAGGAAAGTTAGTCATGTTAAACTTGCTAAGCTTTTTATCATTGACCCACCATTGAAGCGTAACATTATGGGAAAATACTTACAAAAACACCTCAATTTTACAAGGCATAAATGGAGGCGACTTTGGAAGGTAGGAAGGGACGCAATTTGGCCAAAAGGTTGTCCCATCCATGCATGGAACTCATTGGTGAAATATTGGAAAATTCCATTTGTTAAACATGAAAACAAACGAATGCTAAAGGTTTGTGCAATGATGAACAATAATCCTTGGAAAATGGTGCAATGTAATTATAATGTACTAGTGTGAACCCGATGCATAATGCACCCCGTCGATCCCCCCCACCCGGTCCTTCGCATTTCCCACTCTGGTTCACTTCCACCTATTAAAACCCCTAGAACCCCACCCCCACCCCCTCCACCCCTCCACAAAACAAATAAAAATCATGACCCTCCTAAACCCTTAGCCCAAAAAAAGTGCACCCAAATCTCCTCACCCACCCTCCAATCCCAAAAATGCCTCCCCCATCGACGACGACAGTTGCTGCGCGAAAACGGACGTAAAAATAAAAGTAAGAAGTAAGAACTCGAGGTCTTGAATAGTTTTTGGGCCTTCGAGTTCGGGGGGACAATTTTATTAAAAGTGATCTGGGTTTAAGGACCTCGACAAATGGATTGACATACAGACCTACTGAATTAATATATAGGATAGTTGGGATATTATGGAATGCATTAACATGGGTGTGTGATTGGTTGTGGTGAACAACAAAGCATAAGGTAGCAACATGTGATTAAAAAGGTGAAGACAAAGCCAAAACCTCCACTAGATGTAAAGTAGAAAACAATCATCAAAGCAAAGGTCGATTCCTTGGTGGCTAGGATGGCAAAAGTGGAATCCATGGTGGAGTTTATGGCAGAAATCAAAACCACGTTGTAAAGTAGGCAACACCAAGAATTAATCTTTATAAAGTGTTCCATGAACCCTATATCAACAACTCCAACAAGCATTACACAAACACATGCTCTCAAGGAGTTAGGTAATATATTTGTGCCAACATTTGTTACTTTGTCTTCACCCCCCCACCCCGCCCCCTCGCATTAAAGACCATCCCCATTAAATTACATCTAAACTAAGAAATAATGGATTAGGTGTTGGAAGGGATGGCCTAACAAAAGAACATCTTTTATGGCCAAAAATGCTTGGAGACACCCAATTGTTGGATCCCACATAAAGAAGTGACCATGATTTTAACAAATTTTTTAATTGTCTTATTATGGTGGGGAAGAAGAGGGCAAGAAGATTATAAGGCAAAAAGAAGGCCAAAAATAGTGGTGCATTAATGGAAATAAAGGAAAAAGAAGAAGAAGATGATCTTTATAGCTTGGAGGTGGATGAAAAAAATTTAAGAGTTTTTTCCTAGTTGGAAGGTATATTATTAGCCCAAGACAAGGGGAAAAAAAATCTAGTAAAATCCTTTCTTCCTCAGTCTAGGGTAATACATGTAGGTTGGTAACAAACAAAATTACATCGAAGTTTGACTTTCAAAAGATTCCAAAATTGCTTTAGGCCTTCAAATCACCCAATAGCAAGGTGATTCAAAGTCCTTTTGCATTCTTAGTAGGTGTAGGTAAAAACAAGGTGAAGTGTCATGGACTCCTCAAACTTCAGGTTGAAAACATAAGTAATGAATCCCTTTCTTTTTTATCCTTGAATTTTGATTTGATTCAAATAACATGGAATTGTTTTTGTATTGAAAAGTTTTGTGGAGAAGTCAAGGTTTGATGGGTGAACAAATTGGAATTTGTTGTACAAACTCCTTTGAAGGTGAAAACAAGATGCACAATGTTGTATCCAGGTTTCCCTAATGTGCCAATGGTAGAGGGCATTGTTAAGGTCTTTAAGATTCATGAAGTAGTGCAGCTCTTAGGTTGCCACTAATTTGTAAAGAAGGCAAGCATATGGTGACAATGGCACTCTTGTCATGTGCTATGAATCAAAACGCCTTCCAAGTGTAACAAACTTAAATGATGTTTACAAGGAGGCTAATGAATTTTTATTTATTTTTTTGTGTGAGTGTCAATACCTCTTGCCATAGGAAGTAATTAAATTATATTTTGATTATAAGTTGTGAACCAGATCCAGACTTTAAGTTGTAGTGTAGAGTTAATTCTAGGTTTTAAAACAGAACTTGATTATAAGTTATGATGTAGAATCTTATTCTAAAATTTGTCCCAAAACATGAAGGGAAGTTAAGCAATAAAATTTGATTATAAATTTTGGGTTTAAATTTGATTTTAAGTTGTGAAGTAGATTTTGAATATAAATTATGAAATAAAATGATAATCTAATTTGTAAATGCCATTTACAATCAAAGTTGATGACTTCTGAACCACTGTAAGAAGGCATCATGGATTGTTATTAGCCATAAAACTTGTATTTCTATTTGCAATTCATGAAGGGGTGGACCATTAACCTTGTTACATTGGCAATAATTACCTTTTTGGTGATTATAATATTAATTACATTGGTAACAATAATAATCCAATAACAAAGGTACATTGGATTCTCAAACATGTGAATACACCATAATACGTATATAGTCATTTTCCATGATTGGTTCCACCTTTTGATGTTATATTTCTATCTTCACATTTGTCAATTTTGTTGTGAGTTTTTTGAGCTAGGATATGAAGACTACCTACATGGACCCATTAGACAAGTGGACAAAGCAAACATATGGTGAAGATATTGGCAAAAACATATTTAAATAATGTGTATACATAGCAAAAAAAATGTCAAGGATTTTTCAACACATCATAATCCAAATTGGTATCATTCCTCTCTTTTTTTCTACCTTAAACTATAAGCCTAAACCTTAAATTAAATTTAAAAAACATTAGGAACCATTTGAGAACAACCAAATATTTGGTTTAACTTCAATTTTCTTTAGACCAATGACCTATCACGACACCATTTGTTGATTAAAAGCTTGTGCTTCATTTATTTAGGATGTAACATAATTTGGGGGCATAATTATCTTTGTCATTATCTATTGTGAAAAGAGGGTGCATGCTTGGAAAATCTTGGTTGTTTGTTGTAAGTTAATATAGTTAAATTAAAAATGTGCAATGCATGTAAATTTGGGTTTTCTTAATTTTGCTAGTCCTATTTTTAAAACCCCAACAAATTGGTTTGAACTTAACTTTTAATTAATCTCTGCAATTTTATAGGAACTGATGAAGTTTAAACAAAAACCGATACCTTACAAATGGAAAGAATTAAACATCATGCATGCATAACATCTTTTTGTCATTAATGTCATGGATTTTATTTTAATCAAGTTGTGGTGCATCCACTATGGTGGAAGTGATCTCCACGAGGAAATGGTGTTGATGCCCTCAAATGGGCAAAAGAAAAAAAATTCATAAGTTTAAACAAAAAATAATTAGTTTTTTTTCAAGATGTTGCAAGGGTAAATGAGTGGAATGTAGTGGGGCATACTGGAGCATGGTGGAACCATAGTGGATAACTTGCCATGCAATCTAGTCACCAATGATTTCCACAAAGGACCCACTTTGGTGGAAATTTGGGTTTCCCACTCAATCATGGGTGGAATGCCTATTGGATTAAGACCAAATTTTTCTATCATGCAAGTTCTTGAGGTATCTATTTTCATAATGATATGAAATATGAGTTATAATTAATAAATTTGTGAAAATAAAAATAACAAATTTCAACTAGTTGAATTCTTAAGTTGATTTTTTTTTTACGTGCTTTAATGCTTAGTTTGGATTTGAGCTTCAACTTGGTGATAAATGATAATCCACTTCCCATCATAGAACCTATGACGAAAGGCCATAGAAACAACCAATGACTTTCCTTCACTCAATGATTTTAAGTTGAATGTAATTCCCATGGTGAAACAAATTGAAAAATATGTAGAAAAAACCGATGACCTTGATAACATGATTTTTCTAAGGAAAAATTGTAATCTTCTCAAATCCATATTTAGAAATTCATTTTGATATTGCAATTGAAAGAGAAGGGGCAAGTGAAGAAAAAAATGAAGGAGAAGAGGAATCCAAAGAAAAAAGACAAGGTGGAAGCAAAAGCTGAAAAAGAAAGAGAAACTAAACAAGAAGACGATGACAAAGGGAAATCTAGAGGGGAAGGGGATGATGAAAAAGATAACGAAGTTGATAATGATGATGTTTATGAAGTCGAGCATTCAAATTCAAAGGGAAAACTTAGGAAATGAAAGAAACAAACTTTAAATAATCAAGAAAACAAAAGATAGAAAAAATAATCTACAGTTTAGACATACGAAAAGGAAACTATGTTGGTGGAGGGTGCCCAAAAATTTGGTCATGAATGGAATATTATTGTCGAATCAAACCCCATATTTATTAAAAAATTGCAGGATAAACTATGTGCAAAGTCGAAATGGATAAACTTTTTTAAACGAATCAATTAATATGAAATTAAATCTATTGGAAAGCCTTGTGTGTCATCCTCTCATTTTGGACTTGCAAAAATAGGGCATGGAAATGTTCATTAATGTTTTTGTTGTTTTGTACACATCTTGAAATTGTAATTCTCACCTACAAATTGATGTGTAAATGGAAAGGTTGGAGATTTGTTTATATTTTTAGTTGCTCTTATCAATGCCATAAAACTTAAAGATTAAATGAATGGTGTGAAATAGTGAATGAATTTGCATTAGTTTTGACCGAAGTCTAATTTTTTTTTTCATTCTTTTGAATGTAATCATAAACAACTTATGCATAGTCTCAGATTTCTATTTACAACATGTTCCAAGACACGAAAAATGTGGTACATTTTAGCATCAAAACGTAAGTTGTAGACCTCGTAAAGAGAAATTTGGAAATTGATATTTCAATCCTTTTTTAAAAAAGTTGAATATGAAATTTGACATTTGAATTTGGAAAATTATTATTTGCAACTCAAAAGTGATATATCAATCCAAAAATTGTTATTTTCTTATGAAAATTTATATTTCACTTCTAAAAATTCTTATTTGAATTTCAAAATTGATATTTCAAATCTAAAAAATATTATTTCAATTCCAAAATTCATATTTGAAATCTTCTCTGCTTTTGTATTCAAAACATTATATTTCAATCTCAAAATTGATATTTTAATTCTTAAAAAATTGACTTCTGAAAATGTTTATTTGAATCTGAAAAATCATATTTAAATCCCAAAATTTGTTATTTGAATATGAAATTTGATATTTTAATTCTGAAAATTGTTAGTTACAACTGAAAAGTGATATTTCAATTCCAAGAGTTGTTATTTGATTCTGGAAATTAATATTCAAATTCTGAAAATCATTACTTGAATTTAAATTTTGTAATCTAAATATTCAAAACAATTATTTGAATTTCAAAATTGATATTTGAATTTTGAACATATTTATTTTAATTGAAAATTTGATATTTGAATTTTGAAAATCATTATATGAATCTGAAAATTGATATATCAATTCTGAGAATTTTAAGTTTGATTCGAATATTGTTATTTGAATTCAAAAATGGTTATTTGAATTCTTAAAAAAATAGTTGAATTCAAAAAGTCTTATTTGGATTTGAAACTTGATATTTCCATTCTGAATTTTTTGAAGTTGAAATATGGAGTAATTTTCGTATTTGAATAACAATTCTCTGATTTAAAATATCAATTTCTGTATCTAAATAGTAGAATTTCCATAATTCAAAATATGAACTTTCAGGTTTAATTAACAAATTTTGAATCTAAATAAAAAAAATTCATAATTGAAATTTCAAATTTTGAATTGAAATGTCAATTTTCAGGTGCAAATATCAATTTTTAATTCAAAAATAAAAAATTCAAATTCAAATAACAATTTCATATATAAATACCAATTCTTTTATTTAAATATTTTTCAGAAAGTAGATTAAAAATTTTAGATTCATAA
This sequence comes from Sphagnum tenellum, assembly GCA_963921925.1. Taxonomy (NCBI): domain Eukaryota; kingdom Viridiplantae; phylum Streptophyta; class Sphagnopsida; order Sphagnales; family Sphagnaceae; genus Sphagnum; species Sphagnum tenellum. The sequence continues at coordinate 12,964,614 of OY998142.1, read as the reverse complement.
ATAATCAAATATTTCATATAGTAATTTACATAATTGAAAATCAGTTTTTTACATTGGAATAATAATTTTCAAATTTGAAATATGAACTCTCATATTCAAATACAAATATTTTAAATGTAAGTACAAATGTCCTAATTCAAAATAACAATTTTGAAAATTGAATTAAAAATTGATTCAGGTTCGTGTAATTTGGTTGAAATTCCAATTGAAGTTTCAGAAAAAAAGGGTGGAATGGGTATAATGGCATATTCCATTGCATCTCACATTGTGATCATTATATTTATTTTGTCATTAAACAAGAGTGTCACAATAGATTTGTTATGTCAAGGACAAAGAAACTTGAGAAGGTTATTGAGAATATCAAAACCAAAACAAAAGTTTTCTTTTTGAAAAATAATATTGTCAAATGGCAAAAATTCACCACAAAAACCACATTTGATAAAACCCTTAATATTTTCAAAATATAAACTTAATCTACCCATAATTAATGTATAATGTACTCCTAATAAACTCTTTAAATATACCCTTAATGTAACCCTAATATACTATAAAAATGCACCCCAAATTTAGTTATAATATGCCCTAGTGTACATCAAAGGGTGTATATGGCATATGGTTGTGATTAATTTTGATCCCAAGTGCAACTAATGGAAACAATCACAAAAATCGTCCAAATGAAAAGATGAATATGTCAATAGTCACATGGTAATTGCAATAGTGTTGCATTTCACCATATAAAGTGTGAACATTGATAATCAACTACAAAAAAAATCAAATGTAGTTGCAACCAACACTTAGTTGCATGTAGTCGCAAAAAGAATGGTTGCATATTACAATATTTCTTGTAGTGTCACCATGTTATCAATTTCATTCACGTGAAATTATTGTGAAGTAGGCATTATTGTGAAAAGTATCTCATATGTTGTATTTTTGTTTATAATAGAGCTTAGGTAAGGGTATTTGTGATTAGTTATTGAAGAGAGTTATCATTTCTTTTTAGTTTTCAAATGTGACCATTTATTTGGACATAAAACTTTGGGGGATAAAGCACTTCCTTTTTGAAAAATTCAAAATGGTTGCTTCTTGGAATCTAATGGCAATTGCATTAATTGTCCACAATAAACTCCCATTTTTTTTTTCCAATTAAGTGATATTTGCATACAAGCATTGTGAATAAGGACATTAGCATACATTGTGTTATTGATAGTCATTAACATGCATGTGATTATCAATAGTGTTCAATATACTCATTAGTTTGTTCTATGTTTTTAAAATGTTTGGTTTCCTTATTTTGCTAACAAATTTTTTATCTGAAATATGTTTGACCTTATTACATTGTCATCCCACAATTGTATTGAAATTGACCTAAACTTTAAATAGGCGAAACTTTTCCACACTTTAAAAATATATCTACATATCCATTAGTACATGTTTGATTTATGTTACTTGTCTATGAACATCTTTTTGCAAAGACATTAGCAAAGATTTTTGGCGTATCCGTTTTAACTTACTCTCTTAGTATCACAACACGAATATTAGTAGATGCCCATATGACTACTTGGAGTTGTTAAGAAATCCAAGGTTTTTCTTCTTAAAGGTTGTTTGGCCTACTTGATTTGCAATTGCCGTAAACATGTGTAGCATGCATGCCTAATGTGGAATTACTAATATGTGGTTAACTATTATGCACACAAGTTGACATTTGAATTTGGAGGTCTTTGCGGTGAAGGTGATAATTCAACCTTGAAAAGAGGGGATGAACAAAAGTTTGTGAATGATTCTACAAACATGTGCATCAAAATGTTTATTATCTATCAATGGAAAGGACTTGAACAAATTTGATGCATTTGTTGTTTTTATGGAGAGATATTAACTAATTTTCCGCACATTTTATGGGTAAGTTGTATGCCCAATCACATATGTGCATCCAAAGGATTGAATAGGTTCAAAGGCTATGGTGTTGAAATGAAGTGGAATTCACTATTTCAAAAAGGAAAATAGGTTGTTAGCAATGTAGACCCAATCTTAAAAAGGATTCTTTGCTAAGAGGCAACAGGTTTAGTGGTCATTCATAAGGAACACAATCAAACCCTTCTAGTCCATTGGATTTCAACATATGACATTTACTCTAAACAAGGTGGGTATATTAATTTTGGGCAAGTAGGAAATGGTTATGTTTCTTTCTAATATAGTGGAAACAAAATTTGTCCTCCTTGATTTTGATGTTGACAAATCTTTACATGCTTCCTTTTTGTGCAATCTTGAACCTTACAATGATGTTATTATATTGAAAAGTCACTACTTTATTGATTGGATATTGTGTTAATACATGGTTTTAAACATGATTATTTCGTGGACAGATCTAGAAGTGGCAACAAACTTGGTGATTAGTTTCCAAGAGATGTTGAGTTGCTCCTTTGTATGGTTAGTATCATGTGCACATATTGAAGTCAATGGTTGCACATGTTGTCCCAAAAACTTTTAAAAACAATGTTGCAATTTCATTTTTTTTATAAAGGGGGGAGGATTAATGTTATATGTCATTCCTTTTCTAGTGTATTCCATTAAATGAAATGGAGTGAAGTAGACATGATGAAAAGGGAAGCATAACTTGGCATCATGGAATATTAAACAAAAAACTCACATTTTTTTGTCACAACAATGGAGACCTATTTATGGTTATGAAAATGATTTTTTTGTGGATATATTTGCATCAAGTCTGGTATGTCTTATAATAACATTTAACATTTCATGTTGACTAATGAAAACATGTTCTCTTTCAAAGTGGCTCTCACAAATTTAGACTTTCACAAATACCTATAATAATTAATTATATCAATTGTCCAACAAATTTATTTTTTGCACATTCAAGTTCAAGACCTTCAATGCTTTGGTTTGCAAATGACAAAAGCCATGACTGAGCCTAAAGCCCAAGATATTGGTGGCACTACTAAGTATAATAATAACATTGACCTTTTTAGTCATAATCACAATGTTCATGTTTCACTTAATATTATACTTGTCTTGTAACAAACATAAAGGTTTTGGTAGGCAACATCATCAAAAATCTATGCTTGATGTAAATTTTGAGTTACGTCTAAAGGTAGATGCACAATTGAATGGCTCACTTTTGTGACAAAACAATTAATTTTCATGGGTACCTTTCATTCAAATGCATGTGGTGATTAATAATCGTTATAAATCTATTAATTGGGACTTGGACCTAGATTTACAACTTCATTATGAAAATAACTATGTGGTTATTTGTTGATAAAAAAATGCATTTGATAGTAGTAATGGACTTTTGAAATCAAAAAATATGGATTGGTCATTTGACTAAAACATCACAAAATGAAAAGAATTATATTGATTCACATTCAAATTTGTTATTGGGATTCAATATATGATGAAATACAAAATGATAAACTCATATAAAAAATCTTTAAAATCTTTTCTTTGAATAGTTAGGGACTTTTGACTGATTCAAATTTGACCATATTTTCATAAGTCCATATGAGTTGTAATTTTTGTTTGTTTTTCAGTTTTTTTGTCCCAAAAGCATATGTTTTCGAAAACTTTATATGGTCATCATTCATATGGACTTTGTGAGTTTTCTTTTTAGGACTTCCAAATTAAAAAATAACATCAGCACAACTTTAAGTGTTGAATATGTCAAAATCATGTTTCCAACACCTTTAGATTTAGCTTCAGCTCCTACAAAATCTTTCAATTCCATATTTGCATCACCTACATCCATGATTTGAATTGCTCCAAAATCTTTTTAAATGGGTGACCTTACAAAAGATGGCATTTTCTTTGAAGTTATGACATCACTATTAATCATTTTTTCATTTGCATCTACAAGCAAATGAAAGATAATTATGCCCCTTAATTATGCCCCTTTTAGGTTGTATAGAGCCCACATCACATTTTGACCTATGAGCTTCCTCCGAAAGATGATTTGTGTTCGTTCCTTCCTCAAGGGACAATATTGCAAAATCAAGAAGCACAATAGCTTCAAGAATCTCCTAGAGAGAATTTGGTTTTTTATCATGGATACTGAAAAGGGGATGAAAAACTCCAACATTAGCTTCAACCATGGCATCAAATGGAAGTTTTACAAATTTTCAGTTGCTATTGTTAATGAATCTCCTCTTGTAAAAGATGTTAAAACTCCCCCCACAATTTTTGTTTTTATCATAGTGGGCACTTATTCTAAAGTGTAAGGAAAGAAGTTTTGAACTTGAATATTCTAAGCATCTAGTTGCCAATCTTCAAACTTATTAATCTCATGAATATTTTTCACTTCATGCCTTAGAACCTTTCAATCAAAGAATTCTAAATCCTTGTGAGCTCCCCCCCCCCCCCCCCCCCCCCCCCCATATTCATGTCATCTGGAGGTTCAACAATATATGCAAGGAGCAATCATACACAATGTCCCAACTAGATGTAGATTATTGTGTACTCATTCCATGTTGGGTGTGGGTTATGTCCATTGAACACACATGATGTCCCTCCCTTAGCACAACTCCATCAAGTAAAGTCAATTATAGCAAGAAATCAGCCATCTAAGTTCGTATCATGAGAAGATTGTCTAAATGTTGCCTTAGTCACTACAATTGCAACTTGCAAGATGTTCATCGTCATGTAGGTTGTGGGTGCCCCCCACTACCAACATTTTTTTACCAGGCCACAACATTTTTTTCCTTTACAATAGCATTGGAACTTACAAATTGCAACACACACAAGAAAAATAGGCTTTTTGTTTGCCTTCAATTTTTGTCTTATCAGAAAGGTTAAAACTTTGTGTGACATTTCACTACTCTTGAAATCTAATTATCAAAACAAAGTAAGACTTGATCTTTTATGTTATCCATGTTGATGCTGAAGTTTCTCCCAGGGATGAAAGGACTATACTATAAATGTTTAGGTCAAACTAACATTGTGTTACATCCAAAGCCTCAAATCTACCATGAAAAGAAGGTCAAATATGAAGATGTAATTTTAAGCCAATTTTCTCATCATACATCTAGACAAGTGAATTTACTCAAATTTAGTGCACCTTCTTGTGTAATATGTAAGGGCAATAATATAGATATTGAAAAATACCCTAAATATTGAGTAATCATACATCACCTCAAAATGCATTGTGTTTCTTGATTATCGTTGAAACATATGTGTTAGGTAATATTACTAATGCACACAACATCACAAGCACAATGTCACAACATCACAACATGGAAAAATATACCATATTAGTGTCTCATTTGTGGATGTTGAAATCATTTAACATGTAGTATTGATGTTTAGTAAATTTTACAAGGATTTATTTTACAGGTAGTTTTCAGAATTGATAGTGCAAGTTTTAAAACTTAAATTTTTGAGAGAAATCAAATATTAGCTTTGTGGTGCCTCTCTACAATGTAGTTACAAAGAAGATTACACATAGGTTTTAAAAATGGGATATCAAATGCAAGTAGGTGAGATCTAGAAACATAAAGAAGAGAATGAAAAGTAGGGTGTGGGATAGAGGCTCTTGCATAGATATTAGTTTACTCTTTGTAATCTCCTATAATGTCTTATTTGAAAGTTTGTTTTTAACTATGTACTCTGTGTTTGCTTGTTTTGAATTTGTAAACATGTTTTGTAAAGTTTCCATTATCTTGGAATGTGTCATCTATGTGGTTATGTTTTAGATCCAATGAGGATCCTATTAGTGTAATTAGGGTTATAATTATTAACCAATGTAACTAGTTGTAAGGTAATTGACGACAATTATAAAGTGGATCAACTTCGCATTTTCAAGATTCAACTTTTCATGATTTTTTTTTGATACCTCAACTTTTTTTTTAATCTATACAACTTTCACTTTGAAAATGATCATGAATAAAAAAAATTATAATGATCAAAATTAATAATTTAGGGTTTTAATTTAACTTGATGGATTTTTTTATAAATTGGTTATAAAATTGGTAAACCTTTACCTACTTGACTATTATTCTTACCTTTTTCTCACAAAGAAAATTTTGTTGAAAAAGGATTAAAGATGAAAGTCACATTTCCCATTTATTTGTATATGAAAATGATAATGTCATCACTTTTTACACAATTATTTCTCATGGTAAATGACTCTTAATATGACATATAGCTTTCCTTACCATTACTTTTACCACTCTCACATATTCTATTTTTGGAAAATGATTGAACATTATTTTGTTTTTCCCATTTTTCCTTTTTCAACATTTGGTTTAATAGCATCATCATGTTACTAGTAGGTGCACTCACTTTTTGCTTATGCAATCATGTCATTTGTTTTAAGTTTATAAACCATGTGCCACAATCAACTTTGTTCAAAATTGATAATATTTTATTTTATTTTTGGCAACATGAAATAATAATCTCTAGAGTTAGATTTAGCAAAATGTCATTAGCCCCATGGGTCATTAAAATACAAAAACCTTTACAAGTTTGATGTTTGCACTATTTTTAACACCAATGTATAGAAAACTTAGTAACTGAACAAGCACACATTTGTCCCTTTATATGCAAGGACTACAACATTCTTAGCTATGATACTAGAATGATTAAGTTATAACAACAAAGAAAATATTTGTGTCCCAAAATCCTAAGCCCAAAGATGAAAAAATGTTGTCATGGTTAAAAGAAAACAAACAAAAACCAAAAACCCCAAGATGACCAGAAGACAATTAAAACCATACCCAATATGTCATGGAAAAAAAGATAAAAGACTTGTTGAGATTTTGGAATATAGTAACTTCCAAAAAAAAGTCTACTTCTAATTATTTTATTTTTTTTAAACCTTTACATCTAAGGCATAACCACACAAATGACAATTTCAAAAACAATGGAAGAGAATACAATGAAAGTGCATAAACTCCAAACAAACAAACACAAGGTGCAACACATATGGAACAAATGCAGTGCTAATCACACCCTAGATGTATTTCTTTATTTTTTCCCTCTTTTTTAAAATGTCACCTATTTGCATTTCCCCATGATTGATAGGAATGTTATTTCATGAACGTGTGAACGTGAACATAAAATAATATTAGAAAACATATTTTGCACATGTCTTTTGAATGCTCCTTGATAGATCCATCCAATGTGGTAAAATATTATTTGACAAAATCATACGTGGAACAATATTTTCGAACACAATCTTACATGGAAAAATATTCTCTAACAAGAAAGAATATTGTGAGGCCTACTTCTCAAACAATGATTAATCTGCCACGTGGGCACCCAATACTAGGGGTTATGATAAATCAAATATGAGTGCATAATTCTATGAAGGTTTGTGCCCCATATGTTGAAACACATAAAAAGTTTTTGGTGCAACACTTAACAAAATTTCCCCCCTTGAGTTTCAAAGGATGCATATATAGTAGCCATTTAGTCCTTGGAATTCAAAAGGATGCATAAAAAGTAACCATTCAATCCATGAATTCCAAAAGAAGCTTATAAAGTACCCATTTAATCACTAAAACTCCAAAGGATGCAAATAGAATAACCATTCAAACCATGGGACTTCAAAGGTCGCATATATAGTAGCCATTTAGACCTTGGAACTTGAAAGGGCACATATACAATAACCAATCAAGCCTTATAACTCTAGAGGATGCATATAAAGTATCCATTCAGTCTTTGGAACTCCAAAGGACATATATATAATAGCCAGTTAGTCCCTAGAACTAAAGAAGCCTATAAATAAAGCCATTAAATAATTTACTTATCATTACATTTATAATAAGTATTTTAATATATTTTCTAGCTCTCTATTGTTTATTTACATTTTTTGTATCATAACTATCAACTTCCATTTGGTATACCTCTAATATTATATTGCTTTCCTATTACCTAAACCAAACATTTTTATCTTCCCACCCATGATTATTAATTTGCATACTGGATTATTGTACTCAATATCTTCGTTTTAGTTGGTTATTTCCCAAACAATGACTACTAGATCACTAATCATTAGCGAGCTACCATTCACAATTCAATGCATGACTAAAAACAAATTGTTGCATTCAATTTTGAACATAATTTATGAACAAATAGAACAACCATGGTGAATTTTTCAAGATGACAGTCGATTTGACCCTTTACATGGATTGTTAGAAATTAGGAAATGGGGCACTCTACAAAAAAAAGTTGATAGTCTAGATGAATGGGCCGCCTAGTAGTGGGCAAATGCAAAGTCCATATATTGCAAGAAAAAATCCAAGGCCAAACCCATAATTAATAGAACAAGATATAAAAGACTATCATTGGTCAATGTTCAAACATGTGATGGAATTTTTGATACAACACACAAGCTTAAAAAATGCCACTCCCATAACACTATTTTATTAGCATTTTGAAAGACTTATCAACAAAAAATTTGGTCATCTTCTATGAATTATTAGTAAGAAAAATTGGAAAATCCCAATGAAGACTATATGCAACTTTAGGCAAGTAGGCATGGGTCCCACAACATCAAATAAACAAAGTCTTCCAACCACTTGTGAATTGACAAATGATTGACCACCACCAAACCATGAGAAATGTGGGATACTCAAAAAAGACGATGTTCGAACCCGTAACAATAAAATAAAATAAATTGAATTACATTATGCTATATATATATATATATGCATTGTCTAGATGTAAAAATAAGATGTAATCAATAAAAAATGGATGCAAATAAAATGGATTCAATTGTAATTATGGATAAAAATATATTTTTCTTGTAACAATTTTAACAAAATTAGAGGGACATACATATACTAGGAGAAAAGTAAGAGGAAATATGACCTTAAATGTATATTATAATTAAAAAAGAGAATTTAATGAACAATAATGAATGAAAGGTTTAGGTATGCATATGCAATTGGTACTTCTCACATTGATAAGAAAGTAAATGTGTTCAAAATAAAAGATCTAGAAAAAGAAATGCCTTATAATGGCATCCAATATCAAAGAGATGAAATGGCCTGAAGTGGCACATTCTAAAACATCTTGCATTAATTAAAGATCAACTAGGAAACATGTTTGGTGATCTTACTTGCTCATGCTCACACCAAATAATATTCCTTAACATCGTCCACCACGGCAAAAAATTCCTTGTCAATGTATAATGTGGCGTGTGTCTGGTAAATATTCGTGTGTGTGGGTTCAAGAAGCAAACTAGTATAAACAAAAATGGACCATTGATAAAAATGGCTTGAACGCCCATTAGTGCAAGGTTTAGTGCATAAATTTCAAATTTAAACAATCCATTTTATTTGAAAGGTTGAAATGAGTTTTTTCACATTTCAAACTCTCATATGAAGGTTGCATTAGACAGAAAGAAGAAAGCAAAGAACCATCAACCTCATCCTTATGTGCTTTACATTTGAAAATAATTTAACAAAAGACTTACTTGCACTTACGAATGATTTAATTAACTATTTTGTGCTAAGTCTAAGTTAAAGTCAATTACTTGGACTTATTATATCCTAGAAAGATATATTCCAAATAGTTTAATGATTCATTCATAGAAGGATGCAAGTTTTTATATTTGTATGTGTGAAGTGTGATTGGTGTATATATTGTGTGTGGGACTTTAATTTGAATAATCTACATATGTACTATAAAAAATTTAATTGAAAATTCAATTTCATAAGTTTGAATTTTTTTATGTTACAACCCAACTAACCAAACAATTTAAAATTACACCAAGAGATCATGTTTCATAATTAGTAGTGGAAAATCAATTCAAACAAGGTAAAATCATCAAATGTTTTGAAATCATATATTTCAAACAACCCATGTAAATTGGGCATGGCTATCAAAAGAAATTCATGATGAATGAGAGAGTTGTATACATTGATTTTATGCAAACAAATGCCCGTGCAAAATACCCTATATTAATATTATTTAAGCATTTCCACCTCATATCCACCACATCATCAACAAATCAATGTTTCCCAACTAATTTTTTTTTGGTTCTATACACCTACTACAAAGACTATTTTGATGATCAAATCTTTGTCAACCCATTGCAAATTTTGTTAATCCATTGGTCTAAATCATTTGTTTCTAGTAATGTTTTTTTGGGAGATTTTTTTTCAAAATTACAAAAAATGAATTTCTTTTAAGGTTTGCAATTGCCCAATTTGGAAAAAAAATCAGATTAAAAAATTTCAAAAAATATGCCAATTCTACATTAGGTTCCAATAGGTAGAAGGGTGTTTAAATGTTTTTATTTTTCAATATATTTTTTATAACCAGATTTACATTATGCATTATCAGCTCATGGATTATTTATCATTGATGCTAAATCACCAATAAATAAATACACACCAATCTTATTCGTCAATGTTATGAGAGGATTAAGAGATGTTTTTCAATATAAGCATTGAGAATGAAAAACCCTTGCCTCAAGGCTTTTGGTTTTATTTTTAAAATTAAAAAAACAAAAAATATAATTGCTTTGCATAGATATTACACTTAAATAATTCCATTGCTATGTATTTTATAACTCCTTATTATTGATCAAAACGCCAAGCATACCACCTTAATTGGAAGTGGATAAAAAGCTTTACAAACCTATTGAAAATTTGATGATCAAGGTGAAGTAAACCACTAACACACCATTGAAGGATAGCGTGTGGACAAGAAACACTTTTGGTTGTGTTCCTATCCCTAACTAACCACAATGGTTAGCCATGTATTAATTAATAACCATCCACATGCATCTACATATGTAGTAGCCACTATGTGAATTACCCACTTACATACATGCATAATAACCTGTTCCATTTCCTTACCTATAAACCTATCCAATAGCCAAATTGTGGCCTAACACTTACCTACCTACATAATACCATTTATAGTTCATAACTACACATGATACTTATCCACAGGACATAGGTAGTTACTTAGGTAGGGGAAAGGGGAAGTAAGAGAGTTAATAGGATAGATTTCCAAGGTGGAACCTTACTTAATTTTATTCATCCATGATGGTGTCATAAAACACTCAAAAGTTGTACTTTGGAAGGCCTTCTATCCATGAATATCTCATGTACAAGAGAAGAATTCCTCCCCACTATGAAAAGTAGGCTTATATGCATAAGATCAATCCCACTCTTTAGGAGTAGGGCATAAGATCCCTCTTCATTATATCCCACATGATCTACATATGTTTAGGTTCCCAATGACACTTGTTTTGATCCAATCTTTAGAGGACAATGTGTGTACACCAATTCCATGTACCCAATAGGAAGTACTTTTAAAAAGTCATATTAAAAAACACCACACATTTTGATCACCACACTTAATAATAAACAAATAGAGAAGCTACTAGAAATTAAACTCATGCTCCCCCCCCCAAAATCCCAATAATGGAAAGGTGGTCACATTTGAGTAACAATTTGCACTAATCTCTTACACCTATTATCTCCATGTTCAGAAACATGTTGATTACCTTGGTTTTTGTATGCTACACTACTGCACAAACTGAGCAACCGATCTGAAACAAATATAGTAGTAGATCCATTCTTCAATCATCAAGCTTTCACACAGCAATTACCAGTGAATCCTGTTTAAAAAAAATTCATCCCCTAATTTCTCCACCACTAGCATTTTTATCACCTTTTAAGAAAATTAGAGGAGCCAAAAATGAAAAACAAACAATAGTATGTTTCTACTGTCGCTGCATAACAATTGCTAGTTGTTGATGTTCCTAACTGGCTGGAGAAAGAAATAGTCACAGGTGCAAATTTGGTTGTCGATGATCTGTTGTTGCCAGTGAACCACGCAAATAAGATTTTGATCATACCCAAGAAGATCATCCAGTGCAATTCAGTTTGATGCTGATCTGTTGCCGGTGAACAAGGGAATAAGTTTTCACTCATACCCAAGAAGCTCACACACATACAAGCTTTTGGCGTACACAAGACTTCAACACAATGCTGAATCATAAGCAGAGCCTGCTTTTGTGTGTTAACTTGCTGGCTCAATCTTGGGAACGACTGATGAAATGCCACCACTGCCACTGCCTCCAGCAAATGTCAAGCCTAAAATGTCATCAACAGAAACATCAGGATCCAGGCTAGGAAACCTCTCCAACTGCGACAGCACTTCCCCACACTGTTCATATTCATTCTGAACCCCCTGCATGACTTCCTGTAGAAAAATATCAAAAGGTTCCACTGGCTTATAACTACTACAGTCCTCCACCAGTGGCACATTCCTGTGTAGATTCTTCTTCCCATCATTTGGCAGCTCTTCTTCTGTCTTCTTCACTGTTATTCCCCCATCAAAGGGAACTCTAGCCAAGCTGTGTGTATTATTACTATTTGGCAGATGAACTGCAGTAGTAGTGGAAGTAGTAGTTGTAGGCACACAAGCCTCTGAACATAAGCCTTTCTTTTTTCCTCTGATAACCTGCACACAGCAAAAAATTGAGCACTCTCTCAGAGACTTCAATCATGTGGGATGTTTGAATCAACCCATCAACAGTTTGCTCACAGTCTGTACCCTTCTACTACAAGGCTCAGTACTTAAATCCAGTTTCCAACATTTCCAGAAGCACAACACAATCAAGACTTTCACAAACTGACAACAGTATGGCACACAGTGCCACCTTTGCAATCCTATTGATTTGTAGCGGGAACCAAAGAGATTTTCTTCAAATTTTCAAAACTGCATCTGAATTTACAGAACACTCAAATCACAGAGCAAAAACTGAATTAGTTTTCCCAAATTGTGTGTGAGCAAATGTACAGTGCAGCAAAAATAAGAGCATTTCACAACAATAGAAAATGAAGAGGAGCTGCTGGCTTACGAAGTTTCCTTGTCGATTCTTGTAGATCATTAACAAGTCACCTTCTTCCAGATCATGTGCTTTCACAAACTCTCCTGTAATCACATAAAATCAGGTGCCTGATAATAAGAAGGAAGCATGGGTGTCAAACATCAACAAAAACCATCAGCAACTCTGACCCAGCATATATGAGTCCCACCCACCAATGAGGTTCATGTAGGGTACTTAAGGAACCCAATTTTATTCTTTTTTAATGCTTGGTACAAGTGGTACAGAATAGGATGTAAAAGATGTGAAGCAACTCTGATGAAAACTATACCACCCAGAAGTATGACGATTATTCTTTTTGCGTACAAAAGAACCAACAGCAAGATGGACCTCACACAGTGATTTTGATGACAATTTCTGCATGACGAAAAGAAGAAAAAAAAGACAAGATGAGAGGGAAAGAAAGAACAAGAGAGACAGGGTTCTTTTTGGCGGCAAATTTTTGCCACTTCACAAACAAAAAAAATTGGACTGCAAATTATCCAAAGGATTTTTCTTGGGAAAAAGGGCACCCTAAGTTGCCATATTTCAAGGAAAAATAAGTTGAACTTGCCGTATTTACACAATAGGTTCTTGTATGTTGCCAGTATATAGCAGGATTTGACAAAAAAATCTACTTTTCTCTCCGACCTCTAGCCAAATTTGGCCGAGTCCTCTTGTGGATGATCGCCCACTCCACCTACCTCACAAAGTTGAAAAAAAAGCCCTGGAGAGAGCACATAAGAAAAAGGAAACAAAGGAGAACGAGTCAGGGAGGGACAATACTTTAGAAGGGAAGAACTAATTTTCTGAAGAATTTCTCCATGCTTACAATCATAAAGTTCAACAGCATGAAAAGAAATGACAGATGACATGGTAATAAGGATATGATAGTTTCAGATCCGACAGCCATTAACTGCAACCACTACTCACCAAGCATTAAAAAGAGAGCAACCCAACTGCCGAGAAAAGGTAGAAACCAAGACCGAAAAAATCAATTAAGCAGCAGTTTTGACAACAGCAAGCAACAGTCATGCTTTGTTCAGGGACTTTCAACAACAGCATGTATGGTATCGCCCATCTCCCATAACATCCCGATTACCTTCATCAGCTCCTGGTGATTGGGTTGGAGATTAGTGGTGGGCAATGGGTTGAAGGATTAATGTTACGCAATAGGTTGGAGATTTGACGTCAAACATTAACCAAATCTATGAGAGAAGGAAAAGATCAAATGAACTCGAAGAAGAAAGGGTAGCATCCAAGAAAAAAGACAAGATAAAAATTGACAAAAAAGGCAAGAAAAGGAAAAAAAAATACAAAAAAGAAAGGAGGATTGAAGGAGAGATGAACAAGATGGAGAACTCTACCCCTACATCAAGACTGCAAGTTTCTGACATGTACCTGAAAATCATAAGAGTATATGCTACATAATAATGTCTCAAAGTGCATACAAAACCCAGCATGATAGGATAGCACTGAGTAGAGAGAATTCAATCTCACCTGTACCCTCCAACAAGTACATCCGACTCCTATTATTAGGCCAGTATCTGCAACCCACCCCATAAGATAGACATGTTACAATCTACCCTTACAAAACAATGGAATATAAGAATTATACTTAGTATAATTCAGGAAAGGAATGTGATCATACATTCCAACAAAGTCGTTAGTACCTGTATTGGAAACTCCAAGTCATGCGAGTGTCAAAGTCCTCCATGGAAATAAACACTCCTTTGAGGGTGAGAGATGGTAAATGAAGTTCTGACTCCTTGTATACCACAAAAATCATGCTACCATATGAGAATGATATCTCAATGTATGAGATTGCAAAAATAAAGAAACTCCACAGTATACCACTGTGGGTGTATTAGATAAGCATATATATAGTCTGACTGGAATTTCAGACTGACAATCATGCAAACTGTGTCCTGAGTTTCTCCCACATTTCTTGAAGCAAATTCTGGAAGAATCGAAGTCATGATGTTGGTTTTCCATTCCAAAGACAAGCTACTCACAATAAGAACCAATAGATCCCTTGCAAGGGTCGATCCATCATAGGAGAAATAGAATGCCACAAACAAGAATGTATCTCTGACCTTGGGTAAGATGATGTGGCCTAGACTTCCAATGTCACTGGGTTGTAACTCTTTCTGCAACAAAAGATGCAAAGAATCCGTCTTCCACGCCTGCCCATCACAGATTTAAAAACACAAAACCATTAAATTATAGGCTGTTAGAAGATCATCGGCTGTCCCCACCACGCAGCATCTTGGTCCCTAAAGCAGTTCCCTAAACAAGGCAGTTTGCTATTGAGTTTATCATTAGGGCATTGTAGGAGCAGGGAATTACTCCTAATGCTCTGACCGAAAATCATGATTCTTTGCATATAGAAACATACAATATTCTACATACAGCATCATCCTGCATTCATTTAGGACCAAGATACAACAGCATGAGAATGGTGGTTTGGTAACCTTGAGGCTGGTTACCATTGAGTAAGAAATGGGGGGGGGGGGGATGCAACTGGAGGATGTATACTCTCTCTCTCTCTCTCTCGTAGTTGTAGCAGGGGGGCAAGAAATCTTGGTCAAATGCAGTCCTTAGGTCAGTGTATAAGACACCCCTCCAGCACAACTGACCAACTGATGGAAAGACTACTTTTTGCTACACCCCATATCCTTTTTTATCCACATTTTGTTTCTTTCTTTGATAATAGCAAGGGGGTGTTGTACCTGGCCTTTATTCCTAACAGGCATCATCATCATCCTGGGCAGAAGAATTTGAGAGTTGCCCTGATGTGTGTCACTAATCACTCCTGCCACACCTGGGAGTAGGCCTGTACATGAACCACAACCCAAGGAGGATATAGCACCCTGACTCACACTGTGTGAACCCATTGATAATGTTGATCGCCGCTGCCGAGCCATTCGAATCTTGCGTGCTGCCCGCTTGCTGGCAGCTGGAGACAAAAACGAACTGCTGCTGTTGTTGTCAGCAGCATCAACTAGTCTGAATCCCCCCACACCTTTCTGCTGCAAAGAAGAAGCTACCAAGGGTTGATTCACTGCCATGTGGCTATTGTTGTTGTTGTTATGGATCAACACATCGTGTGCTAGCACATTTGCATCTGTCCCAGCAATGCTCCTCACAGTGGTTGTGAGATTACATGTTGTCAATCCTGTCATCTCAGAACATACCATATCCTCTGACCTTGAACTACTGAAGCCAGCATTCATGTCCACTGTATCTGCAAACGATCCTCCATAAGTCTTGCAAACCTTTGCATTGTGATGAAGAAGATGGGCACCGCCTTCTGGAGATTGGTCAAGAAGAGGCTCAAACGATTGAGACAGCAGCCTCTTCAAACCATTGCTGCCATTGTTGTTAGCCTTGATGTCTCTATTAGTGACTTGTTCCCTCCACAAACCAGGCGGAGGAGTTGTCGTTGTCCAATGCCCACCTGCATGTGGACTAACATTGTAATCCAGAACACCTGTGGATGATGCTCCAAAAGCTGGTGCTTGTAGAGTCACAGCTGCTGGTGCCAGCTGCAGAGTCTCGGCTGCTGGTGCCTGGTCCAGCTTTTGAAGGCTTTCCATGCACTGAGAAATGGAGAACTGGGTGTTCTTCTTATCCTTTACCCACAGCTTGATGTAGCCAAGCAATGCCTTCATACCCTTTCTGCCACCCCCAAGCCTTTCGATCGCATGATTCAGCAAGGTTGCATTGACTGTAACCTTTTTGAACATGGATCGGACATCTACATCTTGAAGGAAGGAAAGATCGTCGGGAGAAAGGTCATTAGTAGGAGGAGCATCATACTGATCTGCTGAGGCTCGTGAGTTGCTAGAGGAGGAAGGCGTAGAGTAGGATGCAGAGGATCCAAGCTGCAAACTGAGATCCCCACTCCCCAGATTCTGCTGATCAGTCACGCCTGGTTGATGAGTCATCTGAACAGCTGCTGCTGCTGCTACACTAGGTCCTTCTTCTTCCCTTCCTCTTTGCCTCCAACTAGCAGCCATTGAGTTCTTTTCCTTCAAATCTTGCAGTGCACATGCCAGATCTGCCCAACCCTGGCCTGAAGACACATCTCTTGGCAACTTCACTTGCGTCACCATAACTCCCGGCGATTCTGCTTTCTCCACCTGCTAGCATTGAGACCCAACTTTCTCATCATTTTTTCTGTACACTCCTGGAAACCCTAAAAAGAATTTTTTTTCAAAAGAGATTACAACTGAACACTGACATCACCCTCTTCTCTTCCGCACACACGGAAAGAAAAGCTCGCACTAGAGAGAGCTTCATAAAGTAAGGAACGAAGGAAGGCAGGCCTGTGAGGGGGGGGAACAACCATAACCCATCACCAGAAATTGCCAGAAGTTTCAGAAATCATCACATATACAAAGAGAACCCTAAAGGAACTAAGCTTTTCACTGCATCCCAAAGACGGAACCACGATGACCCACCATGTTTGGTTCTTAATGCAGAACCAAGTCCCGCATAATCTCCCTCCCACCCCAAGCTCTCAAAACGAAGCAGCAGCAGCAGCTGTTTTTTGCAGTCAACACGACTGCATCTGAAAATCAGAGAAGATATCTTTCTCGGCCTTTTTGGCTAAAGATCAAGTGCAATATCTGTTCTGAAAATCAGAGAAGAAGCTCAAGTCGAACCCTAATTCTCTGTTCTCCGCTCCCACTCCTTCTTGATCTCTCTCTTCCTCCCTCTTCCTCCCTCTCTCCCGGAGACCACATCCTGTCACATGAGACCAAAGAAAGGAGCTGGGATATACACTTACTACAAACAAAGCTGCGAGAAAACCCCTCATCAACCATCATCCATCACTCCCCAAATTCACATTCAACTTCCAGAAGTGCAACAATTGTCGAAGGAGAAGAGAATCTCGCGATTCAAGCAAGCAAAAAAACTCTCCTCCCGAAGAATCGGTAAGAAACACAGGAAGGAAGAAAGAAGCCTTGAAGAAAAGGGCAGAAAACCCAAAACCAAAAAAAACTTCCCCCCCGCCCCCCAAAATAAAAAATCAAAACCAAAATCCAAAAAATCCAAAAAAGAAAAAAATGGAAAAAAAAAAGAGAAAGAGATGAGAATATTATGAGTGTTTGTGTTAATTTAAAATATTTTTGGGGGTGTAAATGGTAAATGTAATTAATAATTGGTAATTTTTAAAAATGTGATAATGATTGACATGCGGTAAACTTTTATGGAGTTTTGGTTTGTCCTTTCCTTTTTAAAAAAAAATATTATTATTATTATAACTACTATAACTATTAAAAATTCTATAAAAATTCGTAGATGGCATTAATTAATTAATTAATCAAGCAAGGAAATAAGTAAGTAAGCTAAGAGTTATGTTGCTAAAAAAGAAGGAAGAAATTGATCTCTTGTGTGAAAATGTACAAAACATGATTTTGAAAAAATAAAAATAAAAATTAGGCTATATCAAATTCTACATAAATAGAGAGATTTGGCTAAACTAAACTCCTAATTAACACTAATCAACCGAACATCCCCAGCTGAGGAAGAATTGTTACTATTACCCCGTCCATCTCAATGATATGCCGAACATGCCGGAAGAGCTCCATGACAAAAATAATAATAATAACACCAAAAGAAAGCCTAGGCTAATCGAAATAAATAGAGTCCAACCGAAATAAATAGAGTCCGTCAAAGTTAAAGTGGACCCAAAAAAAAAATAAAAAAATTGTCAATAGAACGACAAACTCACTCTTCCACACGAACCGTTTGGTTGGGCTTGCTATCATTGAAATGTTAAAGTCGACCAAAATGTCAAAAGAGCCACCCACTTTACACCAATTTCCACTTATTGCCCAATAGTGATGTTCCGGGACCAATTCAAAAGACTCCATCCTTCCTTACGACTATTCGGTGGTCCATCGGACTGGGGGTCAATAAAGCAATCGGGGTTCCAAGTTCCAACCCAACCAATCATACATTGCCAATCAAAAAGATTTTTCTTTTTTTTTAGGTCACTTTTCACAAAACTTTTGTAAACTATTTACATTACTTGTTCTTTCCCTTATTCGCTTTCTGCCAATTTTGGTTGTGTTTTTTTCATCCACTTTCATCCACTCTTTTCTTGTTCTTTCCCTTATTGACTTTTTGCCAATTTTGGTTGTTTCTTTTCATCCACTTGCATCCACTCTTTACTTGTTCTTTCCCTTATTGGCTTTCTGCCAGTTTTGGTTCCTTCTTTTCATCCACTTTCATCCACTCTTTACTTGTTCTTTCCCTTATTGGCTTTCTGCCAATTTTGGTTGTTGTTCTTTCATCCACTTTCATCCACTCTTTGGGGGTCTAGAAAGGGGTTGGAACTTGGAACTTGACCGTGTCTGTACGTGCACATTCGGGCAGGTTCTTTTTTGGCCCTCTTTTAGGTGGTGGCAAAATTATTAGCTGGCAGGCTCCGATTCGTCATTTCCCTACCTATTTATTTATTTAAGTTTATGACCTAGAGAAATGGAATTTTTAAGGCTATTTCTTTTCAAGATTTATGAAGTAACTGGAATTGGAATTGACAATTCTTTGATATTGAAATTTTCCTTCAAAGAATTGGAGGGGGAAACCCATGACGGTTCTTTGATTCCGAAATATTAAAAAAACGAGAACAACCGATGATCATTTTAACAAAATTCAAAGACCCACCCAACACTACAAGTCCATACCATAAGTCCATAGCCAATTATTCAATTGGTCATGCTACTTTGGTAACAATGAGCAAACAAATAAATAAATAAAAACTTGTATAGTAATGTTTGGATTTCATGTTGAACTAAGTTTAAGCTTAGTCTTTATAGTTTTTTTTTGTCGGTCCTGTGTGTGTGTGAAGCGTGTCTCTTTGGGTATGGCTCTCTCTCTCTCTCTTCTCTCTACACGCAAAAAGACCAACAAACGGAGGAAGGGAGTCCAAGAGTCCGAACAATGAGCAAAAGAAATAGACCAGACTTGGGGGGCGGCCCGTCCCCCAAAAAAAGAAAAAAAAAAGGGAAAAAAAAAAGAAGAAGAACGGTTTGCATTGCTCCTCATCTGCTGACACGTCACCCTCCCAAAATTTTCAAACCCTAGAATTGGCGGCTTCAGTTAGAAAATTGAACTTCCCAGATACGCCAATCATTACCTGACGCGCTTCATACCTCCCCTCAAATCTTGACACGTAGCTCTTTCTTCGGGTGACACGCGTTCACTTTTTATGTGGACTTGACGTCGACACGTGGCGTAGTACTGGTAAAATAAACGGCAGTGTTTTTTTTTTTTTTTTCAAAACTCAGAATTAAATGGCGACTGTCCTGGTGGACTGGTACATCTTTTTTGGAATCCTGCCTAATTCTGGCGACCTACAAGAACACACTGTCTAAATCTGGCGACTTCTAAGTTTTTTTTTTTTGGGGTCAAGATATGGCGATTTTGTTTTTCAAAAGTCTCAAAAATACCCTTTGTTGGATTCGCCAGCCCTTTTTTTCCTGTCGCCAGGTTGAGAAAAATTCGCCAAAAACCAAAAAAAACACTGCTACACGGGGAGGAATTTCAAACCCTTGGTTAGAGATGATCCTAAAAGGGCTCTAGGAAATTCATTTTATATTGATTTTATTTTATTTTATTTTATTTTTAAATTTGGAGGTGAGAAAATAATTTGGGAAATTGACGGTATTTGGTAGGCTATGGAAATTCCTTTTTTAAATTTTTTTAAATTTATTTTTACTAGTTTTTGGGGGTGAGAAACCAATTTGGGAATGTAGAAATCATGGTATTTAGTAAGAGCTGTTCAAAAAAAAAAAAAAACTATGGACTAAAAAAATACAAGGCCAATGGAAAATCCACCCAATGAAACTTTATGTGTTAAGGAATGTTGGTTTAGGTTTTTAGTTTCAGGATTTAGGGTTTTAGATTTCAATGTTCAAATGAAGGGCTTTTTGCAACAAAGTCTGGTACTCCTTCACACAAAATCAATGTTCTACTTAAGTCATTGGCCCAAATGTGAATTCGTTACCCAATTGCCTTTTCATTGCAAAACCCATTTTTTGTAATTTAATTGAATTTTCAATGACAAAAACTACTCAAAATTTGACATTTCCCATATTTTAAATCTAAATATTTCTAAATTGCCTTCATTAAATCTCCCTCAGTGAGAAAATAAAAACATGCCCAAATTCCCTTATATATATATGTTTTACTGAATTTCCAATGAAACAATTGTTCAATATTCAATAATTTCTCCTTCGTAGGTAAAAACACTATGACACCAACTAGGTGCACTTGTACTCATAAGGGCTTTTCCAATGGTACCAAGAATGGGGCAATACACACCAAGATTTGCAAGATTTCAATATGACAATCAAAATAAACAAACTTCCATCATAAGCAGATTAAGGCAACTAAGATCATAGCTTCCCTTGCAAATGGGTTATGAATTTAAAACATCCCAATCCAATGTCTTTTTTTACAATAAATTGGGATTTTTTTGGGTTTTCCTAGTGAAAATTCAACTAATCTTGCTAATGTTTTAGATTCTTCAAATATTTGATATAAAAAATTCACCAAATTTTTATCACAAATTTGGAAAAAAACAACCTTTGACCACATCAATCGTTTACACTATTGAAAGGATAAGAGAAGAGGTGAGTATTTCTCATTTACAATAAATTGATTTTGTGGACATAAATGTGTGGTAGATTGAAATATATATATCACAAAGTGATAATTAGAGAAAAAATTAGTTGCACAATTTATAGTGGAAACATGAACACATGACATTACAAACATCTTTGAAATAGAGTTTTTATTTTTGGTGAATTATCACCAAAATTGACCATCGGTCAAAAGACAACCAAATCAACAAAGGAATTATTTTCAAAAGTTATTATTATCATGACATGGATTGTGCATTTTTTTGTTTGGTCATGGGAGAAACTTATTTTGCTTGGGCACCCATTGGAACCCACTTAAATCAATAAAATGTTTGGTGATGGGGGAAAATTGTGTCACTTTGGGCACCCATCCACCCACATTGAATAACAAAGCATATGGTTTTGGGAAGAAATTATAAACCTTTGAGCATCTGTCAACCTAATTTAATTAAAAAAATGTTTTGTTTAAAGTGGAAGGGTGCACACATATTCAAAAACTAGGGTGCATGCATGGTACAATGGCTCAATATTAATATAAATTACACTCCCTATAAGTCCATAAAAAATTATTTAAAATGATTCAAATGGACATGGTTGTTATTTTGTTAAATGTTATTATTCTAATATTTGAATAATGCATGTTCAACCACCTATAAACCTTCCCAAATCTATGTGAAAACTTGTATTTAGTGTAACTAATGTCATTTTTAAATTTGAAAGTCCTAAAAAGAAAACCCACAAAGTCCGTATGAATAATGACCCTTGTAAAAATTTAAAAAATATGATTTTGGGACAAAGAAATTGAAAAAAAAACAAAATTGCAACTCATATGGACTTATAAAAATATGGTCAAATTTTAACCATTCAAAAGTCCCTAATCATTAAATAATTAATATTTCAAAGCAAATATTCTTCATATGAGTATATCATCCCAATAATAAATGTGAAATGTGAATCAATATAAACTTTTCCATTTTATGATGTTCCAATCAAACAACCAATCCATATTTTGTGACTTCAAAAGTCCATTACTACTAACAAATGATATTTTTAATCAATAAATAACCACACATTACTCTTCATAATTAAAATTTAGCTTAATTCCAAGTCCCAATTAGTAAATTTAAGGATATATTAAGCACCACATGCATTTGAATAAATGGTATCCATAGAAAGACACCGTTTCATCACAAATGTGAGCCACTATAGCTTGCATCTATTAGTTAATGCCCATTTAATTCAAGGGATTGTTTCATAATGGGAATGGTTTAATGTGGTTTTAAAGGATTTGGGAGGATCCAAAAAAAATTAAATGCACAAACATGCCCTAAGACTTAATATATACAATAAAAACTTCGGAGCACAACACAAAACATGTTTATGATTATATTAACTAATATGAAAAACCTTCATTGTGAGCATATTAAATTCCTACCAAAAGTAACCTTAATTTCAATCATAAGGTTTTCAAATCCTTTAACATTTTTCAAGCATGTAATAACTCCCATAGAATGTGTTAGATGAACTTCAATATTTTTTGGAGGTAATATATCCTACTACAAAGTTGTGGAAATCTAGATTACATGGGAATGAAATAGATTTGAAATTAATAAAGAAGGAAGGGTGTGTGAAAGAAGAGGCAATTCATAAGAGATCAATGAAAAAACAAGTTTATAAATGTTAAATGAAAAACATGCACAACATATGTAAATTAGTTTTGTCAAGAAAAATCTGTCAAATATATATACTATTGTTTGATTGAGGAATATCTAGTTCCAAGAATAACAATGCAATCAAAATTATATAATTCTTACAGATCTCAATGGGCTACAATCAATTGTTCTTGCAATTTACACATATGGCTTACACATCAACTTAGTGTGGGAAGATTTCCAACATTTTAAAACTAATTTATTCTATTTTATAAAACCATGTTATTTTGAAATAACTGTACCTAACATATTTCTTACAATCTTTGGTAGTGTATAGACAATTTAAATGCATTCCCCCCATAGGTCCAAAGAGGATTCCCCATCTTGTTGGAGGTTAAGGCTAGGAAGCAATGGGTTGTCATGATGCCTAATTACCTTGTAAGCAAGAAAACATTGCAATGTTGGAGCAATAAGCAATAACACTACATGAAATCTTATCATTTGCAACCTCTATCTTTGCAACTAGATGCAACTATTTGTCACATGTAACTTGATTTGGTTCTTTGTGCAACAACTAAAATTTCAATCGAAAATGGTTACCTGTGCAACTATGTTGCAACTACTACCAACTTCATCCATAATGTCATTATCTATTTTGGATGTTTATTATTTGTGGTCTATAGGCCAAGGAAGGCAATATATAATGCCAAAATTTGTTACAATGTTGATATTTTAGTGCATATGGTGATAAATTGTTTTGAGTTCAAATTTCAATGATGGAAATGATCATGAGAAGGATGCGGTGATGGACAACACATGCATTTTATGGATTGTTTCCTGATGTACATATATGCCATTTTAATTGGGGGTTGAAAACTATTTTGGATATGGGCATTGGCATGATTCATCCAACTTATTTTGGTTGTTAGTGCATGTTTTGTGGTGGTGGATGCATGGAATGTGCTCCATGAAATACAACAACAAGATTTCTTGAAGATTGTTTTTAAGTGACAAAAAGAATTGAGGTCAAATATCTAGACTTGTGAATTTGGTGTGAGGTTCAACCCCTATGGTGGGTTGGGTTATGAATCTAAGTGTTAGGCTAGGTTTGACTATTGGTTTGACAACACTCATGAGCTACATAAACGTTGGTGAGTGAAGGTTTGAAGAAGGAGGCCAGGGAGATGTTCATGATGCATTAAGTTTTGAATTAGACAAGTCTACAATTAATATAGAAGACAAAAGATGGTAATCTCGGGCGACAACACATTAGACCACTTGGGAAGTTCATAGCGGGTTTAACCCCACCCATTTAAAGGTCGGGGTTAGCCTTAGGTTATGAGACAAGTTTGAATGTTGAAGCTCGCCAACATGTGGTTTACGATGTGTGGGTAGTGTAGGCGTTTAATGAGGCATGAAAATGAAGGCGAAGGCATTAGCGGTGCCAAGGTAAATCCAAGTGCAATAGGTGGTATTAGAGTAAGCTCTTAAAGTATTTGGGAAAATTCTAAAGGCATAGATTGGGAGAATTTTCCTAAGGCAAATGGCTTGGGAAAAACTTGTATCAAACACAAAGGTGGTAGTGGAGCCCAAGGCCAAAGGGAAGTACAAGACTAAAAAGGAAAAAGAAAAAGACACATCCTTCAAAAAATTGGCCATTATAGGGAAGGTCATGATAGAAGATAAACCACATGAAGAGGAGGCTCAAAGTCTAAGGGAATCGGCGGAGGAGGAAATTGCAATGGCCATTTTCCGTAAAACCAAAAAGAAGAAGATGAAGGGGAAGAGTGAGGCTAAACTTAGCAAAATGCTTACCCAAAAAAATATAATTTATTGCATTGTCCAAAATAAGGGATGAATTGAAACAAATGGAGGCTTGCTCATGAAAGGCCTTCCGTAAAACTAAAAAAAACAAGGGGAATGAAAAAGTTCTCAAACCAAACAAAGAGCTAGTGCATGTGGACTTGCACTTGTCGAAGGAATTTAACATGGATGGTGATTCCTTGTGATTCCTTCTTTTGAATAATTAACCTAATAAGGAAAAAAATGTAAACAAACTTTCAAGTGTCTAGAGGTGGACAAGGTTTTTGAGACCCAAAAGGAGGAGGTGAACCAAAAGGAGCTGGACAAGACGTTTAAGGAATTTTTGGCCTTCTTCAACACCTTTGAGCCTTCATGGTGTAGCAAGGCCATACTACATCAAAGCACAATGAGATCATGAAGCTTATGAACTGCATTGTGGAAGGATTAGGTGTCATTGGTGTCACCTTAAGTGGGGACTCCACCAAGGTCGTTTCAAATGGGGACTCTACCAAGGTTGCCGTCATCAAGGCAAGGTTGCCAAACTTTTTCGCAGGGAAGGTGACCAAGACAAAGAAAATGCATTCATGGTTGCACCAAATTGAAGCATACATGGAAACAAAACACCTCAAAAGGGAAAGGGATTGAATACATTTCGTTGAAATTGTCTTAAAGGAGCATGCATGGGATTGGTGATGTTTTATAAATAGGCAACACCTAACCTTCTTAACATTTTCACATGGGAAGAATTCATGTTTTGATTGAACGAGAGATTCACATTGTACCACTTGGTGTTCCAAGGGTGGAGTGGAGTTTTTGGAGTTTGCCCAAGGGGACAAGGTGGAGTGCGTCATTTAGGGTTTGATGAAGACAGAGGAGTGCATGGAGGATGAAGGCCTTCTACACCTCAAGGGTGAAATTGGAAGTAAGGTCACCCATAAGCACCATGCTAGCTAGAATAGTGGATGCAAAGGTTGGAACAAATGCAAGTGGGGCAAAGGTAAATTGAAGTCTCATGACGTCATGGAAAAGATGCCATGTAAAGAACCAACGACGAAAAAGGCGAAATGGGACTTGTCAAAGGTCAAGTGTTTCAACTATGATAATCATAAGCACTTGGTGAAAGACTGGCCCAATCCATGTTAGGTAAATGATTACATCTCCCAAGGTAAGTTCATTTTCCAAAAGGTTTTTGTGGCGAAGAAAAGTGAAGCCTCCAATTTCTTAATGTTAAAATGTAAAATAAATGACAAGTTAGTGTGTTATTTTTTAGATTCAAGAGCAATGAATTCATTCATGACTTTGTAAGTAATGGAGTGTTGGGAATCAATATTGAAATAATGCTTGACCCCATCACAGTGCAATTGGTAAAGGGCATAACTAAACTCTCATTTAATGTAACATTAGGTGTCATGTTATTTTGTGGGGGAGTTCAATCTTTTAAAGATTTCACCTTGTGTGATTTAGATAAATTTGATGTAATTTTAGGGAACACAATGGTAAACATCCTTCATAATGGAAGTAAGTTGAGAGTCCATGCCAAAGTTGGCTTTAAGTTAATGAACTTAGTTTGGAATATAATTTTGCATTAACAAAAGTTGGAGCTAACTTGGTTGCTTTGGCTAATGAGTTATAATTGCCTAGTTTTTTGGTTTTGATGTCTTTGAGAGTTTCATAGGGGGAGCTTAAACCACAAGGGGCAAGATAACCCCTGCTTGTATTTTTAATTCATTCAATACATTTTCAGTGGTTTTAATAGATGAATTTTTCAATGCCTTTCCACCTTGTAAAAATGTTGACCGTGGAATAATTCAGTTTAAGTCATCCAAGGCATTAGGTTAAACCAAAAGGCATTGGAAGAGTTAAAAATAATTTGGACAATGTCTTTAGTTGGGGTGTATTCAACAAAACAATTATTTTATAAGGCATTAGTTTTGTTTATCGATAAAAAAAATGGCAAGTTGAAAACGTGTATTGACTACCGTGCCTTGAAAAACATAACCATTAAAAACATTTATCTTTTGCCCCACATTGTTGATATGTTGGATCGACTTAATGGGTATCAATATTATAACCAAATTGATTTCTAGTTAGGGTATTACCAAATCTACATCACGAATGAAGATGTTGAAAAGATAGGTATGAAGACCATGTATGGCTCATATGGGTTTTTGGTGATGCCATTCAGGTTGTGTAACGCCCTATCAATGTTCATAACTTTCATCAACTCCGTCTTTCATGAAAATTCGTGATCATTTATATTGATGATATCCTAGTGTATTCCAAGATTTTGAAAAAACACACAAATTATTTAGAATATGTTATGAGTAAGCTTTAGTAAAATAAACTTTTGCTTATTTTAGCCAATAATGCAAAAAACAAATTTGCCCAAGAGGAGATGGATTTTTTGGGGCACATTTTGTCAAGGGAAGGTGTGAGGCCTACCTTTAAGAAGTTGAAAGCCATAAATATTGGAAAAAACCAGTCACAGTCAAGGGAATTCAATCCTTTTTAAGTTTGGCTACCTTCTATTGAAAGTTTATCAAAAGGTTTTTGTAAATGGCAAAACCATTTTCAAATATCTTGAAAAAAAAAAAATCAAATGGAAAGATGAACATCAGAGGGCATTTAAGGACTTGAAACAAAGGCTTTTGTTTGCCCTTATGTTAAAGTTTCCTAACTTCACCAAATTGTTTGAAATCTAGACTAATGCAAGTGAGTTTGCTATTGGGAGAATCCTCATGCAAAATGGACACCTAATTGCGTTAGAAAACAAAAAGTTTTATGGGGCACAATTGCAATGGTCAACTCATGAATTGAAGTTATATGTTATTATATGTTGTTTGAAAATGTGGAAAACATTATTTGGGGACGCATAAGACCAATATTTTTACAGACAACATTTCCTTGAGGTATTTCGAAACTTAGCTAAAGGTCTCAACAAAATAGTTGAGATGACATGATACCATGGTGTTGTTGGATGTGGAATTGATTCGCAAACTAGGATGGGACAACATGGTTCACAATGCATTTAGTAGGATGGAGGAATTTCAAGTAGAAAAACCCTTGACCAAAACTTAGGCATTAAAGGCCATCTTTTAGGGAGAAAACAACTTTGAAAGGAAGATAAGGGAGGTCTATGTGCAAGATTGATTGCACGATGATATTTTAAAAAGCTGCGGGAACAATGGAAGGTGAAAGGCATCACCTTGAAGGAAGGATTGTTAAGGTGAAAGTAATCTTGAATTTATGTGCCGGTAGGAAAATTACAAATAAAGATCATGCAAAAGGAGCATGACGTGCCCATGGTAGGGCATCGTCGGGAACACACCACATGGGTGGTTATAGGAAAAACATTCTATTGGATTGAGATGAAAGAGGACAGAAAACATTTTGTGTGCACTTGTGTAAAGTACCAAAACATGAAATCCATTTACAAAAAGAAATATGGATTATATAGACCTTTGTCGATCTTGAATGAACCATGGGAAAATGTTTCCATTGATTTCATAACACAACTATTTAAATGGAATCGAATGGATGCTATTATAATGGTAGTTGATTAATTTTATAAGATGGCTAAAATGGCTTTAATAAAAACGAATGTGATAACTTTTGATTCAATGAAGTTATTTTTTGATATGTGGGTGAGGCACCATGGGATGCTTCAATTTTTTGTAAGTGATAGAAACGCCAAACTTATGATGGGTTTTTGGAAGCATTTGTTCTAGAATGTGGACATAAAATTATCATTTTTATGACATTTCACCCACAAACTGATGGCCAAACAAACATGGTCAATGGGGTGTTAAATTAATACTTCATAAATTATGTGAACATCGGTTAAATAGATTGGGGTGAATATTTAGTTAGGCATGGGTGGAATTTTGTTATAATTCCACAATGCATTTGGTGACAAAGATGTCCCCCTTTGAGTTAGCAATAAAAGAGAAGCCAGGAAGCCAATGGATTTAACCATCCCCATGGGACGAAAAGACCATTCTAAAGAAGATGTGGAGGTGGTCAAGGGGCATGAATAATTGTACGTTTCAACCAAAAAACTTTTGGAACAAACTCAAAAATGTTATGAGAAGCATGCCAATAAAACAAAAATGCATGTGGAGTTTGAGGTTGGGCAACACATATGGTTGAACATTCAGGATTTTAAGATGCTCGATGGATTAACCCCATTTTTCACTACCAAATATGAAGGGTCTTATGAAATTTTGCATAAGATGCACCTCGATGTGTAAACCTGGAAGTTGTCAACTAATTTTGTGGCACATTTGACTTTCCATGTTTCAAAACTGAAGTTGTTTTTGCATGATGAAGAAAGGCTAGACTAGAAGCAAAAATTATAACCGGAAGTAGAAAGCCATTGAACATAGGTTGGTGGCTAAATCAAAGGCATACACTGTGCAAGGCAAACAAGCCTTAGAGGCAAGGAATATTTGGTGAAATACAAGGGTTGCCATCATACGGAAGTAGTGTGGATGAAGCCTACTCATTTAGATCACCTTCCTTAAATGGTGAAGAAGTTTAATTTGGAAAATGGTCACAAACTTGAGGTGAAGGTAATTAAAAAAAAAACATAAACCCACTTACAAATGGCTTAATTGTTGATGAAAACATCAACTTTTAAAGTGGGGGATAGTGCCACAAAATAAAGAAACAACCATTTTCAAAAGGAAAGGGTCAAAGGTTTTTGTAAGTGTTGTCGACTATGAAAAGGCTAAGGTTTGTGGTGTAGGAAGTGACGATAAAAGGCAAGGAGGTGGCAACTAATGGAAATAGACTTGGAGTTGAAGTTGTATTGAAAAACTCAAAAGTTCAATTAGGCGAGATTGGGATGGTGGTGGATGTGAATAAAATAGCATGTCCTTGAGTGGAGAAGTCATACTTCCTCTGCATGAATTTACAAACGATGTCTTGCTTGGATTAAAGGGATTTGAACTTTAGGGCCCAATCTAACACTATCTATTGGCGTATTTGTAACCTTCATTCACTGTGGTGATTTGAACCTCTAAATTAGACCCAAACTGGATTCCAAGGAAATGTGAGATGGTTGAAAGAGGGAATTTGTAGAAGATGCTAAAAATGAAGACACTAGGTGAAAACAAAAGACACACTTGGTAATAGCTCTTGTGTTGAAAACATAAAGACATAGTGTGAATGGTCTCCTTTGATCGAGAAGTAGCTAATCTCACTACTAGGTCAAAGGGAGAAGAGGCGATAGAAGTGCCCAAGGGCGATCATCCCCAAGTAACTTCAATGAGGACATTGACATCTCTAAAGGGAGGGAGAATTACATGCCTTCCTAGGTGGACCTTAAGTGCGAGGATTCGTCTAGTTGGGGCCCAAGTTTGGACCATTGTGGGGTGGCCCTCACGATGGGTTGGGTTATGAATCTAAGTGCTTGGCAGGGTTTGGATCCCCAATTTGATAACGTTCATGAGTTAGATAAGTGCCGACAAGTGATGGTTTGAGGAAGGAGGCCGGGGAGATGTCCGTGGCGCACTAAGTCTTGAGCTAAACAATTTTGTGGTTAGGCCAAAAGATGAGAGATAATAATCTTAAGCAACAAGGCCTTGGGCCACTTGGGAAGTTTGTCGTAAGTTTAGTTCCACATGTCTAGAGGTTGGGGTTAGCCTTACGTGACAAGACGACTTTGAATGTTGAACTGATCGATGTGTGGTTTGTTATGTGCGGGTAGTGTAGGTGTTTAGCAAGGCGCGAGAACGAAGGTGAGGACATGGGGAGCGCCAAGGCAAATCTGGGTGTGATAGGGTCAAACTGGGAATGACATGCCCAGTTTCGTAGGAGGATGCACCTTAGGACAGAACTGGTTTTGGTGTGCTCTTCAGTACTGGTTTAGGTTTTCACCTAAGAGGGTCAAGTGGGTCAGGATCAAGTGGGTCCTCTACTGGTCCACTTCTGGTTCTGGCCAGTTCCACTTGGAATGGAGTACAATAACATAAAACAACAATGGTGGAAAATTGGTTACATGTTGGAATAGGCCCTGGTAGAACACATTCCCACCGGCTCGAACGGGCGGGTGGCTCCACATGGTTCTATTAGGTGGAATGATGAATAGGGGCCGTTCCATGGTACATAACTATAGTAGGCTAGAGGACAACACCTAACCATGCACCAAACTGCACGGTTAGGTATGGCATGTTGCGGACGGCGCCATTTGCCAACTTGTGGAAATGAACTCATGGCCATGGAATAGCCATCTAAAGCATTCCGAGGTCTTTTTTCTTTGTATTTGAAAGCACATCCACTCAAGGAAGATTCACTAACCAATTTAAGGACCCTTTCACGAAGGTCCCTTGCATGGATCGCATGGAGACCTTGTGCCATTTGAGCAAAAGAGCTTTGGTGCTTTTATAATACTAGGGAAGCCATGCTCCCATAGGGCTCCCCTAATTTTTGTACCACCCGAGGGTTCAAGCTAATGACCCTCAAAATTGCGGGAGGGCTACAATTTTATAACCAAAAGAATGTCAAATTTGGGCCACTCTTGTCCTTTTTTTTGGGGGGGCCCTGACTATCACAAATTAGATGAGTACACCACGCTTGCATGCAATATGTGTTTCACAACAAAAATGGTCGGTGATTTATTAAAGACCCACTCCTATTCAAACACTTGCTCTTTGCTCAACACTTTGTAATATCATTTCTTTGTAAGCCTTAGCCCACAAGCTCACTTCCCCAAAACTCCAAATAAGTTAAGAAAAATAAAATAAAAAATAGCATAATTCTAATAATAAGCTTCTTAATAGAGTGGACAAGTATGTCGGATTTCATACATGTGTTTGTTTTCTCGGGTGTACATCAATGTTCATTTTTTTCTCCCCAATTTTGTGATGTATTCAAGCTTAGGGTATATGTTTTCCATGTCTTGGGGGTCACCCATTATGGAACCACAATTATTTTGGTCAAATTATGGCAAAAGGGTTCTTGTGTTCAGCCCGATTAATTTGATCAAATTATGGCGAAAGGGTCTCTATGCTTAGGGTATATGTTTCCGTGTCTTGGGGGGTCACCCATTATGGAACCATGATTATTTTGGTCAAGTTATGGCAAAAGGGTTCTTGTGTTCACCCCAATTAATTTTGGTCAAATTATCGCAAAAAGGGTTCTTGTGTTCACCCCAATTAATTTGGTCAAATTATGGGTAAAGGATTTCTATGTTCATCACAATTAATTTGATCAAATTATGGCGAAAGGGTTTCTATGTTCACTGCAATTAATTTGGTCAGATTATGGCAAAAGGGTTTCTATGTTCACCTCAATGTTTCTCAACCCACTTTGAAAGAACCCACACCTGGCTATTGTAGGTGTAGAGAGTTAATGCCACCTATAACAAGTGAGACCATTTTTGCACTTCTACAACTGGTTTTTGACTTATGGCGATAGACATTTGTTTGGTCTAGTGAGTATTGGGCCAAGGGAAGATCAACTAGAATAGTGAGAGATACGTTAGAATAGGGAGTCCAATTTCTCAACATTTTACATAAAAACCCTAATTATTTGAGTGAGAGATATCACAAAAATATGGGCGAGTGGAAGCAAACCCTAAGTTGTTAGCCCACAAGCTCACTAAAAAACCCCTAAACCCTAAACCCAAACTCCAAAATTGGTTCACCCTAATGTTGATGAGAGGGGGTTAATTTCTCCAACTGATGAAAATTGGCTAACCCCAAACAAAATTCATTTCACTTCATTCTTTTCAAGTGATTCTCATCCATGGTAACTTGATCCAACAAATACATTACCATAATTGGACCAGCACTTGCGTACCTATTGCCTTGCAAAGGCCCTAAACCATATGTATTATTGCCTTGCAAGGGTCCCTAAACCCTAATACCCTTGTCCTCAGGTGTTACCCGGCACAAAATGCAATCGGAGAAATTACTTGGGGGTGTTTGGAAGGCACCTTATTCTATTCACAAATATCTCTCGTACTTAGCAAAGAAGAGGGATCCTTAGCTATTGCTCTTGTGTAAGGAAATCATGCCTACTTGTAGGTGTAAGATCCCTTTCACTCTTAAGGAGTAGGTGTAAGAGCCTTGCTCCTTGTACAACACCTCACCTCATGATCTAAAAATGTTGTAAGTTTGTTTAGGGTCAATGATAATTGTTCGCTTTACCCCCATTGTAAGCAATTGTGGACCCTAAACCCAAAAAAAAACATTGTGAACCATTTTTTAAACTTGTGAAAATTTGTCAAAATGTGAAATAAAAAATAAAATAAAATTCAAAAATCAAATGATTTTGGAAGGTTTCAATCATCAAAATGACGGAGGAAAAAAAAGAATTAAAGAGTGAAAATCATCATATTTCTATAATTGGTTTTTACTATATAGTCATGAATATCAAAGGATAGTTTTAAAAAAATGTATTTTATAACTAGAATATTGTCAAATTTTGCTAAATCTTCATAGGATCAAATTCATTTGTTTAACATCCTTTCTAGGGGTCTGAGCCCCAATTTTTGGGTGGGGGGGATTTTGGAGAAATTTCACACCCCAGATAAAAAAAATAAAAATAAAAACTTATATAAAATTTACTCAAACTAAAATAATTAATTTAGTAAATTATGAACAAAATAAATAAATATCTTAATTAAAATAAACGCTACTGGTGAAGGGTCTCAAAATACAGGAGCTGGGCAGGGCCACCTACCTCTTGTTCCTAGGTCCCTTATTCCATAGGACCGACCCCACACTAGGGGCCTTTCCTTCCACAAAAAAAAAAGATGGAAAAAGACCAAATTCCCAAGGATGACTCGAGCCGGAAACTACGGTCGGGAAACGTAAAAGAAACAAAGGTACGTAAAGGAAAGAAGCGCCCCCACGACAGAGAGCGGCCCCCGCAAGCTCGCTCGCTCTCCGCAATCGATGGCGCATGTCATGCGTCCTCGAGAACTTTTTTTTCTCTCGATTCCTCTTCTTGCGCTTCTTGTTCTTCTTATTCTTGTTGTTGTTCTTCTTGTGGTAGTTGTCCTTCTTCAATTTCTTCAAAGTAATTTTCTTCGAACTTTTTTTGAAGAAGACATCGGATGTACCCACGTTGGTTGTTGTTGTTGTTTTTTGGTTTCTACCCACGTCTTGATGCCTTGCGTGGGACTCTGGGTGAGCTTTCCTGGGTTTGTTTGGGAGAGGTGGTTGGAGAAAGAATCGGCTCTCACGATATTACCAAATGGGTACCGTGCCAGAACCGCTTGATCCAGTTGGCGGGGGGAAGAGGTGTATTGGGAAGAAGTGTGAAAAAGATGTGAACTGGACAACCTTTTTGGGAAACTTTTAATAGCAGCTGCTCTGCTCTTTGAGCTTTTGTGCAAAAGATGGGAGCAGCTTTTATGTAATTTTTCCTGAACAAAATGATGCCCAAAACAGTTCGAAGTTTTTGTTCAATTGATGGCAGCGGATCGGAACCCTAAAAATAGCTCAAGATCAGAGAAAACAGAAACTGAGACACACAAGCATGTGCCCGGATGCTTGCTGAACTTGAGGGATTGCGCAAACCCACGATAAGAACTGTGAAGAACTACTATTGATGCTGCAGACTGGCGCTATACACATACATGCTTTGGTGTCCAGTGTTGTGTTGTGGTGGTGATTAGGGTTTGAAGTTATGGAGGAGATGGGAGCTTGTTGTCCAGCTATATCAAAGAAGAAGGTAGCAGGCTGCACTTGTTGCTTCAGTTTCATGCATGAGTGTTGGCCAAAAAGGATGACAATCATCATCATCAACCGATCGCATGCAAGAGAGCTGCTTGTTGTTGTTGTTGTTTTCTTCGGGTCCGGAATAGCGTGAAGGATGATGGAGGATGCGGGTGCGGACTTCTTCAATCAGATAGAAGAAGAAGAAGAGTTCTGTTGTAATCGTGTACGCAAATGCCATCCTCTCCTTTCTTCCTCTGGAATCCTACAACCTACTCCTCTTGCACCACCTTTCTCATCATCATCTTCTTCTTCTTCCACAAATTTATCAAACCCTCCTGCTGCACCTGGAAACCCTGTACAACGTTGTCCTCTTCCACCATCTCCCTCATCATCATCATCATCATTATCATCTTCTTCTTCTTCCAAATCAAACCCTCCTGCTGCTGTGCCTCGAAACCCTACTGTATCAAACCCTAACTTTTTCCACCTGAATGTTTCGGAGTCTATTTCAACCAAGTCTTTGGGTTTGAGACCTACAATAATTCCATCTCTTTCAAAGGATGCTGAAGAAACTGGAGTTATGTTCCTCCTACCCTCCTCCCCACAGGTGACGATCACAACAGCTCTTTCTGATCATTCTGGACCCAACAATGTTGCCATTGGTACTATGACTGTGTCTCCCTCCTCAAGCAATGATGTTATTATTCCGCCTCTCAAATGTGCCTCAGAAATTGTGGCATCAGTTGAATCCTGGCAGAAGACTATGGTTGAGCTTGTTGTGGAGAATGAGCAGCTACGGAAACAGGTTCAACATCTGAGGAAGGTGTTGGATGATAAAGAAACAGCATGCCAATCTGCAGGGAAAACCAGAGAGCTATGTTTGGATGAAGAAGCAAACAACAATTTTGGTCTTAAGACACATTTGAGTAGAGATGATGATGATGAAGTTCATATCTGTTCCCTCAAGAGGGACTTCACAAAAGATCTTCACACTCAACAACAGGAAGTCTTTTCAGGCAGGGAACATCTAAAGCTTTCATCTGCCTCCTCAGAACAAGGGGAACAGCATGGTAACAACAACAGCTATGAAGATGTCAAGCTTGTCTTGGAAAGAATGTGTGGAATTGAGTCACTTCTGTCGATGATTTCAAATCATGTGCCCATAATCATCATCTCTCATTGTGATGCTAACCTTCGTTACACCTACATCAAGTACAAATTCTGCACACAAACTCTCTGTCTTGTGTCTCTTCTTTGTCTATCAAGTGCTAGGGTAATGTATGCATTTTTTTGTTGCCACTTTTGTTTCCTTGTGTATGGTGGTGATATGTTGTGGGCTTCTTCTGGATGGTGACTAGTGGGTGTGTATCCTAGAAGCTTATTCATCTACTGGTTTTTACTGGCACACTTGGGCTAAGAAGTCAATATGTCTTTACTTGACAGGTTTGTGCACAAGCCTCTGGAGCATGTTTGTTCTCAGGTATGCATGCAGTTCTGATTGAATTCCAGGGGCTTTGAAAAGAAAATAGTTTGTCCCTGACTTTGGACCTTGGGACTTAGTACCCAAATAAGGAGTTAGATCCATGAATAAGAAAAAGGCAGTGTGTGTTTGGGCACGTGCAGGACATTTTGGGATTGAAGGATGTGGATCTCGTGGGTGTCATCCCGGGTGCTTTGGAGATGATGGAAATGAAGAAAGAAGTTCTTTGTACAGGGATTGCAAATCGGAGAGAGCTCAATATAGAAGTGGAAGCTGATGACGGGGTGGGTGCGAGGTTATTAGTTATCGCCTGTGAGCCTCTTTTTGGTAATGAAGGTGGTGTTCTGGGAGTGGCTACTGCACTAATTGATGTGACGGAGCAGGTATGGAAATTCTCCAAAGTCAATAAATATTTGAAGTGGTCTGTGGCACTCTTACTTCTTCTTTTGAGACTTAATCGTTTGCAGTTCAATTTCCGTGGTCATTATATGATGTGTGGCTATGACATTGAGCTGCAGGCCATGTTGCGGGAAAGGCTTGCACAAATGAAAGATGAAGTAGCCAAGCGTGAAGTAACTGAGAAAAAGCTTCGCCATGCCATTGCAGCTGCAGGTGTTCTGGAGATTGTCTTTTCCCCTTTGCATATCCTCTCCTCATTTCAAGCTTTTGCACAAGTATTTTTCCCA
The DNA here is from genome assembly GCA_963921925.1 of Sphagnum tenellum. Taxonomy (NCBI): domain Eukaryota; kingdom Viridiplantae; phylum Streptophyta; class Sphagnopsida; order Sphagnales; family Sphagnaceae; genus Sphagnum; species Sphagnum tenellum. The sequence continues at coordinate 12,927,824 of OY998142.1, read as the reverse complement.
GCAGCAGTTTGTATGCATGGTCACTGGGTATGTGTACCAGTGTTGGGCGGTTCTTGACTTTTATGAAGAACCTCTGGTTCTGATTCTAAAAATCAGACATGGTTCCTGTCTGGTTCTGGTTAACTTGGACCAAAACTGGCGGTTAACTGCCAGTTAGCCCCCAGTTTTAGTCCGTTTCTTTTCATTTTTACTTTTTCAAAAGTCCTGGATCCTGTTCTTGTTCTAGTCCTTTTTTTCATTTTTTTCCCGCCAAAAATCTCAGATCCAGTTCCAGTTCTGGTTCTTGAAAACCCAGGATCCTGGTTCCAGTTTGGTTCTGTTTCTTTGTAAAATCTGAAACCCCAGTTCTGGTTTGAGACCTGGTTCCAAAAATCAGACCTGGTTCCAGTTCAGATTTTACTAACCAGAACCAGAACCTGTGGTTCTCACCCTCCAAACTGGGTATCTGCCCAACACTCATGTATACCTCATATTGGATTTGCTGCACTGTTGCTGTATGTGAAGAAGGTTAACAACAACTAGCATTGTCAGTTGGGTGCATACCTAGTTGTACTTATAGGCTTTAGAATTGTGTAACGGTTGCAAGATGCTGCTGACACCCACGGATGATTGATGGTTTGACTATCAGATGAAGCTATGGAGGCCAAAAACAGTTTTCTTGCTGTCATGTCACATGAGATTCGAACTCCATTAAATGGTGTCCTTGGTGAGTGTCATGAAAACTGCTATTTGGTCATAATTTTCCAACAGACATACATATGATCATCATCCTATTTTTTGAAATTTTGATGCAGGCTTTTTTATTTGTTGTGCTTTTTGTTCACAGGCATGGCTCAAATTCTAGCCACCACACCTTTAAACTCTGAGCAAAAGGAGCTTGTGGATGCCATGGTGTTCAGTGGTGATGTGCTCCTTGCCATTATCTCTGATATTCTTGATCTGAGCAAGGTGGAAGCAGGTGAGTTCTTCAGAGTTTCTTGAGCTCTGAATGCCCAAGTGCCCATTATTCATTTTTCAGTGGAACATTTTTTATAGGTTTCCAAATGTTCAAACTGTTGCACCTCAAAAGAGGTGCATGCTGGCTCCTGTTGGAAGGTAGTTTAATACTTGGGTCCCCATTGGCAAAAGGTTTTGTATTATGGGCTGCTGGTAGTGAGCAAGAATTTGCTACCCTTCTTCCATGCAACAAGGGCAAGGGTTGTAAATGGAAGTATCTCGGTTGGGGGTTGGGGGGGGTGTTTATTTTGTGTTGTGGAGGTACAATGGAGTTGGAGGAGCAAGGGCTGAATCCCCGGGACATTGTGAAGCATGTGGTGAGGACAGCAATAGCTGCTACAAGAGAGCGCAATATCAGCATTCAAGCCATTGTTGCCGATGATGTTCCTACACTGGTAGTTTCCTGAATTTGGACTAGCACCCAAACTTGAGACTGGGAATTGGGTTTCTTTGTTGGTTCCATATGCACAGTTTCTCTGTCTTTTTTTGTACCCAAATACGTTTTGCAACTAGAATTTACCTTAAATATCCATCCTGGAGAAGAAGAGCTTGGCAAAAGTATGTTGTGTTGATGGGACTATACAATCCTGTTCATATCCTGTCAGTTATTTTACCATGAACTTGATTATCATATGGTAAAACTGAACCACTATGATGCCAGTGGGTTTTCCTAGCCTGGTGGAAGTGGAACATGGTGCTGATTAGAGTACTTTGATGCAGGTAATTGGTGACCCACTGCGAATCAAGCAAGTGATTACCAACTTGGTAAAACCCTAAACCTGAAACCCTAAACATGATGTCATGATTTCATTTACTCTCCTTCACAACAACACAGATGGGCCAAGAAACCCTAAACCCTAAACATGATTTCATGATCAATGTTGAAACTGTCAGCATTTCCCCAATATTGCAGGACCTTAATTATGTGTTTGGGCAGTTTCTAAGGCCTATAACCAATCACCTTGTTGTAGTCTGGGATGCATCCAGAATGCATGAATTATGTGGCACAGGCCTGGTTTGCATATTTTGGCATGTAAAAATTCTAAAAGGCCCAGTTGTAGGCCCACGTGTGTTGGACATGTGAGTATATTCACTATGTGGGAATCTGGGATTGGAGAAACTGAGCAGAATAAGATTTTAGGTTTAGGGTTTATGATTTATTAATGTAGTTTATATGTTGGAATGTTTGTCTGTTGTTGAACAACCAACCATTGTCTTCACAACAATTGTGAACAGGTATTCAATGCTGTGAAGTTCACTAAAAGAGGATACGTAAAGGTGCGACTACGGGTAGTGAACCACCCTAAAACTTCAGCCCCTACCCAATGTTTGGACAACTTGAGCAGTTTCAGTGAAGGTTATGATTCAGATCACATTCTAGAAAACTCAGTGAAACCTGCTGCAGCAGCAAGCTCTTCTACACATTTGGCACTGGGGAAGGTGGATAGAAAGGAAATTTCTCCAGAAGTAAGATTCAGTGAGCAAATGAATACAGTGGAGTGGAACCCTCTTTTGGAAGGTGGTCGACGAGACATACCAGAGGACATACTTTTAACAGTTGAAGAAGATGTGCAGGATGCCACCACCACCCAAGGTTAGACTTTACTTTTTCCTTCTTTTAACAGTTTTGGATCTCCCTGGATCATATATAGTGTTTTAGAATGTAAAACTTGATTGTTTGTGTGATTTGGATTTTGCAGGTAACACAGTAGAAGATGTAAAGTTAGTGAGAAAGGCAGAGAATACAAAGGCCACCCTCGGCCTTGTTATGCCAAAGGTACACAGTGCAGGAGACTTAAGTCTTGGCTCAATTCAACACAACACAGAGCAGATGGGTCCAATGTTTTGCCTTTTCAGTAGACCCTGTAAGTGTACAACATATGATTGCATGAGTGCAGCCTGCATGTTTTAGGTTAACTTTTGTGACCCATTTGGTTTGGAATTTTTTTTGGTGCAGAAGGCAGAGGAGCAGCAGCAATTACTGTCAGATCCTAATCCTACTACTAGTAATGCAGAGGGGTCACCAGATATTTGGCTTCAATATGAGATTGAGGACACAGGCATAGGTGCATTATTCAATACCTGCACTTTATTTTTGCGTGTTGTTGAATGAGGCAGGCTTATGGGTGGGTCTGCTCCATTTATAGTTTATACCCAGAGAATAATAGTATGGTAATGGGAGTATAGTGTGGTCTGTTGACTGGTACCAGCTGACAGGATAGACTGAGGATATTATTTTCTGTAACACCTGACGATGTGACTGCTAATTGGGTCCCACTGTAATTTCCATTTGTGAATGAAGGTATACCAAAGGGAGCGTTTCCATTGCTATTTGAGAAATTTACTCAAGTGCATTCTTCAACTACTCGGAAATATGGGGGCACAGGTTTAGGTCTGGCAATTTGCAAGCAGCTGGTATGTATGCTCTTTCTTCTGTTTCCAATGTGGAATAATCTCAGTTACTTTGGTTGATGTATGATGTTGACCTGCATCCACTGTGAGGAGCTGATGAAGTCAGCGGGGATGTGATGTTAGCTGGTTGAATGCCATGCATGTTGCTGTTGAAGGTCTCTGAACATGTGTGCATGTGACTGGTCAGAAAGTCAGGTTATGGGTAACTGTGGTTTGCCTACCGTAGGTACAATTGATGGGTGGACAAATTTTAGCACAAAGTGAAGAGGGTAAGGGCTCAACATTTACATTCACAGTGCGCTGTAAATGCCCTACGCAAGCAATAGCAGCAGGGCCAATCAAGACAGTCAGTGAAACAAAACTGAAGAAGAATCTGTGTCACTCTACTGCACAACTCCACAAGTTACAAGCGGGTATGTTAAATCCCTTGTGTTCCAGAAACAGTGCAATGAACCTCCAACTACTGCCTAGAATGATCAAGTCGGAACAGCAAGAGACCCGATCCACAGACAGTTCGCTAAAGCTTCACAATGGCAACAACAACAACAACAGTTCAGCATTCAGTTCACTGGGTTCCCATGAAAAAAGTAAGGTGCTCACATGTGCCGCAGGAGCACGGGGGGGGCAAGGAGCTTTTAAAGAGAATGAGGGTGGTGTTCAATGGTCTGGACGATGGGATACTGCGAGCAATGGGCTTCGTCGAACATCAAGCGGTCCCCCTCGAATCGAGTGTTTATTCATGCCACAGTTTGAGGAGTCAAAATCATTGGGCATCATTGAGAGTGCTGCTGCTCCCAAGGCAGAGAAAAATGCACCACTTTTGCTCCTGGCAGAAGACAACAAAGTAAGAGCAAGGCGACCATTGCTGAACATCTGCTTCTAGACTATAAAGGGGCACATGAAAAAACTAGAATCTGAACTTCTTCTCATTGTTAGCATTAGCTGTTGTCTATTGCTGATGGCCTTTTCTTTCAAACTGTGGATTCTAGAATACCCAAAATGTTGAGTAGCTCAGAAAAAAAGGTCTTTCTGTCTTGTCTGATTTTGTTGTTGCTCAGAGAAACCTTCTTTTGGTCCCAAGGCTGAAAAATCAGACAAGCAAATTATGGCAGGCAGTGCTTTCCACAAGACCCACAAATAATCATACGATACTTTTTCTTTTGATCATTTATTCAAGACTGTAGGACTTGAAATTACATAATGTGTGAGGTGATCAATGTGCAGGTGAATGTAATGGTAGCAATGTCCATGTTGAAGCGGCTTGGACTGGCAGCAGATGTTGCCTACAATGGGTTGGAGGCAATTAAAGCTTTGCAGACAAAGTGCTATGACCTGGTATGGTCCCACAATTCTTTGCATTCACCTATTTTTGTTCATGCACTAGGAAGAGTTGGATCTGAAATTGAGGACTGATCAATTTTTGGGTTGGGGGTGGGGGGAGGGAGCAGGTGTTGATGGACATATGTATGCCACTTATGGATGGGTTGGAAGTCACAAAACACATAAGAGAATTTGAGAGATGTGGATACTGGGACAAGAAGATCATTCAAGCAACCTCTGAAAGTGGTGGCGCAAGCTGGTGCCAACCAGCATACAGGCAGTTGTCATCAACAGCCATGGTTGTGTCTCAAGAGAATTTCCCCATTGGGGGAGGACGTCGGCATTTGCCGATTGTGGCCATGACAGCCAATGCACTCTCCAATTGTGAGGATCAGTGTTCAAAAACAGGCATGGATAGCTTCATGACTAAGCCGGTGACATTCAAGAAGCTCAAAGATGTGCTTGATCATTTTTTGTCCTAAAGAAAGACGTGTACCATCTTGCATAAAAATCAAACAGAAACTCGAGGGAGAAAAAATAAAAATACTGACCCATATTTTCAGTCCCATCACAAAACAAGACTCCTCTGGGGGAAAAAAATTGTTGCAGCAGAGACAAGAAGGAAATGGGTGTCCCCCATTCTGCTCATACGTGAAATGTCAGTATCATTTTGAAATTATTGGAAGGAAATTTGTCCTTCCTGCAATGAAGCTCAGGGTTTGGACCAGGACTCAATTCTTAGATGATTTTGAAACCGATGTACATTGTACAGTAAACGGTGATGGCAGTTTCGAGTTGCCCTGTCAGTGGGTTAGGCACAGGTCACAATTTTCATTTGCAGATCTCTCCTACACAGGTTTGTTCACGCGGTGCATCTTCTCAAATCTGAAATGTGTATTTAATGTGCCCACGCTGAATGTGTAATTTTTCCTAGTCCATCAGAAGTGAATTTCAGAATTGGGTTTTGCTGTTTTGGGTGATATTTGGATTTGGTGTGTCGTTTATTGATTGTTGCAGTTGTTGCAAGAACATGCGGTCTCCTCCTCTGGTGGTGATACCAAATTTTCTATACCACAAAGGTCTGGGGTGGCAGATTTTTTTCATTTTCTTGACTACATGATATGACATAATCTCCTGGTGATGATCTCCGGGATTCAACCTGCTACAAGAATTGAAAATGTAAATCACCAAATTGCTACAATACAAATGAAAACCAGTTCATATACAGAGCACAACTTACCACTGGTGTTACATTGCGGCTATTAGATTTTGTCAATAACCCTTGGTTCTGGTTTTTTGACATTGCAAAATCAAAGAACCGTCACTCCCCCTCCTATATTAGAAATACAAAGAACTGGTGGTTTTCAAGAAAGAACCGTGGGTTTCTGGGTGGTTCTTTCAATATCATTACGTTTGAGGATGGCAATTCTAGATCACAATTGGTTCTTGGGTAATATGGAATTAAGGATGGCGGGTATGGAATTAAGAGAATTGCCCTGATAACCATTGCGGGTTTGGGGCCATCTGATACCCATTCAACATTGGTTCCAACATCCAACCAAATATCCCTCCTAGGAAAGAGGAAGGGAGGGGGGGGGATCTTATTACACTCAGCACAAGAAGTGAGTGAGTGAGTGAGTGAGTGAAATTATGCTTTACTAAAGCATCTTCCATAAGTGGAAGCACCTTTTAATTGTAAGTGCAAAAGTCCTTTTTTGAATGTGGAAGGTGCCTTCATTCGAGGAAAAGGTTTGTTCAACGCAACGAGGTGCTTTCAAATACAAAGGGGCAAAACAAAAAACCTTGCAATGCTTTATAATGTACATGATAACATTCATCTCATTCCACCACACGGGTGAGGTGCATTCTCAAAATCCCGGGCCACACTTGACTACTACTACCTCAACCTAGTCCCCTTTGTTTTTAAGAATGGCCACCCCCTCCCCCCCCACCTAGGGACTTTAGTCTACACAATACACCCCTTATATACTAACAAGGGGTGTGTCACATTGTGGCGTTGCCATTTACGACAAAAAAGTATCTTAAGGCAAAAGAAGAATTAAGAAAATTGAAATATTTCACTGTGCAAAAATGTACATAATCTTCAAAAAACTCCTTTGAAACAAACCAAAATCCTTCCAAGATATCATAACTCTATAATAACTAATCTCAAGTTTCAACACAAGCCCAATTATCATTCTTTCAAAAATCTTCACATAAAAAAATAGACCTACTACCGTGGGGCCAAAATCCCTTAAGCTTGTAGGTATATTTACTCTATAATGAATCTAAACACAAATATGCTTTGCCTTAGTAGGCAAGGCCAACAAAGGCCATAATAACAAGGCCTTTCCCTTGGTCGTCTTCTTTTGTAGATTGCAATGTAGATTAAGGTGTGTTTGTTTGGGGGTGAGCCTCATTGAGTATTCTCTTATGCAATGAAGATCTTTAGACGAGTTCATGCATTCATACATACATAAAGACTTGGTTGAAATTTCTTAGTTATAGAGGATGGCACCTTAGTTACACGTAGGGTAAAAAGCCGAGTGCCATGGGCTTTGTTGGGGAGTAAGCATTCCGTGCAAGGACAAAATAAATGCTGGGTAATGTGCCCTCGAATTACACTAATCAAATTGGAGTAGGTCATTACGTGGCAGAAAAGCCCAGTTATGGCAAAAAATGACAACTTATGCATCTTTGGTTCGTAAGGTGCTTCCTCTCACAAAATTTTATCCAATTCTAATCTGCTGAGTAAGGCTCTCAAATGGGGACATAAATTTTTTTGGGCTGAAAAAGGTACTCTCGAGGCCTTGACCCTACTGCACTTTGTAAAAGACTACACAACCAGCCCCATGCTTGGGCCTTGATTTCAGTTGTAGGTTTAAGGGGCCCTCCTTTTGTAGGGCCTTACCCTATGATGATGCGCATTACTAGAGTAAGGGACTGCACAAATTGATAGCCGAGTGTTTATTCCTGTCACATAGCTAACTCCCAAAATAACCACCCAACCAAGGTTTAGGGTTTAGGGTTTAGGATTTCAGAGCAAGGGGCTCCTGAAATAACCACCCAACCAAGGTTTAGGGTTTAGGGTTTCAGAGCAAGGCGTTCCTGAAATAAAACCCTAAACCATTATTTCAGAAACTCCTTTCAGGAGTGGGAATTTCATTTTTAAAAAAAAGGCCTAGTCAAGGAAAAGTTCCACTTGGTAAGTATGTGCCCTTCACACATACAAGAGGTTTTTATCAAGGGGCTCTACAAAATAGGGTATTGAAGTACCTGATCTTTGTGCTACTATTTTGCACCCAGCCAGCCAGCCAGCCAGCCCTTAACCCTAATATATCCTTAACAACCCTAATAATTTATTGTAGTCAAAGAAGCAGCTCTCACTATGCTGTTTAAGTTCAATAGCCTGAAGACTCAGAGTGTGATCTGCCCGCATGCTTGAGATTTCTCAAATCAAATTCACTTGAAGAAATCATACCCTACATACATACTTACCTACCTACCTACCTACCTACTTACCTGCCTCACATCTACCTCCCCCACATAACTCTCAAACCCCCCCCCCCAGCAAACCCTTCCCCCTCAACTCAACTCAACATTGGGTTGGGGTGTCAGGTCTCTAGTTTCTCCTCACACTTTGAGAAGCTTGCAGTAAGTAGGTTGCAGTCTTAAACCCTACCCTAGTAAGGTGTAAGCCAAGGTTCAGTTAGAATATGGAGATTGGGAATTTGGAGATTTCTAGGGTTTAGTGGACAAATGGTGGTTCCATGTTTAATGTGATTAAATTGCAGAATTCAAAACACCCTTGTTAAGTTATGGCTTAATAGGTCATCCTCTCCCGAGATTCTATTGGCAGAATCGGTCGGGGATAAAGGGCTGCCCACTCATTCTGCTACTACCCCTACCATTACATATGCCCTTTAGTTGTTGTTAACTCAGTCACTACTACACGAGTATTGCTCCAATTTTTTTTTCTTCTCCCGGTCTGCCCTTTTTTTCACCTTTGCATTTCTAGAAATGTTTTTGGGTCTATGTCATACATTTTTTTGGGCATGTTATGAGTTCTAGGGGGTATATTATCAGCTGAAAGACAACCTAAAACAATCTATATAAACTCGTTTTCATTACTTTCTCACAGAATAAAACATACTCAATATTTCTTAATTTTTTTTCATAACTCTCAAATAAAGGTCAGGATTAGTAAGCCATCACTCCCCCAAATCAGGTTTCCTATAAGTCTTAGTGATAGTTACTTTAACCTTGTTTTGATCATTTTTAGTCTCATATAGAGACCTTCTTGCATGGACATGCACTTTTCATTCGTAAGTGGGAACGAAGCTACATAATTGATGTTAAGAACATTTCATTTGGAAGGCACATTTTAGAGAATTTCTAAGGTTTTCTATAAGTCTTAGTGATAGTTACTTTAAGTTTGTTTCGACCAATTTTTAGTCTCATATAGAGAGCTTCTTGCATGGACATGCGCTTTTCATTTGAGAGTTGGAACGAAACTAGATAATTGATGTTAAGAACATTTTCATTTGGAAGGTACTTTTTAGAGAATTTCTAAACAAGACATGTTCCTGGAAAATATGACAGAGAGTCACTTTTTTTAGTGACTCTCAAGTTGTCTATCGATTCAAACAACCCTGCATTTTGGTCAGAGTGTGTCCTGCTGCAGAGCTGTGTGCAGTGACTTTGAGTTTGATGAAAACAAATGTAATGAAAAGCTGACATTGAGATAGAGTCTCTGATGCAGGGTAGCCTAATGGAAAATAGGACTTTAGAACATCTTTCCATTAGGGAACTGTTTATGTCAGGAATGTATCATAACAACCCTTGTACATTTTTTCCACCTTTGCTATGTGCATAGTCATCTCATAAGTCAATGCAAAGCTATTAGAGACAAGAGTCACCATAAGGTGCCATTTGTCAACTTTTTTTTAATATTGGAAACCTATATGTAATTAAAAATTAGTTAGAGCATCAATCTATTATAGCATTTCTTTATTTTTTTATAAAGCCCATTTGTAGCTTTTTAGGTTCTCATTGACACCAACATAGACTTATATATATCCTATGTACCAAGCCAACTCCTATATTTGGCAACACAACATTTGTACCTAATAAATACCTATCTATTTCACATGAGGAAGGGGGCCTTTTGTGGCAATCCTCTCATTGGGTGAGTCTCTCAACCTGATGCTTGAAAGGGTAGTAAGCATGCACAACACCTCTACAATGAAAGTACTTAACTTTGGGGTTATACCCCACAAAACCATTTGTCATTTTTTATTTGGGATCAATGGGCACTCCACCAAATTGGAAGCCCATAGGCACTTGCATCCCTTTGACTTACCTTTACACTTTGGGCAAAGCATATGGGATAAAAGTGTGGTGATATTGGGAACATCTTGAGGAACACATTGGGAACTAAAATAACACACTGGGCCCCTTTAAATGTATGTTGAGCCTTCTCATTGGTTGCATGAATTTTTTTACTTCTAGAATTGTTTGTCACCATGTTCAACTCGGGTTAACTCCAAGGTTTTTTTCTTTGTGTTTGAAAGCACCTTCCTCTCTGCACGGAAGGTGCTTTTGTCAATTAAAGGGACCTCAAAGAAAAAGCCCTTTAGTACTTTATGTTGGGGGAACGCCTGCTCCCCACAGGTCTCTCTTAATTTTTAGGCCTACACCTTGGGGCCACCACCCTTGAGGCTACCAAGGCTACAAGCCTCAAATTAGGGCCTTCCTATGTATATATAACTTGAACATTCTAGCCCAGAAGCACATTATGATATTGGGTGCCTTGGAAACTAAGAGAAAAGATTATGCTATGCAACGTACCTGTAAATAGAAAAGGAAAATTAGGTCACATTTTGTATGTGTAGGGTTTAGGGTTTAGGGTTCTCCTTTCACTTTTAGTTCTTGAGGTTCAAAAGGTCTAAATAACCATTCAATTGACACCTTTGTTACAACGATTTACAATTGTCATTTGGATTTGAATTGGGTTTGAAATGAGCAAGATAAAATCTCATCTCCCCAAAGCAAGGGATTGAAAGGTTAAAAAAAAAAAAGGCCGATCTCTTGTGAACACTTATCCTTCCATGTACAACGAAAGTGCATCTTATTATAGTTAGACATGCTAGACTTCATACACAAATGATGTCCCTCCTCCCATTACCATGAAATGATGTGAACTTTATTTTTCAAACAGTTTTGTTTCCAACATAAACACTTGTTTTAAGAACTAGTCAATCGATTTTAGGGGTATTGTTGAACAACTATCAGTTGGATGATGTTTGATAATTTTAGGGTATTGTTGAACGATTATTAGTTGGATTGATGTTTGATAATTTTAAGATATTGTTGAACAATTATTAGTTGGGTTGATGTTTTGATAATTTTAAGATATTGTTGAACAATTATCGATTGGATGATGTTTGATCATTTTAGAGTATCATTGAATGGGTATGAGTTGGATGATGTTTGATCATTTTAGAGTATCACTGAATGGATATGAGTTGGATGATGTTTGATAATTTTAGGGTATCATTGAATGGTTATTGGTTCGATGATGTTTGGTAATGAGTCATGTTTTGAACCGTCTGAGTGTTTGCTTACCCACAAGTGTTTAGTGATGGGTGGTTCTACTTTACATAACAAACTTTGGTGTAACCCAATGTTTACCATTCCAACCTCGTTTTCGCCTTAAGTTTCTTTTACCACACAAACTACCATCATTTCCAAACAAGTGAGAGATTTACCAAATCCATTCAGTTAGCCCAGATTGGTATTTTTCTTTTCCTGATAATTTTAATTTTTATCAACAAAAAAAAATTGGGAATTTCTTTTTTCTTTTCTAAATTCAACTAAAATTTCTATTTTGTTGAAAATGCTGCAATTTTTTTGATATCACTAAAAACTAAATTAGGGGAGCGGGGACAAGAAACAAACCTTGCTCTCAATCAATCATTTCTATTTTATTAATTTTAAACCAGATTTTAGTATCACTAGAACCAGCACCCACAAGTGCACCATACAAGATGGATGGTGTGTGGACAGAAAACACTTTTCCGTTGTATTCGTGTCCCATATAGCTAACCACGATGGTTAGCTACAAACCAAGCATCCACAAGCATCTACCTACATAGTAGTTACCATGTGAGTTACTTACTTACCTACCTAAATAGTAACCACTCACATTTGGTACCTACTTACCTTTCATAATTACTCACTTAACATGCTAGTTACCTAGGTAGTGTGAAAAGAAGGAGGTAAGTGGGTTGTTCATAGGATTCATAGGTTACCAAGGTGGGAACCTTGGTAACCTTGGTCATGATTTATTCATCCATCCATCCATCCATCCATCCCAGAACTAAGTCATAACAGGTTTTCGATCTGATGATGATACACTAGTTAGTGGGTTGCTAATTGCTGGGTCACAAAAGGAAATCCTTAAAAAGAATGAATTAATTGACACTATAACAATGGAGATCATTATCTCATTTAAAGAGTAATTTAGAAAATATAATAATATTATTTATACAATAATGATTTGGGCTTCACATTACTTCACACTACTAGCGACAATGATTAAATTATTTTTTGTGAACACAATAATTTTGTTCTAATCAATTTTGTCTTTTCAAAAGATAAAATTCTATAAATTTCACTATGTGTCATTTTTGTTTCATTAATATTTTTTTTTATTTTTGTCATCGAAAGTTTGATTCATTAAATAAGTTCACAACAAGACCCAAAAAATTAAATTTTTTTTTTTGGAAGGGCGTAAAAAAATGCAACAAGATACAAATAAACAAAAAACATTGAAAGAATGCAAAAACAAATAACAAGGAATGATTTTAAAATGAAATTTGATGTATGACAAATTATAATCCGAAATGAGTTTGAAATTGTCATAGTGATGATCACAAAAATCCCATCCTACATAATCCACTTCCAATGAAACATTATCACTGGAATAATAATAATAATAATAATATTATTATTATTATTAAGTAGGTACCAATTTTTAATTTTTTTAAAGGAGTGCACATGGGAGTGAAAAAAAGTGGCCCCCCCCCCTCCCCCCCCACACAAAAGAAAAAAAGAAAAAGAAAAGAGAGAGAGAGAGAGAAAGAGAAAAGAGCCAGCAGGATAAGAGGTAAAAAGTAGTAAAGAGCGAGCGAGTTAAATTGTTTTCATTATTATTTACTGTGCTTCTTTACTGCTACGTTACTACTCTGTTGGCGTCAGTCAGTCCGCAGACGTCCGTCAGCAAGACAGACGCCAGCAGAGACCGTCGAAAGCCGCTTACGGCCAGCGTGAGACAGACGTCCGTCGGAAGCAGCTGCCGAGGAGTGTGTCCGACGAATCCGGCGCGAAAGTCGGGCTACGCCGCCCCCCCCCCCCAAACAGACTCCCGGAGTGTTTTGTGTTTTTTTGGGGGCAATTTTGTGGTATAGCCAAAATGGCGATGATCAACAGAAAGATATAGCCACATTTGGCCACACGATAAATATGAAAATTAAATTAAAAAAACATCCTTCTATATTTTTGGCCACACAAAACCTACCTAATTTGAACAACCATCTATATTTTTGAACTGGTAATTTTTCTTAGAATTTTGGTTTTATTATGGCTACTGAAAATCACTCTCTCTCTCTCTAACACACACACACACACAGAGCCCAGTCCAGGAGTGATTGGGCAATTTTGTGGTATAGCCAAAATGATGATGATGGTTCACAGGAAGATGTAGCCAGATTTGGCTACAAGATAAATATGAAAGTAAAAGCCACTTTTAATTTTTAAATATTTGTGGCATTTTGGCTATAAAGAGGCAGGTAACACTAGAGGCTGCTGGCGCAGAGGCAGAGAGAGAGAGAGAGAGAGAGAGAGAGAGGAGAGGAGAGACGACGATCGAAAGCAGCTGCCGAAGGAGTTTGCTGACACCAGCGACGAGGTCGTGGCTGCAACTTGCAAGTCGACTATTCTACATTAACGAAGAGTTTTGTTTTGTGTGTGTTTTGATTTCTTTTGTGTGTTTTTATTTGTCTTTTTTGTGTTACTACCCTTTTCTTCTTCCTTTTTCCCTTGTGCATACTGTTCTTCTTGCGCTGCTTCCGGAGCCACTTCTTTCTGTGTCTGATGAGCCGCTTTCCCCCCCGCCCGCCCGCCTCCCCCGATTCTCCCGCTTTCACGTTTTAGCCCAAAAAGCCACTTTTGTTTTTTTTTTCTCTCTCTCTCTCTCTCTCTCTATCTCTCGCTCGCTGCTCCTGCTGCACTTGACTGCAATAAAAAGATTCGGTTGTGTTTGTGCTGTTGCAGTGGGAGAATAATAATTATAGACGCAGTAGTAGCAGTGGTGTGTATTGAATCAATCTGTGAGTGTTTTTTCTTGTTCAGTCTGGAAAAAGAGAGAGACATAGAGAAAAAAACTTGGGTCTTAATCATTTGCGAGGAATTTGTGTTTTCGGTAGTGTTTTTTTTTTTTTTGGGTTTTTGTTGTTGTTGTTGTTGTGGTCGTCGTCGTCGTCGTCTCGCTGGTTCAAAACTCTGATCTTTATAGATGTCATTTGGAGTGTGGCTTTTATTGGGTTTTTTTTGGTCCGGTTTGGGTTTGTTTGACAATAATAATGCTATTATTCGTAGTAGGACACTCTTGCAGCTCTGTTGCAGGAGCTCCGTTGCAGTTCACTATCGCTTCTGCTTCACAAGTGAGGAGAAATAGCAGCTGCTTGGATATACAAACGAGTGCCTGAATATTCTGCTTTCTGCGAATCTCTCTGTCTCTCTCTTTGTGCTTCAGATGGCAGCTGCTTCCTGATCCACGCCGCGATCGTTCCATTGTCGTTATCGTTTCATCAAGTCGCCTTGCGTGCCTACTTTTGTCAATAGGTATGTTTCTCTCTTTGCCTCTTGAACCTGATTCTCACCCAAAAGAGAAAAAAAAACCCAAGTGATGGCGAGTGCCGGAAACCTCGACCTTGGACACTACTCTTTTCCAAGTGGTTTTTCATAGCTGCTGGTGAGGTTGGAGGATCTTTAGAGTGAGGTTTTCAATTCAGTCTTGGGCTTTGTGTGTGTGCGGCAAATCTGAGGGAAGAAGGAAAACGAGTCAGTCAGACAGACAGTAGTACTAGTGTCTGCCGGCGCTCGTCTCCTTCGATTTCCGCAATGGAATTCCCCTCCTCTTGCGGCTCTTCTTTCTGCAAGCGGTTTGCGCAGAGCGCTGCCGGGGAACGACGGACATTTTGCGACGTAATTGACACTCCGGGGGGGGGGGGGGGGGGAGATTCTGCTTGCTGATTCGTAATTGTCAGTCAGAACAGATTCCGCCCTTGATTCTGGTTTTCGATTCTCATAATTGCCAATTATGTTAGATAATGGCCATTCATGTTGGGCAAGTAGTCTACAATGTTCGTAAAGATGTAGCAGAATCGCTCCCCAAGTGCTGATTATGTCAGATAATGGTAATTCATTGGGCAAATAGTCTACAAAGTTCCTATTGATGATGATGTAGCAGAATTGCTTCCCATTATGCTCTTGAATCCCCAACAACCCATTCAACACAATTGGTGATTGATATTGGGCGTTTTGGTTTTTGATACTCTTTGGTTCTTTGTACAGGAATGAGGAAGGAGGCTAATGAAACCTGAAATTGGTTTTTGAGAAATTCAAGTCTGTTTGAATGGAAGTCAATTTTGACTGAAGAGAGAGAGAGAAGAAAAAAAGAAAAAAAAAGGTGGTGGTGAGTGAGGGCAGGGAAGTGCAATGCTGCGGATGGATAATCCGCCTCTAGGGCAAGCTGATTTAGCTCCATCACTTATGGGACCCATGCCAAAGCAACATGCGAGTCGCTTACACATCTCCTTAGTAACTGCAATAATTGTTGTCATGGTGTTTGGAGTTGGCGCATTGTTCTCTTGCTGTTACCATTGGGGATGGCGCCTCCAACATAACCAAACACAGCGTTCTGGCGGCATGCCTGATCAATCGAATTTGTCAAATTATGTTTTGGAGGACCCAGCAGCAACCATTCCAGAACAAGTCACTCCTCAAACTACAGACTCTCAGAAAGCCCAAGAAATGAAACAGGTATATGGCCCCAGATTGTTGAGTTTGTTCCTTTGATTTGCCAACTTTCAATTGAAGTCTTTTGGTTGCACTCTTTTATTCTTTTTTTTGGAGTGGGTTTTATACTCCCATTAGTTTATTATCTTTCTCATGTCTCAATTCCACTTAGATCAAATTAATTTGAAAATATGGAAGAATGCACAATTCTTGTGAAGTTATTATCTCTTGGGGAACGAATGTTTTACATAATAGGAATATACGCAATATTTTTGGGGGGTTTGGTTATGTCTAATGTACCCTAATCAATACCTATTATATTGTTTAACATTACCACTATGTTGTTGTAACTGATCCCCAATGTGAATTCAATCCTCACTCACAATTTTTTGTCATTCCACTTTCAAAGACCCAGTTGTGAGTGTTTTGTGGTTTTGAGAAGGAGTTGTTGTTATTGTCACCATTGGTTGTCTTATTAAGATGTAGTTGTGCATTTTGCAGATGTATACAATGCAAGTGTTGATGCCTGGAGATGATGTTCCCAAGTTCATTGCATGGACTGCACCTCACAGAAATCCTCCTGTTCTTGACCCAACAGTGGTTTGAGGAATGAGTGCCACCCCCGCCCTCTGAGCTGGGATGTGTGACTTTCTTTTGTAATCAATCTTTGATCTGGTGCAGAAAATGTCCCAAGCCTTTCAACAATCCATGGCCAATGACCAAGGATGATGTTCGTGCACCTCGTTTTAAGAGAGCCGCTTGTTGAAGACAACAAACCGAGGTTGTGAGCTAGTCTGCGATAGGTTTTGTTTGTTTGAAGGGTGCCAAATATCATTAGGTTATGAGGTAAATAGTAGTAGGTAGTCCAAGCAGAGTGTCCAAATTTTTTTTCTGCAACTTTGGCTAGGTGGCTAACAACAAGCATTAGAAAATGTGTTGTCCTTTCCATCATGGGTTTCTGCAGTTTTATATTATGAGTACTAAGCAAATGGTTTTGGAAGAAATGTATATAGTTACCACAGATGATTATTACCCTGACAGAAAAAAAAAATGGAGTTAGGTGATAGATCGAGAAAAATACCTTGTTATCTGTTCTCTATGGTATTTTTGTTTGCCAGACTGCCCATGTTTTTTAGCAGATGACATTCAGAGCCACCAACCCATGCTTGTAGCTGGCCGCCCCACCTTGTGGGTTCTCTATGAGACCAATCCACTCTTGTAGCCTCTGTGTTAGTCTGAAGAGTGCTTTCACTTTTGTACAGCCTTCACCTTTTGCATTTGGTTCCAAATGTTTTGGTTGCATCTCTAGTGAAATAGAAGTGTTGCAAAATTGGCTGTAACTCCAGTTCCAAGTGCTAAGTGCCAGCCACCTGGAATGTGCATCTGACTTTTCTGGGCAAGAACTGCATGCTGTTAAGACCCCAGATTTTGCTACATAGAAACGGAAACGAATAAGTTGATGTGTAGCACTTCAAGTAGTTCCACCCATGCAAGGCATGCTACCATGTATGGGTGTCTCCCACATCCAGTTATTTCCCCAAACCCAGCTGAAACAACACAACAAGAGAACCTTACACAATCAGGCTTATGCTCAGAAGTTCCCATTGGAAAAAGCATTATAATCTTGACAAAGGCAATCAAACATAGGAAAGAGACAAAAGTAATAAAATTGGAGAATCTATTATATGGCAGTGTGGGGTAAAGCCCAGTCAGCAAGCTTTCCCAAAGGGTCCATGTGAACATAAAGACCTGCATTAAAATCTGAACATTAATTTCCCTGGGCCTACCAAGCATAAAAACCTACATTAAATTTTATCTTTTATTTTATTCCTGTAATACCCAGTGAAAGTTGATGTTTCAAAAACCAACAAAACACCAGCCCTTTGTTGAAGAATAACTTTAGCCTGCCACATGGCCTCCAACTAAACTACAAAAATCAGTACAGGTCTTTACAACAGCAACCTTCTTGATACTGTCATGTCTGGATGGAGAGATCTGCGCTAGACAAGGCAAAGATGAAATAATATTGAACTAAAATTTCAGTGTATAATATACATTAGAATATGTCTTAAACCTTTTAACCCCAAAATTCAGAATTCTTCAAAAAACTTCAAAATGTAATAATCCCCAAAGTTATCAGACAAACTCTTTTTTATATTTTCCATTCGATTGCAAGAAACCTCCTTGCAGAAGCTAAATAATAGTGAAAACATCACTACTGCAGCATTACTGCAACGCTTTTTTTCACATGATTGTGCCACATGCATCAAAGGGTGGCAGTTGTGTGTGCTAAGTTTACTCTTTGGCCATCTTACAAGTAAGAGATTTCAGCTCTTGTTATCTGTTTCACTGGAGCTCCAGGAGTGCCCACATACACTCCTGGAGTCTGCCAGTCTCGCTAGTAACAGCAAGGAAAAATAATCCAGACAAAAAATCAAAAGTTGGCTGAACCAGTTATAAAGCTTGGGGAATCTGTAGACATGAGAGCTCTACAGCTGTGACAAAACAAACACAGGAAGCAGCTTCTTTGCCCCTTCCCTTCACCCTACTGCTACACCCTCACTCTTTGATGCAGTCACTCTCAATGTGGCTTCCAAAACTGGATACCAAAGAGTGACCTCCATTGAACAGCTTTGATATGCCTACTATGCAGCAGCTCCACTTTCTGGACAGTCTAAAGATGCAAAAAAATGGTACATACCTCAAAAGTGAGAACTCTGCATGGTCTCATAATCTTTCATCTCTACTTTCTGTGGTACTTTGCTATTCCTTGGATGCCTGGAAACACTGCTTCCATTCTCTTCCCTTAGCACAGCTTCTCCCAATCCTTCCCAATCATCATTTGCCTCAGAAACATGACTTCCAAGATATTCTTCTTGCAAAACAGCAGAATCCTTTTCTTCTTTATTCAAGGTGATATCTTCCACACTCACACTGAGATCACTGCTTATGGGATCTGCAGATTCAGCTCCAATGTTCACATGTCTGGTATTGACCATGTCACTAATGTCACCATTGTTGTGTTTATCATCTTGCACACCACGGAGATCACGGTCCTCTGGCTTTACCAACTCCCGTAGTTCCTCTAGGATATGTGGCTCCATGAGCTTCCAAAGCCACATGGCAGATTGGCCCCTGAAGCGGACAATATATCCAGACCGTTGCTTCTTCCGTTCACAATCAATGGTTCTTGCTTTTAGGGCCTTTGCTACCAGTTCAAGCTCCTTGGGAGTATAGTGAGAGGCATTTAGAATTATAGCCCCTGTCACTTCACACTTACTGCCCCCATACATGTACCAGTAGGCAAGTGACCTTGGAGTCAACCACCGGTGGACCAGCCTAGGAATGACAGGTTGTCCTTCCGGGCGATACTGGTGGGCATAGAACCGGAATGAGCCATGGCTCACAGTGGCAAACTGAACAAGATGATCCTGCTTTGATGCCTCACTAGGGTCCTCAACAATTTCGAGTTGAGGCTCCTGCTGGGCCCAATCTGCAAATGTCTTGTGCAGGTGGTTGATCATGATGGGCCCAACATGGGTGTCAGAATTAAGACCAAAGTGAAATTCATAAGTTCGATCATTATCATGGCTTTCAAGCCTGGCCCCTCCCAACAAGACTCCCACAAGCATTTCCCTTTGCTCCTGCACCAGTTTTCTTGGTCTTGATTTCTCTTCATATGCTACTTTCTTTGGGCCGACTGCTTCAGTCACCAAAGGCTTCAGATGAGCAGGTAACTCGAACTTCCTGGCAGCGAGACTTGTATAGACCTCCTTCACTTTTTCTTGTCGTTCAGCTTTGCTGAAGGCCTCTATCATGAGGCTGTAGGTTTTCACATTAGGGCGAATTCCCCCCTCCTCCCTCATCTCATTGTAAACCCCCTCTGCCTTGTCAAGCAGCCCTCGCTTGATGTAAGAATCAACAAGTAAATTGTACGACTGGTGGTTAGGTCGGCAACCTTTTTCTTTCATTTCATGGAAACGAATTTCAATCTCACCCAACAAGTCTTTGTCTTCATACATCTCCATCAGAGCATTGTATGAGGCCTGCAAATGAGGGGCAAACTCAACAAGTGCCTTCTCCAGCAAAGCCTCTGCACTTTCCTTCTCCCCAGCCTTGGCCAGGGCCTCAATCACTGCCTCATAAATGGTGAAATTAATTCGCATTTCAGCAGCCTCCATATCCTTGAATGTCTGCAAAGCCTTTGCAGGCATTCCAGCCATTCCATAAGTCTGGATGAGTGCAACATAAGCTCGCCATTCAGGCTTGTGGCCAGACCTAAGAAGCTCCTCAAAAACCTGTTCTGCTCTCTCAACATTTCCATCTTTGGAGCAAACCCGTATCACTGAGGTGTATACATTTGGGGGTACCTCTAGGCCAGATGTTCTCATTTCCTCAATCAACCCTTCTACTCTTGGACCATTCCCTTCTACACCATGCAAGTGGATCAAAGAAAGGTACATTCTTGTCCATGTCTCAGGGCTGATTCTGCTCCCCCATTTTCCTTGATGTTTCAACATATTTTCAAGCAGTGGGTCTGCCTGGTGCAGGTGCCTGAGGTTGGCTCCCCCTTGCCGGTCACAGAAGGCCTCAAAAAGAGAACAGGCAAGTTGGGGAGGTTGTTCATGGGCACCCAACTGTGCCATTTGGTTGAAGATTGCATATGCTTCATCAAGGGATTCTGCTGTTCCATCCTCAATATATGCACCAATCAGAATGGTGTAGGTTGCTGCAACTGGCGGCCTTCCATTTTGAATAATGGTGTCAAACATTTCACGCATGCGTGTGAGCTTGCCCTTGCGACCCAAAATGTTTGCCAACTTTGTGTTGAGCTCAAAGTCGTTCTCATACCATGGCTGCTGCATCATCCACTTAAAAACCTGAAAACCAAAAGAAATATTCACATGAGAATTTGGGCTTCAACTGCAGAAACATGAGCAAATAATCTGCATGACACAAAATACCCTGAGAAAATATATTGCCTTTACTGGAATATGGTATCCTACACAGTTTGACATGTCTATGTCATGATTGCAGAGAAAACTCCACATGAAGAATCTGAAGGTCACCATTATGTCAGTTCCAGCCTAACTGAAACAAACACAACAGAAGGTTAGTGGATGGATTGTGTGTTAGCATGTGCACAATTCAGCCACTCGCCATCCGTTTGTGGAGGATTATTGTGACTAGAGTTTATACTTCAGAGCAAAACAAGGGACAAATGTGCAAAAGGAATGAGGACTTAATCGGAGAATAGCCAACAGTGGAGGAAAACATACCCGATGAGCCCGCAATACTTGATCAGTGCGTAGCAAATGATCAATGACTTGCTTGGTATCCACTGCAGTAATCCATGGCCGTTGGCTGTTCAGGATCGTAACAATTCCAGCTGGTTTCAACCCTGGAAGCTCCTTGCACAACCACCCGATCTTTTTCCGCCTCCACACCTCATTCGACGGTACAAATTTGGCATCTTCAGGTTCCCCATCATCCACTGCGGGAGCATCCAAACCTTCTTCCTCTGAATCTTCCTCCTCTGAATCCACTTCATCATTGTCATTGTTGTCATCATCATTGTCATCACCAAAATTCTCTGCCTTACCTGCTGACGGACCCACTCGTGGCTGCCTTACCTTCTTTTTCCTCACCATGAACTGCCATTTCTCTTCACCTTCTGCTCTTTTGATGGATCGATGTCCAGGCAGACCTCTTCCACCTCTCCCCCCTCTGTAAGTCTCTCTTCTGCCTCTCCCATTCTCTGGAGCTGGCTGATATGAACCCCGGGAATTGCCCCAACCCTGTGCAGATTTGTTGTCATGGTCATCATCTCCTTTGCGATCAAGGATTGAGCTGCTTGCGCCATAGCTGTCACCATCCCTATTATTATACCTGCTGTGGCTTGAGGAAGATTCACTGTAAGAGTCTTGGGAAACCCTAGAGTTCCTGAAAGAATCTCTCGATTCTCTAAAATCTCTTTCACCAAACCTGCTTGAAGGTGCTCTGCCTCCTCGGTCACTGAATGATTCCCTGGAGCTCCTGAAGGAATCTCTCGAGTCTCTGAAATCTCTTTCACCAAACCTGCGTGAAGGTGCTCTGCCTCCTCGGTCACTGAATGATTCCCTGGAGCTCCTGAAAGAATCTCTCTCCTCTCCAAAATTGCTTTCACCAAACCTGCTAGAAGGCGCTCTGCCTCCTCGGTCACCAAACGATTCCCTGGAGTTCCTGAATGAGTCTCTCGAACCTCTAGAATTGGTTTCACCAAATCTACTTGAAGGAGTTCTATCTTGCCCTTCACTAAATGCATCTCCAGAGTTGCTGAATCTCCTGTCTCTGGAATCTCCGAAATTGCTTTCAGAGAACCTGCTCCCCAGAGGTCTGAATGAGTCTCTTGAGTCCCTGAAATTGCTTTCGCCTGAAATGCCTGCAGGTGCTCTGCCTCTTTGATCACCGCCAAAGCTGTCACGACCACCTTGGCCCCTTAAACCCCCTCCTCTTCCTCGACCTCTGGCATTTGAAAATCGACTAAAAGAATTCTCTCCGTTTCCTCTTGGTCCATCAGACATTTCAGAACCTGCAAACCTTTCTGACCTTACCTCACCGAAGCTTCCTCTGCCACCACCACCTCCTCGAGCCCCTCGGCTGCCTCTCCCTCGACCCCTACCTCTCTCAAAGCCTCCCATGCCCCCACCATTGCTTGCTGCCCCATCTCCACGACCTCTCCACGCTCCTCCTCCACCACCTCGTCCCCTCTCAAAACCCCGGGTGCTCACACCACTGCTCTCTATCCATTCTCCATGACCTCTTCCCCCTCTTCCTCCTCGTCCCCTCCCCCCTCCTCCTCCTCTACCCCTACTGCTGCTGCTGCTGCTGCTATTGCCGCCTTCACCACCATAGCTAGACCTACCAAAATTCTCCTCCCCTCCTCCACGCTGATCACGAGGAGAAGGACCACCAGATGGCTGAATAGGAGGCGGGCGCCACCATTCCTCCCGTCCTTCACCTCCCACCCGCTCCTCGTCACGCTCCTTGAGCGCGCCTGCGATGACATGCAGACGCGCACCTACACCACCACCGTTCCTCAGACGCAACCGCCGCTCCTCCTCACAAGCCACGCCTTTGAGAATCCGCACGGAATTCAAGAACCCACCCCAACCTTCAAACCCTAATCCTAAAACATTCCCACGGGAAGAACAAGGAGAACAACAACAACAACAACAAAAACTCGCACATGAAGAAGAAGAAGAAGAAGAAGAAGAAGAAGCACAAGAAAGAGCAGCAACAGTGAGGGATGTGGGTTTACGTTTGCAGGGAATTAAGGGCGCCCCAAATTGCTGCTGCTGCTGGTTTGAGAAGAAGAAGACGGATTTGAAGCCGCTGCAAAGCGTGGAATTGTTAAAATGCAGCAAACGAGCGCCGGGCAACCCAGCTCTCAGGAATAACATCTCACGCTACTCCTCGAATTCTTGTTGTTCCTCTTCTTCTGCAACAAATGCTGCGCTTCTCCCTTCGTCTCTCTCGCACAAGCGAGCTCACAAAACACACAAATCTCTCTCCCTCTCTCTCCCTCTCTCTCTCAGAGGCGCTGTCCTGTCACTGGTGAGCCCTACCGGTTATCGAACGGATAAGGTTCTGCCCCAACCAGGTAGTTACCGTAGTACCGGGCAGGGTGAACCAGTACCCCTAACAAATAAAAATAAAAAATAAAAATTGTATTTGCCCATAGTTCTTAGCACAAGAGAGTATTGCTCCCCAAAAAAATAATAAATAGAATTGCCAGTCTGCCCTTTTGCCCAATTTTTTTTCAAAACAATAAAAATTTAATAATATAATACAAATTTTTTGGTCATTTAAAGGGGAAGGGTTGAGAATCAAATTGGCCAAATAAAAAAATTGTAGGTATTTAACGGAATGTTGTGTCGTGACTTTGAAAATGTTTGGGTCTTTCTTTTTAGGTTGGAAATGTCTTGAAATTTAGTCCTTTTTGTTTTTCACAAGTTCGTTTTTTAATAATTTAATTGAATTTTCAATGATAAATATATCTTGAAATTCAAATTTTCTCACAACTTAGGTCTAAACTTTTCCAAATCACCTTCATTAAATCCGTATTGTCAAGGGCTTTCCAACGATACCAAGAGCATACCCCAATTCCTTTATAAATTTAAAATAAATTTTCAATGAAAAAATTCTTCAATATTCAATAACTTCTCGATTCGAGGTTGAAACATTATGAGACCAACTCAATGAATCCCTCCTCATCGAGGTGATGTGCTTTGGGACATCTCAAAGTGAAAAACAAACAAAACAAACAAACAAACAAACAAATGTTTATTGCTTTGTTACCTATTCATGTTGTGTTTCTCTTGCAATAGAGATTTTCTAAGTTATATCATGTTATTTCCTCTCATGGTTAGCGTCTAAAGTTTCCATAAATCAATACTTATGTTGGAACAATGAATAAAAATTGGCCCATCTCAAGTAAAACAAATTGGAACTACAAATGCAACCACACCCACAAGACAATTACAAATCAATCTCTTTGCCAAACCTTAAACCCTACATCCTAATACAACCAAAACCCTAAACCCTAATACAACTGGACTTAAAACCCTAAACCCTAAACCAACTGGACTTAAAACCCTAAACCCTAATACAACTGGACTTAAAACCCTAAACCCTAATACAACTGGACTTTAAAACCCTAAAACCTAATACAACTGGACCTAAAACCCTAGACCCTAATACAACTGGACCTAAAACCCTAATAAGGTAGGTGCACATAAATTTGGAACCTACATGGTGGTATGTGTGAGAAAAACACTACTATCCTCATCAAGATTAAATTGGGATACTTTTGAGAACATCAACCATTTTTTTTTTTTTGTAAAAAAATGAGTTAGAAAAATACCCCCAAAATGAAAAAGCAAAGGAATAAACCCTAAACCCTCCCAACAAACCACCCCCAAAAAAATAAAAATAATAAAAAAAAATAAAAATCCAACAACAACAAAAAGGTAAGTAGGTAACCACAATTAGCAACAACCACAACTTCTTGTTTTTGGGAACGACTACTTTTGATAGGGAACGTTTCTATGAGTTGAAGGAATAGTTGAGTGAAAGTTTTACAGTTTGGAGAGTTTTTCGGGGGAACGCCTTCGGGAACGTCATGGGAGCTTTCCTGCTTCGTGACTCCATCGCTGCTGCTGCGACGATAAGTAGCTGCTGCGCTTGCTGTTGCGTCATACCCCGAGCTCGTTCGCTCGCTGGCTGCTTCCCCATCATTATCGTTGGTCCGTCTTTTCTTCGACCACCGGTCACGGCGCTTGCGCCTGCGCATGGGGATATCTACGGCCCAGTAATGACGTTATTGGGTCACGGCTTTTTGGAACCACGGTATTCGTCATCTCTGTTCGTAGTTAATTTTTCATTTTTTTTTTTTCTCTTTTTCCGTCATTGGGTTTCTTGTTTTAGTGTGCAATTGCGGAATTTGTAAGGGAAGAAAGGGCGGAAGGAGATGCAGTAGAATTATGGTAAGATCAAAGCCCTATCAGAAGGATGGAGACTTGCGTACATTTTTTGTGTAAAGGAATTTAAAGAGAATGTAGCTACGTTTGAGGAAAATTGCACGGTAGTAGTATTGTCGTAATTGCAACGAGCAAGTGAAGGTTTTGGGACACCGTTTTTTTCTTTTTTTTTCCCCATGTTCGTGGTCGAGTAGCATGGAATCGTGGAGGCGTAGTAATTTTGCGTAGTCTCTGCTGGATGATGATTTTTTGGAAGCGTGAAAGTATCGGGGTTGGTTTTAGGGTTTTGGAACCCTAAGTCAGTCAGACGGTTGCAGTGTTGTTGTTTTGACCACGAAATGATTGTGGCATTGTGTTGTTGTATTGATTTCGGAACCGTGTTGGAACTTCGCTTAAACCTCCAGATCTCTCAGCAGTTAAAAGTATGCCGCTGTTGATTTGACTAGTCGTTGGTTTATTGTCATTTTGGGAAGAATTAGGGTTTAACGCCCATCTTTTAGGATGGTATTTCTTGAGAGAGAGAGAGAGAGAGAGAGAGAGAGAGAGAGATGTCGTTTTTTCTTTCTGAATGTATGCATCTGTCAGATTTTGATCCAGAAATGGTAGGGGCTTCTGTTTCTGTGTTGTAGGTGCAGATCTCAGCATGACAGGTGCATTGTCACTCCATGAGCTGCAATCCAAATTGAGGGACAGTGTTGTTGTGAAAGACTAACCAGCTTGATGATGATGGAGATGGGGTATCACCAATGTAGACCTTGTAGCATACACCTCTTAGTAGATTCTGAAGACACATACATGCCCCAGTAAACCCTAGATGAGAAGACAGTGGATTCTGGGGCCCTGGAGAACCTTAGTTAGACGTTGTTGTAATGGCCTAGTAATCTTCACAGGGAGCCATGGCAGTGCACGAAAAACTGAAGAAGTGGCAGCAGTTGTGGCAAAGCAACCTGGCTATCATTTTTGTTTTGGTTGCTTTGCAAAGTTTTGCAGAGTCTTGTAAAGCTCTGTAGGAGTGGGCTGAAGGGTTAGCTCTGGCTTGCATCACCCATCAGCCATGGCTATGTCGAAACTCATGCACAGGAGTGCATATGAAACAATTGAGGAGCTTGAAAGAGAGTTGCAACAGTCTTACACAAGTTTTCAGACAGTGCTTACTTCATCTTACCATCTTAGTCACTCTCCAGCCACCACACCACAGCATCTGCAAGCAATACTGTATGCCATTCTCACTAGTCCTAACCCTAGTTCTTCATCTTCCTACCTGACCCGTCTCACAGCTGTAACAGCTTCAACCAGCGATGGATATGCACCATTTGTCGCTCTTCTTGTTCGCCTTGTCAATGAGTTTTACCCAAAGCTTCTTGAATGGCCACGCAGTCAAATCCTTTGGCTCCTTCGACAACTTATCGAACTGGATGCTGTGGATGTTGAACCTTTGTGCTTGTCGCTTCTCCGTCAAGTTTCTGGAGGAGATCTGAGCTCTGGAAATGTATGGCTTGCAGAGCAACTTCTGGATATCCTGCAGACAAATGTGTTGTGGCTGGATGAGAAACCCTCCTTGTTCACGATGGCTCTTTACACCTATCTCCGCCTCTTACCTGATCACACAATGGCAACATCGAAAGTGGAGGGCCTGACTGAATTGAGGCAGAAAGAAACTACATTCTGTGTGCGTCTTTTACGGGAGAAATTCCATGATTGTATCTTGATTGGCCGTGACCTCATACGACTTCTCCAGGATGTTTCCTTGATTCCAGAGTTTGAGTGTATATGGCAAGACTTGTTGTCAAATCCAGCTGCCTTTAGGGATCCAGGATTTGGTGACATAGCTCAGCTTTATGTGGTGAGAACACCCATACGATATCTTACTTCCCGCATCACCCCTGACATGGAGACACAGATCAGATTCATGCTTACGAATGTGAGAATGGGGAGCCAGCGACGAAATCAAACATGGTTTGCTCAACGGTACCTCTCCACCCCTGAGAGTGAGACCCTTGTTTGTGATCTCATCCGTTTTATATGTTGTGTTCACCATCCAACGAATCAAATCTTGCAGTCAGATATTGTGCCACGCTGGGCTATTGTGGGTTGGCTTCTCAAATGTTGTAAAAGCAACCATGTTGAAGCAAATGCAAAGCTTGCACTATTCTATGATTGGCTGTTCTTCATGAGCAAGGTGGATAATATCATGAACATTGAGCCAGCCATCCTCCTTATGGTGCACTCCATCCCCAAGTATGTGAACATGACACATTCCCTCCTTGAGTTTCTATTTCTCTTGATCGATCACTATGACCCTGTTCACCGGGACTTGATCCAGAAGGGTGTCACATCATCTATTGACATCTTGGTTGGAAAGGGAGTGGTGCGGTCCCTCGAGCCTCTCTCTGCCTGCAACCTTGTTGCATCTTGGCTTCGGGAGAAACTGCACGTCTACTTCCCTCTATATTGCAAACCAGACATGTCAGAGGAGGCTGGAAAGCATGCAAAGCCTGAGCTGCTGCAGCCAGATGGGGCCCCGGGGATGAAAACCTTGGCTTCAGGGGGTTATGTACCAGGTTCGATGTCTGCCCCTGCTTCTGGGAGTGCCTTGGCCCATACTCTTGAAACTTCTGGACACTCTTTGGAGGAATCTAGGCTCCTCAATTCTGGGGCAGAGACGGTTAGCCGGAAACGACGACGTCCAGGTTAGTTAGTTCTGCCAATTTGCTTCTGAAACAGATAATCTAGAAGCATAAGAACTTTATAACTAGCTGTGGGGGCAGCAATCTTAGAGAGGAAAGATGCATACTCTGAATTGTGACACCTTTTCAGAGTGTTCAAAGCTGTGAATGGTGTGACCTTTAAAGAATGGTTTGCTAACAAAGCTTCTGACTTCAGGTGCTACAGAGAGGTTAGTGAAAGAGATGGAAGCAAACTTCGATGAACTGGCAGTTGCTGTGGCACAATCAGAAGAGGTGTCACTCGGTGTGCTGGAGAGGCTTCTGACCTCATTCCTATCCATCTATGATCAAATGAATAGCGAGAAACTTGCAAAAGTGGAGAAAACAGCATCTGTATTGGATTCAGGGCTGGACATGTTATCACCATCAACCAATCATTCACAAGAGGTCTTCTCTTCTTCATCCTTGGGAGTGTACAAGTTTGCTTCCCAGGTTGCGAATATTCTGAAAAAGGGTGGGTATCAGATGTTTTCACCTCTTGCCAATTTGCCCTCAGAGAAGCTAAAACTTGAAGAAAATATGTCTCTGACATCAACATGTCTGCGCCTTTATGTGAGGAACAGCCATCCACAGTTATGTCAGTTGCTTGTGGCATGGCATCGAGAAGGCCTAGCAGTTGGTCCACGCCTGCTTTGTTATGTATCTAGGTATGGATCTCAAACCTAAACTTCGCAGTCTGGATGTCAAACCACAAACCATATGAACCAGATCACCAACTTCACCCTAATGCTAGATGTGGATCCCTTTCAAAATCTGTGGCCTTGAATTGGAAAAGAATTGGTACGAAGACTTTGTGGGTGTACATACTTTTGTGGGAGTAACTGTACATTCAAAATATATTCTCAATTGTATCTGGAGTTGAAATGATTGTATGGAATCAAGTTTTTTTTTTCCTGCAATGACGTGTCTTATCCAGTTTTCTCTTTGTTAGTTTTGCTCAGGAGTTGGGGGGAGATTTTCTGGTTTCAAGAATTGTGCAAACAAAGCTTCATCATGTGTATGAGGATGCACTCTGGTCTTCAAATAAACAAGGAGCCTTTGCTTTGGTGCTTTAATCTCTCAGGCTTTTTTTTGATGGCTTGCTCTTCTGTATAGGCTTGCTGAGGAGGTTGCGACTTCTTCATGCAGCAGCCTAGGTTTGAAGGGTATCACAGGAAGCCTTGAAGCAGAACCAAGGGATGGCACATGTAGAGGATCAGAACTAGACAAAACTGCCACTGGAGGGCCTCCTGTGGTCTTGGACTTTGATGAGGAAGGGGAGGTCCTGGAAAGCTCTATTGAACCTCCCTTTGAAGGGATCCACGAAAATGGAGGAGGCAGATCAGCTTTTGGTTGGCCTAAGACTGGTCATCAGAGTAACTTACCCAAACATGTAGGGAACAGTGTTTTGAAATTGCAGTCTAGAGACTTTGTTAGTCGAACTGCTGTGGCAAATGCCTTCAAAGCATATGAAAATTTCTTAAAGCAAACATGTAGTGGGAGTTCAACAGCCTTTCCTCCTCATTCATCAGGCGACACAAATGACACTCCCAATCACAAATTGATGGAGGTCATAGAAGAGGGAGGAGGAGCAGTGACAACTTTAGGAAAGTCAAATAATTCAGGATTAGAGGCAGATAGCCTGGATGCAGGTCTTGTGACCCATTTAGAAACCTGTCTAGTGTGGAACACACAGAGACTGTTACAAGTTTTACCTTCAGTCTTCCGCTATCTTCCGCACTTGGCGACAGGAAAAGAGTACATAGTGCAGTTGCTGGTTACCACAGTTGATCCTGTTGAACTTTCCAATTTTGAGTTTTGGTTGACACTCGGAGAGTTGGCTGTAATGGGCAACCAGTCTGATGCTCTTACCAGACTCACCAAGGCATCATTGAGTTGGGAGTTCATGGAGCAGCAGTATTTCTGGCGCTTAATGGTTGCAGAGCTTCAGGCTGGATCTGCAT
The DNA here is from genome assembly GCA_963921925.1 of Sphagnum tenellum. Taxonomy (NCBI): domain Eukaryota; kingdom Viridiplantae; phylum Streptophyta; class Sphagnopsida; order Sphagnales; family Sphagnaceae; genus Sphagnum; species Sphagnum tenellum. Next base: position 12,897,824 of record OY998142.1, on the reverse strand, counting down.
CCACAGTCCTCCAGGTCCATCCTCAAAACACCTGTAGAATTGGGATTTTTTGCTTTACATCTGCATGTAGTATCTGTTAGTTGACCCTTATAGTTTCTTTACAGGTTAGAAGATTTCAACTAGCTGTTCTTGATTCCTGTAACATGTTGTCTCTGTGATGTGTGTGTGTTGCAGGTCGTAAAAATCTGCCTTGGGGTGGTGAACCCACTTGTGAACCTGGATGCACTATCAGGCCTTATTTCACTTCTCAGATCACAAGCCCCAACAGGGCCTCTATTGAACACAGTTCTTTCCCTCTCGCCCAAATTTGGCCGATTTGTTGCAGTGGTTCTTGCTGGGTGGATGGCTTCTCATTATTCACTGCTACTCTCCTGCCTCCGTCAGTTAGGTCTCAGTGGCGAGCTTAAGGACAGCCATAACAAGAAGGGGGAAGCTTTCAGTGACACTAAGTCTGGGCTCCAAAGGTTTGTTTTGCCCGTATGCGTTTTCCCCAACGTTTGCAAGTTTATGCCCATTGAAGTGAGGAGGTGTTCAACCTTCAGGACCGTGCTGTGACCATGTTGCTTGTGTGTGGATTCTTACAGGGTTATGATTGATAGGATCCTTTGACTTTTTTGACTAGCTAAGGATCTTGACTTCTAGCTGACATCATGACCAAGTCTTCCTGTCACTTTTGGAAATACAACAGAAACTCAGGACAACACAGATTCTTGTGTTACAGTTTGTTCAAAATTTTGATAAGATTATTATACATATATCTATACCTACTACTGGGGGCTGATAAATTCAGTGGAGAGTAATGGTAGCTAGTTGCTGACATGAATGAGAAAAGGTGATGGTCTGAGACTCTGTGAGCAACACTCACAAAGTTATTACCATCCCCATTCTTGTCATGTTTGTTTTGGCTTGATTGGAACTGATATGGTAGTTCACCTTGAAGTGTCTAGTTTTCTCTGGATTTTCATATATATGATTTGAAAGTATCCTACTTGAAATCTGTTATGACCACCATAAATGCCATGTTTCAAGCTTGGTTACCTGAAGAAGTGCTTGTTTGAACTGAAAATTGGTTCTTCACTGTCAGATGTGAATGGATGAGAAAATCCTCAGAATGTGGCTCATAATTGTTTGACACTCGGGAGTCAATGCCATATTCTGTGTAATTAATGCTGCCAACTTTTGCAGATGTTGATCCTTATGTTTTTTGTTTCCTCATCAGGTCTGAGAAAATTAGCAGCTCAACTCTGGTAGCACTTCTTGATGCTTTTGAGGATTCTGAAAATGGGAGGAGCAATACAGATGAAAAGCCTGCGAATTCTCGTTGTGTGGGTGAAGTTCGGCATGCACTTTTGAAACTTGCAGGGCTTGGGGGTTATGATGAACCTGTAGGGATGGCACAAAATCATTCAGAGACAGCTGTGGGAGAAAATTCCTAATTCAGGTAATTACAGTATGCTTATATGCAGTCTTGTCTCTGCAGTCATAGTTCACATGTTCAAATAAGAGTGTACTTGCATCATAGGGCTGGGTGCAGGGTCTATGTACTTGTGATGATGGTTGTAGTTATCACATAAATAATACAGAGAATGGGTATGTTTGTTCTGAAAATCAGCAGGATTCTTGTCAACAGAAGAGTGTAGCTGAAATTTGCAGCTCTGCAAGCCATCAAATTGATGTAAAAGGTGTGTCCTGCCATACAGATTGTCCCCATCATCATGGCACTGCTTTTCCTCAGGAAATGCTTCGCAAGTTCGGATTTCATTTGCTGACTGACGGGCTTCCTCTATTTCATTACTAGCAAGTCTGCACCTATCCTTGCTGGGCAGCATGACCAGAATGTATTTTTATTGTCCATCATCAACTTTGTTGGAGGGACAAGGGAGGCAGTTTGGATCATCATGAAAGTGAGGCAAGCACAGTTTGGAATCTGGCGACACATGTTAAGCAGGCATCTGAAACATCCTGATCAACATTGCAAAGGTTGTTCAAACATTCCAGTGTTCTGTAGTGGAGAGCCTATTCCAACATGGGTAGCTATACAGAATCATCTGTTTCTATTCTTATCAACACCCATTCTGCTGTCATGCAGTTAGTTTTTACCATTTTCAGACCTTTGTTTCACCTCTGAGTGATATATTCTCACAATGTAGGTGAAGGTGTGGGTTTATTGTATTCCTGTCGGAAGACATTTTCATTGGTGGTCACAGAAAGGAAAACGGCATCTCATCTGATATTACTCACAGCACTGACTAGAATTTGTTTTGCCATTTCTGCAGGTCTCTTGAAAGACTCAGAGAAAGAAAGCACTTGTTGCTTAAGAAGGCCTGCACTGCACTTATATGATTGAAGGAGCTACAGAAGCCTGTTTCTTGGGAATGGCAGTGTATACAAGCTCATAGGGAATTTGTCTCACACTACTGCATCAGACTCTCAAACCTTGGGTGCTCCATTTAACATAGCACCTGTGACTGGTGGGGAAGATTTTAGCAGAGGGACCCCAGTGTACAATCCAATGTTATTCTGCTGCCTGCATTTGCAGACAACAGCACATGTAGTTGATTTCAATCTGTGGCCCTGGTTGCAGCATAGAGGTTTGTGAAAGGACCCAGTTTTGGCTAATTATATGGGTTTCCACAACACATTTAACTCTTTTCAGGGAATGGAATGGTACATTGGAACTTGAATTTGGCAGATTTTTTACATGGTTCTCCCTTAGGGAGCCCTCAGTCCATTTTGTTAATCTACACTTCTTCACAAGGGTTGACTACTATAGTTGGGTCTTCTAAACACTAAAGCTACACTCATTTGGGGTGTTTCTGTCACCAAGTCTGCAGAAGTTAAGAGATTTCTCCCCCCAACTGGCCTGATGCTTTATTCATGACACTTGCAAGTTACAACTGCACTCGTTCTAGTTCTGTTCGTGTTTTGATTTGGCTGGAACTGACACAAATGTAACCTTCCAAGTGCTATTGCAGAGTGACTGTGAATCTCTTTGATGTTTTCTCCCCGCTGGTTAAAGCCTTTAGGTTGCCATGGTGTGGATTCAAAGTCACTCTGTCTCCACTCTTTTGGCTATCTGTATAACTTTTGCCCCTGAAAGCACAGTTGGCATCAAAATACCTACTAATCATGAACAGGGTGAGAGAGATACAGACAGATGTTTTCAGAGACTTTCAATGAGTTCCCATGGGTTCTGGACCCACCTGCAGGGGTCTGGTACAATTGTGGTGGTGTTGGCAAATAGACCTTTGGGTGTGTGGTGGCTTTACAGGTCCATTGCACTAAACTCTGCTACTATGTATACTCATTTAAGAAAGTTTGGCTCATTTTGAGTAAGAGTGTTGAATGTCATGTCCTGGTTAGTGCCTGTTGTGTAGGACCATGATGACTGATGGGAGTTGGGAGGTCGAGGGCTGGCATATCATTCACTAATGTAAAGTGTCTGTTCTTTCTTTCATGGATGGGTGATCTTGTAGTTGGAAAATGGTGTTAACAGTTGTTGCGCAACAATTTGGAAGTACCCAAATTCTTGGGTTTTCTGAGATACCCCATTCCACTTCATGTTCCACTGCAAAGCCAACCATCTTCCACTTCGTAGGTCCCCTAAACCCTAAAGTACCCCAAACTTGTGCTATTGCGCTCCAGTTTTGTTGAAACCAGGGGTGAAACCATAATTCAGTATGAAAACAGTTCACTGGAAAACAAAAGAGAGAGGACCAAACTGTTTTTCTCAATTGTAATGGTTCTCAGGGGACTTTCATGCCAAGTTTTGGATTTTCTTGGGGGGCGCTTTCATTGCGGTTCATATTCTCATTAAATCAAGTCTTATGAGAATGAAATCTTGGAAATGTTGTAAATTGATACCCAGTTTTGTTAAACAGTACCCAACTTTGCCCACTTCAACAAGGATATGAATGCCCAACTTTATTGTAGTCTGAACTCAAGGTGGAGGATTGGTGAGGATGGCCTGTGGATCTAAAGGTGTACATGCCTCTTATGGCGCCAGCGGTTTTTTTTTCCAACAGGCCAAGAAGGTCTAGAGGCTGGCAACAAATGTGGAGGCTTAATTGGCAAGGCAAGCATCTCAATGGTGTGCAACAGCAGCCACCATTTTTTTGTGTGGAGGCAAATTGCAGCTACCTAGTCACTTAATAACTTGAAATGGACAGTGAGGCTAAAGAGCATGTTATAAAATGTATTGGCGAAACCATGCTTCTCATTAGTAGTTTAAGCAGCAATGAGTTAGAGACTTAAATAGCAATTAAAGTGATTTAACTCAAGGTTGAAATAGAAATGTGGCTTTTAGATCAATGTTTGATGGAAATTGCCATAGTGGAATGTGGAGAAACATAGCTTAAAATGATAGCATGTGGGAAATTGTTTTTTTGTAGTTGCAACTCTATTGCAACTAATGTGCAACTAAAAGATTTAACCCATATGCTTTATCTTCAAGATTTCATTTCACAAACTATATAAAGGAGGCGTTTTTTCTTTTGTTTCCACATTAAAATACATGTGCCATGTTGGGATGGGCTCATTAAAATTTAACTCTATAAAAGAAACACAAAAAACAATAAATTTTTTTATGTGGTTATATTATAGTTCACCTACCTTTTTACATTCCTACCCATTTGTCTACCTAAGTTAATAAGTCCTACTTTTCTACCTACCTATGGCTATGTACCAACCTACCTAGGTACTTATATATATATATTTGTTTTCAAATTTTAATTAATATGCCACATGACAACTTTTGACTGAGCCACGTGTCCTAATTTATAACCATCTAAAATTCATTTAACCCTATGATTATTCAAAAAATAATAAAAAAACTCCTCATAGTGCCATGTGTTAAATTCTGATGAATGGATGTAAAATGACATCATCATGACATTATAGTTGTAATCATAAGGAGTTGCATAGTAGTTGAAAAAGAATTGTGATAAAATTGCAATTGAGTTGCAACGAGTTGCACTAGATTGTGATTGTATATAAGGGGAGTTGCATTTCTTGCCACTCATGCAATTTGTCCAATAGCATTCATGGGTGTAAAAATACACCAAGTTGCAAATGGTCATGGGTTCATTCATGGTTGGGGTTCCAAAAAGAAATATCTAACTAAAAAAAGATTTAAAAATGTGCAATCACAATCAAATGAGCCATTGGTGACAAAGGATTTAAGGATTGTAATCCTTTTTGTGATCATTTTCATTTTCTCATAAAAAGGACTTTTGGGATGAAATCTTTTGCAATATGTTACTAAAAATACATAATTTTTTTTCAATTCATTTCATTTTTTGTATTAATTCCTCATGAATAACTAAGAATTTATAAAATTTTTATAGATTTTACCAAGTTTTACATTTCATTTTGAAAAGTTATCTTAATTTCAAATTGTATGAAAATATGTTGATTATTTAATGTTTTGTATTATTGTTTCATAAACTACAACTTTATCTTAAATGTCATCTACATTACAGCCCATTTACATGTGGTAAAGGATAGTTGAAATTTTAAAATTTTGTTCAATAGATTTTTTATTTTTAAAGATTTCAAATTTCACAACTTGCAAATTATGGTTGCTTTTTGAGTGTGGATAATCAATTAACATCATCTCAATTGTTTTTTCATCAAAATTCTTTTATAAAGAGAGTCTTTGACTTAATAATTTACAAAATTGACTCCTTTTGATGCAATTTTTGTTCAAGTTCAAAGGTCTTTTACTAAAAGCAAAACCCAAAATGATTTTTCTTGAATGTTTATTTTGAATATTTCAACACTCATATTAGTCATTTAACACAACATTCCATGATTGAAATGACATTAAAATGGCACCACAAAAAAAATCTAATAAGATTATAACTTTTATTGAGTTTTGGTGGTTGCTTGACTTGTTTTTTGGCTCATTTGATTGTGACCATATCCTAAAAGCCAATTTTAGATTTTCATGGTGTCTAGTACACTACAACTATGGTGTATTTTTGTGTTATTACAATTAGAGTATTGAAAAAACAAGTTATATATTAAAAAAAAAACCAACAATTAAGTCCTTTGACTGATTTATGGTCAAGTGTCCATGTTACATTTTTTTGTTAAAGGAATGCATAAAATGATGTAATTGATTTCAAACTGTTTATATTAAAAAACATGCTTCCCTTTATGCAACTACATGTTCATTATGTTAATTTCATGAAAAATAAAATCACATAAAAATTTCAAAGTCTTGAAATTTTGACAAACGGCTACAAAGGGAATGATTCCTTTACTAAATAATTTGGCTACTTTTTATATCCATTAGGTTCAAAATTACTACCTTTAGATGCATGTCACATGTGCAAGAAATAATAATGTGAAAAAACATGTTAAAGAAATTTTAGAAGCCCATTTTGCATTTTTTGTGTTTCTACTTACAAACCAAAATATTCATGCACAATTATGTACACATGTGACAAATCACCACCACCACATGAATTATCCTATATTACATTATTCAAATTTTCTCACTAAATTTTGTTTCATGTAAATGTTACTTGTAGAAAGTAGCTTTAAGAAAGTCTTAGAGTCCTTTTTCCTTTTCGTTGGTACCCCAATCATGAATGGACCCTCGTTGCAACTCAAAAATTGAATTGCAAGCCTAATTGCAAAACACCTTTTTTCCTCATAGCAATTATAGCTTGGTAGTTTCAAAACAAATTGTCTAATCATCTTTGGTGGCTAAAGTGAACACCCTAATGTATGGGTATTTCTTATGTAGTTGATACCATTTATCTTAGAAATAAAATATTACATATTGAATGTTTGTTACTAAATTAGTCCAATATGTAATAAGAATTTGGTCATTGTTATAATCATGTAAGTCCAAGAATGCTTTGAAATGTTTTTGGCCATACTTTGTTTTTAAATGAAAATGCTTGTATAATTTTGCACAACACGATTAATAATAGTCACAAAATCATAGAAAAATGTGTCATGTGCTTGAACAAACTTAATGAACGCATGAATTGCTTCTAACATGGGCATGATGCACATCAACCCTACTACCACCTCAATGTTACAAAGATATTCAAGGTTTGTCTTTGCTACCACCACATGGTTTCAATCACTGTTCATGTGAACCACTAAGGTTTTGTATTGAATAGACATTCTTTTCATTGGGGACAACCTAGAGATCCACTTAGTCCTTACATTGTGCAGCAATGTCAAACCCTTAATTTTAAGTAGCTTGGTAAGGTTGTTATGTTCAAGGTGCATCTTTGGTGAAGAAAAATGGTGTGTAAGTGGTTTGTAACAAGCTTTTAAGCTTAGTAACCAAGGGTTGATTAGAAAGGGTCTACATTGCTAAATTGGTGCGATGTGCCATGCAATGAGTGCACTTCGATTATAAATGGTGCTACTTTAGACTTGAGTTGTGTAACAACATTAATTTTTATGGTTGTAAACATTGTAACCCCACTAGATCCAAAACATGAAGTTTGCTTGCAACATGTTTTGTTGTCAAGCCCCCATATTCCATCAATGACCTTAGTATCAATGCAGTGAGGTTATCAACAATGCTTTCATTAAACAACCTTTCAAGGTTCAACAATACTGGCAACTTCCTAAAGCCATCAACAATGTATGCATGCATACTACACCATGATTGATTGTTGATATTGGTTACTTCATCATAGTTGACAACAATGTACTTAGCTTTTTGGATAACAATTTTCATGGATTCCATGACAATGTGATGCATTATTTCTACCATCTCCCAACTTGAGGAGTCATGCGAATGCTTGTGAGGCATGTTCTCCACCTTTAAAAAATCAAATAACATCTTCATGCTTTCAAAATTAGTCATAGGTTGATCGAGTTTCAAAAGCCAAAATATGGCAACAAATTGCAAGAACTTCTGCTTCTTTTCCTTAACCAAACCTCCAACATACCATGTCTGCAACATAATTTTGACCTTTGTTGGCTAACATGCATTCATTAACATGTTAGCTATTTGTGGACATGAAGTACTGCCCCACACCACACCTAGGGCATGCAACTTTAATTTTTGCCTCCTTGTGTGCTTTTATAGATTGTCAAATTTTGGCACCAACAACTTTTCCTTTTTGTAAATTTCATTGCATATTTTGTAATAAACCATGTTTAATTTGCCATCACAACCCATCATAGCTTTTGCCTATGGTACTTTCACAACCTAAACTTCTTGGAACACATAATTCAGTTCACATTCATGTTTTTAACTATAGATGGTAAATAAAGAAATGATTAATTTCAAAACTTGATTCATTATTGATATTTGTAGCATTACAAGACATTGTGTCCATTTCAACTAGACCCAAAAATAAGTGTTTATTATTGATAACTATTTTCAATCACATGAGTCAATAAATAGTGACAAAGGACATTAACATGCCATGTAGCATTATGGTTTTGTGACTATAATCAATATAACAACTTTTTAGTTTTTGTGATAAAATATTTTTTGATTCTTCAAATTGTGTTGATATATTAAGAATACAAGCTATACAAATGTTTTTTACAATTTCAACAACAATTTAATTTACAACTTTAAAACTTGAAAACACCAAAAAAATGTTACACTTGTTATGGTACATGTTATTATGACTACACCTGTAACATAAATTCTAGTCAGTCCTTAGATAAACCGTTTATGTAAGCCCTAGTTATGTAACTTAGGTAACCTTTAGTAGGTATTTAAATAACCTAGGTAGCTTAAGGTAGGTGGAATAAATAATTTAGGTAGGTTATAAACAATGTTTATTATCATGTGGTTACATTTTATGTTACATAAAAAAATTAGTGCAATGATAAGGACCTTGCCCCTCAAGTACATGGAAGTGAGAGGTTTAAATCCTCATTTTTGTAATTTTTCTTTACTTTAGTTTAGCTAGGTAGTTTATATGATTAATTTTGGCTAGGGTGTGTAGGCTATGCTACCTAGGCTCCAATGTGACCCATGTTTTTAACTTAGACAACCTAAGCTATGTAGGTTAGGTTGCCTAGCCTTTAAGTTGCCTAATCTAGGTGGACTAGGCTACTGAGTGTAAATGACATAAGTTAACTTAGTTAGCCTAGGTTTTGGCATGCAATTAGATACCATGTTTTGTGGTAGTGAACTGACCCAAACATTTACATATTTATCAACCCTTAACATCCAATAAGAAGTTAGCAAATGAATTTTATGCCCCATTCACTTTTGGTCATGTGTGACTCATAATTGAACATGTGCAAAAGGTTTTTTGACACATGTCATTTTTACATGAAGGCATCCTTTATAGCACCTAAACATGTAAAATGAATAGGTTGACATGGCATCTACATCACTTTACACTTTGCACATCACACCATGGAAATTTATGATATGAAATTCTAATATTATCACAAAATAAGAAAATATTAGTTGATAATACGGCCAACCTTTGTAAATAAATGCCACATCATTGTCCTTTGCAACTAGGTGGGTGAATCGACATGGGTATAACAACTCATAAACCATCAATCACAATATATGTCCTCTGTAATTGATATTAGTCACAAATGGAAGTCACAAAACCAAAAATGTGTTGTAATGTAAGAAAGTGTTAAGTTAAATCTACTTCACCAAAGCTAAGGGTGAAGGTTATACAATTTTATTTGTTGTGTTATGTTGTTCCTTTGATGCTCTTTGAACTACATTAATCCTCTTCCTTGGGTGTTAATATGCTCTTATTAGTGTGCTATCTTAGTAATGTCAATCCTCTTTTTGGTTCACATGTTTTCCGAGCTACATTGATCCTCTTTTTCATAGGTCTTTTCATTTTGATCGTGTCTATTGGTGCTCTCCTTGATTATTCACCTCTTGGAAGTTCTGCAAGTTACATTGATCCTTTCCTTGTGTTTAATCGGTCCTCCTAGTGGGGTTTCTTTAATGTTCCTCTTGTCCAATCGATCCTCTTGGTGTTGTTTCTTTGGTGCTATCTATATTCATTTTATCTTGTTGGTGGTGTTCTTTGGTGTTCTTGGTGATCAAACTCCTTTGGAGCTCCTCTAATCCTCTAATTCATTCATGTGAAGGTAGTAAACTTGTTGGTTGGCAACCTTTTGCTAATTGGTGACTTTTTGTGTATTGTCAAACCTCACATTGAAAGAATGTTTCGCATCCAAGATTCATGCCCATATACTAGTATGGATTTGCTCACATGCCTATGTGAAAATTCTTGTGAAACTTATTACTCATTTCCTCCATAGCTATTGGAGTTTAGTGTGCAATAAATTATGGTTTAGTGCATTTTTCAATTACTTTTTGAGTTGTTCGATCCACTATAGACCCCACATTTGTTGCTTTCTTTAGTCTCTTTTCCTCCCTTTCCTTTCATCTATCTTTTTAAATTTCCTTTGCAACTACCTTGTCCATAGTTTTTTTTTTGCATGATATTTAAGGACTAATTAGATGTTATTACATGGGATTGGGAGTGATCAATTAATGGGTTTTTTCCTTTTGTCTATCTTGTAAGTAAACAATGCAACAAAAACAAGTTGTGCATAAACATGGACCTTTGTTTTATGTTGGTGGAGAAGATAGAGTTTCTTGCAGCACATCAAGGCTATCATCTAGGTTTACAACATGGAATTCCTCTAGCTACTTTTCAATGTTAATAAGGTTATGACAATATCTACATAGTAATGCTAGTCATGTTTAGACATGTTAAGAAGATCTTTAACTATTGATTGAGGAACCATTTCACCTATATCAAAAATTCTATAGTTGCACATTTTTCTCACCAATTTTGGTTATGATCAACTTCATTGTCTATTGTGTTGTTTTCACTTCCTTGATCATTGATTGGCTTTGCAATGTATATTTGTGAAGGTTGAATCTTGTTGTGCATTGCCTTGGGATTGAAAGGCCATATATTTATGGTCATAAATCTAGATTTGATTTTTTTTTTTGGTTACTGATTGCTTTAGAACCTGATCTACCCACCTAGCCAATAAATAAGATAACATTGGCTAGGGTTATCTTATTTATTAAGTTTGTAGAATTTGATGTAGTCATGTTTTTTTCCTCTAAAGATGTAGAACTTTGGTAGAATAAACATTGCATAGTTTATAATTACCCATTTTTGGGACTTGAGGATGGCGCTGTAAACAATATTTGACCCTCTCTTAGTGAGAAATCTTGTTCCCACTTGTTGACCATCTTGAATTCCAGTTTCTTTTAAGTTCTATACATGATTTAGAACATCATAACTATGTTAATTGTATAATGCTTATAGGTTAACATAGAAAAAATTGTAAATATTAGGTGTTAATTCCTATGTTTTTGCTTAAACAAATGTTTAATTTTGGATGGTTGTGTTTGAACCAGTACCACCAATTATTACCTAATATCCCATTTCAAAATAGTGTAGGTTTTATTTGTGTTAATTTTCCAACCTTCATTTTCAATTGTTATGGATTAATGGATAGTCCACATTCTTGCAAAACTAAGGTCCATTTAATCATTTTAGCATCCTCTTTTCTTGTAATCACACCTTTTGGCCCCATCTATTTAAATTTTGTTTTTCCATTTAGGTGATTGAAAAGTGAACTTAAAGGAATGTTCCATGATTTGTTGGCCTTCCTTAATGAATGTGTGCTTTTATCAACAATATTCATTGTTGTTTCTAATGCTTCATCTATCCACATACCTTTCTTACATGTTGTAGATGTTCAATTCAATTGAATTGTTTGGTGTTTTGTTAATTCATGTAGGCTTAGGGGGTGGATTTTCCTTATGTGTCGAGTGTAGGTACAACATGTTGTTTTGTCACCTTTGAATCATAGTTAAGTTCTTGGAGGTCCCTTTTTGTCCCAACTTCCAAGAAGTTGGTGGTGTACATTTTGGACCAATCAAGGGTATGCCTTCTTCTTTCCTATACACAACCCAAAAAATGTAGTAAGTCTAGAAATTGGGTTAATGCATGTTCTAATATATGTATAGAAAAACACATGAAAATCTACAAATTTGCAAAGTCTTCCCAAATTAAATTAACATCTTTTGTTGTTGTACAAATTGTTAGAAGAAATATATAAGAATGATTTATTTCACCAAGTTGATCCATTGTTTCTAAAAGTCTTTGTGATCCAACATTTCGGACTATAGATTACTAAATTAAACGATGGTCAGTATTTTTTAAGTCTTTAATTGTAGATTTAATCTATAATATATATATTTGAACCTTCTTCTACTTTCACATTTGGTTTCTACATTTTTATTTGCTCCTCTATATGCTCTACTTTGATTTTCAAATCTAGTTTTTGCAAAACTACTTGTGGAGTTAGTGTTTCCCTTTCTACTTGCTATATTTTGATTTTCAGCTTTGGTTTTTTGAGATTTTCTTTCAAACTTGTTTTTTGTAAGAAGAGTTTCAAATTTGACCTATTTTCATCTACTTTCATTTGTAGATTTGTAGTTTTCAACATTACATCAATAAAACCCAAGAACTTTGAACATAGTTGCAAGTGAAAGCACATTAAGGTGTAACACTTTTAGGCACATATGGAAATCCATAATTGCATAAATTAACGTTGGGAAAGTAGTGTGAAAGTAGGATACCTTGAATCACACAAGTCATTTTACAAATTCTCAATTTATTGTTAAAAACATTGCAACCCTAGTTTACCTTATGGAGAACATAAATTTGAAAGATGAGCTTCTAAACTATTACTTTCGTTTAATAAAGGACCCAATTAAAAAAAAACCATAATTCAAGGTACATGGAAAATTTTGGTCACCAATACATGGTATCATTGTTATTACATCATATTACCATTGAGTCCTTTACTCATTAAAAAACATTATATGAAGGTGCATGGAGTCCATACTCATTAATTATGGACTATTACATATTTTTGGGTACTCTTTAAAAAGTCCATTATGTTATGATTATTCAACAACTATCCATGAAATTCATACAATGTGATTATATTATATATAACATTGTAATGTTGAGTCTTTTTTCATTTTAATTGATTATATTTAATCACATGACCAATTACAAATCCCAAAGTCTTGTAAAAATTGCCTTGTGACAACATTTTATAGACAATGTAGTGTGTTTATACCCTTGCAATTTATTTTTTTACTCTAGTTCTTAAAGATGACATACTTAGAAAAATATTGCAAAAATTGAACCAATATTTTGATTTCAACTTATGTGTAAACTTGATTTTACACTAAGGCTTTTTTGGAGGGAATTATAAATGCTTTAGCATAGGAGGAATGTAGAAGAGAGTTTCATTTGGAGGACTAATCAATGGAGTTTTTTGGATTTGATGTCCTTTTGATTTTTGGGCACAATGTTTTTGTTAGGAATTAGGTTATATTTATGAACAGTTCCATACCCTTCAAGGTGTTAGACAAACTCCCATAACCAAACATTTTCTTTGCAATTTCTATTATTGCTTTTGTGAAACCAACCCTAATCCAACTATTGGCTTTGAAACGCCTTATGTTTTGCCCTTGATTTGTTTCAAAAGACACTTACAAACAAACACTCCATATTTGATAGTAACATTAACCAATCCTTTATTTTCAATTTAATGCTTGAGGTTGTGCTATTACTTTCCCACGATCAAACAAATCATATACATAATGACGTTCATTTAAAAAAAAAAACCAATTACTGGTGCCCCCCAAAACCGCACACTAAATCAATATTCCATATGAATAATTAAAAAAAAGCACACAAATTTTTGAATACCGAGCATTTGGTCATATGAACATTTAAAAATGCTAGTAGCTTCACCCACAGCCATTCTCAGATGTCCAGCTGACTTGCTAGGGTGTTTGGTTACTAGGCTCTGTTTGGTGGGGGCATGCTTACTTACTCTAGAAGGTTTTTGTTAGTTTTGATTCACACAGCATGAGCAAATGAGAGACTTACAAGAGGACAAAGTAATAATACTACTATGGAAACCACTCTGCTGGAGGACCCACCACCCATATGGCATGTGGGATTTATTATGCAGCACAAAAGCCATCCAAAAGTTCCAATTTACATTGCAAGGACAAGAAGCAATGGATTGATTACTTTGTCTTCAATATGGGTTTAGGGTTTAGGGTTTAGCGTTTGCATATGGGTATGTATTAGAAAGAAAATTGTATTCAAGCTGTAGATAGATAGTTTCAATTAATTGCATGCTGGAGTTTGAAGGGTCCAGATCTCATGTGAGTTTCAAGCCAAAAAGATGGAAAGAGATTTTGTGTGTGTGTGTGTGTTAGTTATAGTTAGTTATTACAGGCTAGAGATTGCTGTGTTCAATCTGGCTCTTGAAGAGCTTGGGCTTGCTTATCCATAAGGGTTAGGTAGTTGTGGCCAAAATGGGTTTATGCAATTGCAGCTTTTCATTCAGCATTTTAGGTCCTGGTTCACCCAATGGAGAAAGGTTTGAGGTTTGCTGCTAAAAGCTTTTATATATCCCATTGGAAGACTCAAGCAAGGGTCTCTGAGTCCGGATCTAACAAGTTTTTGGGCTAAATATGACCCTAATTTTGTTTTGGGCTTCTTAGTTTCTTAGGTTCTTACCATAGTAATATCCTAACTACTACCAATGTAGGTGCTAGTTCACCCTAGCACAAGGGGAAATATATTGCACCAATTCCAAACTGTGAAGTGGGTATTGTGGGTATTGTTATTATGGCTAATGTGGCACCTAATGACTCTAGTGATGAGTCCCAGAGACACCAGAAGTTATGCCACTAAAAAAACATTTTTGCCAAAAATATGCATAATATTGTCTATCAATGACCAGATTCTGTGAATGATAAAGCATATGTGCCAAGCAATGTACTAAAATAATAAATAAATAAATAAATAAAATGCTTTGATGATTGGTAACATACTAATCTGGGAGCCTTGGTCCTGACTCCTAATATGTCGCCAAATTTACAAAGAAGGGTACCTACTTTCTTTCTTTGGCAAGAGTGCATCAATTGATTACTTTCTTAGGCACAAAACCCCTAAAACCCTACTTTCTTTAGGCAAAAGTGATACAACCCTCCAGCTGATCATCCCAACCAAGGAAATCAGGTCTGATGAAATGATGAAGGACCCAAAACCCAAAATTAACTTAAATCTACAACTCTTTTCCAAATAGGAGAGTTAGGCCTAGTTTTTGTTGTAAATAGGTCTAAAACTTGTAGTTCAAGTGAATGATGATCACATTGATGACACCATTTGTGTAACCTAAAAAGATGGGAGATCATGTCAGGAGTTTATGATTTTCTTGGGTGGGGTGAGGGTTGTCTTTCTTCACACAAAACTCCATCTGTCCCCCAAACTCTTCCAGACTGGAAGCTGCCAATTTTAGACTTGGGTAGTAACACTCTGAATATGATCATCATTCAAGAGAGCTAGTTCCTAGTTACAGACCACACCAAACTTTGAGGCCAATCTTAGACATTTGTATCATTCCCCATAAGATGATTACCTTGTGCTGATGTCAGATTTGATGGAAGGTAGTTCAAAATTGCAATGCTAATTTTTTTGAGAAAATTCTTCTTAACTTGTCTAAAATTCATAGAAATTATTCAACCACTTTGGCTAATAATTCAGAAAATTTGAAATTATCGTGTATTTAAAAAAAAAAGTAACAAACAAATTATATGCTCAAATTCAATATATAGAAAGTTGGAAATGTAATGTAACCTTAATATGTAAGGTACTTTGGTTATAGAAAGTACCAATATATGTAGAATAGGTATTCATCTATGCTTCAAACTCCACTAAAGCATTTGCTCCAAAATCCCATAATCTCAACATCATGAAACAAATCTTCTCGGTCTTTCATGATTATCTTAATTAATTTCTTCACCCACTACATTAAATGTACTAGCAAAGAGTGAACATTTGGCATTTTCCTTCATAGGAGATGCTTGAAAATTCTTCTCAAATGCTCTCACTAAACCACATGGCTCCCATAACTCAATGATCATGTCAAAATGGTTACCTACAACTTGCCAAGCTTCAAATAAATAGCTAGGTACATAATAATTCATGTAATGTACCAATGCTTAAATAAAGTTTGATCTCCAAATCACCAAATTCCAATTGCTCTTGAATACATGATGTAGACAACTTCTTGATGCGTTTAGTGAATTTGCATTTCAATGGCCTTTGTACAATGACATTAGTTCATTGCAATTTTGAGACATAGTTTATAAATATAGAGATAACAAAAATAAAAAGGAACTCAAATTTCAGCCATGAAAGAAAACCATTAGACTTGTGTATAAACAAACAATCAATGACATAGGTCAATTTTTGATCCTCGGGTAAAATCATTTTTTGCATGACATCTTTGTAGTAAATCATCAAAAAATTTGAAAAATTGTTGACATGTTTTGAAATTGGACAAATGATTGTTCATCACTATAAATGGAAGCCACAATCCAAGAATAGTTTTGCATTTGTTGTTTAAAGTAGGCAATGTTCTATTTTACCTATAAAATCATGTGCATTGAAAATAGTGATTCATCGCTTTAGGATGAAACACAAATTGTCATCTACTTTTTATTTTCCATCCCAATGACCTTAATATCTTTTGACCCTTTCTTTTCCCAATTGTGCTCTCAAGCCATGGCAACCAAATCACTATCTACACATTAGCTACCATAATATCAACAAGAATATTGTCAATTTAAATGGAAGCTATGTTGCTTTCACCAATGATGTGCACTCAAATCACATGAGTTGCACTATCCAAAACATCTTATAATAAAAAAAACTCAACTTATGATTTGAAGAATATAGGTGTGCTTATATGACCCATATTGACAACCAAGGCAAGTGGTATGACATACACTTTAACAAAATATGTGACAATATAAACCATGAACATCCCTTGATCTTCCCAATTTGATGAAAGCTTGCCATATGCTATATATGATGGCATGTGTATAACTCCAATCCAATTAGGTTTACACAAAAGCTCAAACTCATTTCAATGTGATTTTGAATTTTCCCAATACTTAAAGCACAAACAACAATGAAGCTAGAGATAATGGGTATAACAATGTTAGAATTCAATGGTTGCCTTGCATTTGTCATCTTCAAAAATCATTCATGTAATTTATGAATAAGATTTGGCTTTTCATAGAGAGGACTTTTGTGTTGACTTGCAATAATAAATTGACTTCACCTCTCCACCCAATTCAAATATTTTGGCTTCAATTTTCCATCAAAGGCAAATTATTCATACATGTTTCAAGGCCATTTTACCCTAAACAAGATTCCAAACACTTGATGAATGATGAATTTATGAACTCAAAGATCATTCATCATCAAAACTAATTGTTGAATCAATGTAAACCTTGTATTCCTTCAAAGTAGTGGAAGGCAATCAAGAATTCTATGTTCCAAAAACATATTTGAAAAAAAAATCAAAGCTTAGCAGATGCATGAAGTCTCTTACATTGTAGAGTGATGGAGTCTATGTTGTATATGCTGAATCAACTTAAGGGCCAAAAAATAATTATTTCAACAACTAAGTGCCAAAATTTATAGCAACGTATATAGATGCCAAACATAGCAATCTAATGTTGAGTTTTGATGTTCAAGCAAGTCTTTTTGGGACTTTATGGATCACAACAAACTGGGGTGAAAAAACAAACAAAGTACGAAATAAGGGCTAGACTAAATATGAATTTAACAATAACTCTATTATCAAAGTGAAATTCAAACATAGTGTAAGAATCCAAGCTTAGAAAACCACACATGGACAATTGAAAGCAAAACATTAACATCAAGAATAATTTTTAAAAATTTTATATTGTGTTTTATAATTTCATAATGTATGAAAGATGAGGACTCCAAAGCCACTTTTTCTAGGTATAAGTCACAAACATGAAAAAAGTGAAACGTTATTAACATTTAAGTTATGACAAAATCTTGCAAAAACATTTTTATTTCTAACAAAAAAAAAACTTCACCATGAAATAATATGTTTTTAGGCATGGCCATAGAACAACACATCTCAAATTCCATTCCAAACAATTCATCATCCAATGCATTCCTTTTTATACAACCCTTGACATTTTGTCAAGAGTCCTTGGTGTTATCCTTCATCTAAGGCTTGATTTGTGAGACAATCATTCTTTCCACCAAGGTTTAGTACACCAACATTTACTTTACACCCTAAAATCCAAAATCATCACTCAAACTTTTTACATACACACTAACTTCAACTCCTCATAGCTCAAAGTTCATCCTTATACAAACATTTCCCAACCATCCCAATTTATTGTCTAGTGTCTACTTCTCACCTTCTAAATCCATTTTTTTGCAATATCACCATCACAAACTCCACAACAATTACATCATGCCTCTTGCTAACACCACATATATATTCTACATCTATCCAATAACTAGAAACTCTCGTCTCATGGCCTCCTCACTCCTTATATTTTTCATCCACACAATCCAAATCTTTTTTTGGATGAATCTCTAATCTTCATTACCAAGCTTCCATGTTGAAATAAATGCACACCACCTACCAAAATCATTTCTTCATTCTCACTCTTGGAAGCCAACATGAAATTCAAAACAAATAGACTCATAACCAAACAAAATCAATTTCCTCAAAACTAAAACCAAAAACCAAACATTGGTAAGAACACTAGAACTTCTAGGTGAGAGAACTAGGCAAAAAACATGTATTAAATTCGTTCTTTTGTTAGCCATGTAAACTGAAGCACTAGGGGCCCTTGGGTGAACTAGCAGCCCATGGGGGAAAAAAAAAACTAAAAATTCCAGATTCTATTTAAATTGGTTTTAAATATTAAAAATATCCCATGCTTGAACTAAATCAGGGTATTTGCAGTGATTTTTTTTGGAATATTTTATTTTATTTTTAAAAATAAAATAAAATATCTATTTAAAATTCCATCTAAAAAAAAAAGTCCCAAGTAACATGGTGAAGGGAACTCTTTTGGAAAGTTTCCCAAAAAAAATGGTCACATTTATAAGATTTTCTTTTTCTTTTTTTAAAAATTGCCAAGATTTTTCAAGGAATTGGGCAGATTTTAGCTTTCATTCTTTAAAAAAATTTAAAATAAAAATAAAAATCACCATAAGTAACTAATAGGTTTTAGTGGTTCACCAAAATGTAAAAGGATTCCTAGACTTTTTTACTTCTCTTATTTTGTCTTGTAGTCAGGCTTAGCTAAATCCTCTTGTGGCTTACAGCCACTTTTGGAGCAACATGAAAAAAATAAAACTAATAATAATAAATTAATTAAAAATAATAATTTGGGCTTCATATGGCCACTAAGAGGTCCCCCCTTTTTTGGAGCAACATGAAAAAAATAAAACTAATAATAATAAATTAATTAAAATAATAATAATTTGGGCTTTATATGGCCACTAAGAGGTCCCACCCAAAAAGGGGGGAAAAATGTCCACTAGACGCCAATGGGTGGGGGAGGGCACAGGTACAGTGTCCGATTACTAGGGTGTCCGATTGCTGGCGCACGGTTACCAGTGAGTGAAGCCAAACGCCGGCCCCAGCACGAGAGAGCTTTTCGCTCGTTCGGTTACTAGACCAGCGTTGCGGCGGCGTTTTGCCACTTTTGTGCGTGCGAGGGGGCCCCTTCATTTCGTATCTCTTCTAAAATTGCTCGTCGCCGCTGCTGCCGCTGCTCCTCCTCCTCCTCCTTCTCCTCCTCCTCGTGGCCACCACCTTCATCGTTGTTTCCTGGCCGCTTTGCAGACCGGTGATCTTGGAAAGAAACCCCAGTCTCGTGTCACCGCGTAAGTAAGCTCCTCCATTGCATTGCATTGCATTGCATTGGATTGCATTGTGTTGCATTCTGTTTCCCCCAACTCCTCCGGCTGCCACCTTCTCCCTCCGCAAACCACCAAACAGAAAAAAACAGAACGGTGCAACAGCAGGGTCCACCATCATCATCATCATCATCTTCTTCTTCTTCTTCTTCTTCTTTATTGTTCTATAAATCGTTTTCTTTTCTCGTCTCGTTGGTTTTCCCTGCACTTCTTCTCCTTCTTTTTCTTCTTCTCTCATGCGGCGTGTCGGTGGGTTTTTCGACTTCTTCCCCTTCCTACTCCTACTCTCTTCTGTCTAGTCTTCTCTAATTTTGTGTATGTGTGTGGGTTTGTTTCTGTGCGTGCTTTTTTGTTGTTGTTGTTGTTGTTGTTGGGGGGGGGTTTGTTTTCGTCTCGTTCTGTTTGCTGTAATTTATTTTTTTCTTTTGTGTTGAAGTTGAAACTGAAGCTGAAGCTTTTGGTGCCTAACCTAACGCTTATGTGAAGTTCCTTTTTTATCTTGCAATTCATGTGTGAGAGAAAGTAGAGATGCAAATAATGGGGGAATGTGGTTGCAGATTAAGGTTGTGAATTGTGGGTGGTTTCTTTGAAGTCTACCAGCTTGCAGTTGCATGCTTTCTACTTTTCTAGTTTGCTTGCCGGTAAATGCAGCAATGCAATCTAAGTTTACGGAAGAACAGCTTCAGAGATCATGTGTAGTGAATGAGAGGAATAATCATTTGAGGAGCTTTCCGCGTTTGGTATCATGTTTCAGTGGAGAACTGTCTCCATGTGCTTATGTTTCTTAGACGGTTTGTAATTTCGGTGTGCAGGAGAAGAAGGTGACGACGATTAGGAGGACGCTCGGGGACTTCGGGTTTTTGCTTTTATATTATTCAGCAGGCTGCAGACGTGAAGAAGAATAAGAAGAAGAAGAAAAAAAAGAAAATGATGATGAGGACGTTCTCCGGCGGGGTGCAGCAGCATTTCACGATGACGGTCGCGGCAGTTGTTTTCCTGCTGTCTTCGGTCGCGGTGACGACAATCAACGCGCAGAATGTAACCGAGGTTCTCGCAGCATACCCAAACTACAGTACTTTCAACAGGCTACTGAGCGCGACAGGCGTGATCGATGAAGTCGAAAGCCGCAATTCTCTCACCTTTCTGCTCCCACCCAACTCAGTACTGGACCCATTCGTCGCAAGCCACAGCAATCTCCCGCTCGCGGAAGTCGGCGATGTGATCAGGTTCCACATCTTGCTACAGTATCTGGACGCGACGGAGGTGCAAAGCGTGACCAACGGATCAGGACTCGTGACTACACTCTACCAAACCACAGGGAGAGCCGCGGGGCAAGACGGGTTCGTGAACATCACCGACGAAGCAAATGGCGACATTCTAGTCGGCCCAGTTAGCAGCAGCGGTTCGACTCCACAAGTCTCTATCATCACCAACGTCACGCAGATTCCTTACAACTACAGTTTCTTCCAGATCAGTGGCGTTCTTGTCCCGGTTGGTCTCGGAGCCGCCCCTCCATCTCCACCTCCAGCAACTGCCCCTGTACCAGCTTCTGTAGCTCCCGTGCCAGCAGTAGCAACCGGAACTCCAACTCTGGCTCCAATCCTGGGTCCCATTCTCGCACCTGTGCCTACTTCCTCGGTCTCACCCACGCTTGCACCGAGTCTTGTACCCACATCTAGTGCAGCTCCTAGTCCTGTAGCAGTTGCACCAGTAGCAACACCCATTGCAGCTCCAGTACCTGCTGCATCAGTACCTACTAGTGTTGCAACTCCTGCTACCTCTCCAGCTTCTACAACTTCTGGACCATCAACTGCACCAGTTGAAGCTCCTCAGGGACCATCTCACAGTGGAGCAGCCAGAGCTTCTGGTTTCCAGCTCCAGTCCACGAAGGGGGCGGCGTTTCTCCTTACTACTGCAATCTCCTCAATGGCCATTGTTGTTTTCCTGTAGATCATGAAGGTCTAGCTGCTCATCTGGCTGATCATTGCATTGCATTTCATTTCCTTCACTCATTCAGATTTTCATTCTCTTTACCCTTGTGCAGCTTGTGAGATCATGAGTACTGGATCCTAGCTAATTACTCCGAGACCTGTGCATGGATTTTCAATTGTTTCTGATTTTACTTAGATTTTTTTAAAACCCATTAGAAGAAGAAGAGGAAGAAGAAGAAGATGCATGACTTCAGGCAGAAGTCTGGTGTACTCTCAGATCTGTCAAGACACTATTTTGGAGTAAATTGCAAAACTAGTGATCCAGAAATTCAAATGATGTTCTTGACTTCAAAGAATGAAAGAAAAACTGTTTGTTTGTTCTTTTGGGTCATTTGCTTACACGTATGATATGGATACCTTAAAATCATGTTAATAGCTGCAACAGCAATTGCATTGTTTGAGCACACACACACGCACACATATATGCAGTCAGTGATGATGATCATAGTGCTTGTTGGTAATGTGGGTTGTGTGGGTTGTGATCTAGAATTTTGTTACTTGTTTGCTTTACAAGTAATTATTGAAACTAATTTTGTTGTGATATATTACTTTCTTCCAGGTTGCTTTGTGTTGCTTCTTGTCTAGATTAAAATTTGCTGTTGCTGATTCTCTGCCCTGATGATGGATGAAGCCCAGGTAGTATATTCATGACTTGGGCTTGAAGAGTATTTTGGGAGAGAATAATTCTCATTCACATTAATCTTTCTTCTACTGCAAGGTGCTGCTTGGTGTTGATGAAGTTGTGTGAGATTGAGCAACAATTGCAGCAGTAGGATTGAAAATGGGAAAGATCAGCAACTTTGTAATGAATGAATTAATATATATTGAATTTTTTTTTGGCATTGTGGGTGCCACAAATTACAACTAATTTTGAAATGAAAACTTTTGTTGCATACATTATTGGCTTTTGTGAAAATGCAGGCAAACTCTGACAAATGAAACATTTTTTGAGTGGCATTTCTTTGTGAAAAACTACCAACTTTTTAGGGGCTCCAGAGATTTTTTTGAAAAACTTCTCTTCAAAAAGAAAGATTGCCTTTGGACGTGGCTAAAAATCCTGGAAATCATGAGCTGGTAGTGATTGTTAATAAAGGATTGTCTTTTATTATTAGAGTCTGCAGTAAAGTGCGGACAACACGGCACCAGTAGCCTGAGCTTGGTCCAAAACCGGGTAAGATTAAAGAAAAACCTGTAAAAAAGTACACCTTCAAGAGGTTGTCAAACTCAGAAATGCACCACCTTCTTGTGCCAAACTGAGTTTGATCCGGTTTTGCACCCGTCTTTCATTTTTCCTGAGCGCTTTCACTGCTGCTACATATACGTTCACTCTGCTCCTACATGTGCAACTATTAGGATTACCTCGAACCGTGTGCATTAAATGCTGAATTTCAGCATTTCATACCCAAATGATACAAAACTTCCTTACATACTTTGCAGACCTCACTCAAAGAGGCCCAAAGACAGGGTAAAGACAGGATTACTTTAACAAAAAAATCTCTACTGCCGAGGAGTTATCCCTGAAACTTTTTTTTAACTTAACAAACAGTGTCCTCATATTCACAAGTTTTGTAGTTATCGCATCATCTCAATCATCTCCTTTATAAAGTCTTGTCCATCGGAGCAACTAGCTGGCTACATTAGATCGGGCTTTAGATGACTTGTGGCAGACAACATCTTTTTGATTTAAGATCTTCTATTTTATTGGCCTTGCCTACCAAGGAAAGGATATCGTGTTTAGATTTATTATAGAGAATAGTAGCTTAAGAAGGGATTTCGGCCCCTAGTTGATAGTAGTGTAATAAAAAAAGAGGGGCTTACTAAAGCTCCCAAAGAACACATTTTCCATACACCAACAACTCAGCATTAAGCTGTACACGCACAAAGTTCACAGACTCAAGAATTTTAACAATCAAATTTGCAATGGGACATGTTCATGAAGGTTAGATGTTCCATGATTATCAGATCCACTCAATATAGGTCTGCAGGCGTCAGACCACTCTGATTTCACTCTCTTGAGCTTTAACTGACCACATTGGCATATGTGGGAGCTTCCTTCAACACCAATACACCCAGCAACAACAATATTTGTGACAAGATACCCCAATGCTACTAAAACAATTCTCACACAAGTAACTGCCACTAAATTCCTTATAGACAACAAAGTACACCTCTAGAAACTTCATGAAGCTCAACTTTAGAATGCTGATGTCCCCACTCATTCTGCAGAATAGAATCAGGAAGTTTGACAAATGCTGCCTTAGAACCCAACTGGAATAACTCTACAGAATCCAACTAACTGAATAATTCAAGCACACACTTGGAGGTCCCAGCCTACTGGGTGCTCTCTTCCTTCATCCAAAACACTTAACACCCCCATCATGATGATCATTCAAATATGCTCCTTTGCTTATGGGTCACTCACAAAATCCCTATATCTTTTCATCATCATAGACCTATGTCCGTGAATATACCCATAATCTTGGGCATTCATACCTTCATCACAAGTCAAAAGTATTTCAACCAATCTGAATGCAATCTCTACAATGCCAAATCACACAGCCAGAATACTTAGCTTTGTAATCACGTTCCTCCCATGCTCCACAGCTTGCACCATTCTCCTCCATTCAAAAGTAAAACAACGAACATTATATTAATCCCTAAACTCTCCTCCATTCAAAAGTGAAACAACGAACATTATATTAATCCCTAAACTTTCATGCAAACTTAAAAACAAGCTTATCATCATATCAAGGCTTCCTCTAGGAAACCTTTCTCTGAATGACAAAATGACAAAACAAAAGACAATTTTCAGCACCATGAGTCGAATAGAAATCAGTCTGTCCACATAGTGTAACCCTAAGAACTTCACATCCACACTTTTCTGTTATAGTAGGTCTATTTTGATATGAAGACTTTTAATTGAAAGATGATATTTTGGCTTGTGTTGAAACTTGAGATTTAGTTATAGAGTTATGATATCTTGAAGGAATTTGGTTTCTTTTAGAGGATTTTTTTTGAAGATTATATTTTTTTCATGGTGAAATATTTAAACTTTCATAATTCTTCCTTGTCTTAAGATACTAATTTTTAATGTAAATGGCAAGGCCACGGTGTGACACACCGCTTGTTAGTGTATGAGTTGTGTCCCGATTGTTATGTTCTTTTGTGACATGTCTTCTCGTCCTTTTACTTGCCTTGTACCTCTGTACTGAATGGGTTCTCATCCTTGCCTTGCCTTTTATATATATATATAGGGATTTTCTTCCTCTTTATGTCTTCTTATACTATCCCTACAATTAAGTCCAATTACATTATCTAATTGGTTTTTTTTTTTAGTTGTTGATTATTTTTGGCATTTTATGTTTAGAATTTATTTTTATTTTCTCGGATCATCTGGGCATGGCTTTTATTTTTCTTATTTTCAAAAAAAAATTTGGGTGAGGAAATTGGGAGAGATACCCCAATGTTGGCTCCTATGACCAAAGGCATTTTGGCTAGTTTGGGTAAATAAATATGTACCAAAATAAATGGTTATGGCATATTGAATTAAAATCTGGGGGTTTGGGGATAGTTTTGGTGGAATTGGGCATTCATGGTTATTAAAAGAAAAATTATAATTTGTAATGTGGTGATTGGTTGGAGCTTGTAAAGATGCTTCACCTAAAGGCCTACTTTACATTAGAATTTAGAACCCAAGAATCAGCTCAACCCAAAGTGGAGCATTCCTATTGGTCGATTGCTCAAAACTTAAACCCTAGGCCCAAGAATTATGTCGTTGCCTACATGACAATATTTTGGTGCTAAATGCTTGGGCCAATTCTTTAAAAAGGAAATTTCATAAATTGTAGAGCCAACTTCTTATGCTTAGTTCAAGAATTTTGGCCCAATAGTTGTATGATTGATTTACACACAAAATTCATATGTTTTGTCATATCATGGCTTGCATCTTGCTAGATGAATGCAAGATGCGAATGAGGGTTGTTTTATTTCAAATTTCTAATGTTGCATCATGTGCAAGCATCCCAAGAGAGATTTAACATTAAATGGTGACAAGTTTGTAGAACTTGTCAAGAATGTTCTAAAAAATGGAAATATAAGTTTGCCTCATAAATTCAAGTGGAAATGTGCCTAAACTTTTTCCCAAAAAAATCAAATTTTTGGGCTTAAAAATAGAGAATATGTGACATTATAGTCCCCTTTCATTTTCCACATCTATGCAGCATTTTCCCCCAAGAAAAAGCCTAATTCACGGACTTATTTAGAAGAATATGGAAGATTGATTTAGAAAATGAAAGTTTCATCAAATTTCCATCAAATTCCATGGAATTTAGAAGTTAGGGAATATCAAGGAAATTTCATGGGGACAAGTTTCAGTTATGTACACAATATGTGATAATACTATTGCTATGTTGAGAAATATGAGTAACATGATAAAATAAATGAGAAGTATTTGCAACAATTGTTAGTCAAACTAGTGAATGTTCGATGTTGAAGAACGTCTATGAACAACATTCATATCCTACAACTATTTTTATTCTGTTTGAAGTATCGTATGAGAGAAGTTGATATTACAAACCATGTGAACATGAATAATTATAATTTAATTAGTTACAGGATTTTTTTTTAAAAAACCAAGATATATTCAATATAGGGCATGCTTTAGTTTTTAATGTTAAAAAAATACAAAAATATTTACATATGTGTTAAATTATTTAAATATTAGTTGTTTAGTAAGTTCAATTAGTAGATTAATAGGGTGAAAGCATAGGCAAGTGGACTATTAAAAAACAAATCTTTGAGAGTTAAATTATTTAGAATTCGCATGAAAATAGTTCAAAAACTCCTCTTGTTATAACACAAATTTTGCATATTTTTATTGACCTCATAAGAATATAAACCTAAAGTTTGAAATAGAATTACATCATAAAGATGTATTAAAAATACAATTGAATACATTTACACTTCATTTCCTATATATATATATATTTATTGTAAGTTACATGTTTTCACAAAACCTTCAATATACACGTTAATGCAAGATTTTTCAAATTCTTGATTTGAATGTTGTTTTAATCTATTTGGAACAATTGTTAAAACTTTCACAATGTAAAGAATAGATTTCAACATATTTTCACTTCATAATAACCTATTTAATATTTTTAAAAATATTATTATATAAAATTTTGAAACATATTAATTTCAATCTTTTAACCCAACCAAATTACTTGTTTAACAATCTAATGACACACTTTGAACCAAAAAAATACATTGGTTAGTGCAACTAATTATGCTTTTGTCTATTAAGTGAATTAATATAAGCAAATGCGAAGAACATGAAATGAAAGATCCTTCCACATCATTGATAGTTGATTAATCATTCCAAAAATATGTACATTTTGAATGGGTATTTTGCTCTTCCACCTCCCCAATTACCTAGTTGAAGAATATGTTAAATTTACATATAGTATGTGAAAAACATTTAGTCTTATCACATAATATTATCATGTTTAGTTGCATCCTCATTAGCCATCACAACTTCAAGTACTAAAATTGAAAATTCATATAATATAGGGTATCAAATTTGATACAAACAAAGGAAACTATATCTAGGTAGTGCACGTGCCCTAATAAAGAGACTTGGCAAGCTCAAAAAGGCAAAATTACAACTAAATTGAAGGTGGCTTAAATATGTGCATATTAAGAAAATATTAAATTGAATATAGGTTAGAAATAATAATTCCTTCAGATAATAACCCCAAACAATATCTTGTTTGATGCAAGTAATGTAGGGTTTTAACATTTAATATCCCCCTTGGGGGTTGGTTGTAATCTTCTACCTAGTTTAAACATCATTTGTTTCCAAGGGATAGTGCTCTCATTTGTAAATTGTAAACTAAAAATATTTGAATTTACATATGTTGAAAATATTTTTAAAAAAATTTAGCCTACTTTTAAAAGAGTGAAACCTTTTTCATGAAAAAAATGCCCCATACTATTTAAACAAAATGGATTTTGAAATATGATCATTGTTTAAAATGCTAGGAATATGATCCATCTAAGTGGAACGGATCTCACATTTTGTAATTTGGGATGAAGCTATGAACACAACAATGTATGTGTTTAATGAATATAGTAGCAAAACAGTTAATGGAAAGACACCTATAGAAGCATGGACAAGGAAACCATATAAATCAAACCATGGTGTTCGATTTCCAAGCTTTGTGTTTATCCAAAGGGATTAAAACATGAAATGAGTAGTAATAATGAAATAAAATTGAACAATAGATAACTACAAAGATGGTGATCATAGTGAAACAATGATGAAATGGCAACATGATTTGAGAGAAGTGGCATTATGACATGACATAGAAGAACAATGTGACAATCATGCTAGATAAAATATATAATGAGATAACAAAATAGCTTTTAGGTTTCAATACCAATCTTAATGATTTGGTGTTAAGTTATTTAATTAACTTTGTGTTAAGTCAACACCAAATGTGAATGCATATGTAGTTAGATACCTACTTGTGATGGTAGGCAAAGACATTAATGATGTTAGTGCTAATAATTTTCAACCCAACACCACCAAGTGTGGCCATGTTATAACCATTGTATACAAGTTTATAAATGCAACACATATTCTTTCTTGACTTGAATTACATGCCAATGGCTCAACAAGAACCAACCACACCATAAAAACCTTAAATGTAACTCTAAACTCAACTCAAAGTATGCCCCTTCATTTTCAAGAAGATCTTATAGTAACTTGTCATTATCATGCATGTTGTTGAAGGTCATCAAACATACATGATTGTCATTATTGTTCACATTACTCTTTAAAATTTGATATGTTATATTTAGAGTTGGGATGTCCTCTTTTTCACGTTTGTTGATATATTGTTGGATTTGGAATATCTATAACCTTAATTCAATTGATATTGACTTAAATCATATATGTATGGGGAACTTTTGAATATGCCAAAATAGTTTTTCTTTTGTGAGTGTTCAACCTTGAAGTACTAATCAATTGAATTCTTCAACATCTACCTTTTATCTTCTAATATGTTATGCTTGTAGAAGGCCCTAGAAGGTTGTCATTGGTTCTTTGGCTCTTTGGAATTTTTGTTTTGGGAGGTGTTCCTAAGTTTGAAACTTCTTTTGTAAACCTTATAATTCCTAGTTTTAGCTCCATCAAGAAAGTCAATTTATGGCAAAACATGTCTTTAAAATTTGACAATGTATTTTTTTGGTGATATTGTGTGCTTTCTATGTCTTAATCTCCACCAACATGTACAACATGTTCTTTTTTTTTTGTTGATATTTTTGGATTTGAATTTGGATAAACTCATTCCTCAAATACTATTCAAGTTACCTTGAATTTTGAGTATGAAAAACTTCTCAAACTTCTAACAATATCAATTTTGGGAGATTGACCCAAAGCTTGGGAATTTACACTAAATCCAAAACAAACCAAAAGGCCCAACACTAAATATGTGATGGTTGGTGTTCAAAGGTTTTATGTTATTTTTATGAATGTGATGATGTAATAGGTCAAACCCTTGTTTATATAATCTTGATTTGCTCTCCATATGATAGGGGTGGACAACTTTGAGATTTATTTTCAAATTTTGCTTCATTTTCTTTGGATAAATTTTATGGAGTTTGCAAAATTTTGGGGCTTTTTTTCCCTTGTGAATTGTGACTTGTTTCCATTCTCTTATTTTGTTCATGTGATTATATTTCCCAACTCTTTGAGTTCTATTTTGCATCTACTCTACCAACAAAAAAATTAACCTTTTTCTTAAACTTCAATGGATAAACACATTTTTTAATACCCTTCAATAGCATCGTCAACAATATTATAAACTAATGCATGCAATTGTTTCCATATATTTATAAGATTGTACAAAGATCTTCACAACAATTTAAAAATAGTAATCACAACAATGAAAGTGGTCATAACCTTATGAGAATTACTCATTCACAAAGTTTCAAACCATCACCTTCATCATGAATAACAATAACATTTGCACTACAATGAGTATGTGATATTGGGTGCAAATAAACATGCAAAAATGATATTTAGTTTATGATCATAGGACCTGGGCAACTTTGACATAAATTAAATAAATTTCAACTTTGTCGAAATTTCCAAAAAAAAATTAAGCCCCTTCTATCAAAATTTTTAAAAATTAGAAAAATAGTGGCTAAATCAAAAATTCCAGATTAAATTAATTATTCAACAAAGAACTGCCAAAACTGGCTCGAAACTATGGTAGTAAGTATGTTAGTATTGTATCGAATGTAAAAACCATAGAAACAAAAACTTTTGATTGACACATTAAGGGTGGTGATAAAAGTCGTCAATTAACAAAATTAAGGATTGGGGGGGGAGGGGGGACTCAAATGCTTAAAGAATCACATACCTACCATTTCAACAAACAAAAAACACACGAGATTCATAAACACATGTTGGAAGTGAGTCCCAACAAACTTATGCAAAGGAAGTGGGTATGTGAAGTGGCCTAGCATTACAAAATCACATACCTTCTTATGGTTCTTCTCTTCATTAAAAAAACAAACTATAGAACTTTATTTATGCATAATGCAACTTAAAACTTTTAGTGTAAACCCCCCACCAAATTGCATGATGCAAATCCTTCACAAATCCTTCACAAATCCTTCAGCGATGGTGTGTGGCACAAATCCTTCACAAATCCTTCAGCGATGGTGTGTGGCACAAATCCTTCACAAATCCTTCAGCGATGGTGTGTGGCTGTGCGATTGATTGGGTGTGAATGAAAAAACTTAAAAGAGAGAATTTTTTTTGATGCGTAGTTGCAATTGGTAGTAGCAGTAGTAGAGTAGCTTTTGAACGCACGACAAAACGCGTTCCACGAGCGTTATCTGCGCGAGAGAGAGAGCAGCTCCGTTCATTGGCTGGCTTATCTTATCTCATCCCTCCCAGCGCGCGCACCCCGCCCCCGTTGTCTGCCCGAACTGTTGCTGCCCGTCCTCTCTCTCTCTCTCTCTCGCCCCGCTTTTCGCTTCTCTCCCCTACGCCACTTCTCGATAGTGTTTTTTTTTTTTTTTAAATTTTAATTTAGGAATTTTTGTTTGTAGCCAAAGTGGCGATATTCCATAAGAAGACGTAGAAAAAGTGACTATCATCCCTACGTAAATTTAGCCAATATATTTTATTCATTAATGCTTCTTGTATATTTCTGGTTACATACTGAGAACCAAAAATAGAAATCTGGCGTTTTTTTACTCTTTTTTTTCTCTCACTTTTGGCGATTGAAAGCCTCCAGTATCACTCAATTTTCGAAATTTTGAAATTTAATTTCTCTTTTTGGGGAAATTTCGCCAATAAAAAAACACACAGCTCCTCGACCAATTCTCTCGTCGCCCCCCCCGTCCTCTGCCCGAACTGTTGCTGCCCGTCGTCTCTCTCGCTTCGCTCCCCCTCCCCCTCCCCGCCCATTCCTGGACCTCTCTCTCTCCTCTTTGCTGCACTGCACACCCAGAAGAACGACATCCACTTCTGTGCTCTACTCTTCGCCTTCCCGTTCCCGTCGCCAGGCTTGTGAGCAAGAAAGTAAACAGGACAGAAGAGTAGCAGCGAGATGGCCTGTGTGTCGGCCGTGAGTGTAACCGTGACCGCCTGTGTGGTCCCTGTTGCAGCACAAGTCTCTGGAACCAAGTCGACTAGTTTGGCGCTGGCTTCTTCTTCTCCAAGTAAAAGCTTCGCCTCTAAGCTTAATGTGACTAGCAAGAGCAGAGTAACCATGAGGTTTGTGTTTCTTTCCTTGGTATTTCTCTCTTTCTCTCTTTTTTTCTCGGTTTTGTCTATCACTCTGCCTTCCTTTTGCTCTCGTTTTTCTTCTTCTGTTTGCTTTGTGAATTAGGGATTGATTGTTCCTCTGTTCGACTGATGAAATGCGAACCGTGTGAGATTGATACGATGCTTCTTGTTCAAGTGTACATTTTCACCATGCTTCGGATGCGCACAGTTCTTCATGTTTATGTATTTGTGATGATGATTCCCTAACTCGTGTTCTTGTGAACTCTAACGTCGCGTTAGGATTGCGATTGTTGGGAATTTCTTTGTCCATATATAATGCCAAACAGTCGGATATGGATTGCTGCCACACACATTTTGTGTTGTCTAGAGAATATTTGCCACTGATCGGACTGCACTTTAAGTTTGACCTGCAAAGCCTTTCATACAAGTAGTGAGGATGCAACCTCTTCCTCAAGAATCCAGTTTCCATACAAGTAGTTCAAAGGCTAGTGCAAAGCTCTAGTCTTTCCCTACAGTTTTCTTCACAATGACTTTGCATTGGTTCTGCAAATCTTGCTCCCATGTGTTGTGATTGACGCACAGTACAAGCAGATGTTATGCATAAACATCAGATAGGTGTGCCGCCCGGGAATTGCAATTCCAGTTCTGAAGGCTTGTCTCTCACATGCTGAGTTGGTTGCATCTGGCTATCCACCAGCAACTTTTCTGAGCTCTGTTCTCAGCTGTCTCTTGCTGATTCAGTCAGTGGATCTGTGACAAAAGTGTTTTGAACTTGTTTTGAGACTGGACCACTTAGAGATGTGTGGCTGGGTCAAGGGTTCTCCAGCTCATCAATCTTAAGATCACAAAGTGTAGGAGAAGTAGATTAAGCCCAGTAGAATGAAAACCCTATTTGGCTCTTGGTTTTAAGCATGCAATCTGTGGCATGTTGTGGATTCCCTGTGGATTCCCTGACCTCTCTGTTACTGGATTCAATTGAATGTGCAGTGCCTCACAGAAGGAGCAAAACATTGCAGGGCTAACAGGTTTGGCTCTGCTAGCAGCAGCTGTGGTCCCAGAGATTGCTGAGGCTGCCCAACCAGGCGTCTCTGCCTCTCTAAAAAACTTGCTCTTCAGTGTTGTTGCTGGAGGAGTAGTGCTTGTTGCAATTGGAGGTGCTGTTGCAGGAGTGTCCACCTTTGACCCTGTGAAAAGACGTTGAGAAAGCAGTGCCAGATGTAAAACAGCAACTGGTTCTGGAAATCTGAAGGTTTTCTGGATTGTTCACTCCATGTGTATGTTGTATGTAATATTCAGGCCCTTGACCTCTCGCCATATTGTAAGTGTATGATTCAAATGTATCAAGCACATTTCAGATCTCTGTTTTACTTTCTTGTCTCATGTTTTTCTCTTTGAAGCTTGGATTTGGAAACCTCACACTACTTTTACATCAGCACTTATATATAGCAATCAACTGCTTGCAATCACTCTTTGCATTTTTCTACCATCTGTGGGTTGGTTACCAAATTCTTTGATCTGTACATGATATTGCAGTGAACTGTCATCATTCTTATGTTGAATGAACAGAGGTCGCTTGTGGGTGCAGTAAACTTTCTTTTTATCTCCTCATATCATAAACAACAGCTCCTGTAGGTGAGCAAAATGAGGCTAGAGTTTTTCTGATTTCAGAAGATTGTGAGTACTAGAAACTTGCTAAGTTGTGTCTTTGTGCAACCACAACTGGTTTCTATGGTTTATGCAATCTTAGTTCATAGTGATGATACTGTTGCCTACTATGCACAGTAGATGCTATGGTTCTCCTTATCTTCATTCGCCTTGAACTCCAGCTGCACCCCACCATGACACCATGTTTCAGTGTTCTAATCCAACAGGTTGTGTTTTACCCCTTTAAAAGTTGTGAAAATTTTGTAAGCTATTTGAACAGAAATTTTTTGTCACCTGAATATCTAGCCCATATAAGCTTGAAAATTTCCACAATTATGATCATCTGAAAGAATTATGTATGGGCTTTGATTATTTAGCCATGGAGAAACTAAATTTGTGGGTTATGGTGTTAATACCTCTTTTAGGAGCTTATTAGGATCCCACGGTGTATCTCCTTCAAATACCTATGGAGCAAATCAATACGAGTAGAACCTTTTTTTTCATCATGAAACCCAATTGTTTTGCACAAATTACAAAATCATCTCACATTATGAATACATGGATCAGAAAACACCAACTCGTTGGCACAAATGTCATTGCAAAAGAAAGCAAATCTAGGAAAGGAAGGCATTGAAAATTACTTGAGAAGCTGGTGTAAGCAAAGCTATGAGTGGTCGAAGATCAATACCTCCCTCCTATTACATAAATCAACCACCATATCAATTGGACAAGAGAAATAGATAATCTACCAATGACAATTGAAGATCAATACCTCCCTCCTATTACATGTATCAACCACCATATCAATGGGACAAGAGAAATAGATAATCTACCATTGACACATAAATCTAAGGAAAAAAAAAAGTTACAAGATCTTGAGAAGACTTTTGGATAGTAGAATCTTTAGAAATTTGTCTATAGTACCCAACTATTGGTTGTTGATCTATCTCTTCTACTCAATGGGTGAAATGCAAACAACACGAACGCAACATGATCAACACATGATCAATGTTAGCACAAACAAATTTATGGATTTATGTTTTTTAAATAAAATCCCAAGGAAGAATATGGATGTTGTGGACTATGGTAGATTGATTTTTTTTTCAATATGGTCAAGTTGAGGAAATAATAAATGAATTTGAGTTGAAAACTCACAAAGGTTAGGGGGAGCAAATAGGGCATCTTGCTATCAAGCTCCTTCATTGTTTGCATTCTTAATGTCATCACCTTAGGTGGATCTGCAACCTATGTATTAATTGAGTTTTTCAATGATTGTCCACATTGTTCATAGAGATTGCAATCACACCTTCCATGTTACACTCAAATAACAAGGGATCCTTTAAGCATGGTAGAATCTAAAAATTTCATCTATCAATTTTCAACCATGTGTGCAATGTTGAAAGAACAAAACAAAGTACCTCTACTAAACCATCACACCCATATTCTAGCTCGGGTATTTCTTGAGTGTCTGCAAAAATTAATCCCAATAAGAGGAAAAAGTACACAATTTGAAAACTTAAGAATATAGATTATCAACAAAAACAAAAAAATTAATGAGAACATGAGGTGGTGCAATGCAGAACCTTGGCCCTCTTTTGAAAGTTGACACATAAAATGAAAAGAAATAAAATCAAGGAAGATGGAAAGAATGTGAGAAGGAAAGTCATTGCAAAACTAAAACAACACCCCAATAAGGTCTTTACTTGTAGTAAAATAGATTTAGAACCAATATGTAAAGCAATATGGTTGGTTGACAAGTGAAAGCAAAATTGTGATTTTTTTTTCTTGTTGATTGCAAAACAACAAAGAAGAAATGTACTTCTAAGAATTTTCTTGTCGTGGCCAATTGGCATTAGACACCTGACCCAATTTGGACGAACCAAAAAGAGAGAAAGAGGAAGAGAAAGAGATATGAGGTCGTGCGCCTTCCTCCCTGTGCTCCCAAGAAAAACCAAATTTGAGGTGCATAAGTGTGAAGGAGTGTTGATTGACATAAGCTTCCCTATTGTAATCATATATACACAAATATCACTAGCATCAAAGAAACAATCCAAAACACATAAAACTCATGTTATGAAGCACACCATCTTCTTCGTCATGTTTCGTGCGATTGGGACCCACTTGTTTATGCTCCCTAAACAAATACATTTCAGAGCAAAATGTGTTTGAATTTGATTGTCACATCATTTATTCTTCCTTCATTTGCTCACAACATGAGGAAAAAGCATGTGAATGTAGGTTTTTTTTTTAGCCATCAATATCATGTCAATCTCCTAGTGTTTTGAAGAGTTTCATGAATGAATGACATGCCTTGAACAATCTCCCTTATGGGAAGTTCAAGGGAGACAAATGCAAGTTTTGATTGCAATTTTCTATTTCACCCACTAGACCTAAAGTTGGAAATTGTGATGCAAAAATATGATGTCAAGAACCAAAACCCGTATTGGCGAGCATTGCAAGTTGAAACCCTATAGCCTATGTCATTGGGTTGTTGGTTTGCATCCCACCCGACCTTGGACATTCGATGCAAGTTCTCCTACATGAAAGATAATATGAAAGATTTTAGGAACAACATACAATATCACTTAGTAAATTTATCAAAATGTTTTTAAAAGATTGCAATATGGATGATTCTTGTATCTCCCCAAAAAAAACAATAAAAAATGTGTTTTAGGTGAAAAATTACTTGGAATAAACACAACTTAACATAATATTCAATGTTTTTTCAAAGCAAGTGCTCAAAAATTGCAAGAAATATACCCAAAAGGATAGGGATTGTGAAAATTATTAGGTTTCAGCATGGCAATTTCTAAAACAACTAAACAACAAAAGCCAATTAATTGAGGTGATTTGATATCTACATAGTCATTTGTATGTGACTATTTACTTCATTCAACGTTCACATGTAAATTCAAAACACTTCATCAAAATGTAAACTAGCTCACCATAGAATTTGACAATTCAAGAGATTGTGAGCTTTTGGTTGACGATGAAGATGGGTATGATGAGCGCAAGGACTTGATGTATTTGTCCACTGAACGACGAGGACTTTGTTGCATTATGAGGAACACAAGGATTAGGAGTTAAATTATGCACACTACTTGTGCAAGCTCTAACTTGTTCTTGATCCCTACTTCCTTTCCCCTTTTTTCCTCACACACAACTAAGTCATTCCTTGATAAAAGAGGAGATGAGGCATTTCATGACTCCTTGAGTTTTGTGGGGAGCAACTTCAATTTTGGCCCCACTTATTTTGACATGACTAATTTGGAACAGTCCAGGCAACTGCCCAGCCCTAATATGATTTTTATTTTATTTTTTAATGCTATGAAATTTATTTTCACTTAGATTGCAAGAGAGAATTTTATGGGTTGAAGTGTAGACTCAATTATCAAAACTAGTGTAGCATGTGCCATTGGCCCAAGTGTGAACACATTCTTTTAATTTCCTATTAACCTACAAATAGAAGCATTATATTAAATTTCTAATCTATTAGATGTTCAAATGGGACATCTAAACAAAAATAAATAAAATTGATGTCCTCAAAGGAATTCATTCTTTGAATAAGCCAAGTCATCAAAAAAGTTATGAGCATAAGATGATACCTGACACACTTGTCAAATTTGAAAAAAAATTAATTGGGTGCCCAAATATTTGTAATGTGAAATGTTACAAATTAAAATGTTGAAATGACAATATGTTTTTCCAACTAGTGCTTAAATTTCAAAATACTTGATCACAATATTTTTAAAATTATGGATATTGTTTCCCATCTTAGATTATCCATATCACTGAAACTCGGTTCATCAATGTGTGGACAACTTCTTAATTACGCACCAAAGATTGCATGTTTCTCCCATGGGTTGCACAAGCAGACCATTTGGTCATGATCATCTCGGAGGGTAATCAACATGTTCACTTGTTCCCTTCAACCTTTCATATACAACTCCACCAAAAAGAAAAAGCCCTAGTTTATTCAAATTCAAACTTGAGTTTTTTTTTATTAAGGCTTCCAAAGGCTAGGAAAAGGTTGTTGATGTCATATGGAGTAAGTATGCAAAGTGTATTTCATGTTAATTATTTTCATTGCATAACTTCAAGTTTCAATGTTTGATATTGTGTTTGAAAACAAAAATTTGCTCCCTAAGACTCATAATTCATGACAATATGACGTATTCCATAAACCATATCATAAGAAACATGTATCACTAATTGTGATAAGGTAAGTCATGGGAGCCATGGTTTTAGTTTTGAATCATGGTGCATAAACGTGTAGGCTACTCATGTAATGTGAACATTTGGTATGCATGACATTTGATTCTTAATGTCATAAAACATGCCATTAAGAATTAGGATCATCTCTATTGTCTCCCTAGTTGCAAGTTGCAACCTTGAGTCATTGATGCGGTTAAACCTGGACAAGATCATACATTCATGTTTTGCTTCATGTCTTTGTTGAATTCATGACCATTAAAACACAATTTCACCCAAATGGTGAGCTCGTGGGTTCAAGGGTTTAAAGGGTAAATTAAGTCCTTAACATGGTTCTTAATAAGTCATACTTAGGGCATGTGAAGCTTGTAGGTACTCACAATTTCAAGAACCTAAATTAAAACACAATTTCACCCAAATGGTGAGCTTGTGGGTTCAAGGGTTTAAGGGTAAATCAAGTCCTTAACATGGTTCTTAATAATTCATACTTAGGGCATGTGAAGCTTGTAGGTACTCACAATTTCAAGAACCTAAATTAGTTGCATTTCAATATAAAGTAGTAATTCACATGGTATATAACTAAGGCTTTGAGCAAAAGAGAAGCATGGACTTTGGAATAAGTTGAAAAACTGGAATGTTACATGGAGCTAGTGTGACCAAAACCCTTTTTTCTTAACATTATGGGCATTGCTTCATTTGGAGGTTGAATTTATAACCATTTGCAACATTATTTTATTTTGAGGTCATCCATCCCAATACAATTCTGAACCTGTTGTGTTTAGTTCATATGGTAATCTCGTTTATCAACCCAAGACAACGGCATGTATTTTTTTAAATTTAAAATTCAATTGGTGTGAAATTTTGTAAGCACACTTCTATAGGGTCAAAAGGAACCACCTAGCAAAAGATTTTTTCAACAAATTGTTTTTAAACCCATTAATTTTTTAAGAAAGTGCACTTCATCATGTCAACAACATCTCTTTACATGTGGTCCCCTTGGCTGAATAGCCATTTAAGTCATATTTAGTTGGCAAATTATTATATTCAAAAGTCCCTAAAATCTAAAATGGATGCATCACTAAAGGAATTGGTGGATAGGGACTATAATGTTAAGTCCTCTAACACCATGCTAGCCATTTAGGACTTAAACTTAGTTATCAGAATTTTTTATGTTAAACTAACTTTCACTTCACATTAATTAAGCTATTGCCCATTCAACATGGGGTACCATCTAGGATGCCACCTAGATTTTCATTTAACACTGACTTAACATCAAGTGTGAATGCACCAATAGAATGGTAAATTTTGGATTGAAGAGGTTGTTGAAGGTGGCTACCAATTTTGGGTATTGACATGAACAAATACGAGAGACCAAATAAAGGTTACCTAATTATTAAGTGTCCCATAGCGAATTTGCACTAGTGATAGCCATCAACTACATGGGTGAATGTGATTGATGGTAATTAGAGATGAATTAACATGACATAGGTACTCATTTTCCCAATCCTCATTTGTTTCCCAATCTCATTTCCAACAAACAAAAGTCAGCAAAAGAATTGAGTGTACACTCCCGAACAATGAATTACAAATGTGTTTTCTTCTCCCCAAGAGTCGACTTAGGGTTGTCTTTTCATCCAACCATAGTTCATTTTGGCGTTGGGATCATCTCTAGGCATCATCAAAACTTTAACCCCCCAAACAAGGAGGAGACACATAAAATGGCATATGCACAAGTATGGTCCTGTGTTCCTTTTGGTTGTTGACACAATCACCTCCTTTGAAAGAGGCTTGCTTTCATACTACATACATGCAGTCAAGACTCAAGCTGAAAATAGGAAGAACAGATTGAAATTCCTATGGGGTTCGTAAAGAGAACTGTTACAACAATAGACACACACAAGAGAAGAGGAGAGGAGAGGAGAGGAGAGGAGAGTAGAGTAGAGTAGAGGTAGAGATGACTGTAATCATGGCAAGTGCACATAACCTCATCAGATTCAAGTCTATGAAAGGGATCTGTGAATAATCTTGCAATTAGGAAAGACCCAGCACCTGACACACTGACTGCAAGTGGAAAGGACTGTAATCTATCAGAACCAGTAACTAGTATCCTGGCTTAGTATGTGTGAAAGCACCCATTCAATTCAATTTTCAGAGACAATCAGAATATATATGGATGATAGTGATGTCCAAACCTTGCACTGAAAACTTGCAATGCCAACAAAGAGCCTGTCAGAAACAATACATGAAATCAGTACCCACTACTATCTATAGCTGTTATGGAACACAAGATGCATATGCAAAAGCTAGATGAAGTTGGGAGAGGAAAGTAGTCATTCTGTAAACGGAGATGGAAGCAAACCTCAAGAATAGCGAGGAAGATTTCATAGAACTTTCACAATAATGAAAAGTATCTCAGCAAGAGCTTGCTGCTTTGCTGTAAATCTTTTGAAAAACTGCCTACTGAGCTCTTTGGTTTAACAGAAAACCAATTTTGGCTCTATAGAGAAAGCTACATAAGCAAACCTTACAGGATTCGTTGAAGAAATGCCTCAGTTCTGCTGCATGGAAGTTCTCTAAAATAAACTATGGATTCTGGCTGAAAGTCAGAATGTACCTCAAGAATACCTAGCTAGGAGGAGGACTACCTAGATGTAGTTGTCAACAGAGGAACTGGTGAACTATCAGGACCTGGGGTAGAAACTATAGCATGCTGCTTTGTTGTAACCTTTGAAAAATGCATCAATCCAGCTACATGGAAGGGGGGGCAGACACATGAGCTTGGGGAGGAAAAAATTGCCAATGTCTGGCTCTGTAGAAAAGGATATGATCAGCAAAGCTTGCAGGCCTTGTTGAAGCTTGTGAAGAAAGAAATACCTATTTCTGGTTGTTGCAGAGGGTAAAGAAAGAAGAGAATTGCTTGCAGACCTCTGCTCAAAACCTGTGAGTAAAGCCCTAAATCCAGTTCCACCAGGAGAAATATGAGCTTGAAGCGGCGGCAAATATTACATGGGGGGGAAGGGGAGGTTGCATGAACCTCCTGTGTAAAGCAAGTTGGTCATGAGGAGAGGGGATTGAAAAAACAAGCTTTTTGGTGTACGCAAATGGAGATCAGAAACTCATCCTTGGTATGGTTGGAAAATTGAATCGAGACCAGATGCTCTGTTTTCCGAGGGCAAGAAGAAGACACAATGCAAAACAGATCCCATGGAAAACGATGATGAAAAGGTACCAAGCTGGAGCCCAGGGGGTCTCGACATTCATGAACGGATACGGCCACTTATGGCTCAGTCCCATGGTGAAGAGAGTCCACTGGAAGTATGTGTAAGAAGCACTCCAGAGGATGATGTAGCCGCCGCGGAACCAAGGGAATCGGAGGCTGTTTAAGGCGAACTCGGTGAGGAGGAGAAGAGCGTTTCCAGCGTGCATATTCAGATCGATGAAAGTGTGGCCGCTGCTCTTCGGCAGCACGAACGGCACTAGCACACCCCAGTATACCATATCTGTGAGCAACACAGCAGGAAAAACCGCTTGGAAAACCGCTTGCGTGACATAGCCTGCAACTCCTGCGACAATAGAAAGATCCAAGTGCAATTCAGACTCACGAACAAAACCACAACATGTGCAATGACAGATCGAGTTCGCAAACATCTCATACGTCCTGCTAAGTTCGCCTTTGCCCCACACAACAGAAGCTGGAGCTGCTGCTGCTGCTGCTTTTCTAGAGAACCGTAGTACTACGTAACATCGCTGCATCGAGAGAACAGCAGCAAGGCGAGCAAGTCTCTGATGATCCGACAACTCTTGTGTAAGAGAAGAGAGAAACTGCAAAATACCTGCGTTTTCTACCTTCTCTCCTCTTCCTCGAGCAAATGGCAATTGCCCTTTCTCTTGCTGTCGGTGATCCTTGTCGTTCTGCAGAAAGCTTTTGACGCCAGATCTTTGGACAGTGTCATCCTCCTCCTCCCTAAGTATCTTCTGCTCGTCATCGTCGTCATCTCCGAAATCAGGAGGCACGAGTCTCGCAGGCTTGCGATTGCAGTAGTAGTGTTGGTTCACGAAATGATCAACACTCGCTCGTAAGGCCAATGCAAAATACAAGATCAGCAAGGTGAAAGTCCACTGAGTATAGAAGAAGAAAACGTAAACCCCGTCCTTGACGATATTGTACAGCAACTGCGGCAGCAGATACGCGACAACAAAAGCTCGGAATGCGAGCAGAAGCTCAGCCTTCACGGCTCCTCCGCAGGCCATCCATAACTCCTCCCTGCAAAGATAACCGATAGGCAAAATTCCGACGAGACTTGGATCCTGCAGCTGCTCCAGCCGTGGACCTGACACCTTCCCCCCTTCATAGCGCCATAGAATTGCAATCCCGAGCACCACAAAAGAAGTTACCATTAGAAAACAAACAAAAAACGGCCACAACAACTCCATCTCTTCTCATCCCCCCCCCCCCCGCCCTTACGACGCAGGAAAAGAAAGAGAACAAAAACAATCAAAAGATCAGCACCAGCAACGCTCACTCGAGGAAGAGGAAAACGCTCCCCCAAAGAGCGCAGCAATAACACTCGCGCAGTACTCACGTCTCCCCTGTGTGTGCTCCTCTCTCTGTCCTCTCACTCTCGTCTCATTACGGATGAATAACACCCCTTCCCGGATGATTACGTCCAAGAGAAAGAACAAGAGAATTTGATTTTAGTCTTAATTCATCCACGATATCCAGCGACGTCGTCGACGTCAAGCTCCAGTCTTGGCCACCTCGCTGCTGTACGTCTGTTCCATCTCCTCTTCAGCAAGCTCCTCTCTCTCTCTCTCTCTCTCTGGGTCTGTGTCTGTCTCTTATATGGGCAAACACAGACAGACATCATCAAAGAAGGAAAAGTTAGGATCCGATGCATTGCCCTGTTTCAATGACTTGCTGTATTTAAGCCAGAAGCACTTTGCTTCTTCT
Organism: Sphagnum tenellum; assembly: GCA_963921925.1. Classification (NCBI taxonomy): domain Eukaryota; kingdom Viridiplantae; phylum Streptophyta; class Sphagnopsida; order Sphagnales; family Sphagnaceae; genus Sphagnum; species Sphagnum tenellum. The sequence continues at coordinate 12,855,398 of OY998142.1, read as the reverse complement.
TCTGCTCTTGTTGTTTCTGGGTTTAGGGTTTGTTTATTTGTGTGTGTGTGTGTGTGTGTGTGTGTGTGTGTGAGAGAGAGAGAGAGAGAGAGAGAGAGAGTTGGTGGGAAGTGAGGAGATCAATGGATACGGGACTTGGCCATGGGGATCCATTTCATTTCATTTGAATGGGCATTTGTTATTGGAGGGAGAGATTTGGAGATTGTGCAGATCGCATGTGATGACAATTATGCCTGATTTGATCCCCACACCAGGCTAGTTGCTGCATCCACACAACTGTTTGTTGTCTGTCTGTCCGCCTATTGTATGGACGCTTGCTTGCATTCACTCTAAGGTTAGGTTTTCATACTTGAAACTTTTTTTTGTTTGTTTGAGCATGTGTTAATGCAGCAAACAAGAGAGTCCAGGGAAAAGGGAGGGAACACAGAAATAATTAAAAACTGTGGTGACAGAAGAAGAAGATTGAAAGCTCTAATCAGATGTCACAAGAAGGTATGTTTGTGTACTGCTGGGCTTTTGTTTATCTTATTGCATCATGATTCATTCACTTTTGCAACATACTTAGTATTGGATATGGATTCATGGCAGCAGCAAATTCCAACTTTCACAATTGAAGCATAATCAAGCAATGAAGCCCAATTTCATTTACCATCATGGATGATGAACTCCACCATATACATGTTCTTCAGTTGTTTTGGTGAGCGATGAAGCCACCAGATTCATTAAGGATTATTAGGTGATGGCCATTGGGAGGACTGAATGGAGCAGCAGGTGTCTGCAAGGCAGGTCTGATCAATGCCCATTATCTCATGTAATTGGCACTTTGGGAGAGATTGTGCCACATAATTCAGAACTTTGTTAACTCTTTACCCAACCTCAAGATGTTCTATGTGCTGGTGGCATGCATTTGAATGCACAGTTTGACCCTAAGAAACTTAGAGTGAAGGGCAGAATCAACTCTCAAGCTTGACAATTATGATTAGTATATTGGTCATGAAGTCACAACTAACACAAAGTAAGAATTATTTGTGAGTGTGTGATTCAGGTGATTTTGAACTGTGGAGATGGTTGGTTCCCATGGATATTTTTCAGGCAAGACTTTTTTTTAAATTTTGGGTCCAGGTTCTATATCAATATCATTTCATGTGTTGTCCATTCTCTTGTTTGCTCATACATTGTTGCCTGGTGCATTTGCATCATGGATGTCAGGTTTTCCTCCTGGAACCTATGGAATCAAGATCTGTTCTCAAATCCCTATATGAGACTGGAATTGCATGTGGATTCTCCCCTAGTTTGATTGAAGTGTTCACACTTTTTTTTTCCTTTCCATTGTGCATTTCCTTCCTGGCTCTCCTGAACAGAGCAGATCCAGAAATGTGGGCTAGAACGGTAGCTGTAATAAGAGTGAAGTGTCCCGAAATTCATCTCTTTGTGTAAAATATAATACTTCCCTATCTGTCAACACTGTGGTCAAGTACCATGATAAGGCACTCATCAATGGTTCCACTCAAATATTTATTACTCCAACAATTGTTAATCGGTATGGAAGTTTGGACTTCAGATTTTACAACAGAAGAGAGCCAACTATAAGCCAGTCCTGCCCTGAAAGTAAGCCTGAGGCCAGCATGCCCTCCTGACTCCTGAGGCATTCAGCTGTGTACGCTCAGATACCCATGTGTGTACAACACTGTCTATTATTGAGCAGAAAAGCACATTTCACCTCCCTCACTCTGGGTTTTGCTCAGAGAATGACATCACTTTCTCCTTATCTGACTGCTCACTACTGTGAAAGACTTGGTATAGGGTATGGCTGCCCCATTGAGGACTTTATGGTTGTAAGCCCCTTTTACCATGGGTGCTACCTATACTCAAAGCTGGCAACTGCAAGGATAAAGAGAGCTTACAACCATTATGCCCCAAATTTACAGCCATAATAATGCCCAAAATGAGGAGCCCTGCCCTGCACATGTGTCTGTTGCACCTAACAACAGAACAATAAAAGCCAATGTTCACTAGGCCTTACAAACATAATTCCTCTCAGACAGTGTGCATTTCAGCACATAATGCCCCCAGGCACAGTGCACACAATGATCTAAAGTTAGGCCCACAATTCACATATATAGGAGAGGCAACACTAGCCCCTACATGCTTTTAGAAAGAGTACTCGCAATCTGTATGCCACTCCGATCATGCTTTGCCACATTTCTTGCTCAAATTGGCTTGGTAATTTGCCATTTCATACTCTTCAAGTAGACAGATTTGGTTCTGGGTTCCCATAGATTGAGGAAAACCACTAAGGAAAGAAAGCCCCTAAACTATATTATTAGAAATTGGTGCTTCTACTGCCTACCTTGCAAAATCTTATGAAATGATCTAAGATTTTGCTGATAACATCACCATTTCATATAACATAACCCATCATTCTATGGTCAACTTTTAGTTTGACCCCATTAATTTTCACCTTTGTGCACTCTTCTCCTCGCATCCCCTAAATTTCAAATCCAATTAAATATCCAATGCTTTCTTGCAAAGATCACAGAAGCAAGATTTAGAGCACCATTTGTTCTCCATTCTTCACACACAGGCATTGGACCACTACATAACCACATGTATATATTGCATCCATGAGGAATTCAGTGTCTTTTTGTTTTGTAGACTTAATCACCTAAACCGTAATGTGCTTTTAGAGGTGAATGATGTGGGCAGATACCTATTCTCCTACAACTCACACCACAACATTCAACCACAACCCATTCCATTCCATCATTTTGGTGTGCAACATCTAAACAAGTGGAAACAAATATCTACAAAATTGCAGAGAGATGTCCACAACTTCATGATAACACAACAGCAAGTACAGTCATAACCTTATGAGAACCACTCACAAAGCATCAGACCATCACTATAATCATGAATGGTAGTGATAAGCTGCCATGACTACCCATTAACTTCGTCAGCTCTCAACAGTGGAGTAGATAATTATAGGATAATCTACCCAAAATCTGGGCAAAACCACAGGTGGAAACAAGTCCATCCTGTATTGTGGGGATTAGGATTTTTAAGAAATTTGAGCAATAGGTGATCATAGCTTCAATCATTGATTCACCTCTCACTGAGGCACAAATGGGACAACAAACCCTGAAGCCCACAATCTGGTCAATCAGATACTGGGGCCACCATAAGACAACATGCCCCACTCAATTAACACCTAGCCTCTTCAGGCTCAACAAAACCCAAGTCAATAGGTAACTCATCTCAAACTCAATGACTGCAAAAGAAAAACTTACACACAACTCATTGCTGATTCAATTAAAGAACCCAACATCAGGATCCAACATACAACCCACAACACTGCATCCAAGCCACTGCTCCATCTGTAGAAGATTTACTATAGACTACCATGAAAAAAATCTGCAAGGAACCTGCATTCGTGGCAGATCACCGAAGCCTTCTGGCTTCCCTCTCTGACTCAAGAAGAGTCAGAATGTCACCTGCATTGTCAGTGAAATTACTTTTGTCATGCTATCACTTCTCACCAGATGTAAATGAGGTCCCTTCCACTTTCTGATTTGCAAACCAAAAAGTGATGCAGCAATCTTCCATCAACAAAAGCTTGACAAGGTCTATGATCAGAATACCTAAAACCACGCTTTGAAAACCTATGATCTTGCTTGGAGCTACTGAAAACTCTTGTCTATTGTTTCACCTGAGGAATTAAGCAGTGCATCAGAAGGAGAAAGGAAACATTTTCAATATCCATATGTGATTCAACACTACTCTGTGATGTAGACCATATACATCAAACATCTTCAGACATACAGCTATCATTATACAAGTTAGGCTTCTGGCTATTCCTAGTGCCATACTCTCAAGAGTGCAAGAGTCAATGAGAAACTATTGACCAGAAGTTTGATTGCATTAGCATGTGCCCAAGACTGACCCTAGCAAGCAAGAGAATGTGAAGGATTGGTATAGATACAGAGACAATGAGTGTACCTTCACGAACAGGTCCCTTAACATTGCGCATGATGAGTCGATTTTGGTCATCCAAGAACTTGACACGCACTTGAGTCACCTGTCCCCGTGACCCTGTGCGACCAATCACCTTCATGACAATTGCCAACTTCACAGCTGTATCCTGAAATTCAAACAACCAGGCCAACAGTCCTATATAGTTAACAGAAGGAAAGATAGTCCAATCAAGTCAAAGCAGCTTGAACAGTTGGCATGACAATCTACTATTCCGATGGCCACATCTAGTAGATACTACTATTGCATGAACTGAAGTTCTTTAGCAAAGTTGTCTGCAACTATTCCCCAAAGCATCTCATGATGTCTGATGTTTTTGAGACCTCCTTATCAATAACTCAGAGAGGGTGAAGATCCAACATCTTAAACAGAAACCCTAGCAAGGTACAAAGGACTCACAGGGCATAACAACATAACGATTTATCTTTAACAACCATCCCAAAGGTCTAGAAGAAAGCAGCCACAGTGAATATTTCCGAAATTGCAATACGAACCTCCAAAACCAGTCGTGCAAGGGGCAGAAAAACTCATATACTTATCTTCCACACATTTCTGGTTGCAATGGAAGAAATCATGCTTGCTTTCATCTTTGGGTTGATGGCTTTTTTGTGCACAGTTTTATTTTAGGGTTCGTTCTAATTTTCACTGTGTTTTACGTCTGATCCCTCTATGAATCTCCCTTTCTTTTGTTCATGTTGCTTGCTCTATTTTTGACATGAAGCTTACCACCCCTTGTCAAATAGTTTTGCACTCTAGTGAGTTTATATTAACGTTGTAATCTAACAACGCACAGGACTTCCACAGAATCGAGAAGATATATATACCTTCTTCGCCAAGAGAGAGACAGGTAAGTCCGAAATTACACACCGAAAGAAACACGATGAAAAAATAAGAAAAGACAAAGAAGGCGATATAGGAACGCACCATTTTGAGCGTTTACAAATCCACGGGAAAGACGACGAAGCACGAAAGGCTAACCACTGACGACGTTGCTCCTCGCACAGCGCAAAGATCACAAACAGCAAGCAAAAACGATTTCTCAATCGCCGCATTTTCTCCCCCGCCACCACTTCTTGTTCTCCAAACCCTAGATTGAGATCTTGAACGATGCTACTGAGCATCTGAGGACCTGAAACCCTAGATTGAGATCTTGAACGAGGCTACTGAACATCCGAGGACCTGAAACCCTATATTAAGATCTTGAACGAGGTTACTGTACATCCGAGGACCTAAACCCCTAGATTGAGATCTTGAACAAGGTTACTGTGCATCCGAGGACGTGAAACCCTACACTGAGATCTTGAACGAGGTTACTATGCACCCGAGGACCCGAGTCACCACCGCCCAAACCTAACCTGAGATCCCAGTCAAGGATATTTCCCAGTGTTGTATGGGTATTTGATTTCTGTCCATAATCAATGTTGTGCATGTAAGTGTAAATAGCCATACATACATACATACATACATATATGGTGTGTAACATGCCCAATTGCTTTGCACTTACATTTACAATCATGGGTATATATTTTATACACTTACACACACACACATATATGGTGTGTAACATGCCCAAATGCTTTGCACTTACATTACCCATCATGGGTATATATTTTTATACATTTACATGGGCTGGGTAGAAGTTTTGAGGCATGTAAGTGTATATATTCATAATAACCTCAAGAGAGGTGGCCCCTCTTATGCTCTTCATATATATAAGAGGGCTTATAATGGTATAAGAAGGCTTATAATTGTATAAAGGTAAGGCCCACCCTCCTTGAAAAGGCTAATTCCCATCATTAATTCATTTTTTTATTATGGTGAGTAATGTCTAAGGAGCAAAGCATTACACCCTAGTCCTCAAGCTCCACTCTTGGTTCACAAAGCCTAATGAATGCCCTATTACTAAAAACAATACCCTACATTTAACAAGTGTTATTTATTTTGAATCCAATCTTGATCAACATCAATAGATTGAAACCATAGATTAATATGCCCAAAACCATTACCAAACTAGTCCAAGTATCTATTATGTATATTGTTTCTAAATTTTATCCAACCCCATAGACTCATATTCTTTTAATCTATTACTCAATTAGGACATTAGGTTTTGTGACCCTTTAATGTCTATGAATTTCATCCAACCTATAGAGTCACCAATTTTTTTCAATAATTGACACACACTCTAATTTTTCAAGATTATCTTCCTTTAATGAAATTATTACCTTTCAAATTTATTTTATCACAAAAGTATTGAAACATTTAGTTATTGCCATAATGACACCCTAACCCTAATTTTCTTATTTTTATTGTCACCATTAACTAACTACTTGCACTATTAGTATCTAGAAAAGCTAATATTCCTCGTTTTTTTCTTGTAGTCAATTTTTGCGAAAACAAATTTGCACAAATATGAACTTTAAATTTGAAAATGCAATTGAGAGATTATTGAATCAAAGAAGAAAGAAACCAAAAGAAAGGGGTAAAAACATTCTTGGGTGGTATCACTAAGAACATTAGACCTTAATTTTACTAAACTCGTTGAATTTTGAAAAAATATTAAAAACATTTAAACAAGGATTTTTATTAGAAGTTTTTGGTGAATAGATTTATCAACTTCTACAAAATTTCAAACTTTAGTGATATAAAAAATATTTTGTATTTCGATGTTCCTATTCATTACATTTAAAAAAAGTTTCATGAGTGTAACTTATGTTTTCTTTCTTTGAAATTTTTGGTCATGACCACAATTTTGAAACATGTTTAGATTTTTTTCTGAGGTGCTTTTGATGACATTTTCTTTGGTTTTTTTAACTAATTAATTGAGTAGGTATAATTTGATTATGAATCTATAGGAGTTTGACTATGAATAGGGTCATTGCAATTAGGAAAATAATTTGTAGTGATTTTCATTTAATTATTCAAATAAATATTTTAAATTATATATTTTGACATGCAATGGATAAAAATGATATGTGTGTATATAAGAAAGGGGCCAAGAATATTATTTGACCATTTTTATGATTGAAAGAGTTTTTTTGAAGTGGTTCCTAACGGTACCACCAAAGGATATTTTCACCTAAAAAAATAAAGTTGAAAAAAAAAAACCATGAGTAAACATGGTTGGCATTACCCATTCTATCATTTACAATTCAATTATTGACAAAAGACAAGATGCAAAGAGTTTGCACCATCACACATTAAAAGGAAAATTCATGTAGTGACTTGTCATTTGTATTATTTTTCATGACCAATACCTCAAAATGTTGATCCAACACCAATTGAATTTTTTTACTCAAATGAACAAACTCCTACAATTTTTCAAAATTTTATGCTAATTGCAAATCCTATCAAAAAAATTCAAGCACAAAAAGAAATAATTCAGCAACTTTCCAAAGTAACTAACATTTATTATTTTTTATTCTTCATTATCAATGGAAGAAAATGGCGTCAAAAAATCACAAATAATTGATGATGCCAAGGAACTTGACACATCAGAAAAGATTTTATAATGAATTATTAGAGGACCAATCAAATTTTGATTGGAAAAAAAAACGATGTGAAGGTTTCTTTTGAGTTTACTCGATGAATTTGTGAGCCAAACTCATTGAACAATTTCTTTAAACCTAGGGTTATTATCTTGTTATTATTTATATAAATTTCAATTTCACTTTAAATTGTATTGAACATTAGATCCATGGTGGGTAAGGTAAAAAAGGAAGGTAGTTATTTAAAAAAATAGTGAAGTGGTTATTAGTAAAAGAATGAGATAGTTAAGTTGAGAAATGATGTAGTTATGAATTATTTCTCCAATTGTCCTTAAAATTGTCCAAGGACAACCATACAATAGATTCTATGAGCCTATGAAAGATTATGCAAAACCACCCATATACCAACTCCTCCAAATTTCGTCACTGAAATTAAAACATGGATTGGTAATTTTTATTAAATACAAATTTGTACTAGTTAAATTTTCCAATTTGATTCACTAGTCATTATTTTTTAATCGTTGAAAAAGAAGTTTAAATAAGATTTGTTGTATAGTTTTGGACATAACTTGATTTTTTGAATTTTGAACATCAACAAATTATTTTGTTTTGATTCAATGGCAATAATAGATTCATTTGAATTTTGATCTTCACATACAAATTTGCATTTTTGTTCAATTCAATTGTAAACTTGCTTAGATTTGTGTTTTTTAGACAAATCAAAGGTGTTGTTCACAAAATAGATTGTAGAAATCCAAATATGTGGATAAATAAAGCTTATAAATAAAAGAAAGGTAGAAAAAAAATATTCATTGTGTCAATGTACCGCATTTCCAAGCCTAACTACCTCACTATTTTTCCCTACCCACCAACATCGATATTAAACAACAAATTAACATGTGCCTTTTCATGTCCATGATATGTATATAAATTCCAATTAAATTTGACATTGACATAAATAATGATGAATAATTGAAAACCACATGAAAACATAAGTAAAAGGAAGTTGATGGTTGTAGGTAGTGCAAAACAATCCAAAGCCCAAGTTTTATAACCTACATTTTAAAAACCTATCTACTTAACCCTTTCCTTGTACGCATCTACATGAACATGAAAAATCTAACAAGTAAAACATTGAACTATTGAAAACCCATATGGGAAAATACAATTGAAAAAGAAAAAACAAAGAGAGAAAGGGAGAATTTTGCTCTATTTTGAAATTGTAAGAGTAAAAACACAATTTAACCGAAATTATAGAGGAACAAAATAAAAAATGAGATGCATTATGATGAAATACATGTTTAAAATAGTTTAGTGATTCAATTATCAAATCATATGCCTCCCTTTGATTTGCTTCTAAAGCTTTAACTCCAAACTACTTAATCTTTTTGGCCTTGCCTTGGTAGGCAAAGGATATATCATTATAAAGCATCCGTAGCTTAATGGGTTGTGGACCGTAGGTAATAATAATAATAATAGGTCTATTTTTATATGAGGATTTTTGAAAGATGATATTTTGGCTTGTGTTGAAACTTGAGATTAGTTATAATAGAGTTATGATATCTTGAAGAGTTATATATTTGATGTCTTTATTTTAGATGATTTTTTTGAAGATTATAATTTTTGCATGGTGAAATATAATTGAGTTTGCATAATTAATTCTTCTTCTTTTTGCCTTAAGATTTTTTTTTTAATGTAAATGGCAAGGTCACACACACACACACACACCCCTTGTTATGTTCAAAAAGCTCGAAAGTTACTTCGAGCATTCACACATGTTGTAGACATAAGTGGCTGATGGGTGGTTTGCACGGAGTCGTCGTCGAGCTTTTCCTTTCCTGCATCGCGTGTATCGAAGATGTCATCATCGTGAATCTCGAAGTCGACGCCTCAACAACTTTCTATTTCATGAGTGGTTAGAGAATTGGGGATTTTGTAGATTTTGTCAAATAGGGAGAGACGTCGAGGAGGACGATGGAGATTGTCACAGTGTTTTGGTTTCTAGGGGGTTTCTTTGGCCAACTCAGTGTGCTAGTGATCCGCCTGCGAGCAATCCTGATCCTCGTGCAGGGCATCCTTTCTTACGTTCAGCTCCCGTAGTCTACAATTGTCCAAGTCTTTAGATGCACTTGTGGAGCTCTTGTAGTCCATAATTTAGGGTTTCTTCTAGGCACTTGTGGAGCTCATGCAACGGTGGCTGGAATGAAGAGGGTAAAAGAGAGGTGGCGCAATGAGCAGGCAGAAGTTAGCAGATCGTCAAATAGTGGGCCGGCATCAGCATCAACTTATCCTGGATGTTTTGGAGATGCCATCAAGAGTATGAGTCAAACCCTAACTGGTACGCCACATGCGCTTGATAATCTCTCTTCTGTTCTGAAATCCCAGCGATGACGGTGTAAATGCCTCAAATGTTGTTATCATGATGCTAAGGGATTTTCCAGAGGGTTCACTTCCTTGCAAGATTTGATTTTTTTTGGTGAGGTTTTTCAGTCTTAGTTCCCTTTTGATGCAAGAATATGACAGCTCAACATGTCACTGCTGGAAAGAGGACACTACTATATGAGTATATTGGTTTCTATCTGCTTGCAATCACGAAGGAATATTAGGTTGAGCTCTTACCTGCTGGGGTTCTTGTGTGCTGAATTCTACAGTGACCTCAGCTTGACCACTTCATCATGAGTAATGGACAAATTACTGCTGCAAAGGTATTGGGTGTGTTGTCGATGGGAGAGCTTTCACGTCTATTCTTGCTGACAAGAGCCAAAAAACTCAGATTATAAACCATGACCAGATCTCTGGACTTCATCATTTGCAAAATTACCATTCTGCATTGAAGCAACTTCTGGCTGGACATGCAACAGGGCATGCTATACATTCTCAGGAGCTAGAAGGTAGCTATCATATCGTGCAATAAACCCTTGGGTTCTCTGTCTCCTCTGAAATAACCAAGGAATTTTTTCGGTCGTAATACACTGAGTGCTCACATTCAAGCCTCCTCTCAGACATGGATATTTTGCAGATCTCTCACTTCCATTCAATCTTGAGCACGCAATTGATGCAAATAGATAATACCAGATTGGAAAACTTGCTCTGATTGAAGGAAGAACTTATTTTAATGAATAATGGAAGTGGCATAAACTAACTCATAGATTCATCTCATCTTAGTTGTTTTCTTTAATCTTCTTGCAGTGTGGCATGAATCTAACCTTTTGCCATTTAACAATTCCACACTCACAAGTACCATGGTTAGATCATCTCTTCATAAACATATGATTTTCAAATCCCCATGTGTAGATTTTGTGTTGCAGTTTTCATGCTATTGATTGAATAGGAAATATGGAGTTGTGATCACTTTTACTTTGTTCCATCCCTCACAGTGGCAATTGCTGAGCTCAATGTTGTTGCCAAAGATGGGTGTCACTAGTCTATGTTTCCAATGTTGCAACTCCTTAAGGATTTGAGCCTGAGCCCTCACTTGGAACCAAAAGGTTTGAAGTATTGAATCAAATGATGTGCCAGGTTTGTTTAACTGCTTGTAGCACATGGTCTTTTTCAAGCTCAATTCCTATAAGCATCATCACTGGCAATGGTATGCATAATGTTGCAACATCATCATGGAGAAACATCACAAGTACTTGCTCCTGCAATTCCCATGACCATGTGGAAATGTGAAATCAAGCATATATTGAAATGTGAATACTTATGAACCCTCATGAAAAGCTTCAGGGTAGTTGATTTGGTGGCAAACTGTGCAAACACCCAAAGTCAAAGAGGAGATGTTTTGAAAGGGACCAATACTTCAGCAAGGGATGAACACTCGAGCCCAAGCAAAAGTAACCAAAGGAAGTGATCTTGAACAGTTGAAAGAATAAACTCTCCCTGAGTCAAACATAAAGTCAGTCCCCTACTTGATAGATGTGTGAGATCGTACAAGTTTGTAAGATCCAAAAACTTAGTTTTTCCTACAAAACCTTTGCAAATCAATGCAACTAAAAAGTTGTTCAAATTATACCAACTTACAATCCGTGAAGAAATTGATTTGGATGTTTTCTTGAAGGAATCAAGGATGCCATTGTTGAACTTGCTAAGATAGGTATTAAGATAAGTGATGATAAAATAGTTTAGATTCTACTAAATGGATTGTTTTGAAGGATTCATTCAAGTTTTATCTATAATTGGAGAGTTTAAGAGCCTTGTGGGTAGGCTGTTTATATGAATTAGACTACATAGTCATAACCGAGACAATTGGAGGACTTTTTACTTCTAAAATGACAAAGATGTTAACACACTAGGGACAAGCACAATTCAAATGAAAAAATTGATTTCAAACAACCTCTTAGAAAACCACAAACTTAGACTATTACAATCATGAAAAAAGAAAGAATTTGGGGGATGATTGTCAAGGCTCCAAAATGCTTTTATTCATAGACCAAGATCAAACAACAAAACAATAGGAAAAGGGAGTATTCCTCCAAAGGCAACCATGGACGTTGTTCAAGAAAACCATAATTATAAGGGAAACAATCCTCAATCCACAGAAGAAGGAAAAGGAGATCAAACCATGAAATGGTTTAATGCTTTTACAACTTTGAACCTTGAAACATTATGCCTCAGGCTAAACTGAAATCAAAACCAAAAATGGTACATTGATTTGAGGCATGAATTACACAAGAAGTAATGAAGAAACAATAACAATTTTGCACAATTAGGGTCAATCCAACAAGCTTTAGATTTTGCTCAAGGTCAAAATCATCTTATTGAAAGGAAGGGTAATGTATGCAAAATGGAGAAATCACACACACACATATATCTTCATTTTTTAGTGTTGAACATTTTTGTAACACAAGTATTTTGCAAAAACCACTATCACCAAAGGTCTTTCATACCTTTCTTTTAAATGTCAACATAACTAATGAAAGTTTCAAGTTTCAGGTTTTAGAAATAGAGTAACTTCTTGATGAAACTTTTTTGTTATTGGTGTGCTTTCACTTTTTAATATATATATTTATTTAGTACATTTCATTAAGACTTCCACATAGTAGATACTTTTGAGCAATTTTTAAGGTTTCAAGTTTCAGGACTACAAGGGTGTTTGATTAGGTCTATATATTGTGCATGCCACCACTAATAGAGGACACTTTTTGTAAAAATATTTAACCACTTCAAAAATTAGGATTTGTAGCCCCAACTTGAGAGTTTCAGAATTGAACACTTGAGAAGGTTTGAATTATGCTTTCCTTAAATCTAAACCCTAAACCCCGTTAGTAATGATAACCACACTTACAACAAGGCCCTTCGTTTCCACTTCTACACATGTACCAGTGCACAATGAATGTGCACAAAACATCCAATGCATGGACAAATTCATATGAATGACTTCCACAAATTGTCATGTATCTATTTATAAAGCATTGTTGCCATCTATATTCTTTTGTTCCTATTGCATTAGTTGGAACAACATAACCATTCCATGTGAGAATCTTTAAAATCACAGAGTAATATAAACCTTGTTCAGTGTTTCCTTTTCCCATTTTCTCACCATCCGGTTCTATGTTCTAACTGTACCCAAAGACGTCTTGGTTGCCAACATGTAAAGTGTGGAAAAAAATCAAGCAACTTAAATCAATACAAAACCACTATATTTTTATTTAAATAAGAGACCCAAAAACACTCAACCAGACCCAAAGTGATCAAATGTCATTTCACATAATTAGTTTCAAATAGTTTACAGTCTTGTTCCCATTTTACATGAAACTGCAAAAATGCTTTGCTCATTTTAGGAGCAATTGCACAATCCTTGATGTGCTACTTGTGAATGAAATCTCATATTCTGAGGCCTCAAAATGAACAGATAGGATTATGAATGTCTCCCAGACATCCATGTGGAGAATATTCCAGATCTTGGGTCATGAAAACATGAATACCAACAGAACCAGTGGAGTAGGACCTTGAAAATGCATGGAGAACACAGGAAATCCTATGTGAGTTAATGTCACCAGTACAAGACTCCGTGAGTTGTTTGTGACTGAAAATCTCCACCCAAAATCCAGGGATCCCCAGCATTGCACCTTCAAAGGTGGAATTTGAAATGTTGGGCTTTCAAGAGATTGCAGAAGATTGTTCTCTTGGCCATAATGTCAAAAAGGCTATCTTGGTAGCTTGCTTAAAGTAGCCATCCAAGACTTTCAGTCACACATGAAGATGTAGTCAAGGAATTCTGGTTAAAGCTGAAGCTTTGGAATGATTTTAGAAAAGGGTGACACTATTGATGACTTAAATGTTCCTCAGCAGAAACCTGACTCAGACCTAGAACACTAATCAATCAATTGGCCTGCTTCTTGATGATGCAAAGCTTTGAATTCCATTATACAACTTCAATACTCATGATTCTTATTGAAGCTTCCATCACATATCCTCAACAAAAGAAACCACACCAGTTCAAGGTTCAACATTGAAGAGTCCCAACCAGGTAGCTGGTATCCCAAAAGAAATGAAGACATAAACTACCCTTTACTTCTAAATTCCAAAGCAGAATTTATATACATTTACACCCATTCAGTCTCTCATCTTGCTCACCATCTGAGGAAACAGTCTAGCTCCTAATCAGTAGCTGAGACACGGATGACTGACAAGAATTGAGCAGGAATTGAGCTTGGGAAGCAAAACTTACATATACATACTTCCATCATCTGTCAATTCCATGAGCAATTTGATTTCAATTTTTCCTGCCATGGTTCTTGAGAAGCCAGATCCTGCAGTGAGCACCAGGCTATGGCAAGTCAATTCTAGTTGCTACAATTCTCTCTCTCTCTCTCTCTCTCTCTCTCTCTCTCTCAAAGGAACTCCACATACAAAGACAGTAACACAAACCCTACTAATTCTACTGATTGCCTTTCAAGATGACACAGAATCTAAGGAACTTGCAAAGACAGAAAAGGCTGTTGCAGTGTTCACAAAGTATCAGAAGACTAACCGGGGCCAAATCTGACTATCCAGATCCCACGATGATGTTATTGATGGGTATGAAGATGAGTTTGACGAAGAAGCCAATGAAGCCCATGACAATAAACCCTATGGCAGTCCTGATTGCCACTTTCGAAAACTCTGTGCTTGCGAACAACAGAAACAACAAAGACAGTAAGTACATGGCTTCTTCTCAGAGCAAGCATGACCTAATTTTTCATACAGCTTGCAAAAGTTCTAAGCTGCCGATAACCCTAGCATACCCGAAACCCTAAAAAAGGAACACCAAATCGACATTTCTGCAGAAGAAAGGTGCCATAGTGTTCTTCTACAGAAGTTCCCCTAAAAGTTCGTTCCTGCCGGGCGGGGGGGTGTCAACCCTAGTGTAAGTTACCTCGGCGATCAGGTTTGTGGCATTTCTTGACGAGCCGGATGCTGTCTTTTGTGAATTCCCTGACGGGTCGAACAACAGTATCAACAGCCTCCATTTTGTTCTTTCCCTCACTTCTGCCAATTCTTTACACTCTCTCCTTTTTCCTTTCTTCCTGCACCCCCAAAGAAGAAAGAATACCGAAAAACTCCAGACTGATGAAATTCTCAGCAGAGTCCTGTGCAAGACATGTTTTCTGACCTCCAAAAAAACCAAAACACAAATAATTCCAAAGAAGTAACTCCAGTGTTTTTTTTTGCCCTCTCTTTCTCCACAGACCTCTTCTCTTTACAGTCGTGTCAAGCTGCTCGATGGAGCTCCCAAGTTCGCGTTCTCGAAGAATCTCCGCACATCTCCTCTCGCGCGAGGAAATGAGGAAGAACGTGGTGCAAAGAAGCAAGAGTCTAATCGGACAAGGCGATTTATTATGGGAAGCCAGATGCGCCTATGTGGATGAAAAGTTACATAAGTTAACGACGAGGAAAGGAGGAAGAGCGGTGGTGCAAAGACGCGCGAGTCTGCGCGGACAAGACCACTTAATTATGTGATGCCAGACGTGCCTATGTGGATGAATACTTACTAAGAATCTTGCATCGAAGAAGGCACTGTTTTTGTCTTCATATGACTGTGAGCTACGAATCTCTCTCTTGTTTAGAAGAAACCCAATAAACCCAAGATCACAAATTAGGGTTTTAGAAGAAGCCCAAGAAACCCCAAGATCGCAAGTTAGGGTTAGAAGAAACCGCAAAATCAGTGCTATCTCAGTGGAAATCCCTGTGTCTGTTGTTGGACTGATCGATTGGGAGAGTGATTGCGTTGAGCAGCTCCTGCAAGATGTGTTTGGTTGATTGAATTGTTCTTCAGATGATGGTGTCATGCCTGCTTTGGGCAAGACATATGGTGAGGGAAGTAGTGATGGCGAGGATTCCTAACTAGAAGAAGAAGAAGAAGAAGAAGTTGTTGTGGTTGTTGTTGTTGTTGGGGGGTTTTTTGTTTGAGGAAATGGCGACAAGTGCAGAGATGCAAGCGTTGCTTGCATCTGTGGGGCAACAACAACAACTCGCTCTGGCTGTTGCCGGTGGGCGTACATATGGGCGCACGTCGTTGCCGACTCAACACTCCCCTCAATCAAGGGCGCGCATCTTGCTGCAGGAGATGGCTAGCCTCACGGATCGCCTGGTAAAAGTCGCAGGTGTGGCTGCTGTTGTTGTTCTTGTTCTTGTCATATCTAAGTCATGTCCCCTCTTCTGTTATTAGGGTTTTCCACGGTTCCTGGTTTTTCATCTTTGCTACCTAGGTCTATGTCTTTGAATGTGTTCATGAATTGGGAAAAAAAAATTGCTCCCAGAAACTGTGATTTTGGTGGTGCTGATGGGTTTTCACAGAATCATGTCATTCTTCATTTCAATGGTTCTGCATCTGTGTCAAACTTGTCCTTGTTCTTGTGTTGCAGGGGATAGGAAGGGATGGCAACAAGCTGGCCATGTGAAGACAACATTGCCTTCTCTCCTTTCAGGTGAAACAGTGGCCCCTCCAGAAGGTGCAGCAGCAACAACAAAGGAAATTCTTTCCCTGCTAGAGTCTCACCAGCTTCTACTTTTTGAAGCTGTGGCAGAGCTTGGGGGCATGCAAGAACCAGGTCAACTCGACAAGCAACAAATAGGAGGAGGAGGGGGGACTGGTAGCAACAACAAAGGCAGTGCACTTCGAGCCTTTGCAAAGCGAGTACGTGATGCTGAGCAAGTGCTGGAAAGTACGCTGGAGGACATGGCAGAATTCAAATCTGCCCGCCTTGGTACCAGCATGGATGTGCAAGAGCTTGTCTCTTATGCACACAGAGTTAGCTATACCACATTTGCTCCACCAGAATATGCCTCGGGCCTAGTTCCATTAAGAGGAGCTCTGCCACCTGCACCCCAGGATGGACAAATGCGAGCATCATTGCTCTACCAAGCTCATGAACTTGATTTAGGTCTTCCAAAATCAACAGCACCTGCTCTATCACCACTTGTTCCCACTGATGCAGCTGGGCAAATGGCAGTGGAAGCTTCAGGTCCTGCTCATTTGGAGCCACCACCAGTGCCTGCAGTTCCTGCAGGATGGCAGCCTGGGATGCCTGTTCAGCTACCAACAGAGTTGCCACCAATGCCCATTGGATGGAAAATTGGTGACCCTATTCCATTACCTCCAGGCTTGGATATGACCACTTTGCCTCCTGGCTGGAAGGCCAAAGATGTAAGCCAAGGTCCTGCCAGCCTGCGGCCCAAGGCTCCCCCTGCACCTGCCCTTATTCATGTGCCCCATGTACAGCTTGATCTCAACCCTGAGCTTGAAGAAGATCTTAGCAGTGAGTATGGGTCAGAGAGCAATTCTGATGAAGACAATGACTGATGGAACCATTGCTGAATACAAGGATGGAGGTTTCGTTTGTGGGTTCTGGGGTCTTAAATTGTTCTCAAGTACCTAACATTAGTCTGTGCAGATATGGTGTATCTTTAATTTTACCAGCCTAGGTGTATTTCATCATTTGCAATCTCAGATAGTAAACTTGGCACTCCAGAGAGACTGGCACCACTTGTGATGACTCCTCTTTGTCCACATTTTGTACAAGGATTGCACATCCAAGTTATTTGATACACATTATGCAGACTATTGTACATGGACTCATCATGCAGGAGAATGGCATGGCACATATTGTACTGAAGAGCAACTCTGTAAAGATGGCTAGTTTCCTGAGGCCCTTGTAGCTTATGACTGTGCATTATATCTTTGGGATTCACAGGTTCACAACAAACTGATAATTGTTTCTTGCATTTTCGTACTTCACTCTTAAGGATCATCTGTTCAATGTACACATGTATTTGGTCATGAGCTTCATACTTTTCTCATCCTCCCTCTAGGATGCATCAATGGTAAAAGTTATTTAACCAGTATTCTGTAGATTCTGGGCTTCAATGACAAGAACACTGATTTGTGTCAGTACTGACAATGTGATCTCAGCCTATGCTGCTGATGTCTTTGGGTCCCTAGAGCTTTGGCATTCCTAGGTGTCTTGTCTGATTTCCCCATTGTAGGAGATATAAGCAGTTTAACCTCATGGCACAATGGAACCATGAGCAGAAAGCTGTTACCCTAAAACATAAAATGAGAGAAAATAAAATGCAAAAACATGCAAAGTTAGATTTCATTGATATAAAAGGTTCCACCAAACATGCATTTCTAATGTACAATGTGACCATTGAATTAGCACATTTATAAAGTGGCAATGAAGGGATAAGAGTTTGATCAAAACTAAGGAGGTGTCACCTGCATCATGAGCAAAACATTACCAAAATCATGGATACATGTTCCGATTTTGCACATAATCCTTTACATGATCCTCAACCTCATCATAAAACTTTGTATTTATAATATTTAAAATGTCCTCTTCAACCTCATCAAACCCATTCACATTGTTGGGTCCTCGCTTATCCTCAATACCAATTGTGGGATCATTAGGTCAAATCCTAATTAGGAAAATTAAGAAATCCAAGTTCTTCACATCAAGTCAATACTAACAAAGACTTATGAGGATCCCTAGATTAAAAAACACCCTCTCTATTTCAATTTCATTGCCAAATATGTTTTAAATTGCTCTTGCTACATAATCAACTATCATAAATTGCCTTTCATGTTTTGACCACCAAAGAAAAGTGTCTTTTGCTTCTTCCAATGGCACCTTGAACATGTGAAAGCATGACAATTATTGTTGAACTTGCACATATAGTCACTGAAATAAACTAGTGTCCAACCATGCTTTGACATAACATAAAATCTTGGAGGTGAAATCAAAGGATTCAAGCATGGCCTTTAGCTACCTTGCTAAACCATGCCCAATAATGTCATTGGCCCCAAAAGAATCTATTGTATCATGACAAGGCTTATAATATATTGTAATAAAGTTCATGACAAGAACAAAAGTATCCTATTAGCTTCTATTCATTTACAAATCAAATGCAATATTAGTAAAGGGTGTAACATCAATATGAGATTGCACATGTAAATATAAACAACTACTAACCATGGATGGAAGAATCTTTTTGAACAATGTCTTTTAAAAAGGGAAATCCAACTTGTAATCAAACTATCATGTAAATCTACACATCCACATGTTTTCACAAGTGTGCAAAAGGAAAAACCTTTTAATTGTGACTAGCACCAAACTTCCAAACATATATTTTGAATCTCATCATGTTTCTTATAAAGAACGTTGTTTTCAAATAAAAATAAAATTACACATGGTGCCACCTTTGGCTATTTCTCAGCAAGTTGCATGGCCTTATGGCCCCCATCACTCCTTGATTGTGACCCTAACAGTTTTTTAGCAATAGCAAGTTCCAAAAGAACTGTAAATAAAATCTCAAATTGTTAAACTTTATCAATTGTTTTATTGAACTTATCCCAAAGGATTTGTTGTATGCAAAAAAAAATTTCCCCCTTTTGTTTTCTTTTTTATCAATGGAAGGAAGGACAACATGTGGAAAACAAATATTGCATCTCATTTGTTATAATTTGTCACATTGTTCACATGTTAACAACAAGGAAATCCCCATTGTTCAAATTAAACAATGCCTATGTTAAAAATTTGGGGTTATAAGTAGCCCATGATGCAACCCCAAGCTCCTTGATGGATTCAATTGCGAGTCTAAAGGTGAACAATAGAAGGAAAAAAAGTTGGGGTGCGTTCTCTAACTTGTAACATTTTAAAGGTAGAGGGGCGTGCTAGTGCTTAGGGATGGGATTAGGAAGATTAACAAGCATTTCAATCACTCACACGAACCTGCACAAACCAAACAACAAGTTGGTTAGTGTGTAGTTTGAGCATTTTAGTGCATGGATGAGCCACGGGCAAGCATGAACAAAACATGAGCAAACACGGATTCATAAGATTCACCACAACCCAGACTTGGGGGAAGCCACCACCTTCCCCCTTATAGTATACTTTGTTCCTGGCCACAAGATCAGCACCCAAATGTCATTTTGTTTCGAAACTCCCAAGTGGGAGTCCCAAAATTTCCACAACTCAAATTCCTGTGACTTTGGGGGCCCATAACTTTGCGTGTAGACCTCCAATTGAGATGAGGTCTGAAGCAAAGTTGTAGCCCTCATCAAGAATTTTCCAACTATATGTGACACGTCGCCTACACACAAGGAAATCAAGACGATTCCCGACTTTTAACGATTTTTCTTTTGACTATAGCTTGTGCTTTAAGTGTCCAAATGAATCATGCGAGCCCATTTTAAACATCTATGTTCCAAAAGTTTTTCAGTGATATAAGGAACTCTTTAATCCAATGAGTTTTGACCCCTATAATCGCTCTTGGAAAGTTCAAAAATCCATTGAGATTCAAACTACTCAAAAATGGGAGCTCATTTGGGAATGTGAAGGTTCATTCCCTCACACTTTCCTTCACTCCCAGAAGCATGAAATGTGATTTTTGGGTTTCACTTTTGGCCCTCACCATTACAAGCCTTTGCCTTGGTCATGAGCCCAAGGCTAAAGTTTGACAACCCATATTTTGTCTTGTTTGTTTTAAATTATTAACAAATGCACTTGATGTTTATTAGTAGAAGTTTCAATGTTCATGTTAATTCCTATGGACATTACGATAAACATGGTTATTTACCAAAAAATTTGACTAAAAAAATATCAAATTGTGACATTTATTGATTTGACCAATCCATCATAATGGATAAATTAATTTTGGCATGTCCAAGTTGAATGTTCATAAAATTAGCACATGGTTTTTTTTATTAATGAATTTTTTGCTTGATGGTCTTTTTATTAATCATATCCATTAGTCAACTTGAACAATTATCTTTTAATAAAAATGGTAATCAAAATGAATATCAATTTGATTTAATATGTATGTAGGGCCTAGGTAAGTAAATAAGTAGATAGGTAAATAAACCTAGCTTAGGTTAATTTTTAGTTTAAACATCAAATGTAGGTTAGGTGGCTAGTTTAAATGCACATAAATTAGCCACATAACCTAGTTAGCCAACATCACTAAATAAATTAACTAAATAGGTTGCAAGTGTGAAGACTTGAAGTTGTCATGAACTTCATTTTTACATGACGAATGGAGTTCATTCATATGGATTTTCATTCATGATTCATAATTAACTTTTAGTTAATTTTTAATTAACTTTCAATTAACTTTTAGTTAATTCATAATTATTTCTATTTAATTCATAGTTTATTTTTAGTTCACTTTTAGTTTATTTTTAGTTGATTCATAGTTAATTATTAATTCACTTTTAATTAAATCTTAATTAACTCATAATTCATTTGTAGTTAGGAATTTTTTAAGAAGTTTCCTTAATTGGTGGGTATATGTAAACTTCAATGGAAATTTCTTTGAATTAAATCCCCAAAGGGTATAAATCAAAGCAGAACACCCATTACTTTCAGTCTATTCAACACCAATTTAAGGTATGATCTTGTTATGTAAACTTGTTTTATTCTTTTCATGTTTATGTTTACTTATTTCATTGTAATAAAGATATGTTCATATTTTAGTCTTACAATTTCATTTTTTGGTTTTAGCTTTTGTGTTCTTGTTTTGGTCCTTTTTTATGTGTTTTAAATTTAGATACAAACCTATCATTTTGTCATCTATCTTAATAGTTTTCATCCCCATGACAAAACCCCTCACTTTCACATTGAAAACAAAGTTTTCAACCATCACACCATATCTTCAACAAATAATAAATTATGTTATTATATTATTATGAACATTTTTTTCTAACCTACCTAGGAGGTCTACTTTGACTACCCTAGGTTAATTAATTATTTAATCTAACCTACTTACCTAGTTTAATTACCTAACTACTTACCGAGTCACTTATCTACCTACCTAATTTAGCCTACCTACTTATCTATTGAATCAAATTGCTATTCATTTTTATTACCATTTTGACTAATAGTCAAATTTTGATTTGACAAGTTGACAAGTCAATTATAACAACAAATAATTACATATATATAATTATATGTATGGTTTAAAAAAATTTGAATGTTTGATTTGATTACCCCCCCCCCCCCCCCCCCCCCTTCTTCTTCTTCTTCTTCACTAAAGGTGTTCATTTTTTGTCCTATTTAATTAAATGTCACATTCGATCAAGTAGTTCTGAAAATGTAATTTTATTCAATTGAAGCAATGAAAATAAACATGTCACTTTTGGAATTAAGGCCTCTAGTCAAATTGACCAAATCTGTAATCAAGATGGACAACTTAAAGCCATGATTTCTTATAGTGGGATGAAGGTAATAAGGTGAATATGTTCACCCAAGAAGAATACCACAATGTTAATGATCTAGAACTGCAAAAGCAAATCTTGTTCCTTGCAAGTTATTCCTTTCCTATCCACCAAAATCTCACAAAAGGGGGCAAGACACCATGATAATGACATCCAAGACCAAGACGCACATGGACCAACAATGCAAGCATAGCCAATAGAAGGTGATGAAGTTCACATGGTGAGCATGTTCATTTGAGAAGAAGATTATAACAATGATGACTTTGAGGTGTAGGAGCTTCACATTCCTTGTTGCTCCCTCTTTTCACACCATTTAATCCCATGAAATGGAACAAAACACCATGATAATGATGATTAAGATTAAGACATACACCAACCACAAGCACAACAAAACATTACCTAAAGAAGGTAGTGACAGCCACAAGGTGAACATGTTTAGAAAAAGATTGTGATGATCATGAACATCCAAGTTGGAGGAGCTTCTTACTCCTTATGGCTCCTTCCCTACACACCAAAATCCCACAAAGGGGAACAAAACCAAAATGATGACCAAGACCAAGATGCACATGAATGACAAACAATAACACGAGCATGATTAGAAGAAGGTGACAAAGGGAAACATGTTCACCAAACAAGAAAACCATGAGATTGATGAACAAGAACTTGATTGAAGAGCTTTATGATCTTGTGTTGTTCCCTCCTTACATACCAAAACCCCATGAAAGAGAGCAAAACATAGGACAACCATGATAATCACAATGAACACTCAAAAGACCATGACAAGACCAATCATACCATGAGGGAAGGGAGTTGTCATGCTCACTTAAAAAACATGATGAAGACGATGATGGTCAGCTCATAATGGCTATGGTGTAAAGTGCAAACAAAAGGATTGCAATTGACAAACACAATATTTGTAAACCTAAATCCAAGCCTAGTTCATCTACAAATATTTACATAGTCAAAAAAATTACATGAGAGTTGTGTAAGTGCATGTATCTAGGGTGTGCAAGATAATGTCATGTATCACTTCAAACCATAGACTTTGGACAAATCTAAAGAACACCACATAATCCTATCACAATCACAACAAAACAACGAGATTATGCGAAAATATTTAATAATTTAAAGAAAAAAAAAAGTGTTTGGTAGCAGATTTTTTTTGGGGTGAAGTTTTGCAACTTGCCAACAAAATAAAAGGCTCTTGTGACCTTCAAGGTAGAGTAGAAGGTAGAGTACAGACATTGTGATGCACACACACACACACAAAATGGGCCAAAGTTTGGTATTCCTACATTCTAAGGTCATGTGAAGTCCATGTGAAGTCCACTAAAGAAACAATTTCTGCCAAAGAGTAAAAGCATCCACCAGGGCTTCACCATGCTAAAACCACCATGTGCTTCCAATTTAGTATGTTGAATATTTATCATCCTTATGGATGATGTCATTTAAAGGGCAAAGCCATTATGTGAGCTGCTTGTTTTTTTTCACTCGGGCTTCTTTCTTGAGAATTATAACCTTCATTGGTAATTCTCAAAGAATAGGTTCTTACCCTTGATTGACTGACGGTTCTCAACAGTCATAGAACCGGTTTTTAACCTGTAAGGGGGTTCTAACAACTTAAAGAACCGGATCAAAGAACTTAAGCCTAAACTGCTGGTTCTTTTGCTGGGTCTTTCATGAAATCTGCTGGTTCTTTGAGAATTTTCAAAAACCAAGGGTCCTCCTGGAACTGAAGGTTGTTTCAACTCTGTGTTTTTTTTTTTTTTTTGGGGCGAAATTTTGGTAATTTTTGACGTATAAATTGGGAAATTTTTGGATTTCATTTCTTTCCAGTGTAAGTTTGACTAATTTTTCTATTGTAAAAAAAAATCCTCAAATTTTTTATATGAAAAAACAGAAAAAAAACACCAGTTCTTTGATTTTGAAAGTTTTCAGAAACCCAAAACCAGAGGTTGTTTGAATCTGAATATTTTTTAAAAAGAAGAAAAAAAGAAGGGCAACCAGAGGTTATCAACAAAAAAATCAAAGAACCACACAATGCTGGAACATACCCATTTGGAGACCCTCTACTCCTACAAACAGAAGCACCCAAAAAAGTCCCTCTTTCTTTCTGTTTTTGTCAGAAGGAAATAAATCTCACAATCTTTATGAGATCAATGCCAAACTGTGGAGCATCTTAGGGAATCGTAAGAGACCAGAAGAGTAGCCCAGAGTGCTCAATATACGAAACAAGAGAAACATTCCAAACTGTACATTAGAAACACCATAATTTCAAGAATATCACTCATTGTTACGACTCCTAAAAAAAAGTTCCCACTTGCTTGTTTCTTACAAAAAGAGTAGTAAAAATCTTAAAAATCTGTAGAAGATCAATGACAAACTGTACAGCGGAGGATCAGATCACACAAAATTGTAAGAGACCAGAGTCCTGCCAAAATAGGAAACAATAGAAACATTCAAGACTTGTACCTTAGAATCTCATAATTCAACGAATAGCACTCATTCATTGTTATGAACACCCAAAAAAATATCTCACTTATTCTTTTGAATAAGAGTAAAAGCTTACAATCTCTGTAAGGAGATCAATGCCAAACTGTGGAGGATCATATGAAATCGTAGTAAAGAGACTGGAGTTGTGTTACAATAGGAACAAGAGAAACATTCCAAACTGTACCTTAGAAAGCCATAATTTGACGAATATCACTTATTGTCATAGAATGAGGCAAACCCAAGCCTGATTTTGATGCAATTGGGGATCGATTGAAGAATAAGTTTGGTACATACATACATTCATACATATTTCAATAATAATAATAATAATAATACTAGTACTTTGTATCGCCTCAATTACATGGTGAATTGTTTGTCTTGACCTCAAATCTCGATGATCTTTTTGCTTCAAGTGTGTATACCCCTTTCTTAATTCGGTTCCACCATTTTTTGTAGGTGAAGTGAAGTGAATGTAAGTGAATTTTTGCAACTTGGTGAGAAAAGAAAGGAAGTTGCTGAAGGTAAGTAAATCAGCCTAAAGAGTACAACAGCTAAGTAAATCACTAGACCCAAATCTTTCATTCTTTCTATCTTTATTTCATGAAGCAAAACACCTGGTTCATGATTTTTTATTAAAAGCTTAGAAAGAGTTCTACAAAAGAATGATGAAGGCTCACCATTTGAGCTACTAAAGTGCAACTCCAAAGAAGTAACTACATGTGCCTTCACATAATCTACTTATGTAAACTGACAGTTTACAAACTCCACATTTAGCTGAATACAATATATTAGATACAGTAGTATATTGGTATTTATCACAACTTGCTGGAGAGCTCATGTTCATCATGGCAAGAAGATAGGTCTCCCAGTTTCTGCATTTCTGCATAAAGGCTTGCAACACATGACCTTACAAGGCTCCTTAAAGACAGACAGACCCTCCTTCCCAGAACATCTACAAGCCAGAGAACCGGGTTCTGTCAATCCGATATCATCATTGCAATCCACGAAGAGAACATGTGTCTGACAAAATCATCACTAGTTCAGTTTTGCAAACCCAGGACCTCCCAGTTTGATGATACCACACAATGCAAAGGTGACAAAGGTTTCAAATATTGAAATTCGCAGATTAACCACAACTGCAATATTTCAAGCATTCAAACACTCAGCAAAACTCTCCAACCAATTCTGATCCATTGCATTCAGGATGTCACTGTCGTTGTTGTTACAAGAATTGTCGAACAAGTCACAAATTTCCTTGAAAAGGTATTCGGAGTCGGTCACTGGAACCTCCACTGGACTGAGCAGGCTTTCTTGAGGGAGGCTCATTGGCAGCTGGAAAACCTGAGCATTGTTGCTACCAGTCTTACAACTTGTGGGTGATCTGATGCTAGCCATCTTAACCATCATTGCTGCATCTTCTTCATCAGAAACTTGGAAAGCCTTATGGGATTCTGGTCTCCAATTGTTGCACTCTGCTGTCATGTCTGTATCTTCACTTGTGTCCATCTGATCATCGACAGTCACATAGCTTCCACTTCCCACTGACTGAAGTGGGTTCTTCTCATCATCTTGCACTTTCTCAGGTTTCGACTTCACTGCTGGTGAAAAATCTGCCTCTCCAGCCTATTGAGTACCATATGTAAGGTGTCAGAACTACAATGTTGTGCAAGTCAATCAATTGCTAGCAAATTCTAGATCCAGATTGCTCATTACACCTATATATGAGATTATGTCTCATGATGTCTTAGGAGCTATGTTCATGGTTAGAAGGTAAAATCATCCAGTTAACAACCATTCAAAGCTTGGGAAGTGCGCTTTAATGGCATACACACTAGTAAGGCAGGGGATGTACAACTGATATCCAGATACATGTGTAAGGACTAGATAGTGGCTTACAATCTCACTGACGTCAGTGCTGGTATTGGGACTGCTATGACATTCTTCATGCAGCTTGGCTGTGGCAGGCCCCATTTTCCTAGCCTCAAGTAGCTCCTTGGTCAAATTTTCTGTCTTCTCCAGGAGTCGTTTCTTTTCACCTTCAAACTTCCTGGCCAGCTGTAAAGCAAGATTTGACTTGCGCAACAGGGATGCATTCTCCACTCTTAACTGAGCAGTCTACAAAAACAATCCCATCCATCCATGAGGATCAGCATCACATGAATCCAAGACAATTTCAAACAACATCATAGTGCAAATAGAACTCAAATCCAAGGAATTCAGGAAGTCCAAGCAACCATGAGCACATAACATAAATGGCTTTATGCAGCTTTAAAGAGGACAAGTTCCTGAAGAAAAGAAAGAGATCATACCAAAACCTCAAGCTGATCCAGACGGTCCTGTCTCCTTTGCCGCGACCGCTGGGCTGATGCACGATTGGACAGCATCCTTCAAAACATTGCAGTTAAACTAATATCAGATTGATAGCTTGCAAAGCAAGGTGTTGTATAGTTCAGAACCAAAGTATAGCTCTGAGTACTATCAATACACTATTCAGAATTTGTTACTCCAGATGTCAAAATATGTCCCCTTCTAAGAAAATAAGACATACTCATGGCTAGAAACCTAAAGCATGGACCCACCTGCATCATCTAGACAGAAGACATCAACTATAGCCATTTGACAGATGTTTGCAGCCTTGTATATTCCAAAACACAGCACTCAGGAAGAGTTGCTTAGGGAATACAAGAGATCTGTGCACAGGAATCGATGAGGGAAAATTCCAAACTTTCCACATCATCCAAAAAGGATTTGATTTTCTCACAAAGCAGCAAATCAGAGAGAGGTACTTTTTATGTGGACATGACTGTATCCATCGATACATGTTACAAAGATGAGGGTTTGGTAATTACCTTCTCTTCCTCTTTTCATCAATGAGAACAGGCTCTGTCTCATCATCAGTGTCAGCGTCTGCGCCTTCATGACTCTGGACTGCAGGAGCTGGTTTCTGTTTCTTCCCACCTTTCGTCAGCTTGGGAGCCTTTTTTGCAGGTTTGGTATCCACATCAAAACTTGCAGCGCTTGAGCTTTCTTTGATCACTGAAGGTTCTTCCACTTCGGGGTCATTCTTCGTGATGCAGTCGAACCATGCGGAGATTGAGCCTGCATTTTCAAGCTCAGGAGGAGTCTCACCATCAACCAGCTGTTGTTGCAGAAGCCCACTCAGTCCCTTTCCTCCTTCAAGTAGCTCTGATTCCAGCTTCTCCAAGTCTGAATATTCTGCAACAGTAGGTGTCTCATCAAACTTAGCAATTGGAATCTCAAGGGCCGACGTCTGTTGAAGAGAGGCATCAATTTCCACTCCATCCAGAATGCAAACTTCGTTCTTCATGTACAAATCTGCATTCAGAAACACCTGCTGCTCCTGCCATGCTGCAAACCCTGCCTCTTCGTTTGTCCTGTCCAGCTGCTGCTGAGGTATGGCTGAGGAGGCAGCCGCCACCACCTCGAGAGGCTCATGGTATATGGCCCCTCCTCCAGTTACCGGTGGCAGACTCCCTCGTCTCTCCGGTGCCCTGTCCCGTCATGAAAGAAACATTCAAGCCAATGTCAGAAGCATTCATGTGTGCTCAGGCATCTGAGACAAAGAGAGCTAGACCATCACGCCGCCGGGGGTTCGATCCTCGGCCTACGTTACATCATGTCACATCAGAAACATAGTACCCTAACGATAGACGGACTGGAAGCAGCAGCAAGCGAAACTCTTTGGTGAAATGCAAGAAAGGCCCGGTGAAGAAAGAGATCGGCATACCGCGCAGGAATCAAAGATTGGTCTGACGGATCAAGTGCCGCCGTCTTAGCCGCAGCAGGTGATTGCAGCGGCAGCTTAATGCCTGCAGCACAAATCTCCGCAGCGTCGTCCACGTGGTTATGGTTGACTGCCCCCCGATCACAAAAACTCCTGGCATCATCAGCATGAGCATCAACATCTAGAGCTGCTCCATCACGCACCGCACTCCACTTCTCTGCCCGTTCAAATAGAACGGACGACGGTCTCCACGCCTTTGATCCTCGCTCTTCCCCTCGCCAATCTCGCACCCGCGCAAACGCCGGCAGAGCCGGCACTGAAATCTCCGGAGGAAAACACATCCTTCTTAACTCCTATAACAATTACAGCTCTCCTCTCCCTGTCTCTGTCTGTCGGCCTGCCTATCTACGTCTCTGTATCTGCGGCTGGTCTCTCTGTCCGGTCTGCAGCGGCAAGAGAACCAACCGAACTAGCATTCACGTCCCGGAAACAAACCACACCAACACGACCTTTGGAGCAAAAAACTTGGGAAATTTTTTAACCAAACAGCAAGAAAGCAAACTTCTTCTTCAGCGGCTACAAAGCAAAACAAAGACACTGCCGGTATGTTTCACTTCATTACGATACAATCCACGACGACGAGCATCGCACAGACAACGGCAAAGCTCTGGTACACACGAAATCAAAGCGAAGCAAACAATTTTTACAGAAGGGAGGAGGGATGCGGGGGGGGGGGGGGGTTCTGGTTCTGGTTCTTGTTCTTGTTCCTTTCACTTCCCTCGACAAGTGGGGCGCACTACAGACACATGACGAAAGAAAGGAGTACAAGGTGGGGTAAGCTAGCTAGTCCACTTGCGCAACTACAGTGGCCCTTACCTACTGGTACATCAATCAGGCAAGTTCATTTGCATTGGCCTTCTTTATCTGGGACTGTACTGTACGTAAGGTTACCTATGCACCCCACTGTTACAGTTACCTTCTTTTTTCTGGCTAATTTTTTTTTATAAATGGCTAAACATATGTGTGCTTTTTTTGGGGGGGTTTTCTAGTCGCCAATTTCTTTACAATTAAAAAAATAAAATATCGCCAAATGTCTCTATCGCGTTCATAGCAATGTAGCATAAAAAATTGTCACAGAATCCTAAACTTTTTTTGTAAAAAATTTTAAGCTTTCATATACTGTTTATAGTCAAATTTGGCTAAATATATTATGGATGATAGCCAGTTCATCCATCTAGGATCGACGGTGTGGTCCCACTGTAAGAGAAGCCCCCCCCTTTTTTTTCCTCGGTAAAAGAAATTTCTAGAATGGCTAAAACAAAATTAAAAAAATAATATATACGTGGTTGTTTGGGGGTTTTCTATTCGCCAAAAATTATTTTTAAAAAAATAGAATAAAGTATCGCCATATTTCGCAAATTTTACTATAGATTTTACCATCTTGTTGTGGGAAATTATGCACTTATTGGCGACTTCTCCATGTAACTTACAAGTTGCAAGTGGGCCAGGCGGGCGCGTGGCCGGGGAGAGTGGGTGGGGGGGGCGGGGGGGACTTTTGTTTTGTTATTCCACAGCACATCATTAAGCCCACTTGCAATAGCAGGAGTAGCAGTACCGGTACGAAATTAGGAAAGGGTATCGTACGTTTTAAAAAAAGCATTTTATTAAATAATTACCCACCCCCCTCCCCCGGCCCCCGCTTTATTATTTATTGTTCTTGTAGCATTTTATTTTAGTTATTTTTGGTGCAATATTTAGTAAGAAAAAGAGCGCGTGAGTGGTTTTTTTTTCCACAATTTTCTCCTTTTGCACCAAAAGTGGCGATCAGCCATATAAGAGGATTTAGCCAAATCGGGCTACAAGACAAAAACAAATATAGAAGTAGATATCTTATGACTATATTACATGTTGGTGAATCACTAGAACCTATTAAGGTAAATATGGCGATTTTTTGAAAATTTTAAAAAAAGGCTATAATAATGTGCCCAAATTCTCCCAAAATCTTGGCCATTAAATGACTTTCTCTTGGACGATTGACTTATTTTGGAAAAATTTTCAAAAAAGTTTCCTTGACTATGTAAGTTGGGTGGAAGTTTTTATTTTTCTTAGAGCAAAATGGCCAAATAGGAGCCTCACTAGACAATTTATTCGTGTTCTAAACTTGTAAATCCCGAGGGAGGGGAGGGGAGGGGAGGGAAGCGAGCTTTGGCTAGAAGCACTAGATAATTGATTCACGTTCTAGACTTGAATACCTGGACGGGCGGAAGGGGAAAGCCGGAGGGGGCAACCCAATGTATAAAATGTTCACTTTGAGTGCTTTACACTTTCATATAACAAAAGAAAATCTTTTCCTAGGGCTAAAAAGTAAATTGTCAATTATTAGGTGTGGGAGAAGGGGTGGGGGGGGAGGAAGGGGGGGGGGGGCGTGTGTAAGGGGGTGTTCTAAAAGAATAAAAATCAAAAGTTTGGTGTGTTAGGAATTTGGGTGTTTTATACTGTCTGTGTGGGGTCCCCTACGCAGAAGAAGCTCATTCCTTTGTAATGAGCTTTGGATGGGTCCCATCTCATTGCTGTGGCTTGAAGGCTGCATTACCATACCTTCAATGGCCTCTCTCTCTCTCTCTCTCTCTCTTTTTAAACCTAAATTACTCTCTCTCTCTCTCTCTCTCTCTCTCTTTTTAAACCTAAATTAGCCCTTAACACCATTGAGTGAGAAGGTTAATATCCCCCCCCCCCTTCCCCCTTCCCCTTGAATCAC
This sequence comes from Sphagnum tenellum, assembly GCA_963921925.1. Taxonomy (NCBI): domain Eukaryota; kingdom Viridiplantae; phylum Streptophyta; class Sphagnopsida; order Sphagnales; family Sphagnaceae; genus Sphagnum; species Sphagnum tenellum. The sequence continues at coordinate 12,824,193 of OY998142.1, read as the reverse complement.
CATTTCATGTATCTCTTCACCAAACATGGCTTTGAAGCACCGAAAGAGTTCTTGGTCTCACTAAAGGGCAAAATCTAAAGACTGACATTCCAGTTTTTCTCAATTCATTTTTCAACAGAGAATCAATTGGGAAAACAAAGGAAAAACAAATCAAAGCATGTATGTATGTATGTCTTCATTCATTCACAATCCGTCAACCCCCAGGCAGCCTGTGCTGCGCAGATGCTCAGCTCTGCCTCGCACACGGGGCCCTTATTCTGCTTCACCAAAGCTTGGTGACCAACCCAACCCAACACATCAAATAGCAAAAAGAGAGAAGAAAAAGTTCAAAGATTTTATAACATAAAAAAAGTGTGAACTCATGACAACAAAAGCATGAACATGAATATTGGCATATTGAATTTACGGTCAATTTCAATCAAAACTTAAAACTACTCCCTATACCCTTCATTTCCTTGCCTTTTTGTTCATTTTTTCATCATAAAAGACGTATGATGAAGGCCTTTTTTTCCTTTTAAAAAAAAAACTCATAGTTTTGCCTCAACATGCCAAGGTGATGTTCTTGGGTTTGTTAAGACCATGCCCAAATGTAAATTTTTTGTGTTGAATTCTTAGCTTACAAGTGATCAATTATGAGCCCTTTGTGTAATTCTTTGACACTTTGAAAAGGATATATGTTCTAAAGCTCCTTGAGAGATTTATGTTGCTTGGTGTTTTTAATAGAAATGGATTATTGTGGTACAAGGCCAACTTCAACACACACACACACACACAAATGTTGAATAATTAATTAAATTCAAGGATTCCATGTCCAAAATATAATATTCCAATTTATTCTCTATTTTTCTTCACAATTTTTGTATGTTTGAAAAATCGACTTTTTGAAAATTTCAACATTTCTACCAATAATTTAATTTAATTTAATTAGCGTGAAAAGCTGCCAAGGTAGTATGATATTCTAATCTTGAAAGCATTGATGTGATTCCAAAGGGAAGGTAGTAAGTAGGGCAATCTAAAAATTATTCAAATCAACATGGGCACTAAAAAGAGTTTGTGTGTAAGAAAAACAAATAAGTATTTGTGAAAGTTAGAATTCATGCACAAATGAAATTGAAAACAAAATAACCATCATTAAAAGTTTTATTCACCAAAAAGGCCAATTCTAACATTTGAAAATTTGTTAAAATTTTATTACTTCATTAGATGACATTGAATTCTTATTTTATCATTCACATCTATTAGAAGCTTTGGGTGCAAAAGACAGAACTTTGTTCCCCACTAAAGAAAAGCGAATATTGATAAATAAATAAAAAAGAGTTCATTAGTTCTTCGAAGGTTCAATCAAGCATTCAAAGGTTTGAACAAATAAATTCATTCTTGTTTCACTTTCAAGTTATGTATATATATTTTTGACAAACATGTTATGAATCTTTGGGCTTCAATCAAATCAATTCCAACTAGGTAAGGTAACCTATGAAACAATTGATTGTGAATGACAAATTTCATGAATGTTCAACTAATTCATTCATTCATTTCATTCATTCACAAAGCTTTTCACATTGAAGCTTGTATTTTTCATCCAAGATTCCCGAGAAGGTGTATGTGTGTAAGGTGCCCTTCAAATAACTAAAGCAATTTCTTTGGAGTGCTTTACAAAATCACATAATAAGTTATCAGATCACACAACCACACCAAATGAGATGTGATTCTCTCAACTTATAAAAAATCTCCCAACCAAGATCCTTTATTCACATAGGCTTTGAAATTTCTTCTTTATTTTTATTCACATAGGGAACACAAAACACTATAATACCTCTCCAACTAGGGACCAACTAGGGTTTTATTTAATAAACCCTTGATTGGAAATAGGGAGGGATGTATAGAGAAGAAGCTTATCTATAGAGAGAACGAAGCTTCTCTAGTTGGATTCAAAGGCAACAAGGATGCTAGTCATCATGCATGGACCCAGAGGTCTGACATGTGACCAACTTGGGCTCTTATTTAAAGGAACCCATGGATAAGAAAAGCCAAGAGATCCCCCCCCCCCCCCCCCAGATCTAATGTGGCATTTTACCCTTTCTTTTCCCCTTTTTTTTCTTTTTTGGGTTTGATGTCCTAATGTCCTTAGTTTTAGGCACTCCCTTCCAAAAAAATAATTTAATAATATTATTTTTTATTTTTTATTTTTTCAATTTAACCCACTTGGTGATCATCCCCCTATTTAATAATAATAATAATAATATGTGTAGCCAAATTTTGCTAGAAACAAAGAGATATGAAAGTCAAATTTAAGCATCTTTCTACATTTGTTGATTACCTAGCATATCTGAACCTAATACAGAAATATGGTGATTATTTATTTATTTATTTATTTCCAAATTTCACCACTTATTAACCCTGGATAGCCCCTCCTTGTTGCTCACATTTTCAAATAAATAAATAAATAAATAAAAATAATAGATATATATATCCATTGGCAAAACTTGTGCAAATATTAAATCTGTACTAAGTAATCCACTTGAGGAAATATAGCAGTTTTTTTTTTTTTTGGGAAAAACGTTTTTTTCTAGTGTAATTTTGCTAAATTTTTGGGGAAAAAAAATTGTGAATTTTTTATTTGAAAATATTTTAAAAAAGGGGGGGGGGGGGGGGAAACCCCCACATGTAACATTAATGAGAGAGAGAAAGAATAATGTAGTATCTTGGCAAGTTCAACACTAATTATGTAATCTTTAGAAAATGTTGAAATTTTCAAATACATATAATTTTCTCACAAATATTATTCTGAAAAGATTTGGGCCATTTGTTGAAATTGAATGCTCCAAATTAATTAATCAATTATTTATTTATTTGACAAACATGAGTCCAAGTAAGTGGCCAAGGCACTTACTTTACTTATGGTATTTGCCCACTTGTGGGAAGTCATAAACAAGAGCGTCTTCACAATGTGCCAACCATGTGCGTAGTGCCCACCCATAACAAGAGTGAGCTCAAAACAAGTTACAAACGAGAACCTTAAACAATATAACCCACTTGACATTTAACCTATTTCAATGTGGAATTGGCACATGGTGGAAAATGGGTTGGAACACCAAAGTCAAATATGGGTGCATGGAAGGCATAACATACCCACTTGACACCATCTCCGTAACATTACCCTAGGGTCATCAAGGGTTAGATAGTTTACCCCATGGTATGGTCATCGAGAGTCAATCCTTTATCCCGGATAAAAGATGACCTTGACACAAGAGTGTTTGAGACTCGGGAGACTTGTGACTTATCATGAACCTTCTTCACGCATCCATGGACCTTCTCCACACATCCATGACCAACTAGAACAATGGGTACTTAAGCATGTGTAAAGCACCACCCGAAGAGGAAAATATCTAGTGTATCTGGAGGGCACCTTATCCCGTCGTCTATGGATTGGGGCATATTTTTTGAAAAGGTAAAGGATGGCTCTATCTATGGGGCATGAAAATATTTATTGAATTGGAAGACTCCATATTGAACTAGGCATTATTACCCGAGTCTCTATCTAACTTGCTTGGGAGAAACAATAATTGGTGGGGGAGGGGGGGGGGATAGATGGGTATACCTCATGACCTTTCACCGCAATGGACCCCAAAATTAAGGGTACTACTCTCCTTCTCATTTGCTTACATTATTAAGCTTGAACCCATCATCAACTACAACCGCACTTGATGCTAAGATCATGTTATAAGAGTGGCAAGTTTTTTTTTTTTTTTTTTTTGTTGCATTCAACATTGAGAATGTTAACTAACATCAAATCCTAGGTGAAATCCTAAATGGCACATAAAATGTGAGTGTTTTAACTTAATATTAAGTGGCTATTAGCTTCACATCAAATCTTTTTTTTTTTTTTAAACATAGATCTTAGAATTTTAAAAAACACATTGTTTGGTAGCAACCCATAAAAGAGGGCTTTTAAGTTCGATGTCGAAATAGCAATAAACAATTTTTTCATGATTTTCTTTGGTGTGAATGAGTAAGAAAAAGTAAAATAAAATAAAATCTTATGTCAATCCAAACTAAAATAAGCTCTTCTTCTTCTTCTTTTTTGGTTTGGTTAAAAACATGATGTTATTTAAATGGTAACATACTTAACATTTATGGGACTTAGAACCAAATATGAGATCAGAACTAACATAGTGCAACAAAAGTATATAGATGAGCCAAAGAGAAGCTTTTTCTACGATTCAAGTTTGGGAGTGGGGAAATTGTCAGTCAGTGTGCGTTGTCCATCACCCAAGTCCACCACAAGAAGAAAACCTGGGCTTTGAATGATCCTCCCTCCTCCATTGAATCGGGGTGTTGGAGGATAGTATTCTTGTGTTGGAGGAGATAGTTTTCTTTTTTTGTCAACCAAATCACACCGAATCATGCATGATACACACAGCACGTGATAGTCAGGTTTTGTGATAGATAGAAAGTTCTTGGTCCAACTTGCAGCCTCATCTTCACTACTCTTAGGAAGATTGTTCATTGGAGAAGTAGTTGCGACGGTTGCATCAAGCAATGTTTGTTGGTCCCTCCACAGCTCAGAAGTCTTTTGGTGGGCTTTAAAGCTGTGTGTTGTGTTTCTTTGGTGTTTTTTTTTTTGGTTTTCCACCTATAACATTTTTGTCATTTCTCACCACAAAAAGAGGAAATCCTTTGAAATTCTTCTTTTTCTAGTTAAAATCTGAAAAAAGAAATTCAAAAAAATCAATAAATGTATTTTTTGGAAATAAATACAAATTTCTTAAGTAATTTTTTTTCATTAAAAAAATATCACTTGTCATGCTAGGCCAGACAGCCCCCCACCCAACCAAGGCAGAAAGGTGGAGAAAATCAAAGAGGAAGAGATCATGGAAAGGTTTGTCGTTTTGATTGAAGCACTTTCAGATCTTCAATCAAAACAACAAGGTGATCGAGATCTGCAACCTTAGTAGGCCTCAGATGCTGATGATCCTTTCCGATCTTCCTCATGATTGATTTCCCTACACCCTTCCACATGAGGAGAGAGTCTATCCCCCTTTGTAAACTTCAAAAAAAAGCCTTGGCACATTCTTTCTTGTAGGTGTAAGATCCCTCTCACTCTTAAAGAGTAGGTGTAAGATCCCTCTCTCTCTTAAGGAGTAGGTGTAAGAACCGTGCCCTTATTACACATAGTGAGCTTCATATGTTTAAAATTCATCGTAACTTTTGAACTCAAGCTTTACAATAGGTAAAGCCCCTCTCCACCCATGATGGGTGGAGGACATTCTCAAAACATGGGGTCCCAAACTTGACTACCACCTCGTCGTCCTAGTCCCCTTATTTCAAAAATGACCTCATGCTAGGGCTTTACCCTACCCTATCTATGGTACTCAATTGCAAAACTTGGAACTCGATGGGGTGACTTACTCTTGAATGTCATATTATCGAAAGTAATGCGTTACTTAGTTTTTTAAGTACGCAGCATGATGGAGGCACCACTCTTCAGCCTCTAGGGCTAGGCCCTCTATGGTTTATACTTGGTCATTTTGTGAGTGTCCTTATAATGAAGGCAAAACCTAGTTGCCCAAACCTTCCCTATTTGATTGACCCCAAAGTACCCACATGAGGAGATCCCTATTGTAGGAGTGTTGGCTATAATAGGTGAAATGCCTAGCATGACCTAATGATGATTTGAGCCCACTACCCCTTGTAAGGCAGATGTATATCCCAAGCACTTAGGCGGCGGGGCATTCATTGGGTTAATGCTATCTCATTCGATCTAAATCATGCCACCATATCACATATTCACTAATTTTCCAACAAATCTTTCTAGTAAGGTAAGCTAGGGTTAACATATTTTTCAAGTCTCAATTGAAACTATTAGGGTAGTACTTTGTAGTACATTTTACATAGGTGCTAGTAGCCTACCCTAGGTCTAGTCAAGATTTTAGAGCCATTGATAATTGTATGACCATTTCAATTTAATTTGATCATGTGGGCATCATGGGACAATATGGATTGCTCTTTGGTTTGTTGGAGTTTGGAAACCATGTTAGAAAAAAGGTTAATGTGGTCCACCGCCACATTGGACCACATTCAGAAAATGAAGATTGTTGGTTGGGGAATGGACTAAGACAATAGATACAAGGCATCTTAAGTGAGATGAGAAGCTACAAGAATGATACTACAGAAAATGTCTAGCCTGAACATCTCCATCCCAATACAACAACAACCCCACCCCTTTCCCCCAAGAAAAAGAAAAAAGAAACCAACTCCTTTCCATTAAGGTTAAGGTTGGCTAGTAATTCACCAAAGTGGCAAAACATAAATATAAAAGTTCATTGTGTTTTGGTGCTACTTTGCAAAATTTAAATAACTTTCTTTATAAGTACATTGGAAAAGTTTCCACCACCACCACCACCACCACCTTGCAAATTCTACTTTTGCATTTACAAATAAAGCTTGTAAACACTTCGTTGCATTTCTAAAAAAACCTTCCATAGGTAATTTTTTTCCCTTTACTTTTATTCAAGTCAAGTTTCTCTTGTACTCTACATACTTAGCCATCTAGAGTGATGTTTTGGTGTGAATTCTTGTTATGGACAGAAAAACAGAATTTCTTATACATATCTAGCTAATGTAAACACCTTACTCTTGATATTGATTGCTAGGGTGGGTCGCTTGGTATACACCATTGAACTAGAAGCAAATTTGCAAAAACTTTATCATGTTTTACAACTCCAACCTACCTATCAACGCATGACTCTCCTCTTATTATATGTTCAAAGTTTGAGGCATGTGTTGTATGATGAAGTCCACAAGAACTCTCCTCAAAAGCTATTTTCATCAAATAGTTGTGATATGTGTATGGCTTTTGATGCTTTCATTTATACACATCTATATTTATTATTATTACCTAATGTTGGACAAGAAATTTGACCATGTTCAAAAGAAGTGGACAACAACTACATACAAAAGTCTTCAAAAGTACACTCAAGCATCAAATGAGAAAAGAAAACAATAAGCAAGGCACAAAGTTCTCCCATCCAAGGACACCTTGTTCAAACACCTCTCAAAATCCTATAATTTAGTCTTGAGAAGATTCTAAAATCCAAGCATGCACAAATGCTAGGACTTTTAGGAGCTTTTTGTATAGGTTAATGTCACATGTGGTTAGGAGTTAGAGGTACTAAAGAGGGAATAGAACAAAAGTAGTGATGTATTAATATGATATCAATATTTTCATATGAGACACCAAGCTACTAGACTTATGATGAACTCACTTTGGAAGATCATGGAAATTTTATTCGCTTTATAATTCTTAGGATAGAAGGTCAAGAGTATGTATCACTAAAGACATTGTAAAAAATTTCTAGTGTAATTAAAGTGCATGTGCCTTACCCTTAGTAAACTATCCCATACCTTGAATAGGGCCATTTTGGGGATTTGGGTTCAATGATCAGCTTTTATGTCACACATGGCCCTCATTCCTAGAACAACCCTCTTCTTGGTCCTTACCTTACACATACTACACTTATCCTCCAAATGTTTTATTGATTCTTTTTCATAAATTGTTTACAATTAGGTTCACATTTTCTGTTGGTTAAAACCTAGTTCATTACATTGGAAGAATTTATGGTAAGACATAGCTTAGATGCTTAAAATGTTGTTTGTTACATACATGGGATGATATGAAGGTATCATTCTTCAATAGGGTTGAGTTCTTTTAATTAGGGCACCAAGACACCATCACTTTAAAAATAAAAAATAAACCCAATATGCTACATTGAAAATTACAAAACATCAATGAATTCAAAGAGGGGGAAGAACAACTTGGAAGTTGGAACTAGTGTTGTAAGAATATCTAGGAAAATTTGGATATCAATATGTATAATTGTCAGGTATGAACAAAACCATATTCAACTTTAACATGTTTTTAAATATTTTTCATGAGACACATTCATCAAACGTAAACATAAGCATTATACCTATGTCAAATTATATACATTTGAAAGGGGTTGGTTCAATATACATATCCAACCATTAGGGTTTTCAAAATTTTAGATATGCATACATTTTAGAGTTCAAGAAGAGCCCAAAACCCAAAATTGTCATGTCAATCTATCCTTTTTCATGGTGGCATAATGAGTATTGACACTTTTCCAAGCTCCTTAAACTTTCATGATTCATTTTTGGTCCAATATTTTTTCAGCTCCTTATCTGGTGTTTGTGTTTTGTTTTATCTTTCAACTCAACATTTTATTCTAAGCTCCAAATTTGACTTTGTTTTCAAGCTCTAATTTAATTTCAAACATTTTCTATTTTACTTTCAAGTTCCAACTTTGAACTTAAAAGGCTTTTGAGCTTCAATTATAATAAGCCTTTCAAGCTCCAAACTTTATTCAAAGCATCAACATTGTTTTAAGCACATAGTTGTTGTTGGTCATTTGCTCCTTTATGCTTCAAACCAAGTGAGCTTTAAGTTTCAAATTATTTTTTTTTTTCATTTTTGGTATTTCATTGCACATCAATTCCAAATCACAAATCAAAGGTCTTTGTGTTTTCATTGTTCTACTTTGCATCAACATGTATTGGTTTGTTGCATTTTTTTAGCATCAACATTTGTTGTTCAACTGTTTTGTTTTATATTATGTGCCTTTGGCAAGTGGTGCTCAAGAGGATTGTGGAGCTTATCACCTATCAAACAAAAAAAACTCAACACTCACATATTTTTCACTAAAAATGAGCTTCAAAATCATCACCTTCCATATTATTTATTTTACAAGGTTTGAAGTTTTGATGTGTACATGTTTTTAATCATTTACATTGTTAGTATTCTATGTTTAGATACATCTTATGTGTTCAAATAGTTGAAAAGGACAAATATTGTTTTGTTAACAATATGGGTGGATTGATAAAAATGAATCAATTTCCACCATTCAAATGCAATCCTCATTAATCTTAGATGTTGAAAATGCGCATTTACAATTGGAACCGTGTCAAATGTTGATGTTCTACAACTTGTGATTATAAAAACACAAGTTGTAACTTCAAATTTTCATAGTCGAATGTTTATATGTTGGGGATTTATTGTTATTAATGATGGCTTTCTTGTGGATTCAATGAACCCATAAAATTTTCAATGCACAATTTGTAGATTTAAACAAACATTTGGTGACATATTCACCCAAAATTATTTTAGTTGCAAAGGTCTAATTAAATACAACAAAATTAATCATATAATTCACATAAATATTCATGTGCAAATTTCACATCAGGATGCAACAGTTTGACAAGAAGGTGGCAAAACATGTTTATACTCAATAGTTAATGAAAAAAAATACAACTCCATTTAATGGTGCAATCATTGCATTTTTGGTGCCACAAACCCCTGAAAAAATAATGATAATGTTCAATTGTAATTTCTTGAAAATTTTGTGTTTTTCATTTGCAAGGGTTACATGCCCTATCTACTTTTGGAAACATTTGGCTTTTGAAATTAACTTTGTGTTCAATTTCCTTCTCATTCTTTTCATGTGGAAAAAATGTTGCATGCATTGGTCAAAAAAACAATGGACCAACATGTTATACTAAATCTTGCATTTACAACAATAGTCTTTACTAATTTGGATTTCTACATGTCTTGCAATAGTCTTGATACTTTTGTTTTGGTTACCTATTTCTCAATGAATCTTAGGTCCCAATGCATGTTACTATGGGGTTATTTGAAGTGAACAAAATAAACAAGTAATCCATGGTTGTACAACTTTAACTATTATTATAAAAATTTGGTTAACAGCATTCGATATTATATTTGTAAAAATAGGAAAACATTAATTTAACAACTATGCATTCCATCATTTTTTTTAACCTTTGAAAATTCATAAGGTTTATCAAGGTACACTTTTGAGGCACATGATGTTTGAGGCTTGTCAATATGCACCATTAAAAAATATGCCCCTTTTTAAAACCCAATTCTTTTCAACTATGTTGTAACTATATAAAAAATTAATAATTAAAATTTTTAATGGCGATTACCAAAAAGTTCAATTCACCTATTTATTTGGTGGACAATTGAAAATGACCTTCAACTAAAAAGCCACTTAAAAAATATTCTTAACATCAATTTCCCAACTACATGTCAAAAGGTTGACTTAAGACATGACATTATCAAACATCATGCAACTATGAGATAACAAGCTACATCACAAATTGTTATTCAACTATTTCGGTAATCATAATTTAAAGATGGATGAGACATTGTGCACATTTTCATCTTTCTATCCAGGTAAAATGTTTTAAACCTTTTTAGGTTAATCATATATACCTATGTTTAGCCACCTATTACATAGGTATACATAAGTTTATACTAAACTACTTAATATACCTACCTTACAATTTTAGGCTACCTACCTATATATATTTAGTTTAGGTGTGTAGGTGGTTTGATTAAGAAACCTACCTAGATTGCAAACTAACCTAATCACCTGGCTTAAGTTTAAGCATGGCCTAGGTGCCATGTCACCTAGGTGTAAACCTAACTTTAATGACATCTAACATGACTTAGATTTAGGCCTAGATGTCATGTGGCGTATGTAGATTAAATTTAGGTGCTACATGGCCTAGTTGTTGGCTTAATTTATAAAATGCCATTTGGCCTAACTTAAGTGTTACATAAGTTACCTAGGTTTAGGCCTAAAATAGGTGGCCTAGGTCTATGCCTAGCATAGGTGCCACGAAACCAAGGTCTAAACTTAGCCTAGGGGCTATGTTTAGGCCTATTCTAAATGCCACAAAATATGGTTTAAGTCTAAAACTAACTTCCGTGCCACATAGCATGACCTAGGTCTAAGCATAGGTACCACCTAGCATGACTTAAATCTAGACCTAAGTGCCATAGGGCATAAGTGCTTTAGACATAAATGCCACTTGGTTTAGCCTTAAGCCTAGGTTTAAGTGCATGTGGCATATTTGGTATAAACATAAGTGCCACATGGCTTAAATGGTTTAGGCCCAAATGTCACCTTGCTAAAATTAAACCTAGCCTAGCTACTACATAAGCTATGTTGATTAATAAATTACATTAGATAGTAGGCTAGGTTCATTGGTAGGTAGTAAATTAAGTTAATAGGTTAACTTAGGTAAGTAGGTATGTAATAATTCAATAAATAGCTAGCTAAGTGGTTCTTTGTAGTTAGTAAGTAGTAATTGTGATTAAGTTGCAATTGGGCTACAACTAAAATATTTATTCCATATTGTTTGTCTTCCATTTCAAGTTTCTAAAATATATAAAAAGATGCATTAAAAATGTTGGAGAAATAAAAAAACATGAAAATGGAATTGCCGTTGGGGATGAACTAATTTAAAAAAAAACCCCAAACATGTGACTTACATATGTTAACTATAGTGGTTTTCAATATATTTTAATTGCAAAAAAAATTCAATTAAATTTGTCTATTTCCAACTACAAATTGTAATTGAAATGAGTTGAAAGTGCAATTGCAAATGTGGAGTTTCCTCCTAGTGAAAATCTTTATTGGGTTAAAAAATTTGAATGTAAAAAACAATTAGGTTGATTTACAAAAAACCATTACTTAAACCAAAACATATTGGAAATGGATGTAAATGTGGGCTATTGTTCAAGTAGTCACATCTTACTTGAATCATGTTGTATCGACATGTGCAATGAGTCAATCTAGGGGTCATTGGTTATTGTTAAATGCCCTAACAATGTTAGTGCACTTCCTATGAACATGGAAGCTAAGTTGTTGTAACTTTATAGTGGGCCTAAAAGCTCTAACAAATTTGAAGAGCTTTACTTTTTGCACATAAATATGTGATTGGAGGTTATAAATGTGATAAACCCTTATTGAAGTTTTTGATTCACAACAAGTTCACAACATGATGATCATCATATTGGATCTATGCTTCAAATCTTTGCATGTTTTGGAAAATATGATGGGACATGGAAATGCAATTTGACTAGCATCTTCATATAATGTCAAGTTTGTCATTTGTCTTCTATCGATGTGTTTTGGTTAACTACACCATGCTACTAGTGCATTTGTTGTAATAACAATTGATGTTGCAAGATCAAATCTTAAAGAAAATATGTTTGATGCGGGGGTTTTAGTCTTGTTAAAGTATTGACAATTTTATAACATTGTTATTTGCAAATGGAAAACATCTAGATCAAATTATTATCACAGTGAAAATTTGGTTTGATGACTTGTACTTCAATTGCAAGTCAAATTCAAATTTGAGATAATATTTGAAAATGAAAAAGTTTTTAACTAAGGAAAACGAAAACTTTATGGGAAAACATAATTATTTTGGACAATTCTAGGTTAATGGTGATTAATTTTGTGGGGTTGGGGTGGGTTTTGTGTGGGGTGTGGTTGGGGTAGGGAACTTGTATTAAAATTGGGCAAAGTTTTTTTTTGAACTAAAGTTCAATCCCTTTGCAAGTTACTTTGTTTTGAATTTTGTGCATGTTATTTTTGTTTTGGGGGGCTAGGTTGAAATCTTGTAATTTTGTTTGGTAAGCAACCAAAATAAAAATATTCATCATATTTTGAAATTTGACTTCATCATAGTGGGCAAAATATTTTTTTGAAAAATGAATGTGTAATTTGTTGGTATAATAAATTGATTTGAAAAAATAATCCTTTGTTGTAAAGTAAATTAAAATTATTTTATTAGTATCCATAGGATAGCTCTAAAAGTTGATAGCCAAACAATCCTTGTTGAAATTCATGTTAGCTTAGTAACTAGGAAGACGATTCCTCAAAATACTTGAATTATATTGGCTAGATCTATTTATTGTTATGGTAAGTAGAAGCAGAAAAATTCAACATGCCATTCAACGTGTTAAAATTATTGAAATAATGTTTGCTACAAGTCTCGACAATTGCTATTATCCAAGGTTTTAAAAAATGATTTGGAGACTTTTTACTTTTTTTCCCCTTTCACTTTTTTCACACTTCCCTCTTGTTGGCCCTCTAATTTTACACCAAACAATCCGTGCACAAGTGCAACTTTGAAACTGGTAGGGGCCAACAATGACTTCTCTCAATTTACAATTGTCATGGGGTGACAAAGGCCATTATGTGACACAACACCCACCCATACACCATCCATCCATTGAAAACCTCTTCTTGGATGGACCACAACTCAACTGAGTTACTAAGGTTCCACCTTGGTAACTTATCATGTAAACCATCTAACTTCCCTTCACACCAACTAGGTACCTACCCAAGTAGGTAGTAGGTAAATAAGTGAAGGCATTTTGGTGCTTACTAGGTAGGTAAGTAGGTAGGTAGGTAGGTAGATAGATGCATGTGGATGGGTGGTACAGAAGCTAACTATTGTAGTTAGCTACATGACAAGAATACAATGAAAAAGTATTTCTTCACACACCATCCATCCTGCATGGGTACAACTAACTCTGGGTTGAAGTCATGAAAGGACCTCCTTTTTAGTCTTCTTTGGCTTGTACCCTTTTGTCAGTGAAGGCTTTTTTTTTGTACACACTAACTATGTACACTCTTTTGTAGAGGATGATGCCTTGGGGACCACCACTCTAGAAATTTGTCACAAAATCCACATGACTTTTGGGATGGTTTGTTTGGTGAGCCAACCAGCCTACCTTTGCTGAATGCCTATCAATTTTGAAAAGGCAAGAGATTGATTCATCATAACGACTACTAGTTTGGCCAAAGAGGTGGTGAAATACTTGCATGAATGAATGAGAGCCTTGGGTACACACTTTATATAGGAGAGAAAATTAAGTGCAAAAGCTGTAGTAGTTGATCACACACCCCATTGCAATGCATGTGAGTTCAAGTTAAAGTAATATGGAGCAAATTGGAGGGCCTTAAATTGAATCCCATGTTCAAAATTGATATTGTATATAATGTATAAATTATGATGTTGTAGATTTCTCATAAGTTCAAAATATTAAAATGAATTATATATATATATATATAGAACTTTTATCCCAAGAAAAAATATGATTAACATTTTGAAAAACAATCCTAAAATAATACAAACTAGCTTATTTCTAAACCATATTCTACACTAAATGTCTCTCATAACTTTATCTTTCTTGGGAGGGGGGGGGGCGGGTCAATGCCATGTGGTTCCGTGTCTAGCATTTCCAACATTGGAACTAGCACCTTGAATGACCTATTGTCACCTTGGAAGACCCTTGATTTCCACCCTATTTCAAATCCTCAAAAAATCTTATTTTAAACCCTCCCATAGAACCCTCCTTCAGATCCCAAGAATTCATTATTTCAGACCCCCAGGAAAACCTTGTTTAAAACCTCAAAAAACCATATTCCAATCCCAAGAAACCTTATTAAAAAACCCCCCAAACAACCCTATTTCAATCCCAAATTGCAAATCCCAGAAACTGAAATTCAAAGTGCAAGACAATCCTAAAACAAGATGGCATTAAAAAAAAAACCCCTAAGATGAGTCCTAGCAATTGTGAAGGGTTCATCATCTCCTAAGCTCAAGATTTAGAAATGCCAATCTCCATTGAATTGCTCCATTGCATCAAGATCTATAACAAAGAAAAAAAGAGAAAAAAACCCAAATTAAAACTAAACATGATTTTTAAAAATTAGAAATTTGACATAATGCAAGAAATTGGAATTTTTACTTAAAACAGTTCCTTCAACTTGAAGAACCCAATTTTATCAATTAATTCTTCATTTTCTCCCATCATGTCATCTTCCATTTCCATAAATTATTTCATGGATTCATGGGCAACAACATGGTATCATTTAGCCAATTCTTATAAATGTTCACAAGCATTTCAAAAAAAATATTGCCTATTAGAGAGGATTGAAGGAGATTCTCGCAATATTAAAAACCCTTTTGACTTCAATTTAAGAGCCCATAATCCCCAAAATTTGTTAAGTTCCAAACCCCAACATAAGAAAACTCTTGTTCATGCAATTTTTACTATGCCAACAAATCTTTGAATTTTTTTGTCATCTTTTAATAATAATCTAGCAATGATTTAATTATTCTTTTATTGTTAACAATGTAATTTCTTGTTCAATATCCAAGAGATGATATAGACTTTTGGTTTCAAAGCTTTGGGGAATAAAGTTAGGAACTTGGGCACTTACATCACTTGGATTTTAAAAAGCTTATGCACATACAAATAATGGAAGCAATACCTAATGATCATACTCATTTGTAATTTGTTATGTTCTCTCCTTGTCAACATATTAAATATCCAATCCTAATCCTTTGTAGCAAGGTCTAAAATGAGGGTAAAAACACATTAAACCTCCAAAAATTGAAATCACAAGTACAATATTTATGTAACATTTTTTTGGGTAACATATGGATATCAAATTTTAGATTATTTTGCTTGTTTAAAGTAGATTTGATTAATTTTATCCAACAAGCATTGAAAAACTTGAACGTGTGGAATATATTTGTGACAAAATAATACATGTTTAATAATTTGAAATTTTGCATATAATATTTCAAAACTAGGGTTATGGGTTGGGCGATTTTTTTTAAGGTCAATGTTATTGATACAAATCAATTAAATCTAGGTTCATTTTAAAATTTAAAGTTATTAGATGAAATTTCATTCAAAAAACATGTTTCTTTAGTTTTTTTTGGCAATAAGTGCACAATAATATTTTCTTTTGAGGAAAAAATCATTACTGTATAAAAAAGGAGGAGATTTTATAGTTGGGCATTACATTATTTTTTCAATTTTAAAAAAAAATAGTGTTTCATGTACCATAAACAGGAACACCTATGGTTGTTGAAAAAATGTAAATTATATATTCTATATACATTGATTTTATTCAATCCTTTTCATCTAACTATTGAATCAAAATTAATTTTGACTCAAAGTTCACTATGAGTTCCAAAATGTTGTTATGCACATTTTATTAAATGTTTTGCTTGTATTTATAATAAAAAAGGATACCATAAAAAATTTAGCTTATTGAACATTATGATACTCATTATACATATATATTTTTGGTGAAAATGGTTCACCTTTCATGTGCTTTCACCCATCAATGCCAACATGTTGTGAACTTTTGCATTTTAGGAAGAATCCTTAAATGAAAAAAAGGTTTCAAACTTATACCACTTGTTTTTGCTTGTTTTGCTAAAAGATTTGAAGCTCCTCATCAAAATTTTGGGTCTTGATAGTGTAAGGTGCCAAGTAATGTATTTGGAGTTAACATACAAATGATATGGCGTTAGCAAGGGCATTGGAAAACAACTGATATCATCAACTTTGTTTCAACACACATTATTAAACCATGGACTATAAAATATCAACAACTTAAGTTATTGCCGAAACTTGAGGACTTTGGCACATGGCCTTGTAAAACCAATGATAATTACCTTTTGTAGCAAAGAACAATTACATGCTTGAATTCAAAAGTTTCATGGAATAGGATGACTTTTGAAACAAAATGAGTTTTTACAAAAGTTTGAATATGCATGGAAACACCCTTATAGTTCACATGCCTTGTGCTTTTCTTCCCATCTTTAGTTATTAGTTTTTATACATATCTTCAATTATTACTCTAATACTTGAGTTGAATTCTTCATTTTTTATAAATTGAAACCATTGTTCATGGGTTGCATTTTGCACTTATCGTAATGTATTAAAACAAATGTAATAACTTAAGACCTCACATTTATACTAAAATGAATTAATGGTTTCTTCACATTTCATCAACTATCAACATTGATCATTCATTTTTAATATGTTAAAACTATTATTAACAAGTTGTATCTTGCATTTATTTGAATATATTGAAACGCAATGCTTTACAATTGTATTTGAATGGTTTAATAAATTTTTTACATTTTTTGAAATATGAACATCTATACATAAATTGAGTCATCCATTTTGAACCTATTGAGATCATTATTCAAATGATGCATATTTCATATATATAAACACATATAACAACTTAGTGCCTCATTTTTATTCTTGAACAAATTAATGATTTTTTCCACCTTTTTTGAACTTTCAACATTCGCACATGAATTGAATCAATCATTTTGAATGTGTTAAATCCATTATTTACAAGTTGCATTTTGCATTCACCACAAGTTTTTGAAATGAATGTACAAAAATTTGGTACTTCTCACATTTATATTTGAATGGGTTAGTGATTATTAAGTTAAAATGTTCATACATACAAAGTCTAGGATGTGCATAAACCTTTAAATTTTTTTAATTTAATATATTAACTTCTTGTACATTTACATAAATTAGAATGTATAATTTTCCCTTATTTTGTTTTAGGCATCATGAACAAGTTTTTATATTACAAATGTGCATGATGTCACACCAAAATACCCCCAAAAACTCCATAAATGTTTTTTCAATTTGTTTGTTGTAAAAAAAAATCCATCTTGCTAACGTTTTATTAAATTAAAATTGGATCATTTTATATTTAGTTATTTCTTCTTTAAAAGTATTATACATTCAATTATAAATATTTAGATTGTTTCAACCATGATTTAGGGTTTAAAAAAATTGTTACAAGTTTAGGTTTAAATATGTAAGGAATGATTTTAAAGATAAAATATATGAAAATTTTAAAAATGGTGATCATAAAAGTGACATCAAAAGTATTGATTGATTGGTTGATTTATTTTCAATTTTATTGTGTTGTTTGAATGGTGACCATACACAAAAAGATTTAACCATGTCTTGGCAATATACCACCACATATGGAGGTATAAAATTGTTAAAATCCTTGTATATTTTGGATGCAAGTCCTATAACATATTGTAGAACTTTAGTTTTTTATAAAAAAATTGAAGATTGAAAAAAAATTAAAACATCTTTTGTTGATGTGGATGGCCTTATATTATGTTGCCAAATTGGTGGAAATTCACAATGATTAGACTTTAGCATATTAAAAAAAGAAGTCTATTTTTTGGTCTTGCAAACTAGTGAAGAGTTCAGATTAGCAAGTTTGCAAGACAAAAAACGGATTCTTCAAAAACAAAATCCCATTTTTTGGACTTGCAAAAATTGAGCAAGGTGACAAGTTAGGAAAATGAGTTTAAAAAATGAACAAAAAGAAGACCCATCGGAAGAAGACTCCCATCACTACCACCGCCATCACCATAACCTTCCTCACAACAAAAACAAAAATTAATTAATGAGCAAGGCAATGGGCAAAACAACCATGAATATCTTCAATACACAACTTACCTTGTTGGTAGCTCAATGGTTGCTTGAAGTTGATAATAAGGAGCGTAAGAAAATCACATGAAAGCTTGAACAAAGAAAAAAAAAAACTTGAAAACCACAAGAACTTGAACAACGTGCTTGAAAAACGCGAAAAAATAAAATTGAAGGAAACAATGCACTTGAAAAATGAAAACATTAAAAAGGAAAAAGAAACCTTAAAAGTTTGAAATGGAACTAAAATTATTACTTTAAAAAAAAATTCAATTTGATTTTTAGTTAGAATTTGAGTACAATTTTGGTTTTTTGTAATGATAATACTAGGGCCAAAGGGAGGGGTGATTCCCACTTAGTTCCAATAACTGGATCTGAACCATCTAGTTCCAAGTCCACTCCAAATCCAACATTGGGACCTAAATTCAATTAGGTTTTTGGAATCAAACCCAAACCAAGCATGGGTAATTGAATTTATCATAGTACCTAGCTAACATTGGTAAAACCCCTCTACCTATGCCTAGTGATCATGACCATGTTTAGTTCATGTTTTACAATGGGTAAAACCCATGAATGGCATAAATTCCCAAAATGCAAGATTAAATTTAGTTATTGCCAAGTCATACATAAGCCCCCTATTTTTGGGAATTGCCCCATCTTGGGGATTTACCCTACACTAAATGTCTTGGGATCAATGTGAATCAACCCAAATTGGGTCTTGGATCAATTGGGCTAAACTCAACTTCACAAATCTTGTGGATGTAAAGATGAGGAAGGAACTTGAGTACCTTGGTTGGGTGTAAGTACAATTGAGTGGTACCACTTGGAACGTGACACCTTCATTTTTCAAGACCCATGAAACTTTGAGAACATATAGGAAACACATAAAGAAAGGTTTTTAGTAATTTTTTGTTGTTGAATACATTAACTAGGTTGTATAGATTTTGAAATTTTAGTAATGTAAAAAAATATTGAATTTTGATGTTCTTATTCATTACATTCACACAACATTTTAGGAATGTCATTATGGTTATTTTCCTTGATGTTTTTAGTTATGAACACTTTTCAAACAAGGTTTGGAGTTTTTTTGTTGTGAATATTATTTTCTAAGGTACTTTAGATGGTATTATATTTGGTATTTTAATTGGGTAGCTATTTGAATACGTATAATTTATTTATGAATTTTCAAAGTTTAGGAACTTGATTCCTAAAGGGGCCATATCGATAAAGAATACAAATATGTAATGATTTCCACATATTTTTTTATTGTAATGAAAAATTCAAGCCATATACTTTGGCATGCAATAAATAAACATGATAAAAAAAATAAAATTATGAAAACATTTAAAGAAAAGGGCCCATAAATATTATTTGGCCAATTTTTGTTCCTTGACTATTCCTTGAGGTGGTACCTAGTCGGTTGTCACATTGACATTAGTTGTGAGTTGTGTTCCACTACATATTCACATTTTTAATCTTGGAACTTGTTTTGAACATGTTATGTCAAAGAATATCAATGCACATTTGGATGACTTGTAAAACGAGGACAAACATTCAATTACATGTCAACCATAATCTTTCAACAATTCAAGATCATGTATTTGATGAACAACTAGTGTTAAGATGGTCATGCATGACAAGATGTCCATGTATTTTTGAACTTTTTTGAGAGAAAACTGCATATTTTGGTGGGAAAGAACTTTTAAAAATGAAAGGCTCTTTACAAATCAACCCTTGGAATATTTTGGTTCAATTCAATGTCATAAAACTTTTTGCTAGGTATTATTGATCTCAATTCATGAAGGAAAACCTTCACATGTTGGGCCATACTTTGGAATGATGGGCCAATAGTCCTTATATAAACATGTGCGTTTATGTCTATTTTTTATTCTAGAATGAATTCTTTGTCAATAGATAAAATTTTGGCTTCAACCAAGTTGTGATGGTTGTAGAATCCATGTAATCACTTTGAAAAATCAAACTCAACCTTGTGAATTTTTGCAAAATGTCAACCATATATATAGAAAATACACCATTTCAAACCATGTGGTTATTTGAAACTATAAGTAATTGCAATCATTTTGTTTTTGTCACCTTGAAATTCATTGCACCAAAAGGTGGCATCCATGACTAAAAAACTTAATTATATATGCCTTAATGACTAAATGACCATGTAGTCAATTCAAACTTGTCATTTATGCCATTCATGTTTACTATTTTCATGATCATAGTCATGGATGAATGATCATGATTTCAAGAAATTGTGTGATAATAGTCATCAAACTTCATAATATTAAATCAAATAATACTTATGGAAGATGCATGCAATAGTTGAAATTTCATTTTAAAAACATAAATGACAAATATTTTAATTAATTTATTGATGCCATGTGGCAACCTGGGTTAAATTTATGAATGTATTGTCCATTTATAAATTGCTATGTGGTAACTTATTCTAGATTATAAAATTATTAACC
Source organism: Sphagnum tenellum (assembly GCA_963921925.1). Classification (NCBI taxonomy): domain Eukaryota; kingdom Viridiplantae; phylum Streptophyta; class Sphagnopsida; order Sphagnales; family Sphagnaceae; genus Sphagnum; species Sphagnum tenellum. The sequence goes on along the minus strand of OY998142.1, from coordinate 12,803,532 downwards.
ATTTACAAATTACCATGTGGCAAAAACATTTTTGGCCCAATCATGTGATATCACGCAATAACTAAGGTTTAAGAAGTCTAGGTTGAATGACCTAGCCTAAGAGCCTAGCTTAGGCCCTAGATTAAAAACAAATATAGAATAAATTAGTTAAATTATCCAGGAAAGAAACCTAAATAATCCTAGGTTGCAAGTATGAAGATTTGAACCTCTTCCTTCTATTTGGAAAGTTTAGGTTTGTAACCATTGGACCACAATTTTTTATTTGTAATATAATTAGTCATGATAAAGGTATAAACACTAACATGTTTTAATTTAGGCTAACCTAGGCCACCTACAAAGCCTATTTTAGGTTACCTTACGCTAGTTTAAACCGTTTTAAAATATTGTAAACCAACCTAATGTAACTTAAAATTAGTTAAGTTAAATTAGGTTAAATTTAAACTAAATCAAAAAATAAATTTAGATTGAACCTAAAAAATAAGTTTAAACTAAACTTATAAATTAAACTTAGAGAATAAGTTTAAGTTAAACCTAAAGACTATATTTAAACTGAACTTATATATTAATCTTGAAGAACAAATTTAGATGTTAAACCTAAAGGTTAAACCTAATTGAACATAATCAAACCTAATTAATTTAAGTTGAACCTAAATGTTAAATGTTAGTTAAATTTAAATTAAACTTAAAAAAATGAAATTAGGTTAAATCTATAAGTTTAACTTAAAGGTTAAAATTTCAATTTAAATTTAAAGGATAAACTTAGACTTAACTGAAAAATTAAAATAAACTAAACCTAAGTTAAACCTAGGCTAAATAGGGCCAAACCTAGGCAAAACTTAAACAAAACCCAATGTGAGTGTATTTTAATATTTGCTCCAAAAGGATAAGGCTTCAATAGTATGATGTTGGATTAAGTTTATTATTTTGGTTCATGTGTAAAATCAAAAAAATTAAAATAATTCGCAATTGGTTAATGATCATAAATTATTCCAAAGAATAAATTAAATTTTTTTTGGGACCACCTTTGAAAAATTCAAAATTGTATATAAAATAATAAAATTTCCATGATGATTATGAACATATTGCTTCTAAGTGCAATAATTTTGTATGAGAGGAATTTGCAATTAATCAACAAATTCTTCTAATACAAATTTTTTCTAACTTCTTGATGTGTCCAATGCATTTTGCTACTTTGTCAAATATGATTTTGAAATCATACCAAATACATTAGTCATGTAATTATGTGTCTCATAACCTAGTCATGCAGTTGTAAACATGATTTAATCATGTTCTAAATATGTAACCTTCATGATATTCAAAACACATTCATATTTATTAACTTGATGGATCCCCATTATCGATGTTTTTCATCCTTTTTCTTCACCCATGCTACTTCTTTGTGTGTTTGGGAATTCTAGTGCTCGTGGACAACACTAACTTTGATGTTCTTTGGTCCTCTTCCTTTGCCAAAAGCATGATTGGTTTTTTCACATTTCTTGCACAAAGTTCAAAAAAATCTCCAAAGAAGAGGATAAAATTGAAGCCAATCAAACTCTTTTGACCACTCCAAATGCCATACATTACATGCCATTTGATCCTCTCTTGTTCTTTTTGGTTTTTGTTTTTTTTTTCTTGGAGCTATCTTGACATGATATAAATCTTCATGGTGAACTACTTATACATTGAAATGAGGCAAGGAATCCTTCCTTTGCCTTTTCATGTGATAACTTAAAATCAATGACATTTTTTTCAAAGAACAACTAAAGATATGATTTGTATGTATCTACATATTTCAAAATTTGATTTAGAATAAAGACTAAATTTAATCCTTATGTTGATTTTCAATACAAATTCACAACAACATGCTTTAAAACAAAATGCAACACATAGATTAGTGATTTAAAGAACTACACATATTTCAACAGATTTTCCCTTCAATTCAAAGCAAATTTAAGGTGCATATGAAACCCACTTTGCCAAAAAACTCACACATCAAATTGCAACAAAAAACTTAGGTGCCCATTGTCAAAATCATTTTTGAAGGTGGTCGTCAAGCAGTTCTGAAGCCAAGTCTATTGCACCTTCAACACATACTAAGTGCAACACCAATCAGACCATTTCAAACAATTGCACCAAACACAACCACCTGTTTGTTTGCTCAACTTTCACATTAGGTTTCAATCAATAAATCAAACATTGAAATATAATTAACATAACCAAAAGAAAGTTACCACTCGAACCTTCACAATTAGGTGACCTTGAGAATCAATTTGTGTCTCTCATATGGTTAGATGTAATGAAAAAAGATTCCATTCACCTTATTTGCCTCTTGGTTGTTCAGCTGAACACCATGAGCAAGAATTAGCTCGTTATAAAGCAAATGTCAGGGTCTCAGTAGAAGTTTTGTGTTTAGGTAACAACCATGAACTAGCAACTTGGAAACCCATTCAGTCAGGTGGATAGTGCATGGACAGGAAACACTTTTCCATTGAGTTCTAGTTCCTAGCTAACCCTGATGGTTAGCTTTACTATGCACCTAATAAGAACCCACTGCCCCTTTCCTACATACCAACCATTTACAGGAATTTACTTCAACCCTAAATGGTTGGTATGTAGGAAATGCCTAGTGGGTTCTTATTAGGTGCATAAACCCTAAACCCTGACTGCATACGAGGGTGGACCATCCTCTTTGGTTTTTATGCTAGATAACACACTGCTGTCAGCACTGCAATATACATACAAATGAAGACTGTACTGCAAGGACCACGTAACACATCTTATCCAATTTAACAAAATCTGCACATAATGCAGTTGAACTAGCAGCTTGTTATACATATGATGGTGAACCAGTAGGCCACTCCATGAAACCTTTGACAATAAACCATCACAAACAAGCAAAAGTAGTGGTAGGTAAAAAGCTACCCACTGTAATCTGAAATATGGAGAAAACAAATGTGCAAGTATACTATCTACTGGGTAGTATCAAACAGAGCAAGTCCCCACCACTATACAGAAGACTAAAGAGTTCTTCAAGAAGAAGGTGCTATTGCAGGAGTTAAAAAGTTACTCTTGTACTACTGATGGTGCATCCTCTATTTCATTGAAGCTCTCCCCAAAGTCACTTGACTGAGATTCAAGGGCCTCTTTAAACACCTCTGTGTTTTTGAAGTCAGTGGCTCCCAGATTGTATGTCCGAACTGCCACCAAACAAGCAATTATCTGCACAGCTCTCCCCCAAATGCAAGTTAGTCTTTGTGTGAGGAGGGATAAGGTGATGAGAGGTGGGCTGATGTCACAGATGCATAACATCAGGCACCCTCAAGATTGTGTCTCTCAGGAGGGGAAAGAAGATGAGAGGTGGGAGGATGTCACAGATGCATAACACAAGGCAGCTTCAAGATTGTGTCTGTGAGGAGGGGAAAGAAGATGAGAGGTGGGATGGTGTTGCAGATGCATAACACAAGGGAACCTCAAGATTGTGTGTATGGGGAGGGAAAAGAAGGTGAGAGGTGGGACAATGTCACAGATGCATAACACAAGGCAGCCTCCCTAGCAAATTGTAGTGCCATTGTTCTTGCAACTACATCGATTTCCTCACTAGTGAAAGCAGACACGGAAGGGAGCCATGATGAGAAGGTAAGGATTCTCACCGAAACAACGAACCCAAAAACCCACAAGTATTGGAGCACAAAACCAAGCCAATTCCACTGCTCGCCCTCCCAGAAATCAGGCTGTTTCCCTTCCAATTGTGATACTAACTTCTCATACTCAGCAAGCTCCTCTGGAGTCATCTCAGGTTGTGAGGGGACTACTGTCGTGTTTTTCTTTCCAGGTGAGACATTCCTTGCACCTACAACATGTGATCTTCTTCTCTGTTTCCCTTGGCTGACGATTTTTCCTGCATTGCACGCTGATGAGGATGCCGCTGCCGCTGCCCCACATCTCTCCGTCAGCTGAGATGCATTATGAAGTTTATGATAAGAAGCTACATAATTTATGTAGATAGACATGCACACAAGATCAAGAAGAAGGTTTGGAACAGACATTTGAAGCAAACCATGATGGTCTTGTGTCTTAACGACGATTTCAATTTCACAAACTCCCAAAAGGCTCTGAATGAACCTCCCCTGCTGCTGCTGTACTCGGCAAAACAGTGATGAAAGAAACAAGATTGGTGAGTCGTAGAACGAAAGAAAAAAAAAATGGCAGGCAACAAAAACTTACTGCGCAAACGACGATGAGCTTCCGTGCTGAGCTGCCATGCCACACTCCAGATACGGCCCGGCTCTTCTTCGCCAATACAAGGCTCCGGCTGCTGCCAACAAGACAGGCCCCGAAGCTGCTCTGTCGGAGACCCGAGAAGGAACGGTAAGCGAGCGAAGGCATTGCCGAAGACGACGGACATGCGCAGTACAAGGGCGACGCGGACACGGATGCCATGGTCGTCACCCTAGCCACGACCAAAATTCGCCGGACAAGGTTTTCCACTGAACTACTCTAGTGCAACAGCGCTATGGCCAACTTCCCTTTTGTGAGTGTCTCTAGCCACTTTCGCAACTCCCAAAAACGCTTCAACAAGCACGAATTCAGAACAAAATCGACGCAGACAAGAACCAAGCGCACACAAACCCCAAAGGGAAGACACCGAAAAGCCTGTGTTCCGCAGCCAAGCGCGAGAGCCGGAGAAGACGACAATTCCACGGACGTAATTCTGGAATGTTCATGAACACATTCCAACGTTATCTGCAACGCTTTATGATACCCGACCATTCCAGTCGATCCAGAACACATTCCTTACGTTTTCTGTGGTAGAATCAGCTCATAGGTGCCATTAGGTACCTAGTAGTCAAGTCTCCGTAGGTCCTAGAGTCTAGGGTTTAGGGTTTAGTGGCCGCGACAATCCTCCGTTGCCTCTTTGTTCATGTTGTCAGGTTTCCGCACTTTGTTTCTCCGCAATTGACGATGATCCCTGTAAGCTTCTCACTCTTGTTCAATTCTCCTGAGATTGATTTTGTAGCTCCTAAGCTAATAATTTTCTGAGAATTTTCATCATGTCGGTTTTTCCTCCGAGTGGGACAGAGAGAGGCACAGAGGTTTCACGTGTTGTCGAAGTCAATTTGTTGATGTGGTTTCTGACTGCGTGATTTATTATTGTTGTGTGTTTTTTTTTTTTTGGTGTTTCAAGGTTTTCGAGAAACTGAGAATTTTTTTTCGTATTCTTTTTTTTTTTTCTTTGGGTTTTGTTTATAAGGGTTGAGCTAGGTTCTTTCTGAAAATCTCCCCACTGTGAAGATGTCCGTTGTGTGAGACTGAGTGGCGGATTGAACAAAAAGGAAAGAAGCAAGGCTGTTGCGACCAAGATGTTGGCTCTCTTTGAGACGCCTGCAGGTTTTGCGCTATTCAAGGTTTTAAATGAGAAGAAACTGGACAATGTCGAGGTAAGAGGATCCTCACAATTAGATACTTCCTGGTTGATTCAGTGGGTTTCTTTTTGGGTTTGAATGCTAGCTGCTTGAGAAATGATGGGTTCAGGGTTTAGGAAGCGTTGAGTTAGGGTTGAGCTAGGGTTGATGGTGTTGCTCGAGTGATTTTTTTGAAAGAGATTGATTTGATATGTGGTTTCTGTGGCAGGATTTATGGAAAGAGTTTGAGACACCAGAAGTTGCACGGAAGGTAAAGCCCACTGGCTGTTGCAGTAATGAATGCTCACATTTTGTTTAGGATACACATACAGACCAAAGGTACCGATGTGTACAGCTTCAAATGACAAGTGTTATTATCAATCTCACCATCCCAGAACCATTCTATTATTATAATTTTGCAGATGGTGACTCTGAAGGCATTTGACAAGTTTGAGAGTACAACTGATGCACTCAGTTCAGCTACCCATCTTGTTGACAGCAAACTGCCCAAAGGTCTCCGCAAGTTCCTGAAAGCTGAATGTGCAGGAGAGACGCTGGTGGTGGCAGATTCCAAACTTGGAAAGGCAATCAGTGACAAACTGGTATGTTAGGGTTTTTTCGTTTTTTCCAGTCACATTTCTTTTTCCCTTTCTCAGTTCTTGCAGAATCTAATTTGTATTTTCACACCCTTGTGTGATGAAGGTTGGTCAGCCTCACCTGGAAATATTTGAGGTTGCAGGAAATAAACTGTGTGAACAATGCAGCAGTGGCAGAACTTATGCGAGGTCTTCGATCCCAGTTGTCCGAGCTCATTGTGGGCCTTGCAGGTTCAGACATTGTGCCCATGAGCCTTGGTCTCTCTCACAGTCTTTCTCGCTACAAACTGAAATTCAGCCCTGACAAGGTGAGCTGTAATCCCTGCTTGTTGTGGGTTCAGATTCGTTTATGAAGATCTTTCTCTTCTTGTGTCACCTCTTTTCAGACTGACTCTTAAAAATGTGAACTTTGTCCTGACAGGTTGATACCATGATAGTGCAAGCCATCGGGCTCCTCGATGACTTGGATAAAGAGCTCAATACATATGCTATGAGAGTGCGGGAATGGTATGGGTGGCATTTTCCAGAGCTGGCAAAGATTATCCAGGATAATGTACAGTTTGCAAAGACTGTGAAGTTGATGGGCATCCGGATTAATGCAGCAGACCTTGACTTCTCAGCCGTGAGCATCTTGTTCCTTACTTCAAGTGTCTTTTTCTGGAGTGTCCAGTAGCTCTCCCATCGTGTGCTATTTTTTATCCCTGTTTCTTCAATGGCCTGAATCCAAGTTTGACCAATCCTCTCCCTTTTGCACTCTCTCTGATTGTGTACCTTAGTCCAATTTTAATTTTTTTCATCTGCAGATGTTATGGTTTCAGTTCTGGGTTTGTGTTAGTTGAAGAACTAAATCTTGATTTTGAACAGATATTGGCAGAAGAAGTGGAGTCAGAGATGAAAGAAGTAGCAGTCATCTCTATGGGAACAGAGGTCAGTGACCATGATATGCTGAACATCAAGTCCCTTTGTGACCAAGTGATTCAACTTTCTGAATATCGAGCACAGCTTTTTGAATACTTGCGGAGTCGCATGAATGCAATTGCTCCAAATTTGACGGTTGTGGTTGGGGAGCTTGTTGGTGCACGTCTCATTGCTCATGCTGGTAGTCTCATGAATCTGGCCAAGTATCCTGCCAGCACTGTGCAGATTCTGGGTGCTGAGAAGGTAAGAAACCCCTCATTCTTGAAGAGTTCACCACTGGCTTGAATTCTTTGTGAGCTCACCACTCACCACTCACCACTTGAAGAATTCAAGGTAGAATAATTGTATCACTCACACTGCTTGTTTCAGATCCATTATAATGCATCTCCAAGTGGGAGAACTATTACTGAATTTTGTGTGTGCATCTCTTGCCTGCAGGCACTTTTTAGAGCATTGAAGACAAAGCATGAGACTCCCAAATATGGGATAATATATCATGCATCACTCATAGGTCAAGCTCCTCCCAAATTTAAGGGAAAGATTGCACGGGTGCTTGCAGCCAAGTCTGCATTGTCCACTCGAGTGGATGCCCTTGGAGATGATGCTGATGCTAGCATTGGTATCGAAAGTCGTGCCAAGGTGAGAAGATGTTGCAAACATGTTGCTCTGGGCTTTGCATGGCAAACTGTTTGCATGTCTCCCTTGCCTTTTTTGAAAGGGTTGACTCAGTTGACAACATTGTTTTCCTGTATGGGTAGGTGGAAGCAAGGTTACGGCAGCTCGAAGGTAGAGCATTGGGAAAGATCAGTGGGGCAGCCAAGGGCAAGGCTAAAATCGAGTCATATGATAAGGACCGGAAAAAGGACACCCCAGGGGTTCTCTCTGCTGCAAAGGTAAACTGTACAGGAACACCAGGATGCAAAACTGAAAAACATATGGAAGGTGGGTTAGCAATATTCTGCAATTTTATGGATTCCAGAAAATGGCTGTTGCACCAAAAATCATATCTTGGTCCTTGAGACAAGAGGTAAAGGAAAAAGGAAAAAAAAACAGTCTGGAATGCACTGTGTATCTAGAGCTCTTGGTCTTCAATGCAGGATCCGGTTGACCATCAGGGTAACTAAGGTTCATTGGCAGGTATCACGAGTGTGATTTAGTGATGTTAGTCTAAATTAGGCAAATTTTGATTGGTTGATCCCATGGTCATTTTCCTGTGCAGGCATACAACCCAGCTGCAGACTCAACTATTGGAGCTGCCATCCAACCTGACTCTGGGAAACAGATGAAAGACAAGAAAAAGAAGCAGGATGAAGCTCAGGTTGTAGAAGAGGTGACAGTGGTGCAGACCTCAACTAAGAAAAAGTCAAAGAAGAATAAAACTTCAAAGGAAGAGCCTGATGCAACAACTACGCCTGTAGCTGTGGAGATTGTCCAAGTAAAAACAGAAGGGAAAACAAAGGTGGGTTTGACTTTTATCCTCTGAAATCAACATTCAGTAACCCATTTTTTTCCTCGTAATTTACTTTACATAAAACCCTAGTAACAAGGAAGAGAAAGGCAATCTAAAGTATGATGTGATCTTGATTGCAGAAGAAGAAAGTGGTCAAGGAAGCAGCTGAAGATATACAAGTAACAGAGGCAGTGGTTGCAACTACTACTTCAGAGCTCAAATCTTCAAAGAAAAAACGGAAGGCAGAAGTGGCAGTGGAGGTTGCAGTTGAGGAGGTGGTCCAAGAGAAGAAGAAGAAGAAGAAAAAGAAGGTGTCTGAGGATTAGGTATGATCCTGTTCATGAAGGGATGTGTGATTTGGGAACTCTGGGCCTTCTGGGTCACTCTGATTTTCAACAGAACCTGTAAAAAAAACCAACTTTCTTGAGATTTACCATGTGATCAAACTTCTAGTTTTAGGTCCAGATCTGAGAGAACCCTGTACAAATTCCTTGATCTGACTTACTTTGATTTCAACTCTTGCAATATATCTGAGACTTTTTTTTAGAAGTTACCTTATCTTTCAGAGACTGTCAGAGAGCTGATGGGTCACCCGGTTGGTGATTGTATCACTTCAAACTTCCCCATGGGGACATGGGGTTGCGGCTATTTTCAGAAAAGAAGAGAAAAATCTATACTAGTCAAATCAATCATCTTGAGCTCTCTGTTTTGCTGCATTTCTCCGCCTTCTGTCACTGTATTGTCTACATTGTACATTGTTTTGTCTTTGAAGTTTGAACATCCTTTTTTTCTTTCCCTTAGTTACCTATTTGAATCATGTATAGAAATCTGACAAAATTTCATGAAGTTTTATCAAAATTTAATTATTGAAAATCTTTAAAATTTTAATTTAGTTTTTGACTAAATGTAGCCATAGAAAAAGGTTAAGTAAGAGATTAGATTTGTCCATGATGAACTATTAATTTCATATTAATTTTAAAGGGGTGATTTGTGTGCAAGTTTTCATGTGTGTGATTTTGTTTATTTTGATAATGTTAGGTGCCAACCTAGTAATGCATAATATATGTTAAGTTTTTATTGAAACATATTAATTTTTTTGTTAGATTTTTGTGGTGCTTGGAACCAATATTAACTAGTCTTGGTTTTTTAGAATAATTATTGGGTTGAAGCTTAAAAGATTTCGTAAACCAAAAAGCCTTTTAGCTTCGGGTCTAGGGAATATTAAAAAAAAGGAAAACCAATTTGTTTTTGAGTCAAGTCCAATATTTTATATTGCTAATTCTTGTGTGCCTATTTTGGGTTTTAGATTTTTTAAAAAAAATATTGAAGCTCCAATCTACATATAACCGCATAATTTTTAAAAATCCAAGAATAAAATAAAATAAAGTAAAATAAAATAAAATGGGAAGCCCATTTATGCAAATTATATTTTATGAAAGTTCATTTTTAGAAGTTGCTTCCTTTGAGCTATTTATTGGGATTAGCTTCTTTGGAAACCTTGCATAGGGTCTCATGAACATTGTGATGGTGAAGGAGTAAGCTACGAGAAAAATTTCAACTAATCATCAAGAATGTGTGCCATTAAATTTTTTTCATCAATAAACCAAGTTGTTCTTGGGGTCACATACGCTTATTTAAGAATTTGTTGAACATAATTTCTTTAAACTTTAGAGGCAAAGGAACAACATTTAAGCATTTAAAGATCTTTGATACATTAAATGCTTCATTACCTTAAGACTATATTGCCCTACACAACCTCAAAAACAAGGAAGTATTTGAGTGGACTTATAGCCCTTTCTTACAAAGGCCTTATAAGATCTATACCTTGTAAAATAAACCTTAACACCCTTTGTAAACAAAAAAGAAAAGGACCTGAACAAACAACCCTTATAAACCCCTAATAAGTTGTCCAATCCCAATTGAATTTTTAATAGGTTCTTTGGCTTTTCATTGGGGTGTGAGGTAGCCTTGTTTTATTAGTGAAATTTCACCCACAAGAGATTTTTTTTCTTTTTAAAAACAGCAAAAAATGAAGTGATTTTGGAAGTTTTCAATCACCAAAGTTAAGGGAATTTTTTTAAAAATAATAAAAATCACTAGAATTCTATCTTTTGGTTTTTATAGGGTGTAGCCAAAAATATAGAAAGATTATTCGAGATTTGTACTTCATATCTAGTTTATAGCCAGATTTGGCTAAATCTTGGTACATAGGATCCCCACTTTGGTGGCAAACAAAAATGCATTAAAAAAATACAAAAAAATAAAAATAAAAACTGGCACTAGAAAGGGAGTGGGGGGGAAGGGGTACACAATAGATACCTTATTGTATACCCCTATAGTAGTTCATACAAAAGGTAGATACCCTAATTATACCCATATAGTAGTTCATACCCTAGTAGTGTATGAGCTGAACTAGGGGTTGATGTTGGGGAGAATTGAACCCGCGACCACTTGCAATGTGGCCATAAGCCTTAGGCACTGGCCTAACGCCCCTTTCACACTGCGCTCAATGATCAAGGCCTCTCGGTCTTGTGTCGCCCGCGAGCTTCCCTCGCTCCTGTTAGTCCATCGCTGCTGTCGTAGAGCTTCTTGTTGTTGTCGTCGAGATCCACGAAGATCAATCGAGTTTTGATGAGGATTTGAGGAGCTTTGATGTTGTAATAGAGAGGAGGAGAAAACCCATCCCATGATTGTTCAAGTTTTGGTGGAGAGCTGACTTGTTGGAAGGAGAAAGGAGAGACCATGGATCAAGTGTTCGCTGTAATACGCACGGAGTTGGCATCCAGTGATGGGCTTCGTCAAGCGCAAGCATTGTTGTTAGCATTGCAACATGCGGCAGCTGGGAAGGATATCTCGTCCATCTCCAGAGCTGCTTGTGAGGAGATTATCGCTAGCCCTGCTAGTGCGGTTTGTAAGAAGCTGGCTTTTGACCTAATCCGCTGCACTCGTCTCACGGGGCAGCAATGGGAGATCGTTTGCAGAGGCATCCGGAACGATTTCGACTTCCCGGATCCGGATGTTACAGCTGCTGCAGTTTCGTTTCTGTCTGCTCTCCCTGCGTGGCGTCTGGGGAAGTTCATCATCGAGTCCAGCAAGGAGATCTCCAACTGCATCGTTCATGACAACCCTAATCTGCGGTATGCCATCGTGGAAACACTGGGATGTTTGCTTGCTCGTGATGATCTTGTCAATCTGTGTGTCTCCAGTGCCACTCTGTTGGATAAAGTGAGTCGCTGGTGGCGACAGATCGGGGAGAGTATGTTGCATCCTTCGGATGCCGTTTGTAGAATCGCATTCGAGGGTGTGGGTCGTTTGTTTCTGGAGTTTTCCACCAAGAAGTTGAGCAGACTTGCTGGTAACAAGCTGGTGCCCAGTGAAGACTCGCTCGCTATTCGCTCCAATTGGGTGGCTTCCATGTGTCGGTTCGTGTGGGAGAAGCGTGATTTGTTGATGGCACGCTCCCGGGTACTCACTGTCGAGAGCTTCCGATCCTCCGTCTTTCCCATCGTGTTTGCTGCCAAGGCTGTGGCCACTGGCATGGTTGAGGACATGCAGGTCGGAATTTTGCAGCTAAATCATCAAACCCTAAAAGCACTTGCATCATGCATTCTGTGTCGAGAGATCTAGTTGTCATGGTATTTTGCATTCTGTGTTGAGATCTAGATCTCATGGTTTTGCACTCTGTGTTAAGATCTAGATGTCGTGGTTTTGCATTTGTTTGTAATTTCCTTTTGTTGCAGTTCACAAATCTTGTCATATAAGAAAGACAAGTCCCTAGCATCAGAAAACCCTAATTTGCTGTCTGCTATGACTGCTCATACGTTGGTCTTGAATTTTCAATTTCCTCATGCACTTGCATCATGCATTCTGTGTTGAGATCTAGATGTCATGGTTTTTGCATTTCTGTGTAATTTCCTTTTGTCACAGTTCACAAATCTCATCATATAAGAAAAATAATTCCCTGGCATTTGGAGAAACCCTCATTTTATGCCTGCTATTACTGCTCATGCTTTTTGTTGCATCCAGGTGCTTTCAGGTGATAGGAGAAGCCCAAGAGGAGCCTCAGAGGAGAGGGACTTTGCAAATGCAGAACACATACTTGGAATTTCGGACATAGTGTCTCATTTCCTGCCCTTTCTCTTTTCTCTTGACCCTGCCCTAGTGTATGAGGTCAGTGTCAACCTTCTCTCTTTGGCGGATGTCCCTGGTGGGAAACCAGAATGGGCATCAGCCCCAATCACTGCACTCCTCACACTGTGGGACCGTCAAGAATATACCGCAGGTAGAGAGAGTATTGTGCGTACTGTTGTGAAGAATCTGCAGCTCCTGGACATCCATTTGCAGGTTTCTCTTTTCAAGCGTCTTCTTCTGATGGTGCGAAATTTGAGAGTCGAAGCTGATCGTATGCATGCACTGGCTTGTATCTGCCGGACTGCCCTGATTGTTGATCTTTTTGCCAAGGAAAGTGTTCGACGTGGCCAGAGACCCCTCCAGGGCACAGACATCGCTTCCTTATTTGAGGATGTCAAAATTCGCGAGGACTTGGCAAGCATCAACAGTGAAGGCTTATTTAGGGAGGAGTTGGTTGCTTGCCTAGTTGAGAGCTGTTTCCAGCTCTCTGTGCCCCTTCCACGGATGAAACCAGTGGGGCCTGAGAGTCGTGTGGTTGGAGCTCTAAATTATGGCACAGCATCAGAGGCCATGAGCTGGACACAGTCAGCTCTCAAAGTTGTGGAGGTTTGCCGACCATGTGTGAAGTGGGATTGTCAGGGTAAGCCATTCTGCACCAAAACTTTCTCATTGAGTTTTCGTGTCTTGTTACAGGAAGCAAACAACACTCTTTGGAACTTTTCATCCCAAACATGAGAGTTTCTGTGGGCATTTGTATCAAGAAATGACAATTAGTTATCATATGGTTTATGGGTCAACTAATGCAGAATCATAAGCAGGGAATTGCACAAACTATTTCTCTCATGCTTTCTTTCAGCCAGTGGTGGCAAAGATGGAAGTAATAAGTATTGTTTTACAATATGAGAGCAAAGTACCCACCTCAGATATTTGTTTCCACTTTGCAATTCTTATGCAACTTCCAATTGGTACTAGCATGCAAGCCTGCTACCGTTGTAGGAACTTGGTGCTTTTCCCTCAACCTGCCAATTTCGAGATGCAAGTTTCCAACAATAACTGTAGGTTCTTGTGTTGTGCAGGCCGTACATATGCCATGGATTGCTACTTGAAATTGTTGGTGCGTCTTTGCCATATCTATGATACAGTGGGTGGTGTGAAAAAGGCCAAGGATGGAGCGTCTCCTGATCAGATTTTGGCAGAGACTCGATTGCAGGCCCTGCAGCGGCAGCTTGTGAAGGATCTCAGTGAGGTGCCTTTCTGTGACTGGCTTTTGTGTGGAACAGCCATAGGCAGTAAACAGCAGTCTTCTCACATGTGCATAGCATGACACATCTTTTACCTTGTTTTAAGTCGGCAGGAAGGGCATATTTCAGGATGATCCTAAATATTGCTTTTGATCTTATCTTCATGGCAAAGGTTGTGGGTGGACAATCTTTCTTGTCCTGGTTCATGGCATGCTGCAGAGCTGATTATTGCAGATTGGTTGGCATACTTCTGAGTATTTTCGTTGTTGACTGAAGTATGCAAGGGTTTGATGCCTTTGAGTCTGCAGGTTACAACTGCAAGGCTCCGAGCTCGTGTTGTCTGGGCAATTGCTGAGCACTTTGACCTTGAGGGCCTTGATCCATTGCTTGCTGATGACCCAGAAGATCCTCTCACTATAATGATCGATCACATCCACAAAGTCTTGTTTAATCTTGACTCTTCTGCAACCTCTACAAACAGGTTTGTGAACTTCATAAGTGGGAAATCTGTTGCACTCTTTGATTTTCAATTAAAGGAATGAAAGTTTGAGGCAGGGCACTAATAATTTACCCTGTGGTTGTACACAGTACCTATTTATCTGACTTGTAGGGCTCATTGTTAGGTGAATGATGAATCTTATAACTCCTGCCTGCAGGCTGCAGGATGTACAGGCCTTGCTGCTGTGTGCAGAACACTTGGGTTCCAGGAATTTGAGAGCAGGACAGCTGTTGACAAGAGAGCTTGAGGAGTTCCGAAATAGCAATTTGGCTGATTCTGTGAACAAGCACCAGTGTCGCCTCATTTTGCAGACCTTCAAATATATTGCCAAGCACCCTGAATCCAAGTAAGTTCAATCATTTGAGATGTTGAAGATGAAAATGATGTTTTTATGTCAGTTCTTAGTCTCACTTTTGGTTTTGGGGAAACTAATACAATTTGAGAAAGGAATGAGGAATTCTGGATGGGAACCTGAAGAAGCAAAGCAATTAACTTGGCAAGATTGTGGCTTGTGAAGATGGGTAGGGAATGCAGGTGCAACTGGGGATTATCCTTTTACCCACCACAAGCTATCTGTCCAATATTTTGATGCTTCGGCTGCACAGGACCGGAAATTGGAAGATCTTGTCCACAATGCTGTGCAGGAGCTTTGGCGGCCAACCCCAAGTGAGCTAAGTCTTGTTACGTCTAAAGGTGGTGCCGGGTTTACACTTTTGAAGCCTCCACCAAGTGCACAGACATTGTCAGGAAGCAGTGATCCCTGCTATGTGGAGGCCTACCATTTGACAGATCCTAATGAGCGAAGGCTTACCTTGCATTTGAAGGTATGGAAGTGGGTAGAGGGTTCCCTTCTTAGTCTCATGGATAAAGCTGGAACTAGACATGGATTGGACCCAGAGAGTATGTTCTGGCCCAAGGCTGATGCAGCATTGTGTGGAACTCCCTTGGCAGACAGGATTCTTCTGAAGGCCAGCCATTGATATTTTGTCTAGGGCAGCTTGTGACTTTAGTTGGAATGCCTGTGCATTAAAGCCTCAGTTTGGCTTCCTGCTTGGCACAGATTCCTTTGCATTTGAAATTCAGTTTTCCAGTGGTGTTGTAGAAGGATGCAGGTATTCGGTACTGTACTACCAACAGGATTGGTTTGGCCCATCTGAAAAGGCCATCCCCCATGGAGACATTTTCAGTTTATTTTCTTAGGTTTCTCTTCATCTGCAGTTTTCCAGAGAATACAGGTAGTTATGTACCTAACACATAAATATACTTTGAAGAATAATATTTTTTGCAATGTTCATTCTCATGACTCCCAGGTGCTCAACATGACCGAACAAGAGCTCAAGCGTGTGGATGTGCGAGTTGGGTTGATCGGTGCGCTTCGTTTTATGGATGGGTCTCCTCAAGGTGTATGTCAACTCCAACAGCTGAACTCTCAGGTTAGTGATCATCTAGAGTTGTTTCAGTTGTGAAACAACACTAGATTCTGCATCATGGGCTACTGGCAGCATGGAGTGCCAACATGCTTCAGTTATTTCTGACCAAGAGTTAATGTGGTTCTGCAAGAGATGTTTTCTGGCTAACTTGTGCACACTGGCATTTGAAACCAAACCATGCATTTGACCATTCTTTGGGTTTCGCAGGATCCTGTGCTGTGCAGTGTGACAGTGGGAGTCTCAAGGTTTGAGCGATGCTCTCTGCTTGTGCAACTCCTCTACTACCCTTTCTTTGGAGGTGTGGGAATGGCCAATGGAGATGAGGGAGAGGTTGCAGAAGAGGATGGGGCTCATGGGAGCCGACTCAGGAAAAGTTACACACCTGAACATGGAGAACCAGTGGTACTTCGGTGCCAACCATACCGGATTCCTCTCATTGAGCTTCTCCTTCCACATGCTGTTTCCCCTGTGGAGTTTTTCCGGCTTTGGCCAAGCTTACCTGCTATTGCAGAGTTTACGGGTGCATATGCATATGAGAGTGGAGGCCCTAAAACAATGACAAATACAGCTGGAGTCATGGGGGAACCTGCCATTCTACCTCTCCTTGGAGGAATCAGAGCTCTATCCTCAAAGCCTTTCCATAGAGTGTGTTCCCACATATTAGAGACGGTTGCTGGGTTTCAGGTACTTTTTTGCATTACAAAACCCAACCATGTGGTGGATCAAAGGCATCCTGTGAAATTCTTCACCAATGAGGGCTTTTCTGTTAGGATTAGTTCTTTTATTTCATTACAACCCAGCTGTAAGAATGCAGTAAACTACTGTCAATCTGCCATAGAGTGAACTCCTATGGAGAAATATACTTTGTGTTGTTTGTTGTCTCTATGCACATCTACAAGGTCAGGAATTGTTTGACCATCATCTGGGTCGTGGGTGCAGATATGCTATGCAGCCAAAACATGGTATGGTGACTTTGTGGGTCTCATGATTTTTGGAGCAAGTGAGATGAGTGGGAATGTAGACTTAGGTGATGAAACCAAGACTATGGTGTGTAGATTCGTGCTGCGAGCTTCAGCTGCTTCCATCACTGATGAAGTTACTTCAGACCTCCAAAGTTGGCTGGATGACTTGACTGAAGGTGCTGTGCGAGAGGTCTCAGAAGAGGAAGTGCAGGTCTGTGCTTTCATTCTCTCCTCTCCACTTCAAGAATTTGTCAATGGTCTAAGTAGTTGTGCATGTGTTTGTGTGTGGCCTAGCTAGAGTGAACTTACTGAGTCAAGCTCCCAATGCTAAAAATAGTCTTGGGATGCATGACCTCCCAAGATAACAGTGTCACAAACCCACATTGTACCTACCTTCAAAGGAGGAACTACCCTGGGTCGCACCAGGGAAGGCTTCTCAGTGTCCCTTGCTTTGTGGAACATATACTCAAGCCATATATATGGGTGTTGGTGATTGACTGAGAACTCTTACGTGCTCAGAGTTTTTTGAGATTACATGGCCTGCCTAGGAAGGCTTGGCTGTTCAGGGAGCCAAAACCCATAGCATTTGACCAGGTTGCCTTCACCTTTATACAGGCTAATGCTGCTGAGAAGCTACAGAGGTCAATGGAGCTACTTGCCATAATCAGGGCGAAGCCAAAAGAACCAGAACCAGAACCTGAACCAGAACCTGAAGATGACAGCTTACTACCTGGCCTTGAAACAACACCAAAAAAGAAGGCAAGTACTCTTGTGTTGCCTTCAGCTGAAGATATGGAGCACCGTGCATTGCAAGCTGCTGTTCTACATCAGTGGGAAATGTTCCGTTCCCAGCAACTTGTACAGTAGGCGAACGATAGTTGCATATTTTGTGCCCACCCCATGTCTGCCTGTTCAGATTCTTTGCTGGAAACATATCATAGAAAATTTTCCACCTTTCTTTTTCAGGACATAGCATTTGCACCTTCATGAATGCTCTGCAAGCTGTTCGTTTCTGGTAGTGTAGTCATACGTCAGAGAGCAAGTTACCTTCTTGGTATGCAATGTCTTGATGAGCTGTAGACTGTAGACCTAGTTGAAAGAGCATGGGTCGGGTAACAACTAATATTCCTTAGATTTATTTGCTTTCTCTGTTGATACTTGTAGATTCCTGCCACTTATTAGGAGAATATCTGTTTGAGCTGAAGTAGGTTGCAGGACTAGGATATACGTTCAGGAGTTGTAATGTATGTGATGAGTTTTATGTGGTTAAAATGCATTCAATCTTGGCTCTTGCCGTTCAATGGAGTAGCAACCCGTTTTGATCATTGTGCATCCAGTGGTGTAGTCAGTGACATGTTGGCCTCTGGAGAATCTCTGTTACGTGTGCCTGAAGCTCTAAGTTTGCTTTCATGTTGGAAGCCATGGTGGGAGAAGCTCTAGAGGTGCTTTGACAGAGTCTGATTGTCATCTCAGACCTGTTCCCAATTGTGTAACTAATGACTCTGTGTGACAAAGCAGATTGTATCATGTATCCAGCTGCCCGTGGGTTTTGGATTCTATGCATATTAACATGCTCAAATGTGCTCAAATGTTAAGCTTCATGTATACACAACCAATCTTCCTTTATATGCTCATTTTACCATTATCCAAGTTGTTCACAAGGTCAAGTGTGACATGATTACAAGTGCATTGACCCCTAAATAAATTTTATTAGGTGAAACAAATGTTGATTCAAAAAACCAACATTTGATGGTTACATTTGATGCAATAAATAATGTATCTAATTTTAATTATGGATGATGTTAAATTCCACTTGAATGTATTTGTACATACAAGTTATCAATAGTTTGATGATTAATTTTGATTCTGTTTTTGAAGACTACACAACCCATCAAATTTGGAGTTGATATTTGCCATTTTTGCACTCAAGGGAAAGTTATTTTCATCTTTTTTCAAATGACATGCAAAAAATATTGGGTGCAACTTATTGAAAATTAATAAATTAATAATATACTTGAATGTAAATAAGGTGTTTAAAATTGGATACTAGAAAATGTATTTTAAATATTCTATTATTTCATAGTGTATAAAAGAATACTTTTTTTGGTTACGTGTTTCATAAAATATACAAATAGTGATGTTAGGAATGTTAGTTTAGCTCTTTAGTTAAGTCCTAATTAGGCCAGTGTTAAACTAGTTAGAGTAATTGATTGTGTTTTATCTCAAAATTGGTTCAAATGTGAATGGGGTTGAATGATGTCATATGTGAAATTCAATTCCAACTTGTGTGTTTTCACATCTCTTTTGGTAATTTGAGATTTCATATCACACAACATTATTTCTTATAAGTATTGAATCATATTTTGATTTGAAGGAGATGCATTATTCATAATGCTTTTATATTATTTGGCTATGTTGTGGGGACAACAATAGGTGTGCGTGTTGATATGGTAATGCACAATAATGATTTCTTCTAATTTAAATTATATTGTCATATGCCCATCCAACCTATATGGTAACCAATATCAAAAAAAAATGTTGATGTTGTGAATAATTAATTTGTGAAATCCCATGTATGTTCAAATGTTTAAACAAAATATTATTCATAACATGGAAAAACTATAACCATTTTATTAAAAAAAGGTTATAATATAAGATTTCATTTTATATTCATATTGAACATATTAAAAGTTGGGGGAAAGGACATACCCCTTATCTATACTTGTTGTGGGACCTATTTATGAAAGCTTCCAAGGCAAGCTCATCCTTGGGTGGCTCTATTAGGAATGTCACATCTTGATTTTCCTAAACCCATTGAGCTTTGAAAAATCATGGAAACACTTAAATAAATATTTTCATTATTTTTAAAAAAAATAATACATTGTTAAGTTTCATAAAATCTGAAATTTCATTAATATAAAAAATATTGTGTATTTTGATGTTTTTAATCATGACATTTAAAAAAAGTTTTAGGAATGTAATGTTGGTTCCTTTTCTTTGAACTTTTTGGTTAAGAACACAAATTTGAAATATGATTTGAAAACTTTTTTGGGAATGTTTTTTCTAAGGTAATTTGAAAGTCATTCTATTTTTGGGTTATTATTAGGCAGTTGATTGAGTAAGTGTAATTTGGTTATGAATTTCTAAGTTAAGGCTATTAAATTTTAAAAGGGCCATTTTAATTAGGAATACAAATTTTTAACAATCTCCAATTTTCTAAATTCCAAAATAAAATTCAAACCATATATTAGTGCATGCAATTGACAAACGTGAGAAAAAAAATTATAGTTGTGAAAACATTTAAAGTAAACGGCCTAGAAAAATGATTTGACCGTTTTTGGTTCCTTAAAGCATTTCCATTGCACGCCTACAAACATCCCTTTTTATTAAATCTTGCAACAAAATAATGTAAATTTTGTTGTGTTCCTTTATTGATGGCAATTTTGTAGTGGTCATTTTAACCCTTTCAAAAATATATATATTATAGATTTGGATAGTGACTATTATTGGTCTAAATGTAAAGACGTAAATGGTCTTTGAGTGTTTAAAAGGATTTTTATGACGTTTGTGGGTGGGGATAGTGATCATTAAACACTATTCTATTTTATTGTAAAGGAATTGTTTACAAGTTTACAATGGAAATCTTCTTAATCATTCCTTGAGTTGGTTCCTAATGGTATCACTCAAGGATGGGTTCACCTTCCATATGGTCCACTATCCAAGGAAACTCGATATGGATAAAACATGGATAATGAACACCTTTTTAATTACATATTATGGATGAAGAATAACAAATAAAGATGAAATTCATTCATTGGATGAAATGTGGATGATGATGGATGAATCATCTAATTTGGATAAAAATGAACACACATGAGTGACAAGAATTGATTGAACTATCCAATTCCTATTATTAATTAAAAAATCTTAATATATGTTTAGTGACTAACATTGAGGTTGGTTAAGAGATGTCATTCTTGATAGAGATTTGCTAATACTCAAGTTTTGATTGAATGCCCTTTCACCCATAAGATTAAAACCTCTTTTCAAAAGTGTAGATTTCTTGCATGACCAAAACAACTTTCCATTCAATCTTCCCTTCAAGATTTAAGTTTTAGGTATCTACATTTTTTGGGTGACAAGTAACTTATTAACTTATTTGGTGCCTTTCCAATTTGCTTGATGAGCCCAAATTATATATAAGGGTTGGATATTGTAAGTAAAGGATAAATTTATGGTAATGTGTAGATGGCATGCCACTCCATAATCATGCATTCTAGATAACCAAGACCACTTCATAAGTGCATACCTTTTGATGACTAGTTCATGAAAACCTTATTTTACACAAAATGTGTAACTTATAAGATCACCATGATAACAAAAAAGGCCTCAAGGAAAGATTTATTATTATTAAAATTTAATGCTCCAATAATGAATTGAACTCCATAAATAAACCTTTTGCAAAGTTGCAAGTTCCCAAGATTCACTAAAGCTTAAATTTGGCTATGGCATTAATTGTTATGCAAACTCCATGGTTTAATCCAAGCTTCCATGATGGCATTCATCATGCTTCCCATGTTAATGATCCGTTACATGCTTCCCCATGTCAATACATTCTTCCCATGCTTTTCAAAACCCTAATCCCTTCCAAAACCTTAATCCTTTTTAAAGTGCTGCCCAACTGATCAGTTTTCAGCTCCGGGCTTTTCCCATTTTGATCCCTCAGTGGAGATTTTGGAATGCAGAATCTTGAAGCTCAGGTTGGTTGATGTTCCAGTTGATCGTTCACTATAGAATTTGCATCTCGATTCATCCACGGAACCAGCCAGAAAGTGTTTGCAGGAAGAGACAGAGACAGAGACAGAGATTTCTCTTCTGCATTTGCTGATTCTCTTTGAGTTTCGACGAGACGTGAAGAATTGAAGAAAAGGGCAGAGCGATGAGGGAGATTGTGCAAGTTCAAGTTGGCAACTATGCCAACTTTGTTGGCGCTCATTTCTGGAACTTTCAGGTACAAGTTTTGTCTTTGCATGTATTCTTTTTTGTGGGTCATCGGACAGTGCCTGGTTTTGTGTTGCTCCTGCTCTTTTGTTAGAAGGAATGAAAATGAGCAAGCAACGAAGATGTACAGCAAATCGTTCCGATTTCTGTCGACATGCATAGAGAGAGATTTCAAGTATATCTATGGGTGTGTATGAAATCTTCCTCCAGAGGGCTTTCTGTTCAAGCATCCAAAAAAGAAAATTGAAAATTTATGAGTAAGGCGTCGCTACCATGGTTTCAAACGCACAAAAATCTCATATCTTCACCACCCATTGCAACGCAGATCCATCAAACACAGCTTTTTCTTGATGTAACAAGCCTCCAGAAGAAAATCCTAATTGTGAACTTTGTGGGTCTTGAGTTTCCAGGCATTCCTCCAGCTGCAAACCCTAATTGTGAACTTTGTGGGTCTTGAGAGTTTCCAATCTTTCCTCTAGCTGCAGACTGTAATGTGAATTTTGTGGATCTCGAGTTTCAAAGATTTTGTCCTCAAGAAGAGAAGTGCTCATATTTGATAAGGTCTCCCTCAATTTTGTCAGGATGAGGCTCTTGGAATCTCAGGGCAAGGCGAGGAAGAATGGCAATCCAACACAGGAGTGGACATGGATGTTCTGTACAGAGTTGGTGAAACTAGACAGGTTCTCTCCTGCTCTCTCTTTTGTCCCCTAAGTGGAAAGAAATTGCAGGAAGTGAAAAAAAGTTCACATGTATATACTTGAGATGGTTAGGAGCGTGCAAATATTGTAATGTAAGGGCATCAGGATGGGGTTACCCTTGTAATATAATGCAAGTACTCACCTTTGCTGTTGCTCACTGATCCTTGCCCATTCGTTAATTTGCAGGGGGTCCCAACATACACCCCTCGATTGCTTGCATTTGATGCACGGGGTAACTCTCAAATGCACCTTACTTGTGCTCTCATCAAGTATCTCATTGCTCCACATTCTCCAGTCCATGGTTTTGTTTTCCGTAGAGAACACAATTACAGGTTTGGGCTTCATATGCACATGGTGGATCACATTGTATACTCTTTGTGATATTTGATGCTTTTGGGGTTCAGAGAGCTTGGGTGCAGTGCGAGCTGTGGGGTCCTTGTATGAGGCCCCAGTCCAGCCAGACCCATCCTCTATAACAACATGGTAAGTTGTTCTCTGTCTGTCTCTCTCTCAGCGTTTTCTATGAACATTGTGCCCTAATAATGTATTGCCACTGAGGTTTTGTGTAGGTCTGGTACAGCAGCAATGCACAAGGCAGAGCCCTACAAAAAGAATGAGTTCCTACAGAGCCTAGATGAAGAGGAAGAGAGCTGGGATGCTGGGAATCAGAATCAAGCGAGCATGTCAGGGAATGGGTATCATACAAATGGTGACATCATGATGCAGGAGACTGACACAGAAAGGGCTCGATTGCAAGCCTTGGATGATACTGTTCTCTACTGGACTGACTACCAAAAGGCACATGTGCACCCACAAAGTGTGTATGAGCTCCAAAGTGTGTGGAATGGAGTCACCCCTTTTGATTATTACGGCAGTGGTCAAGGATTGCTGACACAACAGGAGCAACGAGATGAAGTCCAGGATCGCTTGCGCTTCTTTGTTGAAGAGTGTGACCAACTACAGGTACACATTTTCTAAGATCTTGCTAATATGCAGACAAAATGAAGTTAGGGAGCAAACTTCAACCCATGTTGTAAAGGCTTTCAAGACCCTTGTTTCCAGAGTTCTCCTGCAAACTCTTGATTTTCCTCATATATGTGTACTCTTGATGGAGTGCCGAAAGCAGCACAGCATGTTCATATATTGAAGCCAGTGGGACCCATGTATCATCTCGTCTTGTTACTTGAAGTTTGGTATTTCTTCATGCAGGGTTTCCAGTTTTTAGTCGACACATCAGGTGGGTTTGCTGCAGTGGCATCTGATGTTTTGGAAGAAGTCAGAGAGGAATATGGGCGAAGCTGCTGTTTGCTATTTTCGTTACGCCCTCCCTGGATGGTTCCAGCAGTTCCAAACCACCGAGCATCAGTGATTTCAGGGCTCCATGATGCTGTTTCTCTTGCACGGCTCTCCTCTTTGGCCAATCTTTTTGTTCCTCTTGGCCTTCAGAATCTTGCCTCAAGTAAAGCTTCTATCACAAATTTGAGCTTCACTTTCTTCATATTGGGCTATTGGCTCAATGATGATCTTGCAGCAGTAAACTCGTTGTTGTCTTCCTAAACATTATCTTTGTTTGCAGGCCGGGTTGCAATGCATTTATGCTTGAATGACTCAAAGCTTTTCCACTCCAGCGCAGTCTATGCAGCTGCAGTGAATACGATCTCCCTTCCTTTCAGGATGGAACCGTCTGGGCCCACTTCCAGCTCTTGGTCAAGAGGGGTTGGGAGTACTGATCTGAGTAGCTTGGTTCAACTTGTTTCCCGCTCACAACAAAGGAGAGTTGCAATGATGGAGGCTGCATTGCCAGGAGCATTTGTGCCAGGTGACCCCATGTGTCCAAAAAAGTAGCGCCTCTTCAGGTTTTTAGGGTTTAGGCAGTGTATGGCAGTACTTCAGGATGGAGAGACTCTTGACAAGTCCTTGAAACCTGCATGCAATTTGTTTCAGAGCCAAGCTCATTGAGTTGAGAGTTAGTGCAAGCTGCTGACTAGTTTGAGTGGTTTGGCTGCAGCTGCAGGGAGCAGCAGCAGCCATGGCATTGACCTGAAAGGACTGGCATCTTTGACCCAAGGTGTGGATTATTCCATCGATGAAACTGAAGCAGCAGAAGCTCTGGTTCTCCAAGGTTCTCGGCTTGCAGGTGTGCAGAAATTTTTTTCTTCCAATGAACTCTCTTTTTCTTCCTGCTTGAATGGGCTATATAGGTGGTGCACTGATTTTATTTTCTTAGCAATTCTCTGCAATGGAGACTTCTGAGCACATGGAATTGGGGACAATGGCTTGCCTTTGAGGCTTCAAGGTCATTGTGCAAATTTCAACTTCATCCTTTCATCTTGAGGTTCCCATCCCACCAAAGGGGATAGGGGCTTCTTGTGAGGAGTCACTCACTCCCTTAGAGTTTTTACCTATTCTCTTTCCATTTCTTCCTAGTCTCAGTATGTAGACCAAGATTGAGATACTTGTTTCCTCCAAGAGTAACCCTAGTTGATCAAGATTTAGATTCATCATTGATGAGTGAAAATCAAAATTCCATGGTGACAGATGCAAGGGGCACAGCTTCAGTAACTCAGGTGCTTGAATGCATGAATAGCAGTGAGACAAGTGTAAGGAGAGGAGCATTGACATTGACCCATTTGGCAATCTCTCCTATTCCACTTTCAATCCCATTACCATTTCCGATGATATTTGGTCCCAATGTGGGACAGAGGGGAGATATACTGCCTGACAAAGTGTCACAAACTGCTGGAAGGGGTGGCTTAGACATTGTATCCTCATCAGTTGCAGCAAGAGTTAGCACTGGTGAGTCCATGCTACCATATGTGAAGGAGAGGTCAACTAACTTCCGCAACTTGGGAGTCTCAAGGTCATCAGTTGGCAGCCGCATATTGGAAGAGTGGGGATTTGCTAAGGAGGAGGCCCATGACTTGGGTGAGAGTCTTGGTGACTTGGTCACTGCTTATGGAGAGAGAAGAGGAGATGAGGGCTCTTCAGATTCTGACTAGCAGGTCTAAGATCCACCATATGCTTTTTAAAGGTTAGATACTCAGGAATTTTTCAGCCTTTTGTGAAAACCTTTCTAGTCAAACCCTAAACCCTAAACCTTTCTGGCTGCTTCTACAAGAGCATAAGAGAGCGAGTGCAAGTTCTTCAGATCCTTTAGTGATCCTTTCTTAACTTATCAGGTGTGTGCATATATACAAGTGAGAATGATGGCTGTACAAAATCTAGTGATACTTGTGACCCTCAGGATGCGGCAGCTGAAGTATTCATGGAAAAGCTAAAGAGTGGAACACTTTGATCTTGACACAAAAGTGTCTGTATAGGCATATCAGGAAAAGCTAAAGAGTGGAACATTTTGATTTAGACAGGAAGGAGGCTCTGTATAGGCATTTCACATTGAGTCAATACATCATCAACTATTAACTAATCACAGTCAGTAAGCCCAGAGCATCTTTTGAGGTTTAGGGTTTAGGGTTCTAGGTTCTAGTCTTCAGAAAAAGAGTAAAAGGGAGTAGCAAGAAGTTCAGAGAGACAAGGTCTAATTTTAGCCAGAGCTCACAGCAATTTCATATCTAGAGCAGTATTAGAATGTGCAGGTGTAACAGACCTTATAAGTTATTTCTGGCCCACACATACACTTTCCTTCTATTTTGTGAACTCTGGGGAATACATGCCTTGATTACTTTTTTTTTTGTTGGTACCTTTATTTTGTCTGCAAATGTGTGAAGAATTCACATGCACTACAGTATTTCTTCACCTAGCTATTGCTCTAAACTGTAGTTTCTCATTGCTAGGAGGTTGCTCTCCTCCTTGCAAAACAAGCTTCAATGTCTATTCCTTTCCTTGATCCCCTGTTTGCTTAGAGCTAACAGGATGAGCAGTGCTGAGCACTGTACTGTGATCTCGTCCAAACACAGGCAATGGCATATGAGCGTCTAAACTTCAAGGAGAATAAAGGGCTGTTGCCCCAGGTTTTCTCACAGTTGGTAACGTTGCTTGTATTGCTGGGTAACATTACTTTTACTGTGATCCCTTCTACCTGTGACATTGTAGTTGAGGACATATGTGAAGTCTTGGAAAGGCTGTTCATTTACTTGATCATTGTTGCACATGACATGATATGCCATATTGTTTGATAGAACAAGCCACTAGAATTCTTCAACAAAAGGATGGTCTGTAGAAGCTGGCAAAAATGGTTCGAATGATAACAGGGCAGTGATGAAGGAAACACAACCCAGGAAGAAGAAAACAAGGTCGTTGCCTGCACTACAGGAGAAATGAAGGTATAACTTTGTTGTTAGTAATCAAAAAGACAAACAGCAAAAACAATAGTTCATCTCTAGAAAAGGGTGATGAACTGCAGTACCACAAATGCTTATTTTTGACATGAACTATAGTAAATTCTCCAGCAATGTTCTAACTTTGGCTTTTTGCAGAAGACATACCTGGAAGTATAGTAGCACCATGCCGACTTTGTGCCCATGAAAAACTGTACAGCCCCACAACAGAGTGTCATAAATAGTGATAACCACTTCTGTGCATTTTCTCTTTCCAGCTCCCAGTTATTACAGTAATGATGTTTTGTGGTCTTGTATTACTTGCTAATGCTTTGTGAAAGTCTCAAGTGGTTGTTTCATAATGGGTCTAAATTGAGATTTTGATTTGAGGAAAAAAATATTTACGAGATTGATATAAAGTGGAAGTGTTTCAGTTTTGATTTGAAGAAATTTTTTCCCCCCCCTGATAGAGAGTGCACTTACATGGCGCCTCCACCTGCAGGGCCAACTGCTTTGAAGAATGACCCAAAGCTCATGGATAATCCATTTGCTACACCCCGTCTAGCTTGAGGCTGTACAATCAAAACCCAATGGTTAGTTCTTGTTGCTGATGCATAAAAGCACTCTCTCTCTCTCTCTCTCTCTCTCTCTCTCTCATTTTATTTTAAGTGTTCAAAACTTCTCTCCAAGAACTCAGATGTTGCAGAAGCAACAATCAGAAGTGTGTGCTTTGTACTGCAAACATGTGACAGAGATTTCACTAAAAGCTACAAATGATTATTATAAGACAAACTGTGAGAAACACATAAGAAAATACGTACCACAGAATTATTGACTAAGAGAAATGATGCAGTAAGTGTTGTCACCTGCAGGAACCACAACAAGAGTGAATTTTTTTCAGAAGACATGTCTTCTGCTACAAAGCAAATGGAATTGGATCCAGGCTCAAATCCTATCTCCTTAGTCAAGTTTTAAAACAATTATTCAAAAGGAGTACCAAGTTCCAATGTCAGATTTAAACTACAAAAACTGACATTCATATGAGAGTAGCATCACGAGTGTTGGCAAGAGGTGCTCTCTTAATCACCCTTTATAGCTCCAGCTATCATAAAAAAGCTTCAGTGAAAGTAGTGCAGATCTGACCTGAATAGAAGTGAGAGAAAGGAAACCACCACTCTGTGTACAACAGAATTATTTTTTCTACTACTCTGTGGTAGCCAAACAGAAAGTTTTGATCAAGTTGACATACCGAGAGGATAAACCTCACAACAGATGAGAGGCATAAAACCACCCAAAGTGTTGTGCCATGCATCTGTGGATAAAATGGTAGTACAGCTAGTAATGGGATTGAAAGCAGCTGCAGGAAAAATGCAGAAGATTAGAAAAAGCTCTTCCTCCCTACTAATTGTGTCTGTCGTTTTAAGAATGTCCATGGTGCTCCAATCTGACTCATATTACATGTTCAGTTCAGATGTGTTCAAGAGCTTCAAAGATCAAAATATATTATTCCACAGAACTTTCTGTTTGGAAAATGCTGGAACGTCAATTTAGAGAGTGAGTTTTTTATCCAGCCAGACAAATATTTCTTACCGCTGCACATCGTGTTGTCAGTATGGGTCCCACAGTGTTTACAACAACTGGGAAAAATGAGAGCTGAAAAACCAGCATACCGAAGCCTGTGGATTGGCACCCATCACCCATTGCCCGTTTGAACAAAAAAATGCAAGGACAAAAGAAACAGATGATGTTGGGAAAAGAACCCCAGTATGTACACGAGGGAATAGCGTGAAGAGCAACATGCAAACCAAGGCAGTTGAGATTTACCTGATGCAGCAAGTAGTTGACCAACATCTGTTGTTGTAAGGCCAAGTCCTCCGTCATCTGCTGGACTCACACACCACAATGAATAGATCTGCAAACAAGTGGAGCAGGATGGTGAGATACCTCTCCTCTCGAAGTGACAATCTGAACCTGATTTGTGCCTGTTGATGATGTTAGAATTCCTAAACCCTAAACCCTAAAACCCATTCTACTTCATCACATGCAGTTACAAAGCTCTAATCCAAGCATAGATTTGTGATACATGGGGCATTGAATCTGTAATTCTGTTTACAGAGAAGGAGATTCTTCTGTTCATCACCCCAAGAAGGAGATTGCTGAGATAGGAAAACAAATAGAAAGGAATTTTAACATGTACCTCAGTATATGCTATGTCTTGTAGAGACCAGAAGCAGTAAACAGCAATGGAAGCCATGAGAGCCCAATTCGAAAGCAGTGAAGTCTTCTTGTTGTGTCCAAAGCCATCATCCCCTCCACTCAACATCTGTATCTTGTTCTCTTCCTTACATGCCTCCACAGGTACATCTTTCTCATTTTGGGTGTTGACTATTTTTTTGTTGTTGTTGTTGTTGTTTGTGAATACTACTGCTACTACTACATCTTTCTCATCTGCCTGGTGATCAGAAGTCTCAATGTTCTCTTCAAGTGCTGTTGTACAACCTCTTTCTGAGGGGTTGTTTGAAAACCTCCCAGATAGTGTGCGTGTCAATTGCTCAAAGCTGCTTCTGAAGCTTTTGATTGGTGATGACAGCAGAATGGGACTGTCGATGCCTTGGCAGATCCTGACACTTGATGGGCTTTCAGGGTCTAGCTGGGATTCACTTTCTGGGAGCTTCAATGGTCGCAGCACAGGATACTCAACAGCTCCTTCACTAATTACTTCCGGTTGTTCTTTTTTTGGCTCCTCCAAGCTCTTATTGTGTATGTGCAATGTTTCCTGTCAAGCACTCTCGACTGTCAAAAACATTTCAAGCTAAACAGCAAGATCAGAAGATGCTGGGCCTCTTATGATAGAAAGAAAATTGCAACCCTTTGAATGGAGGTCTACCCTGAACCCACATTGAATTGCAACACTTCAGGTTCTGGAGGTGCATACAGGGAGCTGGAAGGAAGCAATGAGAACTGCCACTGCAAATACTGAGGTGCAGACTGATGGCAGTAGATATGGAAACCTGCTTCCCAAAACACCCATTTGAACGAGGCAACTATCTTTCACATGGAAGACAAAAAAAGTTCTCTGCACAACAGTAATATCTGAAACATAGCACATTTGAAGCACATGGAAAAATTTCATTTCTACAGAAATTTCTACTGCTAACTTCTGTAGCAGCTCTGGAATTCAAACTCAGGTGGCATTGAGGGCTTACATATCATACAGGGAACCCTTGGGAAAAAGATCTGGGTACTTAATCGCAGGCTGCAAAGGTCAACAACCAGTGCAATAAGATAATCAAGTCAGGCATGAATTTTGTGAATTATGTATGGAACCGTAAACCCAAGGCAAAAACTAGTACCTTGTAATTCAATACTGGAGATGCCAAATTGCCAAAACCCTAAATGCCTACATGGTTCCATATACATACCTGGGAAAGATACCCTCCCATAGCTGGACCAATGATAAGGCCAAGGCCCCAGCAAGTTCCAACCTGCAAGATAAGATTAAAAAAAACCAAACCCCAACTCTTTCTCACTTTCAACACACATAAAGTGGAAAAGAGATTGTGTTAAGTCCATATCTAAGTCTAACCCTAAACCCTAAGGCCAAAGCCCCAGCAAGTTTCAAACTGCAAGATAAGGTTTTTATAAAAAAAGCACACACAACTCTTTCTCACTTTTAACACACACAGATAAAAGCAAAAGACCATTGTGTTTAAGTCCATGTCTAAGTCTAACCCTAAACCTTAAACCCTAAACCCTATGTGTTTTGCAGTGAAACATGAAAACTTGCAAGGTTCATTAACAAGAGCAAAATAGAGACAGCCAAATTGTAGAGTTTTGAAGGTTTGATTAGCTAACACTTACAACTGCTATTCCCAGTGCTTGATGCTTCTCATTGCAGATTTCAGATGTGTATGCCTGCAACAAAACCCAAAATAGAAGCTCTAGGGTCAAATCTTGTGTCTATGTAATGAGGAAAAGCCTTGATAGATTTTGGTCCAAAAGCTTCACATGTGCATTGTGGGGGGATTGCACACTAATGAGCTGAAATGGTTAGGATGATTGTTTAGAGTCTCACCTTTGTAGTTCCAAGAATGCCATTGAAGCTTCCAAGCAGAAAACGCATAAGTAGACCCACCCAGAAATTTGTACTGAAGCCAAATCCAGTACCAAAAATTATGCTGCCAAAAACCACCCACCCCCCCAAAAAAAAATTCAAACAATTGTAGCTTGAAACAATGAACGAATATATGAGCTCTAGCTTTGAAGTGCAATTCTGTTCAAAACACAGAACTGCAAAGTAAAAAATACACTAAACTCACACAGAGAGGATGCCTATTATGATGATGGGTTTGCGACCATATTTGTCAGCTAAAAAGCCCCAAATCACTGATGTCATACATCTTCCTACCATGAATGCAGATCCTGCACACCCACATCCACCATCAGATTTCCTATTCTAATAATAGAGATGTCCACAAAGTAACCTTGCCTTTGAGCCTTCCTTTCACCCCCAAACCCTTGTTCAACCTTCAACATTGTTATCTGCAAAGTGAGGGAATGAATCCAGGGTATAAAATGCTGGAAACACAGCATTACTACATCTAATGCATGAGATCTGAGAGTCATTATAACAGCAGTACACATAGTAGTAGTAGTGAAGGAACCCAGAGCTAAAAAGAAAAGACAAAATGAATCTTAGATTATCACTGAATTTGGTGGTAATATGAGATCTGCTCCCTGTTTAATAACAATGTATTTTTTAAATATTTAAAAAACAATCTCGCCCCATTTATGACTAAACTTTGGGTACTGATGTTATGTTTTCTTTAATTTAATGGATATCTTTAATGTTTCTTCAAAAACAACCAACAACCCATGTTTCTATTATTTTCCTCTTTGTGCTGAAGATCACCAAAGTCTAGAGGGAAATTGTTCTTAGTTAGTAAAACCCTAGATGATATTTATTGCAGGAAAAGGGAAAATTGTGGAAACAAAAGCAACAAACAAAGCTCATTTTATTGCAGGAAAAGGGCAAAATTATAGTGGAAGCAAAAAACAACAACAACAACCACCAAAAGAGTAGCAGTAGTAATAAAAATATGCTCACCTAAAAAACCAACATAGAAGCCAATATCGTCTTGTGATTTTGCAATCTTCATATCTTCCACCTGTTTTGGATCCACTCTCTCCCACACGAATAAGTAGTAGTAGTAGTAGTAGTTTGTTCACCAGCAGCAATATAAAGCCTTTCAGACAAATGAGCTGAAATCAATCACAAAAAGTCAGAATCACATTTCAGAAAAAGAAAAACCCAGAATCTAAGAATCAGAAATCAGATTCACATTTTCAGAGGAGAAAAAAAACCACTCATCTGAGTCTAAGAATCAGAAACCAGAATCGGATTTCAGGGAGAAAAAGAAAACACGCATCTGAGTCTAAGAATCAGAAACCAGAATCAGGTTTCAGGGAAAAAGAACCACCCATCTGAGTCTAAGAATCAGAAACCACAATCAGATTTCAGGGGAAAAAGGAAAAACACCCATCTGAGTCTAAGCATCAGAAATCAGAATCAGAAAGGTACTGACCAAGAGTACATGCCAAAAGACAAACAAAAAATGAATAAAAATGGTAAGAGGCACCACACATACAAGGGCTCTTCTGTGCAAGGTAATGTACGTTATTCATGATGATGGGAGTGTGGTTTTCAGCTTGCAGAGCTCAGAAGAAGAGAACAAGAAAACACACACACACACACACATACAGAAAACAAAGAGGAGCTTCATCAGATCTTCTTCTTCTTTGTTTCGTCTACTTATTCTTGGCCTGCTGCTGCTACTGCAACAATGTGGGTTTTTTTTCTTTTTCGTGTGTTGGGTTTTTGGAACTCACCATGAAGTAGAGGAATGGGTAGAGAGACGCAATCGGCAATGCTGTTCACAAACAACACAACCAGAACAGCATCAGTCTCGGCCAGAGAGAGAGACACACACAAACAGACACACGCACAGAGATCCACAGAGAGAGAGAGGAGAGAGAGAGGAGAGTTGGTAGAGGATTTTTTACTGTTGCAGACGACGAGAAGGGCGATGATGACGAGCTCTTTGACAGGGATCGGTGCATTTGGAGATCGCAGATGAGCACAGATGCAGCCAGGACAATTGGGGTACAAGCTGTTCTTGGGCAGAAGCTGAAGAAGAGGCTTCTGTAGATCTTCTCCCATATTGCACTCCACTGATCTTCTCTCCGGATTCCTCACAAATCTTCCTTACACAAAAGTGCTGCACCCTTGTTACTACTGTTGTCGTTGTAGTAGTAGTAGGAGTAGTAGAGCCAGCTGCTTTACTGCCTGCACAAGAACACCATCTACTGCTCTTGTTAGCTCTAAGACTTCCCTTTATTGCTTAAAAGCATTCCATCATCATCATCTTCTTCTTGTTCTTGTTGTTCTTCTCTCTTATTCTTCTTCTCTTCTCTGCTGATCACAGATTCTCCATGAAGATCAGCTGGTTCAAGGAATTATAGTTACTTACTTGCTTCTCTTCTCCAAGCTTTTGGTCAATTCTGCAGAGCCACTTAAAGCTCTATACCTTCCAGCTGTATAACCAGCCAACTTTGACTTACAACCCAACAACAACAACCAGTTCAACAAAAAATTTACTTGACAAAACAAAACAAAACAAACAACCACAACTACAAAATTTTACTTGTAGAACTAAACAACAACAACAACAACAACAGCAACAACAATAACCAAAACAGGATCAACTACAGGGCACAAATAAAGAAAGAAATAGGATTTTGAAAGGCTCCAAATAGGAAACAGCTTAATATAGTAGTACTAATGTAGAGAAAATGGGAAATCAATAAATGTATGGAGAACTGTTTCCAGCACAAATATACACACAAGACGAAGACGAAGAAGAAGAAGAAGAATAAGAGTTTTAGAAATATCAACAAGAAGCAGCTCTCCAATGAAGTCAGACTTCTTCAGGAGTCCCATCTATCTCCTAGTTTCCTGGCGGTGGTGGTCCTGGCACTCCCATCACAAGGGGATACTGTGACCGCAGTTCACAAGGCAGGCCTATCACCACCACCACCACCAGGAGGCAGCCTGCGTAGCGGCAAGGCTGCCCAGCCAGGCGGTTGACATCTTGTGCTACCACCAGATTACCCATCACCCAGGAGCGGTTACCACCTAGCACCTAGGTGGTTTAGCCGCTTCCTCTGGAGGTGGTAGTGGGGCTGCCGCCCCCCCTGCCCGGTGAACTTTTGTGTAGGCTATATCCCCTTTGGAGATTGTGCCGTGGCTTGGCCAGGGTGAAATCAGCACCCGCACAGTCGCTAGCGGTGTGCAGCCAGACGTAACCAACTTAATTGGCACACGAGAGTTGTGCAAGCCATGCTCAGCCAACTTTTATTGGCTGCTACAGCCTACAGCCTACAGCACCCCCCGGAAAGTGGGGTCATCAGGCTGTAGTAGAAGTCTGCAGCTCACCTCCTGAGCCGCAGCAGCAGCAGCAGCTCAGCAGCCTCAGGCTGTGGCAGAACAGGGAAAACAAACTTACCCTTTGATAACCATCAACTTTTTACTATTGTTTTTTTAAAAACAAATTACCTATTGAGTGTATGGGCTTACTTAGGGTCACTAGTTTCTATATCTCTACACTAGTGTAGCTAGCCTGTGTCTTTTAGACCCAAGTGTGAAATGGGTTACCCATCTAATTTTTTTTCCTTTCAAAATTATGTTTTGTAATTCAATTGAATTTTCAGTGAAAAAAAATTACTTAAAATTCAACAATTTTTTTCACCTTAAATCTAAAAAAATTCAAATCACTTTCATTTAAATCCTATTTACTAAGGACTTTCCCCAAAATATCAAGAGCATGCCCAATTTTTTTTTTTTTATAAATTTTGATTTTGATTTATATGATTTTTTAATTGAAAAAATTGTTCAATATTTAATAATTTCTCCACCCTAGGTCGAAACATTATGAAACCAACTCCATGCACCCCTACTCATTGAGAACTTTCCAACGGTATGAAAAGGCAAGAATGGTTTGGGAGATGAGGAGGCAATTCAAAACTCAGAAAAAATAAAATAAAATAAAATAAAATGAAAACCACCCATGTACCTGGGCTGATTTGTTAGCAAGGTGCTTAATAATTCTTATTTTCTTATCATTTAATTTCAGCAATAAATAATAATAATAATAATAATAATAATAATAATATAATATTAGACACTACACTAAACAATGAAGCTAGTGTGTCTTTCAGACTTTTGAGGTAGGTAGGTAGGTATTTATTTTTTGGATTTTTTAACAAATCCAAAAATCATTTAATTAGTGCCTAACCAGGGCAATTAAAAAATTGTAATGTGTATTCTTCTCCTCTGTGGAGGATAATGAAAATCTGACTGTATTCTGCCTTTGCAGGGAACAATTAAAACCTAAGTCCATTCAGAGAAAAAAAAAAATCTTAAAAAAATTATTTAAATATTTTAAAATTTCTTAAAATTTCTTTAATTATTTTTTAAAAAATTTAAAAAATTACCTTCTGTGAAATCTTCAGAAGCAAGCAAAGGGCATGACAGAAGCAAGCATTTATCATGCAGACTACAAAAAGACAACAACAATGAATAAGCATGTGAAAAGACTGAAGAGGATTGGAGACTAGAAGAATAGAAGAAATAAATTAAATATAATTTAATTATAATTATAAATATAATAATATATAATAATATATATACAAACAAAGCTGAAAGGAAATGCTCCCCAAACACCACAAAAGCAAACAAGCATGAAAAAATGCACCCAATTTGGCACTCTTTTTAAAAACAAGATTAGAGTTTCTTGTAAAAGAAAAGGTCCCTGAAACTGGGGATCAGTCTGCCCCCAGGTTTGGGCCAGAATTGAGGATGCCTTCAAAAAGTGAGGATGATCAGAGAATATGGAGGAACAAAATTCAAAAAATATCTCATCCAGGAGCATCTCTTACACATTTCCTTTGAATAATTAATTGAGATTTGAAGATTCCATTGCTGAAAAATGAAATATTCATTACATATTCCCCCAAAAAAAAAATCTCTATTTTCTTTCACAAAGTTTTGTTCTTTGAGTATTTTTTTATGAAAATAATTTCCAATACATCATTAAAGTTGAATAATCCTCACTTTGGGCCTCACTCTACTCACTTATCCTCCCATTTGAACCTATCCATAAAGTTCACCCAAATGAGGGATCACTCTTCGAAACTAAAACTAAGGATGAACACTCCTAATTGATCACCATGGTTTTATTCTAACCACATTATAGTTTATTTAGGTAACACCAAGGTAGCTCTCAAAATACTTATCCCTTACTTATCTCCTAACCTAAAAAAAAAATTCTTAGCTAGTTTCATAAGAACATTTTACATAATCACTTCATAGATTCTATGTTAACTCATTAAAAAATCTTTAGATATCACATAATCTAGGTAAACCCCTAAATAATCCCTACTTAACCTCTTAACTAACCTTTAAATATCCCATAACCTCAATAACCCGCTATGTATACACATGCAAGACACGAGAAATAAGAGGAACCTTAAACCATCAATCCATCTTGGGTTTAGGAGGAAATTTGATTTCTTTGTTTGTTATTTTCCTTTGGTGCTATTGTCATCTTGCATTTGGATTGTCATCCTTAGTTTCAAAGTTTTGCACCTGGATTTTTATTACCTTTGTAGATAACTTTATTGTTTACAAAATAATATAATTAGTGTCAAAAGTTATCAAGGTAGTACACTTGGGGGGGATCATAAATAGTAGGATTCAAATGTGGGGATGACAATAGATAACGAATCTCAAAAAGTGGGCACGACAATAGAACGTTAGGAACAAACAACATTCGAAAGTGAGGATGTCATGAATAGGAAGTTGGAACAAAATTGGCAAGAAAATCAAGTTCTCTTTGTTGTTGAAATGGGTTGTGAAAGGAATTTTGTTTTGCACTTTTCAGTTTGAAACATGTGCCCAGTTTGCACCTTTTATCACCTTGCATGGAATGCAAGGCAAATGAACTTGTTGGAATCCTAAAGCTTTTTTCAAATCTTGCAAAGTGATACCCAGTTTGATTGTGTACACAAACTACCTAACTTTGCTCACTTTCTGATTGCATTCCATTTGTGAATGAAATAATGGCAACTGAATTATAAAAAATGGGCACTTGTGATTTCACTCCAATCGAGGATGAAACATGAATTTGAAGGTCAAACTAAGTGACCTTCCCATTGAATCAAATGGGGAAGTTTCAATTGGACTATTTGCCTTTTGGTACAAAGGATTTGAAGACTAGATTTCCCTCAAGGACAACAATAAGAGCATCTTCTTCATCCTCACATTGCACATAATGTTTCGAATGAAAATGTGTAAAACACTTGCTCCACAAAACTTGCTCGACACTACATTGTTTAACACCTGCTCTTGATTGGCTAGATATGTGAAAACTTGCTCGATACTACATAGTTTAACACATGCTCTTGATTGGCTTATATATGTGAAAACTTGCCTTACACTACACTACTAGGTGAAAGTTTCTGACTTTTTTTGTAGTCACAATTTCATGCTTATAGGTTGAAACTTGAGAAATAGTAAATAAGTAATGCAAGAAATCTTGTTATAAGCCAAAATGCCGGTATGGGTGGAGTTGTTCTTAGGTTTTAATTTTAACCCCCTAAAAAGCTTATGGGGGTTATAACATTCTTTCAGATGTGTAAGAAAAAGGCATTTTCAAAACTCTTTTGAATGCACTTACCAAGGAAAGTTGTAAAACATTGTGTATGAATAACATGTGGTTGGAAATCAAAAAAATCAATTTTCAATGCTAAAATTAATATTTTAATATTTTAATTAGATTACAGATATGTAATTTCTTGTAAGGTCATGAAATTGAATATGATTGGCCAAAAATAAGGGTCACATAGAGGGATGGAAAGATGCAAAAACAATCTACACTTGAAATGCTCTTGAGAGAAAATAGTAATAGCTTTTACTAATTTATTTTTTGCAAGTGATTGATAAGAAGTGTGAAAAGTGACTTATTTTTTTAGGAGGTATGTCATCCCCTAATGGATAAGTGAGGGAGCACCAACTTATCTCTCACCTTATTTATTCAAATATCATAAGTAAATTCCACCTAAAAAAAGAGAAACTTTCTAAGTGATGCCAAATTTTTTTCACAAACTAATTATCTTTATTAAACATGTGAGGCACACCAAACCCAAGAAAATAAAATTTAAAAATGGAATTTTACTTTTTTCATAATTGACAATTGTGTAAAATTTGGCAATTGGATGTAAATGTCCACTTCATCCTTTAGGACAACAAGGCTTCAATTTTAAGGCCTTTTATCTTTCTTCAACATCATGACAAACTTTACTTATGTAATGAGGGGATATGATAACTTTAGCCTGAGGTGAATTTCCTTCCATATTAACCCAAGTTATGACATCATTGTAGTAACGACTAGACTCTAGTAAGATTCATGACAAACATAATATAACTATATTAAAAAAATGGATTTGGCATAACAAGTAAGGAAATTAATCATACCATCACCTATGCCATAATTGAGGATGGTTTTCAATAACACTTTAATGTCATGCTCTCACCAATGTTTTTTTTATTGGAGATTTATCGCCAAATGGCAATGTAAGAAAGAGCTATGCAAATCATAAGCGTAGGAAATAATGTAAAAAATTGGTATTATCGTCACCCAAGCAAGGCTAAAATCTATCAAATCACCGCCTTAAATGATGGTGAAAAATGGCAACTCACTACCCCCCAATCATGCTATTTATGTGGGTAGCCATTTCAACTGTCAAATGGGAGAAATATCGCAATCTCCCATCTTGACCATTGGTTAGAAAAACTAGAGCCTCCCTTGCCATTTTCTACAATTCACCATGTTTGCGCTTGTTCTATGTAATCTTTTTCACCACTCCACCTCCCTCTTTAAGTTCCTCTTTGCTAGATTCTTCTTTGAAGTCATGAAAGTTTAGGGTTTTAGGTTTGTTTGTGGTTTGACTACACATCAAATTCAAGGTTTTTGCAAGATAGAAAGGGGGAGTCAATTTATGAAGCTCACAATATGGTGGTTATGGCAATTCCCACCTTGTAGTTTGTAATGGGTTACAAAGTTTGTTGCTGGAGGTTTGATTGCGTGTTGTAATTGTGATGGAGCTTGTGTTTTTCACTATTCATCTTGAAGGTTTGTTATTCCAAATTTAATTTAGCTTTGAGTTGTGACATTTTTAATTTTTTTTTTTGGGTTTCTTTGTTTCACACCAAACTCCATAGCTTTGGATTTGAAAGTTTGTTTTTTGTGGTTGTTCACTTGTTTTGTCTATGTTTTCCCTTGTTTGTTTCTTTTGTCATTGGGGCACCACTTGCCTTGCCTTCCAACTTCAAATGGAAATTGATCTTTGGTTTTTTTGCTCCTTCACATGTTGCAACATCTAATCAGGGCTTGACTATTGTAGAAATTGTTAAAACCACACCTCCTCCTCCTCCTCAGGTTGAACCTTACTAATTAGAAAAATCTTTTAAAAGGAAAGAACATGAAACAAATAAGACCTTCAAAGATATTTGGGTTGCAAAGCTCCCTTGGGTAGAATATGTAATAGGTTTAGATGGCAAAATTTCCAAGTAAAATGCATTGTGTGTAGCCAAATAGGAAGGCATGACAAACTAGTGGCTTTTAAGCTTGATGGGTTGTACAAGCACTATGGCAAGAAAAAAACTCAAGTGGATACCCTAGGTCAACTTAAAAGCACAATTTATTTCAAGAATAACAACATGCACCAAAAAAATGAGAAGCAATGTGCTTCCCAAATCTCACACAACAAATACTTTCCTGTAAGTATGTGTTGGCATTGAGGGAGAAAATAAGCAAAAGAAAATCCAATTTGTTTCATGCTTTCATGTTTTGAGTCAAGGTTGGCCTCTAACACAATATGAAAGTTTGAAGGATTTGTTCACTTTTCTAAAATGCAAAAAACATTAGTTGGATCGAGATCCATGCTTATGTGTTGGAGAAGTGGAAGTGGGTGCCAATTTTGCTCGCCTTGGAAAAGGTAACATTAGGTGCAATTGTAACAAATCTGACCCAAGTACTAATTCGCACATGGTTTAATTTTGGGGGTCTAAACGAGCAAGTTGTTGCCCAAAAATTGGTGTCATTGGGATTAATGGAGGTAGCATGTTTACTGTTGTGCACAATGGCATCACCACTTAGATCAAGCGTGACGTGGTTCCATTTTCTGTGCCTATCCATTATGTTCCACAAATGACAAACTTGACAATGAAAACATTATCCACACAATTGTTGGTTCATAACATTGAGAAACTTCTTATTGGGATATATTTTTACTTCTTTCAATCTAGCAAGAAAGCTTTTAAGCTTAAAAGGTTAGTTGCTTTGTTGGATGTGAAAGGTTTGAAAATCCTTCAAGATGTGATGACATAATGGTTATGATGCTCTTTCTTGCAAAGAAGGTATTAACAAAATACAAGCCACTCATTATGCAAATGTGGGCAGATCAATTGGCAAGTGAGATCGCCAATGCCAACATCATCACTTTGCTTGATGTTCAAATTTTGCTTGGTTTCCATTGTATCATGCCCTTGCTTGAGTTGTTGCATGGGCTAATCAAGATGGTTCAAACTCAAGACATTTATGTTGTCAATTTTGTTGCAGTTGTGAAGTTGGTTCAGGTTGATATTTGGCATTATTACAATGCAATTGATATTACATTCAAGGAAAATGCTTTTGTTGTTTTCAACAACTTGATCAACTTTTGAAATGAAGCTTTGCCATTGGGTTGGGCTATAAATCCCACTTGCCCTAATAATGATATTGTGTGGTGTGCATTTCATGCGAGTATAAAATTGGCATGGTTGCATATTGATGATCGACATAAGTGGCAAATGGAACTAGTTTCCTTTACATTATGGGAACATAATCTAAAGAATGTTAAGGCTACATGTTTTAAAGCAGCATCATCACTTTCTTGTGAATTACAACATCAATTCCCAAATTGTGAGCTTATGATAACCATGGGAATGTGTACTTGCATAATTGGGTGAAGCATGATGTTAAAGCTTCTTTTAGGCATCACCTAACCACATTGAAGGAACATTTTGCAATGCCCAAGACGTTTGGTTCATTAGAGAAACAATGTGATGCCATGTTGGATGGAATGGCCTTGGATAGTCAAGCACATATGTTTGTTCAAACCATGAAGAACAATCATATAAATATTTTTAAATATGGATAACAAGAAGGATTGCAATCCCCTCCAAAGGTTGTGGTTACAACTTTCAGTTAATGAGCTTTTTGATGGTGAAGATGCCAAAATGGTTTAAGCTTGCTAAAATTTGTATGGTGCAAATTTTAGGGTCTGTAGAAGATGAACAATGTTTCAACACACTTGTTTTTATGAAAAACAAGATGCAAAAGCAATTGAACACACATTTAGATTTGTGTGTCAAAATGTTTTGGTCAAACATTTTTCATTTTGGAAAAGTTTTTGTATGATGAAGCCATTGCTTCTTGGAAAAAATAAAACCCATAGAGCAGTTGAAGCCTAGGTAATTAGGGTTTCATCTAGTTTTATGTGTTGTTCACCCATCTTGTTATTGTGTAGCAAGTTTTATAGCTTGACATTAAACTTGAGATTTTCTTAGAATTTTGTATTTGCTTGGGTTGAAACTTGGGTTTTGGATGTGGGTTGGGACATTGAGGTGCATGCACCATGCATATTTGAACATTTATTTATTTATTTATTCCTTGGTTAGTTGACTTTGTTGTGTTATGTGAATTTGCAATAGGAGTGAAATGTGGCAAACTTGTGAATGGTTGAACATCGATAATGGATTAATGTGTCTGATTTGTTTGTTTAAAGGGTGTGTGTTTGTGTCACATTTTGTGTAGGTCATTTGATTTGCAATGGGCAATGCCTTTATGGGTAGGAGTTCAAGTCCACAACAAATGATTGTGTTTTGTGGGATCGTGTACAAGCTTGAGCTTGAAATAGTTTTTGAAGTTTGAATTAGTTTTTGAAGTATGAAGCTTGATTATAGAGACTATTGACAAACCCCTAAAAATTACAAAGTAGCCAAATAACACCTCTAGATATTTCAAAGTAGCCAAATAACTCCACCTTGAAATTTTAGAGTAGCCAAAATCTCCCACTTTGTGTAGCTTCAAGTGGCCAGAAAAAAATGAGGCCTAAAAAATCAAATAGCTAGAATTGGCCTTCTATTTTTGGTTAGTAGCCAATAAAAGCCACTATAAAAAAAACTTAGGGTCACCATCCAATTGACTCACCATGTATAGAAGTAGCCATGGTGGCAACCTTCAAAAATCGTTAGAAAAATCCCTAATTTTCACCCCAAATATATTTACAAATAGTTTCAATATTTAAAAAGGGAAATGGTGATTTCAATAGGATTTTTTTTTTTTTTTGGAAATAGGGTTAATCCTAAACCTTAAACCCTAATCACCATTTTAAATATTGAAAAAAAATAATATTTTGACTCTAAGGTATGGGTGAACTGAGTCTAATTTAAGTTCTTGCTCCGATTTTTTTATTTTTTAATTTCTCTTTGTCACTGACACTATCTTATATATAAATTCATTTTGTGACGGAGCTTGGGTCCGTCACAGACGGCCGACCGGGCCCGGCCCGGCAAAAACCGAAGAGGGGCTGATTGGCTGTGACAGTGGCCAGCAGGGGTGGGCTGGGCACGGGAGAGTCCCTGCAGGTCCTGTGCGTGCTGGGCACGGGAGAGGGGCTGATTGGTTGTGATGGTGGCCAGCACGGGCGGGTTGGGCACGGGAGAGTCCCTGTGGGTCCGCCGAAGCCGGACGAGCAGTAGAATTTTGGCCAATGGGAAGGCCCAAGGTGCCTTGCTTTTATTCCTTTTTAAGTTTGGGGGGGCGGGAAGGATTTTTTTTCAATTTTTCCCTGTTTCCCAATGTGTTATCACAGTGTTCCCTCTAAGTTCCTAATGGGTTCCCAATATGTTCCCTAAGTTCACAATGCGTTCCTCAACATGTTCTGCATATAAGCACCTCACTTTTATCCCATATGCTTTGGCAAATGTTCTGGAGGATGAGGGGGACTTCAGAGTGGCCGAAGGTCACGGGCTACCCACTAGTTTCAACTAAAAATACATCTACTTACAACATACATGTAAGTTGTTGTGTACTTTGTTGCAATGGCCTCTGCTTTTGCACATGCTCCATTTAACAATTAACCCTTGTGTGGCCTCTTGTGGTGATGGGTCCTCACCAATGTGTTTTTTTTCTTTTTTTTTGACAAATTTTTAGTCATTTTTTTGACCAAAAAATTTGGAATTTTTTTTTGTAATTAAAAAATAAATAAATTTTGGTCACCTACTTGAAACCCATGTATGGGAAAAAGGGTGAATTTAAAAATATTTTTAAAATAAAAAATATTTTTCTCTTTATTTTTTCTTAATTTAAAAAGAATTTAAATTTGTGACCCCAAAAAAAAAAAAAAAAACATTGTATGAAATTCCAAGATGTCCAAGATGCCATTACCATGTTCATTCTTTGCGTAGAGCGTTCGAATTTTGCTTTTGTAATTCGGACCCACACCTCACCTCCCCACCCCCCCCCCCCCTCGCACACGTGGAAGATGTGTTTGTCGATCAACGGAATGTCATGCACGCCTTCATTCGGAAGGAAGATTTGTTTATTCCGTCAGTCAGCAGAATGTCATACACACCTTCGGTCATTCCAAACGCAAAAAAAACAAAAAAGGGAGACGTGTCATGCTTTATGTTGGTGAAGGCCTGCTACGTCCAAACTTCTCTAATTTTTCAGCCTACACCTTCGGGGCTATGACCCCTTAAATTTAGAGAAAGGTCCTAGTGGGGAACGAACGGGGCCTTCCCCTACACATTCATTTCAATTACTTGAACTTTGTGTAGGCGAAGGCTTCTCTCCTTAAGGCCCTTACTAGGTTTGAGAGAGACGGATGTACGAGGGTGTTAGCCCCCCTCATGCA
Organism: Sphagnum tenellum; assembly: GCA_963921925.1. Lineage (NCBI taxonomy): Eukaryota > Viridiplantae > Streptophyta > Sphagnopsida > Sphagnales > Sphagnaceae > Sphagnum > Sphagnum tenellum. The sequence goes on along the minus strand of OY998142.1, from coordinate 12,759,851 downwards.
ACCTAAGAACATTGTGATGCTCCCGTGACAAAGCCGTCCCTAGCATAATGCACTTTTTAAATTCCTAAATTGAGGTTTCTTTGGAATTCCAAAGGGTCCTAAACAGTTAAAGAATTGACCCCTTAGACAAATGGAAGGGACAAACCAATTTGATATGGGCCCATCCCCCTCCCCTCAATTCCGTTTAGGGTTGCTTGAAAAACACTATATGTGTTGCCCTATGACTAAGAGCATGTCCTCCGGTGGTGCTCCGTATGTGACCTTACAAATTAATGTCAAAATGTCAAAATGTGCTGGTTTATCTCACGAAATTGGTTTTGCTTCCTGCATATGTTTGCTCAGCTGAGGCTGGTAAGAAAGAGAGGTGCAGCAAAGCTGTACACCAGCCAGCCAGCCAGAGAGAGGAGTGTAATAAATATGATCTGACTGCCAAAACAGAATGATGATTGGTCCAGGTGGTTTGCTATGAGTAGTCCCCACATATATGCAGTCTGAGTTTCAGTCGTATGGATAGGGTTGCAACCAAAAAAAAAAAACGAATAACTAAACTTGGATGTGAGAATTTTGTTTTTTTGCAGGGTTCACATACTAAGAAGAAGCACTGGTGGGGATGCTCTCTAATAGAGGGGTCTCACTTCTCAAGTGTCAACTATGTCACATGTTCTGAGTCATAAAAGACTAAAAACCCTTTTTTAGGGTTTTGTTTTACTTTACTTTGAAGCTTACATTCCAGCCTGTGACCAAGGCACTTTAAGTGCCACTAAAATTTAAATTTTTTTTGTCTTCCCGGGACTAAAGAGAGTGATTGCATTTTGTTGGACCTGAGACAAATCTTTCCCATGATCAATGCATCCAACATGTTTCAATCTAACCTAGGCCAGAGTAAACTAGCACCCCACCAGAGAGCATCATGGAAACAACAAGAGAAACTATGAAGGTGACCCTCTTTTAAATTTACCTTATTTATTCTAACATGTGCATGCACATTAATAAAGGTTCTGTTTCCATTAGGCTGCTCTGTGATCACATTTACACGCACGGTGTGATGTGATCAGAACACCCCCCAATGGAATTGGAAAAAGCTGCTGATATAAGGCCTTGTCTCTTTCTGCAGGAAGAGTAAGCTTTTTTTCCATTGGAGAGCTGCAAGTGCCTCTCATAATAATAGGTATGTACTTAAAAATCATGTTAGGAACTTTTGGAACACATCTTCAGAAGGGAAAGGAAAAGTGGTGTGGTGACGACTCACGATTTGACTGACAGAGACCTATGAGATGACTCTGAGCACAACTAGTTGAAAAGACATAATGCGAAGATACGGCTCTGATCAAAGAATGTGTGATCAGAACAACAACCTAATGGAAAGAGGTCCTAATAAGTGGTGGTATTTGTTTCTTAAATTAACAACCTTGTTGTTTTTTTGTGGTTTTGTTTGGGGTTTTCTGTTTCCTCTGCAAGAGGACATGCATAAGAAAACCTATTCTCGGCCACAAAAAATGCTGTCTAACAGCCAAGCCTCTGCTTGGAGGTTGAGCAAAAACATTTCTTGGCTAGATGACAACAAACAAGTCGACCAAACTAAAACTCATTGAACACCAAAGGAACAAAGAAAGAGACCCCAAAAAAAAGAAAAAAAGAAAGAGCTTGTTGAACCTTGAAGGAACAAGGGCAACCTTGTGTGTTTTTGGATACACTCAATGGGCCATCCAGCCACCCTAACATTTTTCTTTTCCTTCTTTTTTTTTGGCCATCGGGTACCCCATCCCCAAGCCCCATAAACCCTTTTAGGCAATATTCCCACTTCAAAGGATCCTCTTCTCTTCTTTTATAGTAGCCTCCCGCCTAAGTACACACCCGTTTAAGTACGCATTATTTTCTCGAAAAAATAGGGTTCAAATTTATTTAGTTCAACATGTCATGGATTGTCATTTGGCGCGAGTTTTGAAGATTCTTACGTTTGGCTTTCAAGGTGACAGCTCGGACCTTACTTTGAAACGATTCAAACAACTTTCTAAGATCATCGAATGTTTCCTCAACCTCTTTTCGAACTTCGGAGCAGAGTAAATGATCCTCTATATCAACAACTTGCTTACAAAGTGACTCGAATCCCTTAAATACAACGATGTTTCCTAAACCCGAACCTGACGCTTAAGAGGTAAGAATATCATCATCATTTTCATCGTCCAAATTCTCTTCAGCAATCTTCATCGTCCCCAAAAGCTCTTTAGCGTCTTCCAAAACTGCAACTGGAAGAAAGTGTTTATGTTTTATTACCTATACACCTCTTATTATTTCCATCCTTGTGTTTAGCCTATTGAGCAAACTCCTGCACCTGGCGCTAACTCCTGCACCTAGTGCTGTTGAAGGAGACCAACCTCAACTCGGCACAGATTAGGTCGCAACAGCTCATCAGCCAGTTGAGGAGGAGATCGGTCCCACTAGTAACTTGAACCAGGAATCGAATCTGCCTCAGGAGGAGATGCATGATCTTGAATTTCAGGAATCGCAATTTGAAGCTAATGAAAAAACCCGCGGGCAAACCCGAGCACCATCCGAACAAGAAAGAGAGCATGCTGAACTAGATCCTGCGTTGATCGGGACAACTGATGCTGCTACGGGTAGGATGGATAAGACCACCACACAACAACAACCGTAGTTTGACACTGAAAGTGCAGCTGAAGAATCTGTTGGGGACGCAACAGCTGCTGTTCAGCCACCCGTTGAGGACTGCTTGGATGATTCGGAGTCTGTGCCGTCCAGTGAATTGGGTGATCTTGTAGAGCAGCAAACTCAGCTCGAAACAACTGATGGAGTTCCAGGGCCAATAGGAAGTGAGCTTGACCAAATCCCCCCTTCAGATCCCGTTGAAGATCAAACACAACTCGACACAAATGATCAGTTGCCGGTCGAGGACACTCCAGCTCTTGGAGGAGAGCAAGAGACGACAGAGTCCACTGCCAAAGCTGGAGTTGTCAAGACTGGTCTCGTTGGGGAGAAGCTTGATGAACCCACACAACATCAAACCTAGCTCGGCACTGGAGGTGTAGCATCTAAAGAATCTTTTGAGCGGAGCCCAGAAGACAGTGGTCACCAGCAGCAACAACTTGGAGAGGGAAGCTGGGATTTGGAATTGCATGATCCTGCGTTGCAGCAAACTCAATTGGGTATTGAATCTGGGTTTCAAGAAGCACCAACAACAGAAAGTGACAAGTTGGAGCAAGATCAACTGAATCGGCAATACTGAACTCAAACCCACCCCTGCCTTCGTTGCAATCCCCTCATGTGAGAAGAACGTGAAACCTTCAAATGGTCATCAGACTCATGAGGATGCTACGAAAGTTGCTGCTGTGGCTACAAAGAAAAGTGATTGGTCTTAAGTGCGCACCTACTGGCTAAGTACGCACACTCCTCCCAAGTTCAAGTTGCGTACTTAGGCGGGAGGCTACTGTACTTCCACCTTTTCCAATTTAACACGTACAATTCACTTGACTTGTTATTTGCCAAAATAGCACTTTATTTACTTAGCTTTTTAGATCTCTTACACCACTTTTTCTACCTACTAAGGTCAAGAATTTAGGGTTTTGCCTTGGGATTTTATGGTGTGTCTTTTGTCTTATTTTCAAGAGTATATATATGTGTACTTGGTGCGATCATGTGATTTTTTTTTTAATGTGACTTTTGTTCATGTGCTTCATGCGTGGGATGCTCTCTCTATATCTATTGGACTTGGGTACTTTTTTTTTGTTCTTTTTTTTTCCTACCTTTCCTCTTCAAGATTGGTGATTTTTTCTTTTAATGAAATAGTCCTTTTTTTTTTCTTTTTTTCCTACCTGTCCCCTTATGGATTGGTGCTTTTCTTGTAATAATTTCTTTTAGGGCTTCATGGTTTAGTCTATTTTTCATTTGAGGCTAGAAATCTCATAAAGTGTCATAATTGTGTGTATTTTGTTCAATTCATCCATATGATTTTAGCGAAGCAAGTTCACTATAAAATCATCCATCATCTATGTCAGGGATTGCATAACTCGAGCAAATATACAATAACAGACAAAGTCGAAAATGGTTGTGAAACTCTTTCTAAAAACTCCCCCAAAAATAATTTGGGAACCTTTGGAATATGCAAAATTTCAATGAATTGGATATTCCCTTCAAGAAAAAATAATTCTAAGTGACTTAATGAGATTAATAAATATATTTATGTAATATTTTGCTAGAAATCTATAAGTAATATTGATGTGAAAAAAGTTGAAATTTCCAAGAGAGAAGGAAAAGACCCATGAGGAGGAGTCGCTTTATTAATTGGCCTTAGATTTAGATGGGGAATGAACTATAAATATTAAATTGAAAATAGGTGGAATCGACCCCCAAAAAAAATGGGTGACTAAAGTTAGTGTGGTAAGCCTACAAAAATTTATAATGCACTATTAAAAATGTACAAGGGTTTGAAGGTGGGCAGCCCATGAGGAAAAAAAGATAAAAAAAAAGGAGGTTGAGGTTAAGGTGGGCTTGAGGGTAGGGCAGCCCATGGGAAGGAAAAAAAAGGAGGGTGAGGTTGAGGTGGGCCTTGAGAGATAGAAATAGCACTTAATGACACCACAATGAGTTGATGATGGCCTATTAATGACCTGACATGCTCATTGCCCCACCAAGCACTTCTCTTTTGTCCCTTTGTTGTTCCCACGTTTTTGTTGTGATTTTGGGGGTGGAGAGAAGAGAAGAGAAGAGGAGATGAGAGAAGGGGTTAAGTGCGCTAGTGGGGACACACATAAGGGGTTAAGTGGGCTAGTGGGGACACAGATAAATACCACTTTACTGTACCAGACCAGACTGGCACATTTTGTACTACCAGTACCTTGTGCTTTGTTATCAGTTGTAACCATTGTTGTACTAATAAATATATAAATAAATAAATAAATAAAGGAAAAAAAAATAAAACACCTCCACAAGGGAACAAGAGAAGAAAAAAAAGAAAAGAAAGGACTTAACTCCAAACAAAAAAAAAAAACCCATACCCTAAAATGCTGAATGCACAAATGGGGATTTTGGAAAAGATGATATTTTGGCTTGTGTTGAAACTTGAGATTAGTCACCGAGTTATAATATATATCTTGAAGGATTTTGGTTTTCTTTATTTTAGAGGATTTTTTTTTTGAAGATTATGTATTTTTTTCTAAAATATTTGAGTTTCCATAAATTCATCTTTTGTGCCTTTAGATACTTTTTAAATGGTAAAAATGGCAAGACCAAAATGTGACACACCCATTGTTTGGATATATTTGACACTTATTAGAGATATACGTAAACTCGCCCTTGTCTTTGGGCCTCCTTTCACCTCCCTCCTCCTCCTAACCCCTCTTTTGATTGGTTTCCACAAAGTAAGGAAATTTTACTAAATCTCAGCATTTAATGCACAAGGTTCGAGAGGAATTATTATAGCTGTAGTACAGCCCAGGTAGGAGCAGTGAAAATCTATTGTAGCAGCAGTGAAAGCGCTCAGGAAAAATAAGAAAGACAGGTCTAGGGTTCAAGTATTACCCCAAAAAAAAAAAAAAAACCCTTAAAGCATATTTTTTTTGGTACCTAAATGGGTAGGAGGGAGTAGGTACCCCCCCCCCCCCCTCCCCACCCCTCTTGTTCTACATCCCTTTTGGGGGTTAGAAATATATATTTAGTTTTAAATTTTTAAACAATTGTTCACCCTTTTGGAATTTATGAAATAATGGGTTTTCAGAAGCCAAATCCAATGTCAGAATGCAAGAAATCAAAAGTGTTTGATGCATCCTTGCAAGAGTCAAAAGTGTTTCTAACATGTGCATATTTATCATATGTTAGCAATCCTCAATTTTTCTTTGTCTCATATGGTTTGCTCAAAGTTCTCTCCCCTTTTCATCTATGTGGGGTAGGCCAAAGGGGAGGAGGACCTCTTACATATCTCAAGGTTGGGTATATCTTTTTGAATTTACATATCCTTATGTATGTACTTCATTAGAGTATATTGATTTTTAGGAAAATAGGTTAGTGTGAATTATATACCTTATATGTATATTTACATGCACAACATTAGTCTTAAACATTGTTGTTTAGTTTTTAAAAAAAAATTTTTTTTTTTATAACTTGTAGTTTCAATTTTCACATTTAAAGAGGTTTGGTAGGTTTTCAAAGTGTGAGTTTGAGTTCAATTCTTCAACTTTCAAAGTTTATAGTTTCAATTTTGGCATTTTTCTCAAATTTCAAAAGCTTTCAACCTTGCTGCAAAAATAAGGGTGCAATTTTGTGTGCACACTAACACTTTTCCCAAGCCTAGAAATTTTATAAGTACAAAGTTTTACAACAAGTTAAAACGTAAAATTATGAAATTATTGAGTTTTTCAACACATATTTAAAATCAATCACTTACATATACAATTTAACCAACTTGTTAATTTTTCAAAAATATAAAATCAATGTGCCTACCTTAAGAACTTGGAACCTATTTCCACAGTTTATTTTCAAACCTTTGGTTTCAAATTTGGCAAGTGGTTAGTTCCATAGTTTGGTCCTTTTTTCAAGTGAATCAAAAGAATGCTAGTTTGGGTCCATGTCATAAAATTTAATAAACCTAAACCCTCAATTTTACATTTTAAACTGAAGAACATATTAATTCTAGTTTTAACCAATGTTGGGTAGTTATTAAAAATTGCATTTAACTCCATTGGGTATCAAGGTAGTTTTTATGGTTGATAATTGTGGGTTTGAAAAATTAAATCCCACATTTTGATATATAACCATGGTTTTTTTAAATAAAATATTTGGCTCTAATACATAACCACAATTTTCAATTTTTTTAATGTCAAATTATTGGCCTCAAACCCTTCAGTTTTTTTCATGAAACTAGTAGCTTTTTGAGATTTCTGAAATAAATGGAGTCAACGGTTCTTTGATCTTAAGTTTTTTTCTAAATATCTCCAACCAATGGTTTTTTCTTTTTTTAAAAAATCAAATAACTGCCCAATGCTAGTCTCAACCAATGTCTTTTTTTTGGGTGAAATGGTGCAAATTTTCCTCATTGGATGGAAGTGCACAACTACAGTAGGATTCCAAACAATTATTTCACCATTATTATTGTTTAATGAACAAATCAAATGCCATGCCATGCCCTCTATGTCCATCGATATTGCCATGATGTAGTCCATTTTTGCAATCAAGGTGGCCATTGTATCACCGTAATGCTCTCAAAACCTTAATTGCTATCATCACAAGCTGTTCCCTAGCTTCACTCTACAACCAATTTCCATCTAGCCAAAAACCTCCATCACAAGGTGCAAAACTCTTTGCTAGTCTATATGTAAAGAATTTAGTTGAAACTAGCATGTACCCGTTGCGTTCGCTGCCGGGATAGGCATTGATGTGAAGGATAATGTAATCATTTTATTACACCATATATATATCCATTACATATACATGCACACACTACAATCTACCAAATTCTTCCTTGGTTCATGTTTTTGGTTTTTTTTAAAAACTTTTCTTTTAAAACAACCGTTGGTCCCCCCCCCCCCCCCCCCGCCCCGGTCCTTCGCATTTCCCACTTCGGTTCTCTATCCCGTCGACCCCCCTCGCCCGGTCCTTCGCATTTCCCACTCCGGTTTTTTAACCCGTTGAGCACCCCTCGCCCGATCCTTCACATTTCTCACTCAGGTTCTTTAACCCGTCGATCCCCCCCCCCCCCCCCCCCTCCTTCACATTTCCCACTCCAGTTCTTTAATCTTTCGGTTCCGGTTCTTGAGAACCCAATAACCTTGTCGAGCTGATGGTTTTCGTGGAAGAACTGCCACTTCCTTGGCCGGTTTTTTGACTTTGTCATTATTTTGATGCCCATAACTATGTACCAAGACTACCTTTGTTTAGCTACTGTCAGTGGCCACTGTCCGTCCGGCTTCAGGGGAAGCTTCATCCGTGGATGGATGACGGGACGGATTTAGGGGTTGCTTCACCCTGCCGGCCCAAAAGTTTTCATATAGAGATTGTTAAAATCCAATTCTTGTGGAATCATTATTCCTAGTACTTGTAGTGAGGGCATTGATGTATCAAGTTTTCACAATGCTTGAAAGCTAGAATGGCCATCTTGAAGTTTTCATCATGTTTAAGGTCAATGAATTTTTTGTTCTTGTAGGTTTGTGCTCAATGTCCCCATTTCGCAATCTAGACTTGTTCAACTTAATTGGAATGGTCAACTTTTTTTTAAAGATATGGAAAAGGATGATTTGGTGCAACCATGGTGGATGTAATTTTGATGTCAGAGAAGCTCACATAGATAACGGTAAGTGTCATCACAACTTTACTTTTAATGTTTCAACTTTTGCATTGGCTGAAGTTCATTGGGAAAAATTAAGGCCCATTACTTGGAATTCATTTGGAGAAACAAAAGCTATTTTGTAGATGTTTAATGAAAATTGCATTAATTAATTTTCAAAGTTTGAATACCATTTGTAGTACTATTTGGTCGTGGTTTGAGAAACTTGGGTATAATTTGTAGAACCAAAATTTTAATTGTAAAGGTTGGAATTTATTTTGCATAACCTAATTGGTTTTTGGAAAGTTTGAATTTTTTTTAACATTGGTTAGTTGTGATTTGGGGTACTTTCCCATATTCATTTGCAAATGTTAATATCATTTGTAAAACTTGGTATCTATTTTGTGAATGGTTTTTATAGAATCTAAATTTTCATTTGCAAAAGTTGGTTTGAAATATATTCCCATCATTTGCAAATGTTGGATATCATCTATCAAACTTGGTATATATTTTGTAGAAATTGAATGGTTTTTACAAAATATTAAACTTTATTTACAAGGATGGTTCTAGATTGGGGTATTTTCCCATCGTTGTAGATGTTGGATATCATTTGTAATTAAACTTGGTATTTATTTTGGAGATTTTGAATGGTTTTTACAAATACTGAATATTCATTTACAAAAGTTGTTTTTTTGGGGTATTTTCCCATCATTTGCAAATGTTAAATATCATATGTAAAACTTGGTATTTAGTTTGTAGATTTTCAATGGCTTTTATAAAGTCCAAATTTTCATTTACAAAGCTAGTTATGGCTTTGGGATACTTTCCTATCATTTGTAATTGTTGAATATCATCTTTAAAACTTGTTCTCTATTTTGTAGATTTTGAATGGTTTCTCCATAGTTTGAATTTTCACATGTAGAAGTTTTTGGTTTGGAAAACTTTCCCATCGTTTGTAGAGTATCTTAATTATAAACACCAATGTCTATTTTGTAGATCCAAAATTATAATTGAAAAGGCTACATATCATTTTTAGTCCTTCAATTCCATACGGAAAGGTTGGATATTATTTGCAAAGGTTGAATGACTTTTGGAAAGTTTAAATGTGATTACAAGTTCATGGATTTTCGAAAGGCTTCATGTGATAACAAGAACTTGGAATTCATTTGTAGAGGTTGAGATTTCATTTCCAAGACCTAAATATTTTTCAGATGGGTTCAGAATTCATTTGGTATATAGTTGAATATCATATGAAAAAGTTAGATCTCATATGCAAAACTTGAATGAATGGCTTTTGGAGAGGTTAAATGTGATCTTCAACATTTTGGATTTCATTGGATAAGTTTGTCATTTCATTTGCGAATGTTGAACAACAAACATCCCATTGAACACTCTAACAGAGAGTCAGTCAAATCCGTATAGATAGTTTGATTGGTCGAAGTGAGTTGCTACTACTATTCTCAGAACCAAATGCAATCCCTGTTTCATTTTTTATGTGTGGGGTTGGAAAAGGACAAGATTAGTAACTCAAACTTGAATGTGAGAAATGTTTTTTGCTGGATCACACATATTGAGCACTGGTGGAGATGCTCTACATATATATATATATAAATAGGCTTTGTATGTGTTATCATATTCTGCAATGCAAAAACACTTATGAGAGAAATGCTTTC